>LR738714.1:595564479-595628471 GCA_902687465.1 Secale cereale
GTCCACTTCTTCAGACATTTCCATACCCACATCATCGAACTTTTCTGAAATGATTCTCAAGAGAATATTAGTTCAATGATATATATGTTGTTATTAATTACCAAAACCACCCGGGGATTAGTTGCACTTTCAATCTCCCCCTTTTTGGTAATTGATGACAACATATAGATCAAAGCTTCGACAAAAGATATAATCAATGAATAATATCGTCGCTTTGAGAAGTATGTGATAAACAAGAGCTCCCCCTAAATTTGTGCATTATTTAAAATTTGCGTTTGAATGCAAATGCACAATCGATTAGGATTATGGGTCACTCTTCCATGTCACATACATCTTGGTGGAGCGCACAAAATGATAAGAATGAATAACATGCACTCAATCACCAAGACAAGAGTAAATAGCCATACAATAAGAAATAGCATATGATAAGCAATAAGCACACATTAAGGCATAGTATGACTAAGCACTCATTAAGGTAGCATCAAAAGTAGTAGCAAGCACACTTAAAGTATCTGGAACCAAAAGAAACCAATGTATCTCAAGGAAAACGGCAAAAGAACGAAAAGACGAAAGAGCACTCTCTCTCTCGAAGCCCTATGATCTATAACAATTTCTCCCCCTTTGGCAACAAGTTACCAAAAAGTTCGAAAAGGTATAGAGCTAAACGTCACTGCGGGCTCGGCTGGCTGCTCCCGTCTGGGTCGATGTCGGTGTAGAGATAGCTGCGTCGGCGAAGACTTCTGCTGATGTCTGCGCTGGAGGAGTGGATGCTGGAGCTGAAGGAACTGCTGGAGCTGTAGCTGGTGCTGAAGTGGTAGCCCTGGAGTCTGTCACTGGGATAGCTGCAGACCTGGATCCTCTGGGAACCGGAGCAGTCTGGCGATGAGAGTCCTGGACTATATCATCCTGCATAAGCTCTGCTCTCTCCTGCCTAGTCTCCTCCATGTCTGCCTCAAGTTTGTTGACAGACACCTGAATCTCAGTCAGCTCCACGTCCAGAGCGTGGATCTTGTCCTCGACGATCCTCTCAAGGCTCTCCTGAGATTGCTCAATGCTGGCCAGGCGTTGTTCAATTCTCCGGGTTGCTTCAAGAATCTGATCTCCGAAGCTCTTTGGCTTAGCTGCTGCTGCTGCTGCCTCTCTGTCAGCTTTGGCTTTCTTTGCAGCTTCGATCTTGGCTTGCCCTTCAACTGAGGTGGGATCCTCTTCATCCATCACAACTACGTTGTCCTCATGCTCTGGCTGCAGTGGTAAGTGCTTCCTATCCAACATGAATTTGCCCGTGCCAAACTTGGCGTTGATAAGCATCTGTATCTGCGGTGCAAACCCACATGACCTCTTCTGGTCAGCTGCAGTCCTCTTGATGGTCTCTACCATCAAGTCCATCACCTTAAAAGGTGCCTTCTCATCGAGAATGTGCAGCATGTTGATAGAATAGCCTCGTATCATCCGGTGGTCACCTGACTTAGGCATCAAAGTATGCCTCAGGATAGTGTTAGTGGTGGTCAGACCTGCCTGGAGATAATACACTGAGCCGAGTTTCCATCCCTCCAAATCAGCAGCTGGGATCTCCTTGTACATATTCTTCATGGAATCATGACTCTTCTTAGGAATCCCATAGACATCAATGTCGTCCTCTCTCTGCACTGGAGCGTTCAGAAGTTCTGCCCATTCTGGTGTCAGCAACAATGGGCTTCTTATCCATTAGCACGGTCTCATAGAAATCCTGCTGCTCTTTGGTGTGGAATCTGGGGTCCACAGCAGTCCTTCTTCTTACGGCATATGGATCAGATTGTCTCCATAGCCTGAGACCTTTGTCCTTCCTTGCCTTCATATCCTCAGCTTGAGGATGAGCATCATTGTGGAGTGGCAATCTGGGACGGAGCTTGAGCAACACATGCTCTTCATCTGACTCAGAAGGTGGCATCTCACCTTTGTTCTTCTCAGAAGCTGGAATGCTTCTGGTTGTCCTCTTAGGCTTTGCTGGAGCTGCCTTAGCTGGAGCAGGCTTCTTGGGCTTGGAGGAGGCTTGAGCCCGAATAGCATCACCCATGAACTTAGCTTTCTGAGGAGGAGGCTGGGGTGCATCTTCTTCTTCTTCTTCAGCATCATCAACTTGAGGTTCAGCATAAACAACTCTCTTCCTTTTGGAAGTCTTCTTCACCTTGCTTGGAGCTGGCTCTTCCAAGTTGAGCTTCTTGGCAACTGCAGACTGCTTCACTTTGCTCGTGCCTTTCTTTGGCTGCTGCCCTTGGAGCTCTTTGGCAACCACTTGCCTCTTTGGCTTGGAGGTAACTTCCTCAGCAACAAAATCGGAATCCTCAGAATCAGACGTTCTCTTCTTCCTGGTTCTCGTGGCAGCAGGAGGCAGACCACTAGGGGTACTCCTCTCACCATCATCACTAGAGCTGCTAGCCTCAGGACTTGTACCTGCCTCTGGAATCTCAGCAAACGGTGATTCGGACCTGTTCTGGCTGTCACTGACATCTGACATGGCTGAAAGACCTGTGAATAGATAAGGTGTAGGCAGAGTAGAAGAGTTATCACAACTGCAGAAGTTTTTGCAAAAAAAAATGAGTTAAAAAACTTAGTTTTGAGTTTTCACAGAATGTATTTCGGTCAAACCGATTTCAAGTTTCGGTGTAACCGAAGTGTTCAACAGAACCTACACACCACTTTCGGTCAGACCGAAATGGGTTTCGGTCCTACCGAAAAACTAGGGTTTCATAGAAACTTCACTTCGGACATTCCGATTTTCACAACTCGGTCAGACCGAACTGTGTAGTGCAATGGTCAGAGACCAAATCGGTCAGTCCGAGTTTCAGGAATCGGCTTCACCGAGATGCATTCCGTGGAAACCTAAACCTAAGAATTTTCCTCGAAACTAAACGATCTGAACAATGTATTGGGATCATATCAAACGTGGATTGAATCAGGGCAGTCCTATCATGCAAGAATCAGAAGTGGAGCATGAATAGGGATCGAGACACACCCTAACTTGGTGGTGTCCCTCTACGGCGGCAACGGAGGAGAAGATTACCGTTGACGGCGGCGGAGACCTGCGGCAAGGGCACACAGGCGACGATGGCGACGATCCTTAGATCAGGGCGGCGGCAGCAGGGGTCTTGGAGGGCGAACGGTTTGAAAGGAATAGATCGCGCGCAGCCCTCAGTATATATAACCCCGTACTGTCGGTGGGACCGAGTTGAAAAACTCGGTGTCACCGAGATGTATTTCCGCTGTGCAGTTACACATATCGGTCAGACCGAGATTTTGAACTCGGTTTCACCGAGATGAAACCTAGATCAATCTAAGTGTTTCGGTTGGACCGAGATTGAGAAGCCGGTCAGACCGAAATAGACTTAGAAGGTTTTGGAAGTCAGCCTTAGACGAATCGGTGGTTCCGAGTGCTCCTCACTCGGACTGTCCGAAAAAGACTTGTTCAAAGTTGTGATATAAGCATGAATAGAATTTTGAGACAAGATAGCATAGATAGCTAGGGAAAGTGCTTAGGCATTCTTGTCCATCCATTTGGCCAGAAAAAGAAACCAAAACAATCAAAACAACAAATGGATGTCCTTGAATGGATAAAATCATGCATCCAACATGCTCACACAATAAGATAGCAACTGAAATATGTGTCAAACATGCACAACCAAAACTCTAGCTACTAGCACACAAATTGTCGATGACTAGGTCATCTATATATGAGTATATTGACTTAGGAGTAAAATGAGAACATTTGATCATAGGTCATACTCATCGTTTAAGCACAAGTGGGATTACCACTTTTACATAAAGCATTTATGTGTTCACATCATTTGGAGATGCTTTAGCTCATTTTTAGAGCAAAGCTCCCCCTAGATGTGAGAACCCCTTTTAAAGGGTCAAACTAACCTTGGGTTGTCGTAGAAGACTTCATGTAGATGTTGAAGATGTGGATGCTCAATGTTGATGTAGACCATCAAGAGTTGGGAGCAATCCTTTGGATTAGGGCACTTTCAATACCTACATGGGTTAGTCCCACAAGGAACAAACAAGAATATCCATGGACATAGAGTGAAGTGCACAAAAGATGATGTCCATGAAAGCAATGATTACCTTGTCCCTTGACTTACCAACAAGAGGGTTTGTGACTCCATGAACAAGTGCATGATGTGGAAGTTGATTGCACAAGTTCTTGCCAAAATGAATATGAGTGAAGTTTGTTGGCGGAGTCACCCTCAAGAACCTACTAGTTCTTCTTCTTTGGGATCCACATCATCTTGATGGGAATCCTTGGTGTTGTAGTTGAGCTTGACGAAGTAGAACTTGATGTGTCCTTGGGAACCCAATTGACCATGGCTTGAGGTGCTTCAATGAATGCATCAATCTCCTCTTGAAGCTTGTCCTTGGCCTTTAGCTTGTGGTCTTGTGGTGGAAGGTCATCTTGAGCTTGTTCCACATTGGAAGAAGTAGGATCATACTTCTCCTTTTGTGAAACAAACTGTGGAGTAGGGTATTGACCTTCTTCCCACTCAACACCTTTGGCGTTGAACTTTCGCTCAAAACCAATCCCTTGATTCTTCCGGTGTCTTCCTTGTTTGCGAACAATCTCCTCAAAGTTCTTGCTTCCGGCAAGACTCTTGTAGACACCTTTCTCTATGATTTCCTTCAATAGGCTATTTTCTTGCTCAAGTGTAACTTGGCTTGAAACATTGTTAGTGGAATCAAGAGAACTACTAGAAGTAACAATATTGGATTTAACATTGTTATTGTTACTACTAGAGGAAGAATTTTTCTTATGCTTGTCATGCTTAGTCTTAATAGGTGGCAAGAAATTAGACAAGAGAAGTCGTTTGGCAAGATATGAAGAACTCTTCTTTCGAAGATCGTCATTGATCGCTTTTAGGAACTCATGTTCTTGCTCTAGAGTGAGCTTCTCGAAGCGTAGCTTCTCATGAGATCTTAGGAGCTCTCTATGATCTTCTTGAGTTGTTTCATGAGCTAACTTAAGAGTGTTTAATTCTTTAGTTAGACGCTCAATCTCCTTCATAGCATTGTCATTCGACTCTTCTCGACTATAAAGACTACTAGCATTTTCATCATTACTAAGCTCACTAGATTTATCATGCAAGAGCTCATCTTCACCAAGTAAGTCATCCTCATCACTATCAAAGTCAATGAACTCAGGGTGTGTTACCTTGGGGCCTTTAGCCATGAAGCATCTTCCAATTCCCTCATTTGGTGAATCAAATAAGTCGTAGGAGTTGGAGTTGGAGGATACGAGTGCAAGTCCGGCAACACCTTCATCTTGACTATAGTCGGAGTCGGAGTGATAGCTTCCATCGGATTGACTGTCAGAGTCGGAGCCGGAGACCCATTCACCAACATGAGCTTGATGTCTTCTTCTTGTGTAGCTCCTTGATGACTTGTCTTTCCTCTCCGAATCCTTGCTTTTCCGAGAAGGTCTTCGTTCATAACGATCATCTCTACTCCTTCTCTCTTTCCGAGGTGACTCATCTCTTGCTCTTCTTCTTGGAGATTCTTCTCTTCTCTTGTGGGGAGCCGTACACTCATTTGAGAAGTGTCCGGGTCTTCCACAATTGTAGCAGTTTCGATCACGACTAGAAGATCTCTTTCCATCATATGATCTAGACTTTGAGCTTCTCTCTTTGCCTCTATTCTTGTAGAACTTGTTGAAGTTTCTGACCATTAGGCTTATGTCTTCATTGGAAACTAACTTGTCACTTGAGGTAGTAGGAGCATCACTTGTAGCTTTGTAAGCACCACTTGACTTGTTGTGAAGCTCTTCCTTATCCTTAAGTGTCATCTCATGAGCAACAATCCTTCCAATGACTTCAGTTGGCTTGAGAGTCTTGTAGTTTGGCATCATTTGGATCAAAGTGCACACGGTGTCATACTTCCCATCCAAAGCTCTGAGAATCTTCTTAATGATGAATCGGTCGGTCATTTCTTCGCTTCCTAAGCCTGCAATCTCATTTGTGATGAGAGCAAGCCTAGAGTACATTTCAGCGACTCCTTCACCATCCTTCATCTTGAACTTGTCAAGTTGACCTTGAAGAATATCTAGCTTTGATTCCTTCACAGATTCAGTACCTTCGTGCATTTCAACCAAAGTATCCCAAATCTCTTTAGCATTCTCAAGACGGCTGATTTTGTTGAACTCTTCGGGACACAAATTATTGAAGAGAATGTCACAAGCTTGAGCATTGTTTTGCAACATCTTCAGTTCTTCGGGTGTAGCTTCGCGATCCGGAACTTTTCCTTCTTCAAAGAAGTCACCTTGCATGCCAACACAAATAATGCCCCATGCGGCTGGGTTATGACCAAGAATATGCATTTTCATTTTATGCTTCCAACTAGCAAAATTTGTACCATCAAAGTAAGGACCTCTACGATAATTACCCTCACTAGACGCCATACTCTCCTAGGTTGTGAAACCAAGCTTATGGAGTCCAATGCAATGGAAACCAAGGCAATGGAGACCAAAGCTCTGATACCACTTGTAGGATCGAAAGTAGGTCTAGAGGGGGGGTGATTAGACTACTTGACAATATAAAAAATCTGCCTTTAGATCATGCAAAGTTTTTGGCAGTTTCACAAACAAGATCAGTTCAAGTAACACCCTACACATGCAATTCTAGAGTTTATGCAGCGGAAAGTAAATTGCACATGTAAAAGAGAGGTGGAGAAGATCAAACGCAGTTTGGTGACACAGAGATTTTTGTCGTGGTTCCGATAGGTGGTGCTATCGTACATCCACGTTGATGGAGACTTCAACCCACGGAGGGTAACGGCTGCGCGAGTCCACGGAGGGCTCCACCCACGAAGGGTCCACGAAGAAGCAACCTTGTCTATTCCATCACGGCCTACGCCCACGGAGGACTAGCCTTACTCGGGGTAGATCTTCACGAAGTAGGCGATCTCCTTGCCCTTACAAACTTCTTGGTTCAACTCCACATCACGACGGAGGCTCCCAAGCGACACCTAACCAATCTAGGAGGCACCACCCCCCAAAAGGTAATAGACGGTGTTGATGATGATGAACTCCTTGCTCTTGTGCTTCAAGTGATAAACTCCCCAACACTCAACTCTCCTCACTGATATGGCTGTGGTGGAAGAAAGATTTGAGTGGAAAGTAAATTGCACATGTAAAAGAGAGGTGGAGAAGATCAAACGCAGTTTGGTGACACGGAGATTTTTGTCGTGGTTCCGATAGGTGGTGCTATCGTACATCCACGTTGATGGAGACTTCAACCCACGGAGGGTAACGGCTGCGCGAGTCCACGGAGGGCTCCACCCACGAAGGGTCCACGAAGAAGCAACCTTGTCTATTCCATCACGGCCTACGCCCATGGAGGACTAGCCTTACTCGGGGTAGATCTTCACGAAGTAGGCGATCTCCTTGCCCTTACAAACTTCTTGGTTCAACTCCACATCACGACGGAGGCTCCCAAGCGACACCTAACCAATCTAGGAGGCACCACCCCCCAAAAGGTAATAGACGGTGTTGATGGTGATGAACTCCTTGCTCTTGTGCTTCAAGTGATAAACTCCCCAACACTCAACTCTCCTCACTGATATGACTGTGGTGGAAGAAAGATTTGAGTGGAAAGCAACTTGGGAAGGCTAGAGATCAAGTTTCATATGGTAGGAATGGAATGGCTTGATCTCAACACAAGGGTAGGTGGTTCACTTCTCAGAAAGTGTGTGATAGAAGTGGTGGTACTTTCTGATGGCTCTCCTCACGAATGAGGAGGGGGTGGAGGGGTATATATAGCCTCCACACAAAATCCAACCGTTACACACACATTTGACCAATCTCGGTCAGACCGAAGTGAAAACTCGGTTAGACCGAAAGTTCAAATATAGTGAACGTTGGGATTTTCGGTGGGACCGAAAATACCATCTCGGTGAGACCGAAGTGAGTCAAAGGTTAGGGTTTGCCATTTCGGTGAGACCGAAAATATAAACTCGGATATTCCGAATTGATGTCAAGTGATCACAGAAGGTTGGCAACCCTTTTTCGGTGAGACCGAAACTCAGAATCGGTGTGACCGAGAATCTAGGGTTTGGAGAAACAACTGAAGTGGTTCATCTCGGTGGGACTGAGTTGGAGAAATCGGTGTGACCGAGATTACTTATGGGTGTGTGTTAAGTAGTGAATAGTGCTGATAGTTGAGGGAGTTAGATCACCAAGCACTTGAGCAACAAGAACATTAACACAACCTCATCCCCTTTTAATAGTATTGGCTTTCCTATGGACTCAATGTGATCTTTGATCACTAAACCAAAAAAGGAGTCTTGAGCTTTTGCCAATGCTTGTCTTAGCATTTTGAGGGGTCCACTTCTTCAGACATTTCCATACCCACATCATCGAACTTTTCTGAAATGATTCTCAAGAGAATATTAGTTCAATGATATATATGTTGTTATTAATTACCAAAACCACCCGGGGATTAGTTGCACTTTCAAAAGGCAAAGGCGCGGCGGTATTTATAAGGGTTGAGAGATGAAACGGCAAGCGCGGGATTTGAGGAGGTCAGAAATTGGATAAAGATTCTACTGTCGCCTCGATTTTTGGGATGGCCTTTAAACAAAGGTAACAAACGGTTGTGTGCAATAAATGCGGAGGTGATGTCACGATTGAATCAAATGATTTCCAGGGATGACGTCATAGCTGGTTTACAAAACAGAGAAGATACAAGAAAGAAGTTTATGCAAGATTTAGAAGACTGACATGAACAAGTTCAAATAATTCTGGGGCCTAATGTCAGGGATATTACTAGCAGGTATAAACCGGCTAGGGAGATCCGGATTATGGTAATGTAGCTGTGTAATTATAAATTCAGCAGAGGTTACGGCCCATGAAGGCTTAGGGCCCATGTGTAAAGTTTATGGTTTGTAAACCGTCCTATCATGTAACTTGAGACACAAGGAAGAAAGAGTAGAGACCGAGGCAGACACAATTATGAGCCGGCCTCGGGACTCTGTAAACCGGACCGGGCGTCGCCTCTTATATAAAGGGACGACCCGGCGACAGTTCAAGGGCAAGCAACAATCCGTCGAGAGACAGGCAAGCAATCTGCTCCCTATTCATCGACGCCCAAGCAATACCAAACCAAACTAGACGTAGGCTTTTACCTTCATCGAAGGGGCCGAACTAGTATAAACCCTCTGTGTCCTTTGTGTGCTTTTAACCTCTTCAAGCTAACCCGTGCGATGGTTCCACTACTAAGTCCGCTAAACCGGACATCTGCCGTGCTAATTCCACGACAATCACCTTCCCCCATCTATCTACAGCGGTCCACTCTCCCACAACCTGCTATACCCTCTACTTGAACATGGTGCTTTATGCTTCATATTATTATCCAATGATGTGTTGCCATCCTATGATGTCTGAGTAGATTCTCATTATCCTATCGGTGATTGGTGAATTGCTATGATTGATTTAAATTGCTTGTGGTTATGTTGTTGTCCTTTGGTGCCCATCATATGAGTACGCACGTGGATCACACCATAGGGTTAGTTGTATGTTGATAGGACTACGTATTGGAGGGTAAGAGTGACAGAAGCTTCAACCTAGCATAGAAATTGGTGCATACGGGATTGAAGGGGGACCAATATATCTTAATGCTATGGTTGGGTTTTACCTTAATGTACGTTAGTAGTTGCGGATGCTTGCTAATGGTTCAAATCATAAGTGCATAGAATTCCAAGTCAGGGATGACATGCTAGCAGTGGCCTCTTCCAAATAAACTTGCTATCGGTCTAGTAACGTAGTCAATTGCTTAGGGGCAATTCCGCAACTCATACCACCACTATTCCACACTCGCTATCATTAACTTTATTGTTTCTTTATCTTAACAACCCCTAGTTTTATTTATGTGTTCTTTATATTCTTGCAAACCTACCCAAAAACTACAAAGTACTTCTAGTTTCATACTTGTTCTAGGTAAAGTAAACGTCAAGCGTGCGTAGAGTTGTATCGGTGGTCGATAGAACTTGAGGGAATATTTGTTCTGCCTTTAGCTCCTTGTTGGGTTCGACACTCTTACTTATCGAAAGAGGCTACAACTGATCCCCTACACTTTTGGGTTATCAGTCCACGGCCCTGGGCCTCCTGAGCAATGCGTGGCCCTGCTCCAGGAACAGGGCCCGGAGTGCTCCGCCGGTCGCGGCAGGATGCCTACGCGGCAAAATTGCGGTGCACAGGCTCTTGCCCCATGGGGGTCCTGTCGAGGTGGCAGCGGTACGCCGAATGAGATTGGCCTTCCAGTCCCCGAGCTGAAGGGCCCGGGGTAAAATCTTCATGAGAGCCAGAGACAGCAAAGTTCAGCAGAAATCAACGAAAATCCCCCAATTTTGGCAACAAGCAAGGCTTCAAGTTCAATTCAAAAGACACGGCGAATCCAATTACAAAAACGAAGGCGAGGAAAGCAAATAGCTGCGTCCGGCTCCTATCTAGTCTTCTGTCTTCTCACCAGCGCGGAGCTAAGTGTTGCCACTAGGACGTGGGAGGGAGCTCTCGAGGCCCGAGGGCGGCTCTCCTGAGACTCCGGGGCATGTACATCCCCACTCATTATTACGTGAGAGTGTCACGTGTGGAGATCTTCACGGGCGCAAGCCTTACTTCATATCGCCAGACGAGGGCCCCGCCTTGCGCCACACCCACCTCCGTTGGGGTGACCGGAAACCAGGACAGGACCAAGGAGGCAAAGGGGGACGCCAGCGGCGACCACGGGCCCTCTGCCTAGGGGGGGTGGAATCTTCATGAGGCTCGCCCCGACAGAGGACCTACTTTCACATACTTCCCTGCTCCTCGAGTCGCTGGGGGGCGGCTCTAGGCCCTCCACACGCAGCCCCCAGCGTTCTGCTCCGGTTGAGGGCAGAGCGACCGCTCTCAGATCTTCGACCATCGCCGTGGTCTGATTCACCTACAGTCCATTGTTAGCGTACGCCTACTGTTGCGATACCTGCTGTGCTCTATCATCATCGATGAAGGGGTCCACGGTGTCCCTGCGTGACTCGTGGTAATCTTTTTCCTCGAGCGCCTCGCCGTTCCATCTCGGTCCGAGGAAGGCATTGGGGCCTTCCCCGAACATGTATGCCAGGTCCACGATGCGGGGCATGTAGGCTTCATCGGCAACCCCACCAGGGGTACCACCTGCGTGCCCCGCACCTTGAGACCCTGACTGCAGCATCTGACCTTGGCGGCCACTAGGGTATACCCCGACGTACCCTCGTGAGAGGCCACCGGCGCCTGTGCCTGCTGGTGACGAAGCCGCTGCAGTCGTGAGGATGGCACCAACGCTCCTGTTGGTGTCATCAGGTCTTCCAATCACTCCAGAGGACGCCCGCGCCTGTCGGGGCCTCACCAGTGCCCCACCTACAACCTGGGGCGGGGGCGAACCCCAGAACGGCGGCGCGCCTCCGCAAGCACAACCTAGTAGTTCAGCGATGCGTTCCAGCAGCACGTCGCAGCCGCCCTCGGCTAGCCTGCATCCTAATAGTTCCCGTGCCACGATGAGCGCAGCCCTTGTGTTCGCGTGCTCCCGTCGGGTGTAGGGTGCTGTCGTCGCGGCATAGTTTGCAGATCGCGCCGGGGAGCGCGCGTGACGGGACGCTGAGGCGGTGGTCGCTGGCCCGCGCCGCCCGCGGCCGACGGCGCCGGGCGGTGCGAGGGCCTCCTAGAGCGTGGGTTGTGGTCTACATGGGTGGATGGAGCCGCCCGCGTAGGCCGAGTTGCCCAGCGGTCGGCATGAGCTCCCTGATCGTCGGCCATCGGGATTGCAGATTAGTGGTAGTACGAGCAGCAGAAGAAAAAGATCCGGCGCACCCCTACCTGGCACGCCAAATGTCGGATCTTGGGTTCCGGCAAAACCCTTAAGGTTCGAACTCTGGGGTGCGCATGAAGATCTCTCCTTCCACCCTAGCCCGTCTACTCAACAACCCTAGGCCTAGCTCGTTAGATTTGAAGAATAAGGGACACGAGATTTATACTAGTTCGGGCCACCGCTGTGGTGTAATACCCCAATCCAGTGTGGTGTGGTGGACTGTCGTGTAGGCTAATGTAGAACTAGTACATGGACGAACTGCCTCCTGAGGAGAGGGGTTCCTGTGCTCGGACGAGCTTGTGGTGTGTGGCCTTCTACCTGATCCGCTCTGAATGAGATCAACTCTGACCGACCTTCCCCCTAGATGATGGTGGTGGCTTGTCCTATTTATAGTGGCTCGGGTCCTCTTCCCAAATATTGAGTGGGAAGGGATCCCACAACGGCCAAATTTGGAGTGGGATAGCTAGTACAAGCTATCCTGACAAAAGGTGGTCTTCGCCTGCCAAAGGCTCTGGTGGTGACTCCGTCATGGGCTCCGCGATGACCTCCGTTATGCCGTCCTTCTGGTCTTGGTCTTGTTGCGGCGATATGGAAATCTTTGCCTGATGCCTCGGCACTCCTCGCTTGTACCTACTCCTTTTGCACAAAAGAGGAAACTGGCACTCTGCGCCCGCCTGGCATTGGTCATCACTGCTCCTCACGAGCCGGCCTAGTGAGGTCGCCCCAGGTGATGCCTTGTGTCGTCTTCCTCGCGAGGCTTGGCCCTCGTGAGGGTCTTGAGTGGTCGCTGAAGATGCCGAGCCGTACCAGGCCACCTGACGAGCCATGCCATGGGCCGCAGGCAAGCAAGTCTGGGTACCCCCGTTCCCGGAACGCCGACAATAGAGGTCGGGCAGATGGTGGCGTTTATTTTTCGAGTTGGCATTCCTTTGCTTCATTCCTCCTCTCGTCTGTCTAGAGAGATACAACAAAGCTCTCGTGTAGATTCATGTCATCACTTTGGGGTGTTGAGGCTAAGGTTTCTCGTCGTGCATGTATGCTGATGAGATCTGGTGTCAGGCACTTCAGATTGATTCAAGGGTTGAATGTCGACGACAACATCCCAGGGCATTGGGCCTTAGGGGCACGTGCATGAAGACTTTCGACTGTTATCGACAAGGTCAAGCGGCTCCAGTAGGGGAGGGGCGACAACGACGCATCAAGGGCTTGCTCTGGAGGCTGCATTAGTCGTTTGGTGGTCTAGGGATCTCGACATATTTTTATTATGTTTGAGACGCTTTGTACTTCTGGTAAACTTTTATAATATATTTGGGTGCCTTCTCGCCCAATTATTCTTTTTAGTTTTTTTAATGTAGAAATATTATTTGTCATGAATTTTGAATTTTGCATTTGAAGACCTCCACAGAGCTCGGACTCCAAAAGAAATTTCTCTGCAAACAGTGGCTATTATTAAAGAAGAGATCTTGACATAAAACAATCCGCGACAAGCAAAATTCCACAAAAGACTTTTTTCGGCCATCTTGAAAAATACACCTGAAACATAGTGAGAAAAATAACATACAAGGGCACTCGCCATATAATACTCTGTCCGTAACAAAATATAAGACCTATTTATAGGCTAAACTAGCCAACAAAAGCACCTTTATATTATATCGCTGTTTTCGTCTCGTCCCTGGCGGCTGCAACCCTAGCCGCCTCCAGAGGCAGATCTTGCAACGCCGTTCTCCGGCAGCTCCCCTCCGCCGGCGACCTCGACCGTTCGCTCGTGTGGGGGTTTGCCGGATCCACGTGTGTGGATCGGTTTTACTCATCTGTAGCCTAGGTTTTTAGGTTGTTCATCATCTTTGCTTCGGCGACGACGATGACAATGTTGAATAAATATTTTTTGGATCCTTTCCTGATGAGGCCATCGGTCCTATGGTTGGAGATGGATTTGAAAACCAGTGTGTGCAAGGATGGCATGTGTTGAGGAACGTAGTATTTCAAAATTTTACCTATGATCACGCAAGATCTATCTAGGAGAAGCATAGAAATGAGCGGGAAGAGTGTGTCCATGTACCCTCGTAGACCGAAAGAGGAAATATTTAGTAACGCGGTAGATGTAGTCAAACATCTTTGCGATCCAACTGATCAAGTACCGAACGCACGGCACCTCCACGATCTGCACACATTCAGCTCGGTGACGTCCCTCGTACTCTTGATCCAATTGAGGTCGAGGGAGAGTTTCGTCAGCACGACGGCGTGGTGACGGTGATGATGAAGTTACCGGCGCAGGGCTTCGCCTAAGCACTGCAATGATATGACTGAGGTGTGTAACTGTGGAGGGGGGCACCGCACATGGCTAAAACAATTGTCAACTTGTGTATTCTAGGGTGCCCCTGCCCCCGTATATAAAGGAGCAAGGGGGAGGCCGGCCGGCCCTCATAGGGCGCGCCCCAAGTAGGATTCCTACAAGGAATCCTATTCCTATCAGGTTTCCAACAAGGGAAGAGAGGGGGAAGGAAGGAGAGGGAGAGAGGAAGAGGGACAGAGAGGGGGCGCCACCCCCTCCTACTCCAATTCGGACTCCTCATGGGGGAGGGGCGCGCAGCCAGCCCTAGAGGCCCCTCCTCTCTCACACACACAAGGCCCATGTTGGCCCATTAGTTCCCCCGGGGGTTCCGATAACCCCCCGGAACTCATCCGGTGTCCGAATAATATCGTCCAATATATCATTCTTTACGTCTCGACCATTTCGAGACTCCTTGTCATGTCCGCGGTCCCATCGGGGACTCCGAACAACCTTCGGTACATCAAAACACATAAACTCATAATACCAATCGTCATCGAACGTTAAGCGTGCGGACCCTACGGGTTCGAGAACTATGTAGACATGACCGAGACACATCTCCAGTCAATAACCAATAGCGGAACCTGAATTCTCATATTGGTTCCTACATATTCTACGAAGATCTTTATCGGTCAAACCGCAGAACAACATATGTTGTTCCCTTTGTCATCTGTATGTTTAATTGCCCGAGATTCGATCGTCGGTATAATCATACCTAGTTCAATCTCGTTACCGGCAAGTCTCTTTACTCGTTCCGTGATACATCATCTCGTGACTAACTCATTAGTCATTTTCTTGCAAGGCTTATTATGATGTGTATTACCGAGAGGACCCAGAGATACCTCTCCGACACTCGGAGTGACAAATCCTAATCTTGATCTATGCCAACACCACAAACACTTTCAGAAACACCTGTAGAGCATCTTTATAATCACCCAGTTACATTGTGATGTTTGATAGCACACAAGGTGTTCCTCATGTATTCGAGACTTGCATAATCTCATAGTCAGAGGAACATGTATAAGTCATGAACAAAGCAATAGCAGTAAAACTAAACGATCATAGTGCTAAGCTAACGGATGGGTCTTGTCCATCACATCATTCTCCTAATGATGTGATCCCGTTGATCAAATGACAACACATGTCGATGGTTAGGAAACATAACCATCTTTGATTAACGAGCTAGTCTAGTAGAGGCATACTAGGGATACTCTATTTTGTCTATGTATTCACACATGTATCAAGTTTCCGGTTAATATAATTCTAGCATGAATAAAAGACATTTATCATGATATAAAAGGAAATATAAATAACAACTTTATTATTGCCTCTAGGGCATATTTCCTTCAGTCTCTCACTTGCACTAGAGTCAATAATCTAGATTACATAGTAATGATTCTAACACCCATGGAGTCTTGGTGCTGATCATGTTTTGCTCGTGGAAGAGGCTTAGTAAACAGGTCTATGACATTCAGATCCGTACGTATTTTGAAAATCTCTATGTCTCCCTCCTGGACTTGATCGTGGATGGAGTTGAAGCATCTTTTGATGTGCTTGGTTCTCTTGTGAAACCTCGATTCCTTCGCCGAGGCTATTGCTCCAGTGTTGTCACAAAAGATTTTAATTGGACCCGATGCACTAGGTATTAAACCTTGATCGGATATGAACTCCTTCATCCAGACTCCTTCATTTGTTGCTTCCGAAGTTGCTATGTACTCCGCTTCACACGTAGATCCCGCCACGACGCTCTGCTTGGAACTGCACCAACTGACAGCTCCACCGTTCAACAAAAATATGTATCCGGTTTGTGACTTAGAGTCATCCGGATCAGTGTCAAAGCTGGAATTGACGTAAATGTTTACGACGAGCTCTTTGTCACCTCCATAAATGAGAAACTTATCATTCGTCCTTTTCAGGTACTTTAGGATGTTCTTGACCGCTGTCTAGTGATCCACTCCTGGATTACTTTGGTACCTCCCTACTAGACTTATAACAAGGTACACATCAGGTCCGATACACAACATTGCATACATGATAGAACCTATGGCTGAAGCATAGGGAATGACTTTCATTTTCTCTCTATCTTCTATAGTGGTCGGGCATTGAGTCTTACTCAACTTCACACCTTGAAACATAGGCAAGAACCCTTTCTTTGACTGATCCATTTTTAACTTCTTCAAAACTTTATCAAGGTATGTGCTTTGTGAAAGTCCAATTAAGCATCATGATCTATCTCTACAGATCTTGATGCCAAATATATAAGCAGCTTCACCGAGGTCTTTCATTGAAAAATTCTTATTCAAGTATCCTTTTATGCTATCCAGAAATTCTATATCATTTCCAATCAACAATATGTCATCTACATATAATATCAGAAATGCTACAGAGCTCCCACTCACTCTCTTGTAAATACAAGCTTCTCCAAAAGTCTGTATAAAACCATATGCTTTGATCACCTCATCAAAGCGTATATTTCAACTCCGAGATGCTTGCACCAGTCCATAGACGGATCGCTGGAGCTTGCACACTTTGTTAGCACCTTTAGGATCGACAAAACCTTCTGGTTGCATCATATACAACTCTTCTTTGCGATATCCATTTAGGAATGCAGTTTTGACATCCATTTGCCTGATTTCATAATCATAAAATGCGGCAATTGCGAACATGATTCGAAGAGACTCAAGCATCGCTACAGGTGAGCAAGTCTCATCGTAGTCAAATCCTTGAACTTGTCGAAAACCTTTTGCAACAAGTCGAGCTTTGTAGACAGTAACTGTCAGGGATATTACTAGCAGGTATGAACCGGCTAGTGTAAACCGGATTACTAGGAATATCTTTATCATTGTAATACTTAGTAAAGGCTACGGCCCATGAGATCTTAGGGCCCATGTATAGAGTTATGGTTTGTAAACTGCCCGATAATGTAACTTGAGAGATAAGGAAGAAAGAACAAAGACCGAGGCGGACATAAGTATGAGCCGGCCTCGGGACTCTATAAACCGGACCGGGCATCGCCTCTATATAAGGGGACGACCCGGCGACGGTTCAGAGGGAGGCAAGAGACAACCCGTCGAGACACAGGCAAGCAAATCGCTCCCTGTTCATCGACGCCCAAGCAATACCAAACCAAACTAGACGTAGGCTTTTACCTTCATCGAAGGGGCCGAACTAGTATAAACCCTCTGTGTCCTTTGTGTGCTTTTAACCCCTTCAAGCTAACCCGTGCGATGGTTCCATCATCAAGTCCGTTGAACCAGACATCTGCCGTGTTAATTCCACGACAGTTGGCGCCCACCGTGGGGCCTTCGCACGATGGTTTCGAGTTCTTGAAGGGCGGCTTTGAAGGGCTCAAGGGCTATGTTGTCGGCCGGATGACCAAGAGTCACCGCGGCCGGATCTACATCGACGACGCCGGCTGGGGACCGGAGGCCGATTCAATCGAATACGGGTACCGGGTTCCCTTCGGTGGCATTCATGTCTTCATCGGCAAGATCGGCGAACCGAGACCTGAGCCGGACATCTTCCCCAACATCATCGAGCCGGCTCAGCGTGCAAGATCGACCCGGATTCAACCCGCCATGAAGCACGTTTTCGTTGGAGCAGTTCACGGGGTCCAAACCGGAGATGGATCGGATTCCGGCGGCGAAACTGTTGTCTATTCCTACGACGAATCTTCATCCGGAGAGACTGAATCTTTGTATCAGTTGCGGGACGGCCGGTCTGAGGGTGAGTCCGACGGAGATAGTATTCCGGACCCCTTTGATCCGCCAAACCGGGTGGCTGTCTTTATGGCCGGTTCACAATCTACGCCGCAGTCCACGGTGAACGGGGCGACAGCAGAAGCTGGTGTAGGTGGGAGTGGACTAGCCTTCTCACCTACTGACGTTCTATCCACCTTAGTCGAGGAGTTCACAGCTAAAGCGGTGGCGGAGGTGGCTCCAGCAGACAAGGCGCAACATGATGCAGAGCTCCTTCAGCTAAAGGGCCGGATTGATAAAGCAAGGGATGATCTAAAAATGGAGAAGGCAATGATAGCGATAAGACAGGCGGAGCTGAATGATCAGGCTTTTCATCTAAGGATGGAGCAGGCCTCTGTACAGGGAGTAAGGGGTCGAAAATATCAATCTCGTCTACCATCGGTTTATGAAGCGACGGATCTGTTCAAGACACCTTGGGCTGGGACCAGCAATGATCCGGCTTCAAACCGGAGGTCACCCCCAGGCAGGGATGAGCCGGTTCAGCAGCCCACTGCGGAGCAAGATCGGCGGATCACGTCTGCGCCTCACGTTCCTACCCCTTCAGGTCATTATTCGAATCCTTTAGATAACATCGTTGCTGCTGCTGCACGTTTGGCCGCTTTACCCGTTGAGGGGACGTCTCCGGTGGCATTGGAGGCACGCAGGGTCAAGGATCTTCTTAATACGGCATTAGTACAGCATCAAGCATATTCTCATAGCAGAGAGAGGCTACATTCAACACCGCGTCCCAGCCGGAGTTACACTAGGCATTGGGAGGAGCCAGAAGTGTCTAGTAGCGAACGCAGGCGTCATCAGCGCAGACAGGGTAATCCGGCAGGCGCAGATGCACAAGCCCAGGATGTAAACCGGGTTAGGTCGGTAGCCCGGGAGGAAATCCGTCAGCCGACGCCGGTTCAAACAGCCACAGCAGAGACGGGAGTCACAACAAGTTCCTTTGGAGTGCAGTGTCTTATCCCCGCTTTACGAAGTGTGAAGCTGCCCAAGGATTTCAAAGGTCCGCGTAAGGTGCCTAATTACACAGCAGATTTGGCTCCGGAAGCTTGGGTTGAGAGTTACGAGATGGCCATGGAGATGCTGGATGTGGATGAAGCGGCTTGTGCAAAATACTTTACTATGATGCTTGAAGGTACAGCCCGGACCTGGCTAAAGGGTTTACCCCCTAATTCCATTGGGTCATGGGGAGAGCTACGTAGCCAGTTTATCAAAAACTTCAAGGATACGTGCAAGCAGCCAATGTCAGTGGTAGATCTGGCAGCCTGTGTACAAGGAGAACAGGAGTCTACAAGCGCATGGGTGCGGCGAGTATCAGAGATTTTGCATTCTTCGAATGGTATCAATCCTAGTATGGCAATAGTGACTTTGGAAAACAATTGCCGGTTTGAGTCTCTAAAGCTAAAATTGGGACGGCTTAAGCGAGATTGTAACGATATGGGAACTCTCATGAGTGCTCTCGTGAAGTATGGGGACTCTGACAATACTAAATATCCGGAAGCTGAGGGAGACAAAGCAGGAAAAATTAAACAACCTGGTAAACCGGCGCAGAGTAATCCGGCTACTACAAGTTTCTTGGACAAGCGAAAGGCGGAAGGTGGCTCTGATTTCGTAGCCAATACCCAAGTGCAAGGGGGTTTCCAGCGTAACAGGGGCAACCCACCCCAACAAACCGGCGGAGGGGATGTTAGTTGGGACCAAGAGTTAAATCAGCCTTGTCCAAAGCATAGCTCAAGGGGACGACCGGCAAAACACACAACAGGAGAATGCAGTCCCTTTATGGAAGCCATGATGGGCCGCTTTAATCCTAATGATAGGCCTCCAAATGGTGGTTCAGGCCCAGGGTTCTATGGTCCGGGTCATCAGGGGAACAATTCCGAATCAGGATATCGGGGCAATAACAATGGTTATCATAACCGGGCCAGCAATCAAAATGACCAAGGTAGTTATAATAACCAGGGCAATCAATCGCGTAATCAGGGTGGTTACAATAATCAAGGCAGCCAGCAGCCAGGCCATAGTCACAACGACCAAGGAAATCAGCAGCGTCAGCAACAACAGCAACAATCCGGATATCAGAGTAATCTGAAGGAGTTAAGTAGTGGACAATATCATGTGTTCACTACGAGTCTGTGTAAACAAGATCAGAAGGTTTTAAAGCGGGCAGTCCACGCGGTTGAACCGGCGACACCACAATTCTTGCGCTGGTCAGAACAGCCCATCGTCTGGAGTAGGGAGGATCACCCGATGCGGGTGGATAATCCGGGCCACTTGGCCTTGGTGGTAGCACCACAAGTGGGTTGCTACAAATTCACTAAAGTTTTCATGGACGGCGGAAGCAGCATCAATATCTTGTACTATGAGACTTTCCGTCGTATGGGCCTGACGGATAAGAAGCTAAGGCAGTCAAACACGGTATTTCATGGGGTGGTTCCAGGTAAGTCAGCTTATCCGGTTGGAAAAATTGACTTAGAAGTTACCTTTGGATATGAGAATGATTCCAGGTCAGAGATGATAACTTTCGAAGTCGTCAAGATCCGGAGCCCCTATCATGCTTTATTCGGAAGGACGGTTTATGCCAAGTTTATGGCCAGGCCATGTTATGTTTATCTGCAGCTCAAGATGCCGGGTCACAAAGGTACAATCACAGTTCATGGAAGTCGCAAGATAGCAGTGGAATGTGAAGAAGGAGATGCTGCCTACGCGGAGGCAGTATGTGCCACAGAAGAGTTAAAGTTTTGTAAAGATAATGTTGATCCGGCAGATATGACCCCGTTGAAGAAGCCAACTACAGAACATGATCCGGCATTGAAGTTTAAATCGGCGGAGGAGACCAAGCAAGTCGATTTCGTGCCAGGCGATTCGTCCAAGCAGTTCACGATCAGCGCTAACCTTGATCCTAAATAGGAAAGCGTGCTCATCGAGTTCATCCGTGAGAACCGGGATATCTTTGCATGGAAACCTTCTGACATGCCAGGTATACCGAGGGAACTCGCTGAGCACAGTCTTAATATTGATCCGAAGTTTAAACCGGTCAAACAGTACCTGCACCGCTTCAACGAAGAAAGGCGCAAGGCTATAGGAGAGGAAGTGGCCAGACTTTTAGCTGCAGGGTTCATAGTGGAAGTTTTTCACCCAGAGTGGTTAGCTAATCCGGTGCTGGTGTTAAAGAAAAACGGAAAGTGGAGGATGTGTGTGGACTACACAGACCTCAACAAAGCTTGTCCAACCGATCCTTTTGCTCTCCCTCGCATTGATCAGATTATCGATGCTACAGCGGGATGTGAACGGCTAAGTTTCTTGGATGCATACTAAGGATATCACCAGATCAAGATGGCAGTTAAAGACCAGGAGAAGACAGCTTTCATAACTCCTTTTGGTGCTTTTTGCTATGTATCTATGCCTTTTGGGCTCAAGAGTGCTCAAGCAACTTATCATCGTTGCGTTCAGAATTGTCTTAAGGGACAGATAGGGAGGAATGTTCATGCCTATGTGGATGATATTGTGGTAAAGTCAAGGAAGGAAGAAACACTGATAGAGGACCTCAAGGAGACCTTCGACAATCTTCGGGCTTATAAGATGATGCTTAATCCGGAGAAATGTGCTTTTGGTGTTCCGGCTATTGGGGAACGTAGTATTTTAAAATTTTCCTACGATCACGCAAGATCTATCTACCAGATGTATAGCAACGAGAGGGGAGAGCGTGTCTACGTACCCTCGTAGACCGGGAGCGGAAGCGTCAAGCGACGCGGTTGATGTTGTCGAACTTCTTCCCGATCCAACCGATCAAGCACCGAACGTACGGCACCTCCGCGTTCAGCACACGTTCAGCTTGATGACGTCCCACGAGCTCTTGATCCAATTGAGCTTCACGGGAGAGTTTCGTC
Source organism: Secale cereale (assembly GCA_902687465.1). Taxonomy (NCBI): domain Eukaryota; kingdom Viridiplantae; phylum Streptophyta; class Magnoliopsida; order Poales; family Poaceae; genus Secale; species Secale cereale. Next base: position 595,586,285 of record LR738714.1, read on the forward strand.
AGTACGACGGCGTGGTGACGGATATGATGTATTCACCGGCGCAGGGCTTCGCCTAAGCTCCGCGACGGTATGACCGAGGTGTGTTTCTGTGGAGGGGGGCACCGCACACGGCTAAAACAATTCAACTTGTGTGTCTTTGGGTGCCCCCCTGCCCCCGTATATAAAGGAGCAAGGGAGGGAGGCCGGCCAACTTCTCCTGGTGCGGCTAGGGAAGGAGTCCTACTAGGAATAGGATTGCAATCCTATTCCTAGTAGGATTCACCAAAAGAAAGAAGAGGGAAAGGAATAGGAGAGGTGGCGCCCCCCCCCCCAATCCTAGTCCAACTAGGAACCCTAGGTGGGGGCGCCGGCCAGCCCTATGGGCTGGCTCTCTCTTTCCCTTTAGGCCCACTATGGACCATCCCCTCTCGTAGGGGGTTCCGGTAACCCCCTCCGGCAATCCCGATAAATCCGAAACTTTCCCGGAACACTTTCGGTGTCCGAATATAGTCGTCCAATATATCAATCTTTATGTCTCGGACATTCCGAGACTCCTCGTCATGTCCGTGATCTCATCCGGGACTCCGAACTACCTTCGGTACATCAATACTCATAAACTCATAATACCGATCGTCATCAAACGTTAAGCGTGCAGACCCTACGGGTTCGAGAACTATGTAGACATGACCGAGACTCATCTCCGGTCAATAACCAATAGCGGAACCTGGATGTTCATATTGGCTCCTACATATTCTACGAAGATCTATTATCGGTCAGAACCGCATAACAACATACGTTGTTCCTTTTGTCAACGGTATGTTACTTGCCCGAGATTCGATCGTCGGTATCTCTATACCTAGTTCAATCTCGTTACTGGCAAGTCTCTTTACTCGTTCCGTAACTCATCATTTCGTGACTAACTCATTAGTCTTTTTCTTGCAAGGCTTATTGTGATGTGTGTTACCGAGAGGGCCCAGAGATACCTCTCCGACACTCGGAGTGACAAATCCTAATCTTGATCTATGCCAACACCACGAATACTTTCGGAGACACCTGTAGAGCATCTTTATGATCACCCAGTCACGTTGTGACGTTTGATAGCACACAAGGTGTTCCTACGGTATTCGGGAGTTGCATAATCTCATAGTCATAGGAACATGTATAAGTCATGAAGAAAGCAATAGCAGTAAAACTAAACGATCATAGTGCTATGCTAACGGATGGGTCTTGTCCATCACATCATTCTCCTAATGATGTGATCCCGTTGACCAAATGACAACTCATGTCTATGGCTAGGAAACATAACCATCTTTGATCAATGAGCTAGTCTAGTAGAGGCATACTAGGGACATACTATTTTGTCTATGTATTCACACATGTACTAAGTTTCCGGTTAATACAATTCTAGCATGAATAATAGACATTTATCATGATATAAGGAAATACAAATAACATCTTTATTATTGCCTCTAGGGCATATTTCCTTCAGTCTCCCATTTGCACTAGAGTCAATAATCTAGCTCACATCGCCATGTGTTTTAATACCGATAGTTCACATCGTTATGTGAATAACACCCATAGTTCACATCACCATGTGACCAACACCCAAAGGGTTTACTAGAGTCAATAATCTAGTTCACATCGCTATGTGATTAATACCCAAGAGTAATAAGGTGTGATCATGTTTTGCTTGTGAGAGAAGTTTAGTCAACGGGTCTGTCACATTCAGATCCGTATGTATTTTGCAAATTTTTATGTCTACAATGCTCTGCATAGAGCTACTCTAGCTAATTGCTCCCACTTTCAATACGCATCCAGATTGATACTTAGAGTCATCTGGATTTAGTGTCAAAGCTTGCATCAGCTTAACCCTTTACGACGAACTCTTTATCACCTCCATAATCGAGAAACATTTCCTTAGTCATCCAATTACTAAGGATAATTTTGACCGCTGTACAGTGATATACTCCTGGATCACTATTGTACCTCCCTGTCAAACTCTTGGCAAGGTACACAACGTGTTTTGTACACAGCATGGCATACTTTATAGAACCTATGGCTGAGGCATAGGGAATGACTTTCATTCTCTCTATATTTTTCTACCGTGGTCTGGCTTTGAGTCTTACTCAACTTCACACCTTACAAGTCAGGCAAGAACTTCTTCTTTGACTGATCCATTTTGAACTACTTCAAAATCTTATCAAGGTATGTACTTATCGAAAGTCTTATCAAGCGTCTTGATCTATCTCTATAGATCTTGATGCCCAATATGTAAGCAGCTTCACCAAGGTCTTTCTTTGAAAAACTCCTTTCAAACACTCCTTTATGCTTTCCAGAAATTTCTACATCATTTCCGATCGACAATATGTCATTCACATATACTTATCAGAAAGGTTGTAGTGCTCCCACTCACTTCTTGTAAATACAGGCTTCACAACAAGTCTGTATAAATCTATATGCTTTGATCAACTTATCAAAGCGTATATTCCAACTCCGAGATGCTTGCACCAGTCCATAGATGGATCGCTGGAGCTTGCACATTTTGTTAGCACCTTTAGGATTGACAAAACCTTCTGGTTGCATCATATACAAGTCTTCTTTAATGAATCCATTAAAGAATGCAGTTTTGTTATCCATTTGCCAGATTTCATAAAATGCGGCAATTGCTAACATGATTCGAACAGACTAAAGCATCGCTACGGGTGAGAAAGTCTCATCGTAGTCAACTCCTTGAACTTGTCGAAAACCTTTCGCAACAAGTCGAGCTTTGTAAACAGTAACATTACCGTCAGCGTCGGTCTTCCTCTTGAAGATCCATTTATTTTCGATGGCTTGCCGATCATCGGGCAAGTCAACCAAAGTCCACACTTTGTTCTCATACATGGATCCTATCTCAGATTTCATGGCCTCAAGCCATTTTGCGGAATCTGGGCTCATCATCGCTTCCTCATAGTTCGCAGGTTCATCATGGTCTAGTAACATGACTTCCAGAACTGGGTTGCCGTACCACTCTGGTGCGGAACGTACTCTGGTTGATCTACGACGTTCAGCAGAAACTTGATCTGAAGTTTAATGATCATCATCATTAGCTTCCTCACTAATTGGTGTAGGAATCACTGGAACTAATTTCTGTGATTTTCCACTTTCCAATTCGGGAGAAGGTACAATTATCTCATCAAGTTCTACTTTCCTCCCACTCACTTCTTTCGAGAGAAACTCCTTCTCTAGAAAGGATCCATTCTTAGCAACGAATATCTTGCTTTCGGATCTGTGATAGAAGGTGTACCCAACAGTCTCTTTTGGGTATCCTATGAAGACACATTTCTCCGACTTGGGTTCGAGCTTATCAGGTTGAAGTTTTTTCACATAAGCATTGCAGCCCCAAACTTTAAGAAACGACAACTTTGGTTTCTTGCCAAACCATAGTTCATAAGGTGTCGTATCAACGGATTTAGATGGTGCCCTATTTAACGTGAATGCAGCTGTCTCTAATGCATGACCCAAAACGATAGTGGTAAATCGGTAAGAGACATCATAGATCGCACCATATCCAATAAAGTACGGTTACGACGTTCGGATACACCATTATGCTGTGGTGTTCCGGGTGGCGTGAGCTGTGAAACTATTCCACATTGTTTCAAATGAAGACCAAAATCGTAACTCAAATATTCTCCTCCACGATCAGATCGTAGAAACTTTATTTTCTTGTTACGATGATTCTCTACTTCACTCTGAAATTCTTTGAACTTTTCAAATGTTTCAGACTTGTGCTTCATTAAGTAGATATACCCATATCTGCTCAAATCATCAGTGAAGGTCAGAAAATAACGATACCCGCCGCGAGCTTCAACACTCATTGGTCCACATACATCTGTATGTATGATCTCCAACAAATCTGTTGCTCGCTCCACAGTTCCGGAGAACGGAGTTTTAGTCATCTTGCCCATGAGGCATGGTTCGCAAGTACCAAGTGATTCATAATCAAGTGATTCCAAAAGTCCATCATTATGGAGTTTCTTCATGCGTTTTACACCAATATGACCTAAACGGCAGTGCCACAAATAAGTTGCACTATCATTATTAACCTTGCATATTTTGGCTTCAGTATTATGAATATGTGTATCACACGATCGAGATCCAACAAACTATTTTCATTGGGTGTATGACCATAGAAGGTTTTATTCATGTAAACAGAACAACAATTATTCTCTAACTTACATGAATAACCGTATTGCAATAAACATGATCAAATCACATTCATGCTCAACACAAACACCAAATAACACTTATTTAGGTTCAACACTAATCCCGAAAGTATAGGGAGTGTGCGATGATGATCATATCAATCTTGGAACTGCTTCCAATACACATCGTCACTTCATCCTTTAACTAGTTTATGTTCATTATGCAACTCCCACTTCGAGTTACTACTCTTTAGCAACTGAACCAATATCAAATACCGAGGGGTTGCTATGAACACTAGTAAAATACACATCAATAATCTGTAAAATATACCTTTGTTCACTTTGCCATCCTTCTTATCCGCCAAGTATCTAGGGCAGTTCCACTTCTAGTGACCATTTCCTTTGCAGTATAAGCACTTGTTTCAGGCTTGAGTTTAGCTTTGGGTTTCTTCACGGGAGTGACAACTTGCTTGTCATTCTTCTTGAAGTTCCCCTTCTATCCCTTTGCCCTTTACTTGAAACAAGTGGTCTTGTTAACCATCAACACTTGATGCTTTTTCATGATTTCTACCTTCGCCTACTTCAGTATCGCGAAGAGCTGGGAATTCCTTTCGTCATCCCTTGCATATTATAGTTCATCACGAAGTTCTACTAACTTGGTGATAGTGACTAGAGAAATTTGTCAATTACTATCTTATCTGGAAGATTAACTCCCACTTGATTGAAGTAATTGTAGTACCCAGACAATCTGAGCACATGCTCACTGGTTGAGCTATTCTCCTCCATCTTGTAGGCAAAGTACTGTCAGAGGTCTTATACCTCTCGACACGGGCATGAGTATGAAATACTAATTTCAACTCTTGGAACATCTTATATGCTCCATGGCGTTCAAAACGTTTTTGAAGTCCCGGTTCTAAGCCGTAAAGCATGGTGCACTTAAACTATCAAGTAGTCATCATATCGAGCTTTTGTCAAAACGTTCATAACGTCTACATCTGCTCTTGCAATAGGTCTGTCACCTAGCGATGCATCAAGGACATAATTCTTCTATGCAGCAATGAGGATAATCCTCAGATCACGGAACAATTCCGCATCATTGCTACTAACATCTTTCAACTTGGTTTTCTCTAGGAACATATGAAAAATAAACGGGGAGCAACATCGCGAGCTATTGATCTACAACATAGATATGCTAATACTACCAGGACTAACTTCATGATAAATTAAAGTTCAATTTAATCATATTACTTAAGAACTCCCACTTAGATAGACATCCCTCCGGTCATCTAAATGATCACGTGATCCAAATCAACTAAACCATGTCCGATCATCACGTGAGATGGAGTAGTTTCAATGGTGAACATCTTATGTTGATCATATCTACTATATGATTCACGCTCGACCTTTCGTTCTCCAGTGTTCCGAGGCCATATCTGCATATGCTAGGCTCGTCAAGTTTAACCCGAGTATTCTGCGTGTGCAAAACTGGCTTACACCCGTTGTATTTGAACGTAGAGCTTATCACACCCGATCATCACGTGGTGTCTCGGCACGACGAACTTTCGCAACGGTGCATACTCAGGGAGAACACTTATACCTTGAAATTTAGTAAGGGATCATCTTATAATGCTACCGTCGTTCTAAGCAAAATAAGAAGCATAATAAGATAAACATCACATGCAATCAAAATATGTGACATGATATGGCCATCATCATCTTGTGCTTTTGATCTCTATCTCCAAAGCACCGTCATGATCATCTTCATCACCGGCGCGACACCTTGATCTCCATCGTAGCATCGTTGTCGTCTCGCCAACTATTGCTTCCTCAACTATCGCTACCGCTTAGTGATAAAGTAATACAATAAAGCGAGAACCATATGGCTCCTGCCAGTTGCCGATAACTTTACAAAACATGATCATCTCATACAAAATCGTATAACTCATCATGTCTTGACCATATCACATCACAACATGCCCTGCAAAAACAAGTTAGACGTCCTCTACTTTGTTGTTGCAAGTTTTACGTGGCTGCTATGGGCTTTAGCAAGAACCGTTCTTACCTACGCATACAAAACCACAACGATGTTTCGTCAAGTATGTGCTGTTTTAACCTTCACAAGGACCGGGCGTAGCCACACTTGATTCAGCTAAAGTGAGAGAGACAGACACCCGCCAGTCACCTTTAAGCAACGAGTGCTCGTAACGGTGAAACCAGTCTCGCGTAAGCGTACGCGTAATGTCGGTCCGGGCCGCTTCATCTCACAATACCGCCGAAGCAAAGTATGACATGCTGGTAAGCAGTATGACTAGTATCGCCCACAACTCATTGTGTTCTACTCGTGCATATCATCTACGCATAGACCTGGCTCATGATTCCACTGTTGGGGAACGTAGTATTTTAAAATTTTCCTACGATCACGCAAGATCTATCTACCAGATGTATAGCAACGAGAGGGAAGAGCGTGTCTACGTACCCTCGTAGACCGGGAGCGGAAGCGTCAAGCGACGCGGTTGATGTTGTCAAACTTCTTCGCGATCCAACCGATCAAGCACCGAACGTACGGCACCTCTGCGTTCAGCACACGTTCAGCTTGATGACGTCCCACGAGCTCTTGATCTAGTTGAGCTTCACGGGAGAGCTTCGTCAGTACGACGGCGTGGTGACGGATATGATGTATTCACCGGCGCAGGGCTTCGCCTAAGCTCCGCGACGGTATGACCGAGGTGTGTTTCTGTGGAGGGGGGCACCGCACACGGCTAAAACAATTCAACTTGTGTGTCTTTGGGTGCCCCCCTGCCCCCGTATATAAAGGAGCAAGGGAGGGAGGCCGGCCAACTTCTCCTGGTGCGGCTAGGGAAGGAGTCCTACTAGGAATAGGATTACAATCCTATTCCTAGTAGGATTCACCAAAAGAAAGAAGAGGGAAAGGAATAAGAGAGGTGGCGCCCCCCCCCCAATCCTAGTCCAACTAGGAACCCTAGGTGGGGGCGCCGGCCAGCCCTATGGGCTGGCTCTCTCTTTCCCTTTAGGCCCACTATGGACCATCCCCTCTCGTAGGGGGTTCCGGTAACCCCCTCCGGCAATCCCGATAAATCCGAAACTTTCCCGGAACACTTCCGGTGTCCGAATATAGTCGTCCAATATATCAATCTTTATGTCTCGGACATTCCGAGACTCCTCGTCATGTCCGTGATCTCATCTGGGACTCCGAACTACCTTCGGTACATCAATACTCATAAACTCATAATATCGATCGTCATCAAACGTTAAGCGTGCGGACCCTACGGGTTCGAGAACTATGTAGACATGACCGAGACTCATCTCCGGTCAATAACCAATAGCGGAACCTGGATGTTCATATTGGCTCCTACATATTCTACGAAGATCTATTATCGGTCAGAACCGCATAACAACATACGTTGTTCCTTTTGTCAACGGTATGTTACTTGCCCGAGATTCGATCGTCGGTATCTCTATACCTAGTTCAATCTCGTTACTGGCAAGTCTCTTTACTCGTTCCGTAACTCATCATTTCGTGACTAACTCATTAGTCTTTTGCTTGCAAGGTTTATTGTGATGTGTGTTACCGAGAGGGCCCAGAGATACCTCTCCGACACTCGGAGTGACAAATCCTAATCTTGATCTATGCCAACACCACGAATACTTTCGGAGACACCTGTAGAGCATCTTTATGATCACCCAGTTACGTTGTGACGTTTGATAGCACACAAGGTGTTCCTACGGTATTCGGGAGTTGCATAATCTCATAGTCATAGGAACATGTATAAGTCATGAAGAAAGCAATAGCAGTAAAACTAAACGATCATAGTGCTATGCTAATGGATGGGTCTTGTCCATCACATCATTCTCCTAATGATGTGATCCCGTTGACCAAATGACAACTCATGTCTATGGCTAGGAAACATAACCATCTTTGATCAATGAGCTAGTCTAGTAGAGGCATACTAGGGACATACTGTTTTGTCTATGTATTCACACATGTACTAAGTTTCCGGTTAATACAATTCTAGCATGAATAATAGACATTTATCATGATATAAGGAAATACAAATAACATCTTTATTATTGCCTCTAGGGCATATTTCCTTCATCGGCAGGCAAGCTCCTTGGATTCTTAGTATCAAACAGAGGAATAGAAGCTAATCCAGAGAAGATTAAGGCGATCACATCTTTGACTAAACCAGTTTGCATCAACGATGTTCAGCGTATAGCTAGCCGGATTACAGCATTGAGCCGGTTCATCAGCCGTTTGGGAGAGAAGGCGATCCCGCTTTATCAGATGTTGAAGAAAACAGACCGGTTTATATGGAGTGATGAGGCAAACACGGTGTTTGAGGATCTGAAGCGGCAACTGGCAAAACCGCCGGTCCTGGTTGCCCCTGTTGATAATGAGCCGTTGCTGTTATACGTCGCCGCCAATGCACGGGCAGTTAGCGTCGCAATTGTGGTTGAATGCAAGGAAGCAGGAAAGGAATACCCGGTTCAGCGTCCGGTTTATTACGTGAGTGAAGTACTCATTGAGTCCAAGCAGAGGTACCCACATTGGCAGAAGCTGGTGTATGGTGTGTTCATGGCAAACCGGAAATTGAAGCACTATTTCCAGGGTCATCCAATAACTGTGGTTAGCTCAGCACCATTGGGGGATATCATCCAGAACAGAGAAGCAACAGGTAGAGTGGCGAAGTGGGCCATTGAGCTCATCCCGCATGAGTTGAAGTATGTGCCACGCATCGCTATAAAATCTCAGGCGTTGGTGGATTTCATCAACGATTGGACAGAATTACAAACACCGGAGGAGAAGCCGGATTTGACGTATTGGACGATTCACTTTGACGGTTCAAGACAGCTAGAAGGCTCAGGGGCTGGAGTTGTCTTAACTTCCCCACGAGGTGATAAGTTTTGTTACGTTCTCCGTTTATTGTTTCCTTGTACTAAGAGTATGAAGCATTACTTCGTGGCTTGTGGATGGCAAAGGAGATGAACTTGAGCCGGGTTAAGTGTTTTGGCGATTCAGATTTGGTGGCACAGCAAGTTTCAGGCAAGTGGGATTCACAAGGTCCCCTCATGGCAGCCTACAGACGGGAAGTGGAAGCAGTTGCTGGATATTTCAAAGGGTATCAGGTGGACCACATAGACCGGCGGAGGAATAAAGCAGCTGATGCTTTAAGCCGGTTGGGCTCTCAACGTAAACCGGTACCACCAAATACTTTTTTGGATGAGCTGCACAGTCCATCAGTACAAATACCATCGGAGGAAGACCTAGCTGTTCATGATCCGGAGGCACAATTAGTGGCAGCACTTCATGTTATTCTGGATTGGACGCTGCCTTATTTGGCATATCTGAGCCGAGGAGAGTTACCGGTCGATGAAATAGAAGCACGACAGATAATCCGGCGTTCTAAATCCATGACAATCACAAACGGGGAACTTCATCATCGCAGCGTTTCTGGAGCATTTCAGCGGTGTGTGTCAGCTGAGGAAGGTTGTGAGATTCTTCGCGAGATCCATGAAGGGGATTGTGGTCATCATGCCGGTTCAAAATCATTGGTGGCTAAAGCTTTTCGACATGGTTTCTATTGGTTAACAGCTCATGCTGATGCGGCGGATCTAGTCCGGAAGTGTGATGCTTGTCTAAAGTTTTCGCGACGTGCTCTTGTTCTGGCACAGGAGCTCCGGATGATACCAATAACCTGGCCGTTTGCGACTTGGGGGCTTGATATGGTTGGGCCTTTTAAGCGATCCCAAGATCAGAAAACTCATTTGCTTGTGGCAGTGGATAAGTTTACAAAGTGGATTGAAGCAGAACCTGTGAGTAAGTGTGATGCAGCCACAACGGTTAAATTCATCAAAAAGGTAATTTTCCGGTTTGGCTTTCCACACAGCATCATCACAGACAACGGCACCAATTTATCTAAGGGTGAGATGGAAGAATTTTGTCATCGAGAACATATTCGCCTAGATGTATCTTCTGTGGCCCACCCTCAAACCAATGGTCAAGCTGAAAGAGCAAACCAGGAGATTCTGCGAGGTATCAAGCCCCGACTTATGACTCCCTTGCAAAGAACCCCGGGTTGTTGGGTCGAGGAGTTGCCATCAGTCCTTTGGAGTATCAACACTACACCAAACCGGTCCACAGGTTATACACCTTTCTTTATGGTGTATGGCGCTGAAGCGGTGCTTCCGAGCGATATCCGTCATGATTCACCAAGGGTAACAGCCTATGTTGAAGCGGCCAACGAGCAGGCAAGACAAGACAGTTTGGACCGGCTGGATGAAGAACGTGATATAGCAGCGGCACGGTCTGCGATTTATCAACAAGACTTGCGCAGATATCACAGCCGCCGGATCAAGAGTAGAACATTCCAGGAGGGAGATTTAGTACTCCGGCTCATCCAGGACCAAACAGATATGCACAAGCTATCCCCACCTTGGGAAGGGCCCTTTGTGGTCAGCAAGAATCTGCACAACGGTTCATACTATCTGGTGGACGTTCGAGAACACAAAGACTCACGGACATCAGAAGAGGAGACGAAGAGGCCATGGAACATCGCCCTATTACGGCCCTACTATACCTGAGCCACGAGCTCCACTGTATCCTATGTATATATTATGATTAATGAATAAACCGGCACCCTCGGTAAACCGGGGGCTCAGCCTTTTTCCCAATACAAATATCTTATGAGGACAACCATACATGTATTACCATATGTTATATTTCAAATAGATCGATCGGTTTAAACTGATTTTGCAGAACATATGCACTCAGAAGCAATAACTCCCTGAAGAGCATAAGATCACATCCGGCTCAAAGAGGACGCTTCACGGAAACCCTCTGGATGGTAATCCATCCAGTGATTGGCTCAAAATTCACCCATGGCTTCATGGAGCCATGGAGGCCCTCTGGAAAAGCTACGGGCATCCAGTGATTGGCTTATATTTACCCATGGTTTCACGGAACCATGGAGGCCCTCTGGAAAAGCTACGGGCATCCAGTGATTGGCTTATATTTACCCATGGTTTCACAGAACCATGGAGGCCCTTTGGAAAAGCTACGGGCATCCAGTGATTGGCTTATATTTACCCATGGTTTCATGGAACCATGGAGGCCCTCGGGAAAGGCTACGGGCATCCAGTGATTGGCTAAAGTTTTTCTTATGGTTCCTATGGATGGTACCCGCATCCATTGACCGGCCCTCTGGAAAGACGACACTACCTGCATCCAGTGATTGGCTGAACCTTGCTTTGAGCCTGGCAGCTCATAAAAAGCCTCGACTACATGGTTTTATTTGCAAATTTGCATTTTCTGATGTTTATGTGTTCTGATTCTTTAATCCGGAGTGGGACAATTCAAGAAATTAACCACACATCATAACCCGGAACAATCATCACGCAGAAACAAAACAAGAAGCCAAGCATGCTTTAAACCGGCAGTTCATATAAGACCAGGGATTATTGTTGAGTCTATTAAAAGACTTCCTTCAAAAAGGCAATATTCGCCGGATTAAGAGTATCAAGCATACTTGGTCTCAGGTATAAAGTTATTTTCTGATATAAGTATACATTTGTTTGATATGTTGTGAGAACAATTTAATCTGTCCGGCGGTAAACCGTTAGGACATATTTTCAGTATTATCCATGCAGGGACAGGTCATAGGCAAGATAAGCGACATCAGACAAATTTTAAATCGGCAAACATTGAAACGAGAAGTCAGAATATCCGGATCAGAGCGGACAATGTTTTCAGCTATCCTATTACAAGGCATAGCAAGCCTGGCGGATTAAAGATTGTTTGAGAAATGAGACTGCAACTACAAACACTAAACTATGACCTATGCTCCCTCCTGCTGCGACGGTTGGGCATCGACTTGATCCGGAGTCTCCTCCTCTTCTTGAAGCGGCTGGAAGTCAGGGACGCACCAGTCGATTTTCGTTAAGGCATGAAAGTACATCTCTTCGTTGATGAGTTCAGACGGTTCAATATCTGGAGCGAAGGTATGAGGGCGCACTGGTGGGATTAGATTGAAGGTATCATAAACCGGCCGCTCCACCCGCTCGTTCTGCAAATCTTATCCCGGATGATACCTGGATAAATCTGACTCGGCCGCAAGCTTGCTGGCAAGAGGACACATCTCCTTCGTCAAGGCATGGAGATCCCTTTCAGTAAAAGTTGATCCGTCTTCTTTAGTGTCAGGATACCCACTGAAGGCTTCCTCCGGATCAAAATCTAGGACCCAAGCCTTAGCTCTGGTCAGAGCCATGAGAGAACCGGCTCGAGCAGCAGATTTTTTCACTTCTTCTAGGCGCATCGGCAAAATAGACAGCTTTTCTAATGTGCCTTGGATAGTCATTGGGGCCGGTTTATTGAACGATGTTGCACTTATGATCCTTTGAGCGCCGGAATACAGCTGCTCGACCAAAGTATAACACGCTTTGAGTTTTTTCCGCAAGTCATCCCCAAGATGGGTGACACGGCGCCCTGCATATGAGTATCACAGTTAAACCGGCACAGATGGAAGATTACAAGGTTAAAGCAGGAGTACAGATCACACTTACCAAAGATTGCAGAAGTCATCAACTCTATTTGCCGCTTTAAGTCGGTTAACTCTTCAGTCACCGGATTAAGTGCTTCCTCAGCATCTTTGACCCTCTTTTCCAGATCTTTCTTCTGAACCTCAAAGGCGGTCCGCTCTTCTTCAAAGAATTTTTTTCAGCTCTTCAGCAGTTTTTAAACTCAGCTTCAACTCTTTCTTGGCCTTAGCAGCAGCAGCCTCCGTTTCAGCAAGTCTGTTCCGGAGTTCACTGACTTCTTCAGCCCTTCGGTTTAAATCAGCCTGCAAGGAAAATCAAGTGATAAGAAGCAAAAATCAGACAAGTCTCAAGCACACAAGCAAGTTGTCTACTTGACACTTGGGGGCTAATGGGCAATTGAAGAGTTAAACAGCAATGATTCAAAGACAAAGTTTCAAGCACACAAGCAAGTTGTCTACTTGACACTTGGGGACTAATGGATAATTGAAGTATCAAAGGAAAAGTCAAGCAAGTCCCAGTCACATAAACCGAGTTATGCCCCCGGCACTTGGGGGCTAATGTAAGATCATTCGATTCATCAGGAAGTACCGGTTCACCTTCTCAATATAAGCTAAACCGGAACTTGGGGGCTGATATGGTATAGACAGAAGTGCATTGAAAATCAAAAGAAGAGGCAAAGGATTACCTCATACTTGTCTTTCATCATATTAATCAGACCTGCTTCATAGTCTCGACCTGTGTGGAGCCGGTTCAAATACCCAGAATAGAGTTCCTGGGCACTCATACCAGCAAAGCTGGACAGTTCGGTACTCCATTTACCCTTTTCTTTATACATCTTCTCCGTTTTAGCCGTATGTTTGGCTAAGACAGTGGGCTCAGCAGGAGCAGTATAAGCTGTATGAGTTATTTCCACCTCCGGAGAAGCAGTTGTTGGGGGTGGAGTTGCAGTATGAGCCGGGCTGGCCGGAGCCGGATTGGTCTGAGGAGTATTGGCCCGGCCAGGACTGGACGGTTCACGAACGTCCTCAGCATTGGGATTCTCAGGCATAGTAGTGTGGTCTGCAGGGGCAGGATCTTCAAGAGGAATTATACGTTCGCCTTCCGGAGGGACAGTTGAGTCCGGATTAGCTGTCGGATCATCAATGATAGTCTCAGTAGTTGGTGGGTTGGCCTTTGGTTTTTTACTAGGCTTTGGCTTGCTGAAGGAAGTTGGAGAAACAAGTTAGAGCTATAAGGCAAAGTGCAATCATAAGCCGGACAAATTTAAAAGACTTACCCTGGGACAGTTTTCAAGGGTGGAAGTTGCGTTGCAGATGATTCACCAGAAGAGGATAACGGAGTCTCCTGATAATCAGGATCAGACGGTTTAAGAGGTTTTCGTATAAGCCCGACCTTGGGATGAAGGAGGGTTGGAGAGAGTATAACCTCGGAGCGGCGCCTCCGAGCCGGAGTAAGAGAAATTCCGAATGATTCCACTACGAGACCGCTATGGCGAGTGGTCTGGCGAAGGGCTTCATGTTGTTGTTTCTTCAAAAGAAAATTAGGATCCAATTGAGCATAAGGGTGAGAAAACTGATATTTCCGGACTGTCCGACGACTTTTTTGTGGAAGTGGTTCTGAATCGGAAGAAAGGATAGTTACCTCAACTTCGGCCGGTTTATCTCCTTCAGCCAACTCCTGTGAAAAAGTTATCATTAGATACAGATATGAGTAAAAGCAAGCAAGTTAAAGCCGGATTAATTCATACCTCAGAGTCCGGATCGTCATCCTCGGCGTGAGAACTAGAGCCACCAGCCGCTTTTCTCTTCTTACTAGCAAAGGTTTTTCGGCGTGCCTGTTTTCCGGGTTTCTCCTGAGGCTTTCTTTTCTAGAAAGGATCATCGGCCTATTCGGACAGAAAAAAGACAGTCAGAGGACGGTTTATATAAACGGATTAATAAATATATATAAGAAAGCAAGGCTTACTGCAAGCAGCTTGTTCTTCTTGTAATACGGAGCCAATCCAATTTTGCTGCAATCCTCTAAGGAGATGTTGAGCATCTTCTTAGCCGATTCAATGACCTCCGATTCAGAAAGTTTATCCTTGGTAAACCGCTGAGGGTCGTCCGGTTTACTAGAATACTTGCACATCAAATGTGGTCGCGGACTCAAGGGAAGGATACTCCAAGAAAGCCAACAGCGCATTAAATCGGTTCCAATTAAACTGTTGGCCATAATAGCTTTCAGTCTAGCAAGCTGAGAAGCAAACCGGGGCCGTTCGGCAGAGCTAAGTCGCTGTGGCAAAGGGTGATCCTCCGGAAGACGGTGCTCACGATAACCCGGCAGTGGGTTCTCCCCTTCAGGAGAAGTGTCAATACAGTAAAACCAAGACTTGTTCCATTCCTTTGGGTGCGTGTGGAGAGCGGCATGGGGAAAGACTGCATCTCTCCTTTTCTGGATACTAACCCCACCAAGTTCCTGATGCGGTTCGCTGGTGAACTCAGTACGCCGGTTCAGGTGAAAGAAATCCCGGAACAGGTCAACAGATGGCTCTTCTTGCAGATATACCCTTGAGAAAACTTGGAAGTCACAGATATTGGAAACGGAGTTGGGACCAATATCCTGAGGATGGAGTTGGAAAGCAGCAAGCACATCTCGGAAGAATCTTGAACCGGGAGGTGTGAAGCCTCGGGCTATGTGGTCGAAGAAAACAATAACCTCCCCCTCTCTGGGAGTAGGAGGGCATTCATTCCCTGGAGCCCGCCACTTTAAAACGGATTGAGGGCCTAAAGTACCAATGGCAGCAGCATTGACCAAGTCTTCTTCCGTAATGATGGAAGGAACCCAGTCGCAAGAGACAAACTATTTGGCCATAGCAACAGAAGGACAAGTACTGAAAGGGTAAAAGTATAAAATCGGATTATTTAAGTACAGCGGCATAAACCGGAAGATATATACGAAGATCACGCAACGGTTTAGACAAGGGACTAATGATATGGCTAACCCGGCAATAACAGAGAGCTATGTTATTACCGGTTCATGACAGCAATAGAGAAAGAGCTAAACCGTCGCGCTCATCGAGAATTTTTTTACAACAGTGTATGACAGTTTAAACCGGAGCATACTTAACAGATCTACAGAGGAGAAAAAACAGGTTTTCACACACAGCTAAGGTGGAACAGATCTGAGCATACAAGAAAAAGAAAAACAAACGCAAGAATATACGGGAAGAACTACAAGGGTCCTATACAGAGCGGATAAATCTACAGGTTAAACAAGAATGACGAAGATCTGAAGCATATACAGCGGAGTAGAGGCAAAGTTTAAAGGGCAAGATCTAAAAGTAAAGGTTACTGAAAACTATTTGCTTAAGTTGAACAAGGTGGAGTTTCCATTGAGGTTCTAATGGCGGAGGCGCGAGGAAGAACCCTAGAAGTTACGGATCTATAATGAGGAGGAAAGACATACCTGGGACAACAGGAATCAGTGGCGGAGGTTCTCTGGTCAAACTCAGGTCGATGCAGCGGCCGGCGAGGACTTGGATTCGGCGGTTGACGACGGCGGTTCGAGCTCGGGCGACGATGGAGTCGGGCGACGGAGGAGGAAGAAAGAGCGAAAGAAGATAATGAATGGGGACAGTGATATTTATAAGGAGAAAGACAGATCTGAAGCGATAGGTGCGGGATTCGAGGAGGCAAGGGATCGGATAAATATCCTCTGACGCCTCGATTTTCGGGATAACCCTTAAACAAAGCTACGGTATAGCTCACGGCGTTAAATGCGGAAGTGATGTCACAGTCAGATTAAGTGATTCTTGAGGGTGACGTCAGGGCCGGTTTACAAAAAGTAAGAAGACACAAGAAAGAAAATTATGCAAGACTGAGAAGATTGATGTGAACAAGTTCAAATCATTCTGGGGCCTAATGTCAGGGATATTACTAGCAGGTATGAACCGGCTAGTGTAAACCGGATTACTAGGAATATCTTTATCATTGTAATACTTAGTAAAGGCTACGGCCCATGAGATCTTAGGGCCCATGTATAGAGTTATGGTTTGTAAACCGCCCGATAATGTAACTTGAGAGATAAGGAAGAAAGAACAGAGACCGAGGCGGACACAAGTATGAGCCGGCCTCGGAACTCTGTAAACCGGACCGGGCATCGCCTCTATATAAGAGGACGACCCGGCGACGGTTCAGAGGGAGGCAAGAGACAACCCGTCGAGACACAGGCAAGCAAATCGCTCCCTGTTCATTGACGCCCAAGCAATACCAAACCAAACTAGACGTAGGCTTTTACCTTCATCGAAGGGGCCGAACTAGTATAAACCCTCTGTGTCCTTTGTGTGCTTTTAACCCCTTCAAGCTAACCCGTGCGATGGTTCCATCATCAAGTCCGTTGAACCGGACATCTGCCGTATTAATTCCACGACAGTAACATTACCATCGGTGTCAGTCTTCCTCTTAAAGATCCATCTATTTTCAATTGCTTGCCGATCGTCGGGCAAGTCAACCAAAGTCCACACTTTGTTCTCATACATGGATCCCATCTCAGATTTCATGGCCTCAAGCCATTTTGCGGAATCTGGGCTCATCATCGCTTCCTCATAGTTCGTAAGTTCACCATGGTCTAGTAACATTACTTCCAGAACAGGGTTACCGTACCACTCTAGTGCAGAACGTACTCTGGTTGACCTACGAGGTTCAGTAGTAACTTGATCTGAAGTTTCATGATCATCATCATTAGCTTCCTCACTAATTGGTGTAGGAATCACTCGAACTAATTTCTGTGATGTACTACTTTCCAATTCGGGAGAAGGTACAATTACCTCATCAAGTTCTACTTTCCTCCCACTCACTTATTTAAGGAGAAACTCCTTCTCTGGAAAGGATCCATTCTTAGCAATGAATACTTTGCCTTCGGATCTGTGATAGAAGGTGTACCCAACTGTTTCCTTTGGGTATCCTATGAAGACACATTTCTCTGACTTGGGTTCGAGCTTATCAGGTTGAACCTTTTTCACATAAGCATCGCAGCCCCAAACTTTAAGAAACGACAACTTGGGTTTCTTGGCAAACCACAGTTCATAAGGTGTCGTCTCAAAGGATTTAGATGGTGCCCTATTTAATGTGAATGCAGCTGTCTCTAAAGCATAACCCCAAAACGATAGTGGTAAATCGGTAAGAGACATCATAGATTGCACCATATCTAATAAAGTACGATTACGACATTCAGACACACCATTGCGCTGTGGTGTTCCAGGTGGCGTGAGTTGTGAAACTATTCCACATTGTTTCAAATGAAGACCAAACTCGTAACTCAAATATTCGCCGCCACGATCAGATCATAGAAACTTTATTTTCTTGTTACGATGATTCTCTACTTCACTATGAAATTCTTTGAAATTTTCAAATGTTTCAGACTTGTGTTTCATCAAGTAGATATATCCATATTTGCTCAAATCATTCGTGACGTTCAGATAATAACGATACCCACCGCGAGCCTCAACACTTATTGGTCCACATACATCAGTATGTACATTTTCCAACAAATATGTTGCTCGCTCCATTGTTCCGGAGAACGGAGTCTTAGTCATCTTGCCCATGAGGCATGGTTCGCAAGCACTAGGTGATTCATAATCAAGTGATTCCAAAAGTCCATCAGCATGAAGTTTCTTCATGTGCTTTACACCAATATGACCTAAACGACAGTGCCATAAATAAGTTGCACTATCATTATCAACTTTGCATCATTTGGCTTCAATATTATGAATATGTGTATTACTATGATCGAGATCCAACAAAAAGAGACCATTCATCAAGGGTGCATGACCATAAAAGATATTACTCAAATAAATAGAACAACCATTATTCTCTGATTTAAATGAATAACCGTCTCGCAACAAACAAGATCCAGTTATAATGTTCATGCACAATGCTGGCACCAAATAACAACTATTTAGGTCTAAAACTAATCCTGATGGTAGATGTAGAGGTAGCGTGCCGACGGTGATCACATCGACTTTGGAACCATTTCCCACGTGCATCGTCAACTCGTCCTTAGCTAATCTTCGTTTAATCTGTAGCTCCTGTTTCGAGTTACAAATATTAGCAACCGAACCAGTATCAAATACCCAGGTGCTACTATGAGCATTAGTAAGGTGCACATCAATAACATGTATATCAAATATACCTTCGTTCACTTTGCCATCCTTCTTATCCGCCAAATACTTGGGGCAGTTCCGCTTCCGGTGACCAGTCCCTTTGCAGTAGAAGCACTCAGTTTCAGGCTTGGCTCCAGACTTGGGTTTCTTCGCGGGAGTAGCAACTGGCTTGCTATTCTTCTTGAAGTTTCCCTTCTATCCCTTGCCCTTTTTTCTTGAAACTAGTGGTCTTGTTAACCATCAACACTTGATGCTCCTTTTTTATTTCTACCTCCACAGCTTTGAGCATAGTGAAGAGCCCGGGAATTGTCTTATGCATCCCTTGCATATTATAGTTCATCACGAAGCCTTTATAGCTTGGTGGCAGTGATTGAAGAACTCTATCAATAACACTATCTTCATCAACTTTGCATCCAATTTGAGTCATGTGATTGTAGTACTTAGACATTCTGAGTATGTATTCTTTGATAGAACTTTCTCCTCCATCTTGCAGCTATAGAACTTATTGGAGACTTCATATCTCTCAATTCGGGCATTTTCTTGAAATATTAACTACAACTCTTGGAACATCTCATATGCTCCATGATGTTCAAAACGTCTTTGAAGTCCCGATTCGAAGCCGTAAAGTATGGCACACTGAACTATCGAGTAGTCATCAGACCATGTCTGTCAGACGTTCAAAGCGTCTACATTAGCGGGAGGGGGCTTGTCACCTAGCGGTGCTTCAAGGACATAATTCTTTTGTGCAGCAATGAGGATAATCGTCAAGTTATGGACCCAGTCCCTGTAGTTGCTACCATCATCTTTCAACTTAGCTTTCTCTAGGAACGCGTTAAAATTCAAGGGAACGGTAGCACGAGCCATTGATCTACAACAACATAGATATGCATAAATTATCAGGACTAAGTTCATGATAAATTAAAGTTCAATTAATCATATTACTAAAGAACCCCCACTTAGATAGACATCCCTCTAGTCATCCAAATGATCAC
Organism: Secale cereale; assembly: GCA_902687465.1. NCBI lineage: Eukaryota > Viridiplantae > Streptophyta > Magnoliopsida > Poales > Poaceae > Secale > Secale cereale. Next base: position 595,606,135 of record LR738714.1, read on the forward strand.
GTGATCCAAATCAACTAAACCATGTCGGATCATCATGTGAGATGGAGTAGTTTTTCAATGGTGAACATCTTATGTTGATCATATCTACTATATGATTCACGCTCGACCTTTCGGTCTCCAGTGTTCCGAGGCCATATCTGTACATGCTAGGCTCGTCGAGTTTAACCCGAGTATTCTGCATGTGCAAAACTGTCTTACACCCGTTTTATTTGAACGTAGAGCTTATCACACCCGATCATCACGTGGTCTCTCGGCACGACGAACTGTCGCAATGGTGCATACTCAGGGAGAACACTTGTAGCTTGAAATTTTGTAAGGGATCATCTTATAATGCTACCGCCATACTAAGCAAAATAAGAAGCATAATAAGATAAACATCACATGCAACCAAAATATGTGACATTATATGGCCATCATCATCTTGTCCTTTTAATCTCCATCTCCAAAGCATCGTCATGATCTCCATCGTCACTGGCTTGACCCCATGATCTTCATCGTAGTGTCGTGGTCGTCTCGCCAACTATTGCTACTACTACTATTGCTAACTCATAGTGATAAAGTAACACAATTACATGGCATTCGTAGTTCATACAATAAAGAGACAACCATAAGGCTCCTGCCAGTTGCCGATAATTTTACAAAATGTGATCATCTCATACAATATCGTATAACTCATCACGTCTTGACCATATCACATCACAACATGCCATGCAAAAACAAGTTAGACGTCCTCTATTTTCTTGTTGCAAGTTTTACATGACTGCTACGGGCTTAGCAAGAACCGTTCTTATCTACGCATCAAAACCACAATGATTTTTCATCAAGTGTGTTGTTTTAACCTTCAACAAGGACCGGGCGTAGTCACACTCGATTCAACTAAAGTTGGAGAAACTGACACCCGCCAGCCACCAGTGTGCAAAGCACGTCGGTAGAACCAGTCTCATGAACGCAGTAATGTGATGTCGGTCCGGGCTGCTTCATCCAACAGTACCGCCGAATCAAAGTATGACATGCTGGTAAGCAGTATGACTATTATCGCCCACAAATCATTGTGTTCTACTCGTGCATATCATCTACGCATAGACCTGGCTCATGATGCCACTGTTGGGGAACGTAGTATTTCAAAATTTTACCTACGATCACGCAAGATCTATCTAGGAGAAGCATAGCAACAAGCGGGGAGAGTGTGTCCATGTACCCTCGTAGACCGAAAGCGGAAGCGTTTAGTAACGCGGTTAATGTAGTCGAACGTCTTCACGATCCAACCAATCAAGTACCGAACGCACGGCACCTCCGTGATCTGCACACGTTCAGCTCGGTGACGTACCTCGTACTCTTGATCCAGTTGAGGTCGAGGGAGAGTTTCATCAGCACGACGGCGTGGTGACGGTGATGATGAAGTTACCGGCGCAGGGCTTCGCCTAAGTACTACACGATATGACTGAGGTGTGTAACTGTGGAGGGGGGCACCGCACACGGCTAAAACAATTGTCAACTTGTGTGTTCTAGGGTGCCTCCTGCTCTCGTATATAAAGGAGAAAGGGGAGGCCGGTCAGCCCTCATAGGGCGTGCCCCAAGTAGGATTCCTACTAGGAATCCTATTCCTAGTAGGTTTCCAACAAGGGAAGAGAGGGGGAAGGAAGGAGAGGAAGAGAGGAAGAGGGAAAGAAGAGGGGGCGCCGCCCCCTCCTAGTCCAATTCGGACTCCTCATGGGGGGGCCGCCCTAGAAGCCCCTCCTCTCTCTGTCTCTCACAAGGCCCATGTTGGCCCATTAGTTCCCCCGGGGGTTCCGATAACCCCCCCCCCCCCGACACTCCGATATTTATCCGGTGACCCCCGGAACTCATCCGGTATCCTAATAATATTGTCCAATATATCATTCTTTATGTCTCGACTATTTCGAGACTCCTCGTCATGTCCGTGATCTCATCGAGGACTCCGAACAACCTTCGGTACATCAAAACACATAAACTCATAATGCCGATTGTCATCGAACGTTAAGCGTGCGGACCCTACGGGTTCGAGAACTATGTAGACATGACCGAGACACATCTCCGGTCAATAACCAATAGCGGAACCTGGATGCTCATATTGGTTCCTACATATTGTACGAAGATCTTTATCGGTCAAACCGCATGACAACATACATTGTTCCCTTTGTCATCAGTATGTTTACTTGCCCGAGATTCGATCGTCTGTATCATCATACCTAGTTCAATGTCGTTACCGGCAAGTTTCTTTACTCGTTCCGTGATACATCATCTCGTGACTAACTCATTAGTCATTTGCTTGCAAGGCTTATTATGATGTGTATTACCGAGAGGGCCCAGAGATACCTCTCTCACAGTCGGAGTGACAAATCCTAATCTTGATCTATGCCAACACCACAAACACTTTCGGAAACACCTGTAGAGGATCTTTATAATCACCCAATTACGTTGTGAAGTTTGATAGCACACAAGGTGTTCCTCCGGTATTCGGGAGTTTCATAATCTCATAGTTAGAGGAACAAGTATAAGTCATGAAGAAAGCAATAGCAGTAAAACTAAACGATCATAGTGATAAGCTAACGGATGGGTCTTGTCCGTCACATCATTCTCCTAATGATGCGATCCCGTTGATCAAATGACAACACATGTCTATGGTTAGGAAACATAACCATCTTTGATTAACGAGCTAGTCTAGTAGAGGCATACTAGAGACACTCTGTTTTGTCTATGTATTCACACATGTACCAAGTTTCTGGTTAATACAATTCTAGCATGAATAAAAGACATTTATCATGATATACAAGGAAATATAAATAACAACTTTGTTATTGCCTCTAGGGCATATTTCCTTTAGCGTGGCGGCGGCGGCATCCTCGTGGTGGACATGTGTCCTCGGGCTCCGCCATTGCGAGGTGTTTGCTCTAGCGTCGACGTAGAGCTTGGGAGGTAGTCCAGGAGCGGATGCAGATTGTGGTATGCGTCGACGATATCTAGAAGACGGAACATGTGCGGGGCTCGTGGTTTGTGGATGGCAGGTATGGTTTCCTCCTTCGGCACCTTAGTCGTGGTGGGGTGCCAGATCTGGAGTTTAATGACGTGTCCGGGGTGTTGCCACGGTCTGATTCGTTCAACGGCAATAGCTTCATTTTTGATGAGTCACCTTGGAGATCCGCGAAGCTGCATATCAGCGATGCAACCGTGTCGAGCTCGGGAGAGGTGGTGATTCGTCATTCTTTTCTTCGATGGCTGCTGTGGTGGTGCCGGAGGCAGGTGACGGGCGTTGATGTCAAGCTCTGAGATGTTCTGCTATCTTTTCAGTTTTGTCATGTCGATATTTAAGTGACTTGTATTTTGTTCTTTATGATATGAATGAGACACGTATTACCATGCAAAAAACACATTTATATTGGTGATGAGGTAGTACTTTAAAAACCGAGCTAACCGCTCATCACTTTTTTAGAGAAAACTTCTAATCTATTCCTCATCTGTCAAGATAATACAACAAAAATCAGAAATAGAAAAATATATCTAGATTCATAAACCACCAGCGAGCCATAGGCGCGTCGCTGTCATCGTCCCTCCATCGAAGCCGGGCAAGCTTGTTGTAGTAGACAGTCAGAAAGTCACCTTGCTAAGGCCTCATAAAAGCAGCACACCAGAACATCGATCACTGCTAATGAAGAATAGAGTAGATCAGAAGTATCCAACCTACAGAGAAATGAACGCAAACGAACGAAGATCGGATCCAACTGGATCCACCAAAGACAAACGACTAATTTCACAAGATCCACCGAAGATGCACCTCCACACACTCTCGAGTGATTCTAGAAACATCACCATAACGGGGACTACCTTTTTCCATCTTCAACAAGTCACGTCCACATCATATTTCTATACACGACACAAACCCTAACAAAACTATAAGAAACACCTACAACAGACCCCCTCTTGCCGGTAAGGACAGGGATCCACTACACTTGCACAGTCCTAGGATCATAGAAGAAGTGGCGCCAACGAGAGGCAGAGGAAACCCTAGCCAAGAATGACGGGATCTACAAAGCCTCCAACAGACCACCAGCTGATGGTCAACTGTAATCAATACAGGCTCACAATTTTTCACCAGCTAACGAGAGAGCTAAAGAAACGAAAAAGAAGTCACAACATCAAAAGCCGATCAAACTTGGCATCTGGGAGCTGTGCAGAAAGCCCACATGTGTCGGTTTGTCCGTTCGTGTGGAAACGATCAGGATTTAAGTAGGCCGTCTCCGTCAAATCTAGCGCCCTCCAAATCAAAGCCGATGCAGAGTCGCGGTTGATGGCGTTACGAGGCAGTTTGCTAACCGGAATCATCCTGGACTGCACTCCTCGCAACCAACGTGTTGAATACGGTGAGCACGGCCGCGCAGCTGTTGCGTCCGTACTCACTCGGACTCAGAGCAAGTACAATAAGGTGATGTAGGCAGGCTGTAAGACATTAAATATTATATTTTTACTTACTTGGAAGAGAGAGAAGATGAGAGAGAAGAGAAGCGGGCTACTAGTTAACAGCCGGCTGCAGCACGTGCTCCTAGTTACTTTGTGAGAGAGTGGGATGGGCCATGTATCAACAAAGTAATACATATTTATATCTAGCTATTGTACTTGTTGGCTATAAGCTTGGCTATATGTAACATGGCAACATCATATAACCAGCAACTGGCTATATTATTAACCATACTCTCAGTCGCCATCACAACGGACATGATTAAGGAGGTCCCTTTGAATTTGACGCGACTCCCAAAAGGAAAGCAAAGCAACGCGAGGCACCGACATGCACTCGTCTCTGATTCCGAGAGCCCATTCCGGTGGATCCTATTTTCCCGCTGGAAACATACTCTATTTTCTCGTTGAGAATGAGGCCTGGAGGCGAGCGGGCACTATCTGAACCCAGGGACGTCTGTAACCACTTTTACAAAACTGCACTTTAAGCATGTTTTGAAATGTCAAAAATTATAACAGAAAATTTTATACATACATGTTCGTAAATGTGGGTGCGCGACACAAAGTTTTGTCAAAAAATGTCTTTTTGGTTTGCTTCCGTAAAAAAGACAAATCTCAGTGCTTCTAAATATCGTTTGACGACACATTTTTCTGTCTTTTTTGCACAGATCATGAAAAAAGTTATTTTTCCGTGAAACTTTATGCACGCACATAGAACATAAAGACGTACACGTGCAACCCTTTTTCAGATTTTTTTTTACATTTGAAAATACGTTTTTCAAAGTAGGTTCATATGTACCGGGTTCATCCATGCACTTCCCGCCTGGACGCTCTTTAGATATAAGAAATTGCGGCGGCAAATGACCAGGCTTCGCCGAGAGCGAAGGGAGATGGGCCGGCCCGCGCGCTGCGTTCCTGGCCTCCAATGTTTTGTTTTGGTTCACTGGAAGTTAGATAAAAAAAGTTCTTTATTGGAAGTTGCTTTTCCCCCTAATAAATGGAAGTTGTTTTTATTTTTATTTTTTGAACATCGTACAGGCGTAGACGCTCGTACATACACACGCACACCCAACCCGTATGAGCATTTTCAAAAGACTGAGTCAATACATCATCTTGAGTTTGACGAAGTCGTCAAAGAAGCCTTCGTAGATTCGTAGTCGACGAGAATATTTTCTCCCACGGAACGCACATCACCAGAAGGCCTAGAAAAAAACAGAAAAATGCGAGGATCAATGTTAGGTCTAGGACTTGGTAGGTTTGGGATACCCTCTCCTCCTAACCGGCCAACCAAAGATTGATTTGCTTCTAATTTTACTTGTGTGCATTTCTTTTTGGGATTTTTTTTCTTCTTTCCTTTTCTCTTTCAAGATTTGTTTTTTTTTTCAATTTGCACATTTTATTGTATTATTTAAATATATATGAGTATTTTTATAATATATGGTGTTTTTTTCAAATACACACTGAACTCTTTTTAGCATATAATGAACATTTTTAAATAAGAAATAAACATATTTTCATATATAATGTACTTTTGTAATATACATTGAACATTATTTAATATACAATTATTATTTTAAATTATATGATCAGCAGTTTTTAATACACACTGATTTTATTGATATACGGTGAACTTATTTTAGTATATACTCAACTTTTTTATAAACATACTGATAAAATTTCTAAAGGAAAACGCTTCACAATAGCTAGCCGAGTTTGCAACATTAGAGCATCTTCAACAGGCGCGCGACGCGCCGCGCCCAAAAAAACCATATAGCGCGCGCGCTTAGGCTGTTTTTCCGCGCCGCGCAGCGCTGGCTCCAGCAGCAGCGCAAAAATGCAGCGCGCGCGCGCCGCTCCAGCGGTGCGCACAAATACAGCGCGCGCAAAGCACATATACAGTTCAACAAATAGAAGAAAAACGATTAAACAAACAAATAAATCAACAATAAATAGTTTACAACTGAAACAAATAGTTTTATCGTTCACAGTACAACAAATAATGCAATAAATAAACACAACCAATAGTTCATGAACAATACAATACATAAAATGCAATGAAATCATGCTCGTTGTTGTTCATGCCATGCCCACCACTCTTCAATCAGATCCTTCTGAAGATCATTGTGCGTTGCGGGACGCCGAATGGCATGATAGGAGGCAATAAAACGGCTACCCTTTCAGCCCTCCGTCGCACTCGCACGGGATGTCCCAAGAGCTCATACTGTGAGTAGTCTAAATCTTGGCCACGCTCATCCTCGATGATCATGTTGTGCATGATCACACAAGCGTGCATTATGTACCAAAGCATTTTTTGATCCCAAAATCTAGCCGGTCCTCTCACAATAGCAAATTGGGCTTGCAAAATCCCAAATGCTCTCTCGACATCTTTTCTAGCAGCTGCCTGAGCATTGTGGAAATCAAGATTTTTCTTACCTTCTGGCTTTTTCAACGGCTTCACGAAGGTTTGCCACTTTGGATAGATGCCATCCGCTAGATAATAGCCATAGTTGTACGTATGGCCATTTGCTACAAACTGAACCGGTTGCAACTCACCATTCGCAATCTTATTCATCAGTGGTGACCGGTTGACAACATTGATGTCATTCAAAGATCCAGGTATTCCAAAGAATGCATGCCATATCCAAGTCTCCTGATCGGCCACCGCTTCAAGGATTATAGTGGAACCCTTTTTCTGGCCGTGGAATTGCCCATGCCATGCCTTTGGACAATTCTTCCAACTCCAATGCATGCAATCTATTGAGCCAAGCATGCCAGGAAAGCCGCGAGATTTGTTCATCGCCAATAGCCTTGCGGTGTCTTCAGCAGTGGGAGATCTCAAATACTCCTCGCCAAACACTTGCACAATTCCCACTGCAAAACGCTTGACACACATGATGGCTTGGCTCTCACCCATAGCCAAGTGATCATCAACTAGATCGGCCGGGATACCGTATGCCAACATACGCAAAGCGGCTGTCACCTTCAGAAAGGTGCTATGCCCGAGCTCTCCAGCAGCATTCCTCCTTTGCTGGAAAAAACGGTCATGAATCGCTAGTTTCTCTGCAATGCGCTTGAACAAGTATGTGCTCATCCTAAACCGGCGACGAAAATATGACTCCGGGTATGTGGGATTCTCCACGAAATAGTTCTTCATCAATCTGTTATGGGCATCAATCCTATCTCTCCAATTTTTTTCCCGACCCATAACCGAACCACCGTGCTTCGGTTTTTTATTGATATGCATTGCTATGATCATTGCAAGATCCTCCTCCTCTTCCATATCAAATTCATCTTCGGATGAATCATGCGACGAACTCATCTACAATGTTCAATACTATACTATCAAAACTACAATTCAAAATATGCACCAAATTCAGTTTGAAGCAATACATACCTTGTAGGTTTTTTGTCGAACACCTTGCGGGCGCGGCGCGGAAGCGAGCCGTCGGCGCTGTTCGGAGGACGTCGGAGGCGCGCGAGGTCCGGGTCGGACTAGGAGGGGGTGGGGCGGAAGCGCAGCGGCGCGGGGAGGCCGGCGAAGCGCCTGAACGGTCGCCGGCGGGCGCGGGAGGCGGGCGCCAGCGGAGGCAGACCAGGAAGCTCGAGTCGCCGGCGGGCGCGGGGGCGGCGCCGGGATAGGCTGGGGAAGAGGTCGCCGGGGCGCGAGTGGCGGCGGCGGCGCGAGCGGCGGCGGCGGCGCGGCCGGATGGGGGAGAGCGCGGGAGAGCAACGAGCGCGGTAGAAGAAATGAGAGTTCGCGCGCGCGCGAGAGTGTGCCGCGCGCGGAAGTGAACGCACCAAATCAACAGCGCGGGATGGGGCATTCACCAGCGCGCCCAACTCGTTTTAGCGCGCGCGCGTTTTTTGCGCGCCCGCTGGAGCTGTGCGACGCGTTGCGCGCGCGCTAAAATGGCGTTTTTTCCGGCGCGGCGCTAGTATAGCGCGGCTGTTGGAGATGCTCTTATCATGTGTCAGTTGGCTGCTTGGCCATCGTATCCAAACGAGATCATGCGTTCCTGATTTGCCACCTCATCCCCGCGGCAAGCACCTCATCTCTCTCATGTTGCTACTTTTCTCTCTTTTTGCTACCTTTTCTAGCAACTCACTCAGACATATAGAAGAGGGGCTCCACGGATGGCGTCACACCCAATGGTAAGAGACATGGTTTTGTTCGTGCAGGACAATATCCATGGTTTGCTGCTGCAATGCAATAAAAGCTCGATGCTTTCAAGGCCTTCCCATTAGGGCATGAACTATGGAAGCACTACCTACCTAATGCCTCACCATTGCCACGTAGAAAAATAGCAAAGAAACCACCGTTCAAAAATCCACTGCCCAACGCAGCACTAGCCTCAGCAGGCCAACTTTTTTATTATTCATATTTCTCTCTCCTGCTTTACCAGATCTCAACCCCACGCTTCCTTCAGCTTCCTCTCATCTTTTTTGGCCTCATTGCACTTTTGGCAGGGAGGAGACCGCCTCCTCTGCAAGATCCCCCTTTAGCCTGCAAGCAGCACGAACAGCAATCAAGGACCACCCAAGCCGACGTGGAGAGCTGAGGCATCCGTCCAGCATGTAGCGTTGGGCATGCCCTTATTGTAATGACCGTGAGGACGAGGGCGATGCTCCTTATCAATGGTGGTGTTGCAATGCTTTTGCAAAAGGAATGGTGCTGCAATGTTTTCACAACAAGGGTGGTGTTGCAAATGGAGGCGTGCTTCAAAATGGCCGATCATCCGGTCCGGTGATGCACTGCAGCAATGGTGGTGTTGCATTGCTCCTGCAACAAGGGGGTGTTGCAATGCTTCCACGATAAAAGTTGTGTTACAAACAGGGACATGCCTCAAAGGGTTGATCCAACGGTCCTGATCGCATGATCCCACGACTTGGGACCTAACTGATCTCCCAGTTATTAGTCAGATGATGCATAGTGTCATCCTTTTTTTATTTTTAATAGTTTTTAAATATCTAGCTCCTAAAAACATTAGGTGTATTTTGGTGAACAACGGACAATATAATTACAGAGAAAAGACATAAAAACCTCTCGCGGGCAAAGTGGGCTGGCGCATTTGCCATGGCTTCAATGGGGCCTCCTTTAGAGCAACTCTAGCAGACCCCGCATCCCCTCGGCCCGCAAAACGCGTTTGCAGTTCGCGCAAACACGCTTTTGCGGGCCGGCGCGGACAGCCACAGATGCAGACCCCTCAAACAGACCCGCATAAAAGCATATTCTGCGCGAATATGCTTTTATGCGGGTCGGCTTCTGCGGGTTCTGCTCGGGCACTACCGCGATGACCCGCAAAACTCCAAAAACTGCAAAATCAAGCATTTGACATAGGGTTTCATAAACAAGTTCAAATTCAAATGACATGACACATGTTTACTCGCAAAATAAAAGCCAAGGTCATTACGGCAAACGCAAAAGAGGGCCCTGCAAAAGTTTGCGCCCATGTCCGGCATCATCTTGGTCGATCTTTACTCCAAGCCATTGAGTCCATCTTGAACGTCATCGCCACCACCGAATCCACCTCCGGCGCTTGTTCCAACCCCCGCACCGAAATCGTCAACATTGCCACCATATGGAGCGGAGAAAATATCTCCCGGACTGTAGCATGCACCGGCCGATGAAACCATTCTTCTCTTCAAGATTTCTCCCCTTGCCATATCATGCCATGTTTTGGTGAGATCGTCCATGTCATTGCAGTTCATTGACATGATCTTGTTCTCTTCGGCGAGCAGTTTGGACAAGGCTTTGTTTTCTGCGGCGCGTGCTCTTCTCTCCTCAATGGCAGCTTTGCGCAGCCCCTCTTCTTTGAGCAATTGCCACTTTTCTTGCTTCTCCTTTGCCTTCTTGTCGGACAACTCTTTCTTGATCTCCAACGACTTCAACAACATCGACTCATTTGATTGCACCATGGCATCAATCTTCTCCCTCAAGCTCGATGCTTCTTGCTCTCTCTTAATCTTCTCCTTTGTCTTCTTGTCGCCATCGGGCTTGTTCAAATTTCTTGGGCCATCATCATCCTCATCTTCATCCTTGTTTGTAAGTGACCCTCTCTTTGGTGGGGATTCTCTGTCGATCAACGCCCACTTGTCGCACTTTTGGGGCAACTCCCAACAATGCTCTAGTTTGAAGAATTTGCCTTTCGAAACTTCCATGTCTTTGTATCTATGTTGAGCAATTTTGTTCTACAAAATGAGAACAAAGTGATGCAATTATTTTCTCATGATGCAAATATGATGATGCACAACTTGAACAATGGCAAAACAAACTCACATAGTCGAACTCCACGGCGCCACTTGGAAGTGCATTGCGTACTTGCTCCAAGCAAGCTGCCCAATAGCTGCACATTGGTTTGATATTCTCCCAACGCCCTTGAAGCGACCAAAACGTGTGTGGAGTCTTATTGGGATGCTTTGCCATAATGCGGAAGTATTGATCTTCGATCATTTACCAATATCTCTTCGCGGTTTGTGAAGTACCCGTGCATGCATCAAGAGACACCGCACTCCACGCTTTGATCAAAGCTTAATCTTCCAAGATCGTGTAGTTCTTCGATCTTATGATTTTCCCAGCTTTTGTTTGCGATTGCTCGTACGCTTCCGCTTCGATCTCCTCCAATTCGTCCGCACAACCCTGATCATCCACGCCGCCTTCTGTTTCATTATCGAATGCGGCGAACTGGGCTTGATCAATGTCAACCGCGTTCGTGTCCAACAAGTTCACAAACTCGGTAGTTGCATCGTTTGAGCCACTGCTATAATAAACAATAACAAGTCACGAGCTATCGCGAACAACGGCCAAAATGAAAGTAAATCGCCATGACCGAAGAAGCATACCTCCCGCCTATTTCGTCGAATACCTCGCTTGCGGGCGGAGCGGCACCGTTGAACGGCAACTCCGGAGCAACTCCTCGCGGGAGGATGGAGCGAGAGGATGAAGAAGGCGGCCTCTTTGAAGTCAGAACCTTCCTCCGCTTTACGCCCACGACCTTGCCGACCTTCTCCGTCGCCGGCCGGGATCATGTTGCGGCTATGGCGCTCGAGGAGCGCGCCATCGCGGCGGGGGCAGCCGGATTCCCGCCCTACACGACCACGTTGCCCTGCCGCTTGCAGACATGCGCGACGTTTGCTTGGGCGGCGGCGGCGGGTCCGACATGGCCGGGGACGAGATCCACCCAAGGGGAAGGAGCTTGCGCGACCTCGCAGGTGACGGGGGACATCATGGGGTCGTCCATGGCAATGAGGGATGGCCGGAGAGGAAGCACTGGAGCGTGCCGAGGCGGGGCAATGGTGGCGGAGAGTAGGGGAGCGGGGAAAGGCGAGTGAAAATGTCCCTCCCGCCAAATCTCACTCCGGATAGGGGTTGCGCTCGAGTCGGCCTCCCAGCCCGTGAAGTGGAGGTTGGGGGAGAAGATTTGCCGCGCCCCGCAAAAATTTATGCGGGCCGGGGCGGAACGCGGGGTCTGATCGGGCAGGTTTTCCAGTCCCGATCCGCAATTTGACGGTTATTATGCGGGCCGGGGCGGAAGGCGGGGTCTGCTAAAGTTGCTCTTATTTCACACCAACTCGCTTCCAATAGGGAGCTCAAGCTCGCGTCCTTGTTTATTTGTTTACTGCAGAGATGGAGCACGCGGGCTGGCTCCCATTTTAGTTTCTAGTATTTTGGTGATAGAAAATCTATCCCAATAGAGCCATAGCCCCATAACTAAATTTTGGTATATTTTTTAGCACAAATATTGAAAACTATATAAACAATTCCCTTGAGTGGTTTTACAGATGACATGTACTCCCTCTGTAAATTAATATAAGAGCGTTTAGATCACTATAATATTGATGGTTTTGACTATGGATTGGACGTTGACGGCTTGCGTCCTAAAAGCGGAGGATGATTTCTTTACCTTTTTTTTACACGGCAAAGTCGTAAAGGTTGACGATGTCACCATGGTGGGCTGGTTCTGGTTCCACCATGCGGAATGTAGCCATGCATCTGACCTATGTGATAGTATTTGGTTGGTGCTCCTCGTAATCGACCTAGCACACAGAGACGTGAATGATAGTCACACTAACATTTTTATCCAAAAAGGCTTGTGCCTCGTTTTATATATAAGCAATGATCATCATACAAACCGACACATACAACTCACCCCACAACACACACACTCAAGGCCAAAATATAAGGGTGTATAAGAACAGCTCTTGGAGTCTCTGGAGATCTCAACGGTGAGCAAGTCACCATGTAGAGAGAAAATTGTGCACGACAAGCCGAACACTCCAAGGCGGTGCCTTCAAGAAGGGCATGACACAGGGGCATTGCCACCGCCCGATCCCGCGACCAAGGTTTCCCTCGGAGCAATCGAAGCATGTAGAGGAGTCGCGATGATAGAAGGAGGCGACACCCATAGGCGACGTCGCCGTCGGCTTGGCAGAACCAAAGCAGGTTTTCACCCCGTGAAGTCCTCAAAGCCACCGAGGTGAGGGACAGCAACCCGGGCCCACCGCACCCACCCATCCGGTTGTTGCACCCCGACCACCACACCGCCCGCACGGTCATGGCAGACAGCTCACTCCCGAGCCATGAGCTCCGCCCATGAGCCCACGCCTCCCACCTCCAGGGCCGCCGCCCCGACACCCATGGCCCCGACACCATCCCCAACCGAAGCTTGCCGCAATGACAGGCGGGAAGGCACCTCCTTCCCTGCCCATGGACGGCCCCCGGGTCCGAGGCCCACCCCTAGGTCGGCCGCACTCGGCCGCCACCGCCCCGTCCTGCCAGGCCGTGCAAGGACGAGCTCCCCGGTGCGCCACCTGACGGGAGGCAAGGATGGTTCCATGGCCCTCCCGTCCTCGGATCCATCTCTCTGTTAGAGTTGTGTCCAATATTGTGTACAAGGTAGGTTACAGTTGGACTCTGAGTTGTATTGTGTTTATATGAGATATGGAGTCGTGTCCTAGTAGGACACTTGTATCCTAGGCCTCTCATATATAGCGAGGGTAGACACACGATGTAACCTATGCCAACATAGTAGCACAGGAACGCAGGGGGAGCCGACAGCGTGTGCCGGTGCCCAGGGCGGCCGGGGTGCATTATTGTGACGGTGTCACGGGGAGGAGCGCCCGTAGTCAAGCCTTGGGTATGTAGCCATATCTGTGGACCTCGTTAACAAATCTCGGTGTCGTGCTCGTATGATTGCTTGATCCTCGGATGATCGACGGTATGCCTAGGTTTTATTCTAACAAGTGGTATCGTAGCAAGGTTCGATGAGGCAGTGCATCCATTGATGAGGAAGTGCTTTGCAAAAAAATTGTTGAATTAAATTGCAGTGCAAGACGGCAGCGATGGAGCGGATCGGTTGTCACGCGGTGTTTCCGTGTTTCGATCAGGGCAGTCACAGTGTTAGCAGCGAATCAAAGAAACTCTTGATGCGATTCGGATTTTTGTAAGGGGATGCAATCGATGGCGAGAACGGCAAGTTATAGCAGGCGGCCGATCAGCGGAAGGCGCGTGTCCCATGGCAGCGGTATGGACGTGCGGCGATCGGATCGATCAGGCGAGTGTCCAATGGCAGGTGTACGTGCGTATTGTTGGGGCCTGGCGGCCCATGGTGCGCTGGCGGAGCTGGAAAGCGGAGCATTGGTGCCTTTTACTCGCTTTCTTGGTCGTTTATGCTGGAGGTTCTTCGGGCAAAAGGGTTCTCGGAGCATTGGTGCTCTAGACTTGCGATCCTTCTATCCACTGCGAGCTCCCGAGTGCTGGTTAATGATCGTCCAGGAAGGAAGTTTAAGCATGCTAAAGGCCTTCGACAAGGGGATCTGGTCTCCCCTCTGCTATTTGTTATTGCGATGGACGCTCTCACAACATTGATAGTCAAGGCACAAGAATGGGGCGCGATCAGCGCGATGCCAGGCTGCTCACCCTTCCAACGATTGTCGATTTATGCGGACGATGGCATTCTCTTTAACATACCTACAGTCGCGGATTTGAGCTTGGCCCAGCAAATGTTTGGTGCGGCTTCTGGATTACATGTCAACTTCGGCAAGTCATGTGTGATTATGATTCGAGTTGACGAGACAGACACAGAGAGGGTCTCCTGCGCCCTGCCGTGGCGCATGGAATCTTTCCCATGTAAGTATCTTGGCTTGCAATTATCCGTCAAGCAACTTACCCGCTCAGAATGGCAGCCAGTGGTGGACGACATTCTCAACTTCTTGCCGGGATGGCAGCGGGGTATGGTGACGAGGCCTGGCAGGCTGATTATGGTTAACACGGTGATCCGCGCCCGTCCCACTCACCACCTGCTCGTCGCCGATGCGCCTAAATGGGCTCTGGAGCGTGTGGACAAGAGCTGTCGCGCTTTCTTTTGGGCAGGATCAGATCACATACATGGCGGCAAATGCATTGTCTCTTGGCAAAGGGTGTGCTGTCCTAAACAGTGGGGTGGACTGGGAGTGCTTGACCTTCATAAGCATGGACTTGCATTGAGGCTCAGATGGGAATGGCTCAGGCGTACGGATGAGGCCAGACCGTGGCAGGGTTTGCCACTTGCTATGGATGCCTAGGTGCAGTCTGTTTTCAATTACTTGGCGCATTGGAAAGTGGGAAATGGAGAGCGAATATTATTCTGGAAGGATCGTTGGATCGATGGTGTTGGGGAACGTAGTATTTCAAAAATATTCCTATGATCACGCAAGATCTATCTACTAGAAGCATAGCAACGAGTGGGGAGAGTATGTCTACGTACCCTCGTAGACCGAAAGCGGAAGCGTCTAGTGACGCGGTTGATGTAGTCGAACGTCTTCGCGATCCAACCGATCCAAGCACCGAACGTACGGCACCTCCACGTTCAGCACATGTTCAGCTCGATGACGTCCCACGATCTCTTGATCTAGTTGAGCTTCACGGGAGAGTTTCGTCAGCACGACGGCGTGGTGATGGTGATGATGAAGCTACCGGTGCAGGGCTTCGCCTAAGCACTGCAACGATACGACCGAGGTGTGTATCTGTGGGAAGGGGTACCGCACACGGCTAAAATCAACTTGTGTGTCTATTGGGTGCCCGCTCCCCACGTATATAAATGACTGGAGGAGGGGAGCGCCGGCCCTCTACTATGGCGCACCCTAGGGGAGTCCTACTCCCACCGGGAGTAGGATTACCTTTCCATGTAGTAGGAGTAGGAGAGAAGGAAGGGGAGGAGAGGAGGAAGGAAAGAGGGGGGCCGGCCCCCTCCCAATTCAGATTGGGTGAAGGAAATATGCCCTAGAGGCAATAATAAAGTTATTATTTATTTCCTTATATCATGATAAATGTTTATTATTCATGCTAGAATTGTATTAACCGGAAACATAGTACATGTGTGAATACATAGACAAAACAGAGTGTCCCTAGTATGCCTCTACTAGACTAGCTCACTGATCAAAGATGGTTATGTTTCCTTGCCATAGACATGAGTTGTCATTTGATCAACGGGATCACATTATTAGGAGAATGATGTGATGGACAAGACCCATCGGTTAGCTTAGCACTATGATCATTTAGTTTTACTGCTATTGCTTTCTTCATGACTTATACGTGTTCCTATGACTATGAGATTATGCAACTCCCGAATACTGGAGGAACACCTTGTGTGCTATCAAACGTCACAACGTAACTGGGTGATTATAAAGATGCTCTACAGGTGTCTCCGAAGGTGTTCGTGGTGTTGGTATAGATCAAGAATAGGATTTGTCACTCCGAGTGTTGGAGAGGTATCTCTGGGCCCTCTCGGTAATACACATCACAATAAGCCTTGCAAGCAAATGACTAATGAGTTAGTCACAAGATGATGTATTACAGAATGCGTAAAGAGACCTGCCGGTAACGAGATTAAACTAGGTATTGAGATACCGACGATCGAATCTCGAGCAAGTAACATACCGATGACAAAAGGAATAACATATGTTGTTATGCGGTTTGACCGATAAAGATCTTCGTAGAATATGTAGGAGCCAATATGAGCATCCAGGTTCCGCTATTGGTTATTGACCGGAGATGAGTCTCGGTCATGTCAACATAGTTCTCGAACCCGTAGGGTCCGCACGCTTAACGTTTGATGACGATCGATGTTATGAGTTTATGAGTTTTGATGTACCAAAGGTAATCCGGAGTCCCTGATGAGATCACGGACATGACGAGGAGTCTCGGAATGTCCGAGACGTAAAGATCGATATATTGGACGACTATGTTTGGACACCGGGAGGGTTCCGGAAGGTTTCGGGCATATACCGAAGTACCGGGGGGTTACCGGAACCCCCCGGGGACTTAAATGGGCCTCATGGGCCCTAGTGGGAGAAGAGGAGGGGCGGCCAGGGCAGCTGCGCGCCCTGTCCCCCTCTAGTCCGAATTGGACAAGGAGGGGGTGGCGCCCCCCCTTTCCTTCTCTTCCTCTCTCCCTTTCCTTCTCCCCTCCTACTCCAACTAGGAAAAGAGGGAGTCCTACTCCCGGTGGGAGTAGGACTCCTCCCTTGGCGCGCCCTCCCCCTTGGTCGGCCGCCTCCCCCCTAGCTCCTTTATATACGGGGGCAGGGGGCACCTCTAGACACACAAGTTGATCAAGTTGATCTCTCCCAACCGTGTGCGGTGCCCCCCTCCATAGAAACACACCTCGGTCATACTGTTGCAATGCTTAGGCGAAGCTCTGCGCCGGTAGCTTCATCATCTCCTTCACCACGCCATCGTGCTGACGAAACTCTCCTGTGAAGCTCTACTGGATCAAGAGCTCGTGGGATGTCATTAAGCTGAACGTCTGCTGAACGCGGAGGTGTCGTACATTCGGTGCTTGATCGATTGGATCGCGAAGAAGTCCGACTACATCAACTGCGTCACTAGACGCTTCCGCTTTCGGTCTATGAGGGTATGTAGACACACTCTCCCCTCTCATTACTATGCATCTAGTAGATAGATCTTGCATGATACTACATTCCACTACAGTGGCATCATGAGCTAGGTCTATGCGTAGATGATATGCACGAGTAGAACACAATGAGTTGTGGGCGATAATAGTCATACTGCTTACCAGTATGTCATACTTTGGTTCGGCGGTATTGTGAGATGAAGCGGCCCGGACCGACATTACGCGTACGCTTACGCG
Source organism: Secale cereale (assembly GCA_902687465.1). Taxonomy (NCBI): domain Eukaryota; kingdom Viridiplantae; phylum Streptophyta; class Magnoliopsida; order Poales; family Poaceae; genus Secale; species Secale cereale. The sequence goes on from LR738714.1 coordinate 595,623,732, forward strand.
AGACTGGTTTAATCGTTATGAGCACTCGTTGCTTAAAGGTGACTCGCGGGTGTCTCTCTCTCTCACTTTAGTTGAATCGAGTGTGGCTATGCCCGATTGATGACCCACAAGTGTAGGGGATCTATCGTAGTCCTTTCGAGAAGTAAGAGTCTCGAACCCAACGAGGAGCAGAAGGAAATGATAGGCAGTTTTTAGTAAGGTATTGTCTGCAAGCACTGAAATTATAAGTAATAGATAGTTTGTGATAAGGTAATTGGTAGCAAGTGTCAAAAGGTAAAAGTAAATAAGGTGCAGCAAGGTGGCCCAATCTTTTTTGTAGCAAAGGACAAGCCTGAACAAACTCTTATATGAAGGAAAGTGCTCCCGAGGACACATGGGAATTATCGTCAAGCTAGTTTTCATCACGATCATCTGATTCGCGTTCGGTACTTTGATAATTTGGTATGTGGGTGGACCGGTGCTTGGGTGTTGTCCTTACTTTGTATGCGTAGGTAAGAACAGTCACGTAAAACTTGCAACAACAAAGTAGAGGATGTGTAACTTGTTTTTGCAGGGCATGTTGTGATGTGATATGGTCTAGACATGATGAGTTATACGTTATTGTATGAGATGATCATGTTTTATAAAGTTATCGGCAACTGGCAGGAGCCATATGGTTGTCGCTTTATTATATGAAATACAGTCGCCATGTAATTCATTTACTTTATCACTAAGCGGTAGCGATAGTCGTGGAAGCAATAGTTGGCAATACGACAACAATGCTACGATGGAGATCAAGGTGTCGCGCCGGTGACGATGGTGATCATGACGGTGCCTTGGAGATGGAGATCAAAAGCACAAGATGATGATGGCCTTATCATGTCACATATTTTGATTGCATGTGATGTTTATCTTATTATACTTCTTATTTTGCTTAGTACGACAGTATCATTATAAGATGATCCCTTACAAAATTTCAAGGTACAAGTGTTCTCCCTGAATATGCATCGTTGCGAAAGTTCTTCGTGCTGAGACACCACGTGATGATCGGGTGTGATAATCTCTACATTCACATACAACAAGTGCAAGCCAGTTTTGCACACGCAGAATACTCGGGTTAAACTTGACGAGCCTAGCATGTACAGACATGGCCTTGGAACACTGGAGACCAAAAGGTCGAGCGTGAATGTAATGCCCAGGATGGAATTATACCTCCTACGTGTCGAGGCACGACTTAAAGGCATAAGTCCATCCTAGAATGATCTCAAGTTTGGTAATCTTTGCACAACTCATGTAAAAGAGGGATAGTAAACTGAAAAATAGTTGGCTTACAGTCGCCACGTCACAGAATAACAGTACAAGTCTCAAACATCATACAATAAGATCACTACCACCCTCTAAGGGCAAAAGCCAAATGTCAAAGTACCAAACTCAGATAATAAAACAACCACAGGCGGATCGAATCCTAGTAAGAGTCTCCACTACTGATCGTCCGGGTAGCGCACGTAGTAACGACTACGCTCCTCGTCGTACTCCCAATCCAGCTCGGTGCCATCACCTGGATAGCTCACAGCTGGACCTGCATCTGGTGTGTGAAGTAACTGTGAGCCACAGAGGACTCAGCAATCCCGTTCCCGGGTAACAGAACTATTTAAGCCTTTAGGTGAGGGAAAAGGCTGAAGAAAGAACAAGTCTGCAGCAGCAACTAGCATCTAGCTTACGCAAGTGAGAGCGAGAAGAGAAGGCATCGGCGAGAAGTGATCACGAAGTGATCCTAGCTACAAGCTCACAAACATAACCCCTCCGTGTTCAACTCCCGAATCCCTATTCAGAAATTGACAGTCACGGAACACACGCTGGTAGTGTATTAGCATCATTGTGTCAAGTTATCTACAACCGGAATTAACAAGCTCCCATCTGCCACATAACCGCGGGCACGGCTTTCGAAAGTTCAAACCCTGCAGGGGTGTTCCAACTTGACCCATTACAAGCCCACGATCCGCGGAGTCGCAACTCCAAAGTGGGAAGGCCCGAGTATCCTCGGAATCCCGTGCTCAAGTTAAACCGAACTAAGGTAAGGCTAATCCAGCAAATCCTCCCGGCGTGTCGACACCCTGATCGTAGCCGCGCGTATCTAGGTCTCAGGACACGACCGGATGGGCGATCCCACGGGTTTTTACCAAACCTTGAGTTTCCTCGAGGTGGCCCCGCGTAACCCCCGTTTCGGACCAACACTCATGTGGAGCACTGGCCCGGGGTTGTTGATTAAGAAAAAAGGGTTTATAACTCCCTATGCAAGTTTAGTTTGTTATTAGGCAAATAGTACCAATGTTGGGATTTGCTGGAAAAGACTTAGCACATAGCGGTTTATCGAGGGGGTCCCATACACCCCAACCGTGTTAGGAACGCATAATCAAGGAACATAAAACCGGCTTATACGGATCCTAACGGCATGAGTGGAACAAAACACCAAGCAAAAGGCTTAGCCTTCCACCCTTGCCAATATATATGTGATTTCAATTAAAGCATTTATATAGTGTGATATAACCCAACCAAACTTCAACATGGAGCAAGCATCTTCACTTCACCTGCAACTAACAACGCTATAAGAAGGGCTGAGCGAAGCGTACTTAGCCAAGCAACGGTTTGCATAGGTAGGGTGGTTAAACATGGCAATTGGTTACAAGTAGGAGGCTGACAAGAAGAACATGGGCATCGAGGCAAAACTATAGATCGAGACTACTAGCAATAGGCGAAGATAGTAAAGTTATCGGGGTTCGGTCATCTTGCCTGAAGAGAAGACGTTTGGATCGAAAGAAGGGTCCTCGTGCTCAAACTCGTTGGAAACCTCGTGCTCAACCTCGTTGGAAAACTCGTGCTCAACTTCCGGCTCTAAACAAGACAAACACACCAAGCACCAATCAACACGATGCAATGCGCACTCGAAAAACATGTATGCATGATGGATGCACTAAAGATGCACATGGAGCACGGAAAACATCACTCAAGCAAAACACCTCAAAACAAGATAACAACCCGATATTATTAATCTACACAGAAAATCACCCAAGTTTGATATAAGATTCGCTGAAATCGGAGTTACGGGCTAAAAGTTATGCCCGAAACAAGATTTGAGCGAAAACTGAAAATTACAGCAACATAGCATCTTGGGAGCTCAAAATAATTAATCTACAGCACCCAAAAAGCATGGCAAAGGACTTGAACATAAACTAGATATAATGTACAGCAACTAGGTCCAAAGTGCACCCCCAACGGAGTCACGGATCATTAGCAATGACCTTGGACATATTGAACTTTGAAATAAAATTCTGGCAGCAGAATTTTATTGAAAGTTTGGAGCAAAAGATAAGCATGCTACAGCCACTCAAATGGACATGTGAGGACATGGATGGAAAGACAACAATATATACTTCATGGAACAATCAAAATCCACCCCAAAACTATCATGCTTTGTCCTACAACATCACACGAACATGGCATCGGAACGTTACAGATTTCAGACTTAGTGAAATTTCACTAAGTCCTAAAACAGCAACATCATCATAGCATCAAAAAGAGCATGTTTAAGACACCTCAAAACTAAACATGGCAAAGGGTAAGCACCTCATCAAAATACATATGACGGTGATCCCAAAACACACAAGCATGCATCATTGTGGTGAACACACCGATTGCAACGAGCTCATCAAGATGGCATATCATAACAAGTAAAAACACAACATGTGAACATGGCATCTTGCAACGATGATAACAAGGAAACAATAAACCTACCATGCAACCTATCACACACAACACGTAGTTCGTGACGAGACGAACACGTGGACATGTCATTTGCATCGTTTGGACAAACGAGCTAAAAATTATCACAAGTCAAAGGTGGCATGAAAAAAAACACATAACAGCAGTTTATATCATCATACACTCTTGCAACAGCAAAACAAGCACCTAGAAGACATCTAACATGCATGACTACAACAGGTAAAACGTAGAGGGCATCTCCACGAACATCTGGACATGCTACACGCGCAAAACGGAGCACCACAGCAAAAGATACAGCAGGTCAAAGTAGGCATATCAGAACAGGAATAAAAAGGACTTAGAAGATTAGGGGGGAGTCAACCTCTCCAGAACCAGATCTGCAGCTACAGTGCGGTGAACAGTATGGCGGCGGCCCAGATGAACAGTGGTGCAGCGGCCCGGATCTGCGCAGCGGCGGCCCACCGTGGGAGGAGGCGAAGGGGCCCGGCGGCGGCGGCTCGGAGGGGAGCGGCCCGCCCGGAGTGGCTGGGTGGAGCAGGCCCGGTCTTCGCGGGGCGCGGCCCAGTCCAGGGAGCTGGTGCGGTGGCGGTGCGCTCGGGCTGAGCGCGGGGAGCGGCGAAGGCGGGCGAGGCGAGGGAGCGGGCCTGGCCCGTGCGGCGAGGCGCTGGCGATGGCGATGCGGGGACCAGGCCGGCCCAGGCGACGGGAACCAGCGAAGTGGTCCGCGCAGCCGATGCGTACGGCCCAGCGGAGCGTCCGCCGGTCGAAGGAGGGCTCGAGGCCTCGCGGTGCGGCCGGATCGAAGCGGCGCGCTGGCGTACGGGCCGAACTGGCGAGGTGGCGACGGGAGGCGTTGACCTCGGGCTCTAGGCCAGATCGGAGGCGATCCGGTCGCTGCTGTTGCGGCGGTTGGAGGATTCGATGGATCCCCTCGGGATCTGAGATGAACAGTGCGGGATCTGAGATAGAAAAGAAAAAAAA
>LR738714.1:595632477-595659421 GCA_902687465.1 Secale cereale
CATCTCGAATTCTCTTCTTAGAAGCCTCCATCTTAAGCTGAGCTGCTTCTTGTTTCAAAGCCATATTATAGAACTTATCGAATTCGTCTGGCTCGAACAGAGTGAGAGCAAGCTGAAGTTCATCTTTGAGACCTCCACGGAACTGATAGATTTTACTCTTTGCATCAGGAATGTCTTGCTTTGCATAGCGAGCGAGGTTTTGGAACTTGACATTATACTGATAGACTGTCATGGAGCCCTGCTTGAGGTTGCGGAATTGCTCACGCATACCCTCGATAACACTTGTAGGAATGTGATGCGAGCGGAAATCCTTGCAGAAGTTCTCCCACGAGATCACTTGACCCGGCCTTGAGTCTTTGTACTGCTGCCACCAATCAGCTGCTTGATCTTTCAGTTGGAAGGCTGCAAACTTCACATAGTCGTCTTCTTTCACGTTACTGCACTCAAAATGCTTCTTTATGTCGGTCAACCAATCCTCAGCATCAAGAGGGTCGACACAGTAACTGAAAGCTTTAGGATTGTTGGCCAAGAACTGGTTGAGGGTAGCATGGTGCTGCTGGAAGAAGTTGCCTTGGTTCATTGGAACGCCCTGATTAGCTTGATTAGCTTGCATAGCCTGCATTTGCTGCATCATCTGCATCATCAACTGAGTGTTCTGAGCAGTAGTCTGCATAATTGCTCTCCAAGCCTCAGGCGGAGGAGGAGGAGAAGGAGGACGCTCTGGGAACTCTTCACCCTCTGGGTTAGCATTCGGAACCTTTTTCGGAGCCATCCTGTAAGAGATGACCACGAATCAGCAATTGATTGACAAAAGGAATAAGCTGAATCAATGGAATGAATTGCAACAAGACTTCACAATAATCATTCGAACAATAAGAACGAATGAAATCATCCGAACAAGAGGAACGAATGAATTTCTCAGTTAATTGATAACATCAGTCTTCACGAGAAGCCACATAGGGATCAAAAGGATAAAATAATAAAACAACAAGGTACGGAAAGGAACAAACACAAGAGAGGAGTTTCGTTCTAACATCTTTGTGCTGAAAGCATATGAACGCGTTACGAAAAGGTTTTGCAATCCCCGGATCAGCATAGCCAAGGACCCTTTAAGATGCAACTCCTGATAGTAACCTCGGTCATATAACTCCTTCACTCAATGTCGAACCCCGAACTCACTAACCTGCATTCGTTGGAAGAATGCCTACGATCTACTGGATAAAACCCACCTATAGTTTTCCGAAAGATTCCAGTTATGCAATCAGGTGTTGGGGATACACGGGAAGCACCGCGCAATCAACTCTAACCTACATCCAGGTGTATCCATCCTTCAACACATAACCAGTCTTTCTCGGAAACTGTGTACCTCGGACCTTCGAAAAGCATCCACTATAGCAAGCTATGGCAATACTCCCGAACTACCTCCCCAGTACTGGGTGATGTCGGGGTTATCTTGCCACTGGCCGTATAGGGGAGATTTTCGATGTCGGCCGTCTTAAGTATTTAGTACTGTCACGATATGCTTGTTACAATGATACCCCGAAGCTCAACTCCTCGGTAACAGGAGGCATCGAGAACAATATCCTTGTCACAAGAACATCGAAACAATCCCAGAATACTCGCGGGATTCCTAAAAAAAATTTGTGCAAATTTTGAAGATAGGAGAGACAAGAGTAGACGTCAGGAGTCCTCACCAGAGAGAAAGGGGATGAGAAGCAAAGAAATCCTACTCTCCGATATAATATAGGACTCAAAAAGTTTTCAGTGTGTGCCTAGACTCAACCGTCAACGGTTCGATCAAACAGTGGGGGCTCCTAGGTCGGAGAAGGCTCTGAATACCAACTTGTAATGCCCAGGATGGAGTTATACCTCCTACGTGTCGAGGCACGACTTAAAGGCATAAGTCCATCCTAGAATGATCTCAAGTTTGGTAATCTTTGCACAACTCATGTAAAAGAGGGATAGTAAACTGAAAATAGTTGGCTTACACTCGCCACGTCACAGAATTACAGTACAAGTCTCAAACATCATACAATAAGAGCACTACAACCCTCTAAGGGCAAAAGCCAAATGTCAAAGTACCAAACTCAGATAAAACAACCACAGGCGGATCGAATCCTAGTAAGAGACTCCACTACTGATCGTCCGGGTAGCGCACATAGTACCGACTACGCTCCTCGTCGTACTCCCAATCCAGCTCGGTGCCATCACCTGGATAGCTCACAGCTGGACCTGCATCTGGTGTGTGAAGTAACTGTGAGCCACAGAGGACTCAGCAATCCCGTTCCCGGGTAACAGAACTATCAAAGCCTTTGGGTGAGGGAAAGGCTGAAGAAAGAACAAGTCTGCAGCAGCAACTAGCATCTAGCTTACGCAAGTGAGAGCGAGAAGAGAAGGCATCGGCGAGAAGTGATCACGAAGTGATCCTAGCTACAAGCTCACAAACATAACCCCTCCGTGTTCAACTCCCGAATCCCTATTCGGAAATTGACAGTCACGGAACACACGCTGGTAGTGTATTAGCATCATTGTGTCAAGTTATCTACAACCGGAATTAACAAGCTCCCATCTGCCACATAACCGCGGGCACGGCTTTCGAAAGTTCAAACCCTGCAGGGGTGTTCCAACTTGACCCATTACAAGCCCACGATCCGCGGAGTCGCAACTCCAAAGTGGGAAGGCCCGAGTATCCTCGGAATCCCGTGCTCAAGTTAAACCGAACTAAGGTAAGGCTAATCCAGCAAATCCTCCCGGCGTGTCGACACCCTGATCGTAGCCGCGCGTATCTAGGTCTCAGGACACGACCTGATGGGCGATCCCACGGGTTTTTACCAAACCTTGAGTTTCCTCGAGGTGGCCCCGCGTAACCCCCGTTTCGGACCAACACTCATGTGGAGCACTGGCCCGGGGTTGTTGATTAAGAAAAAAGGGTTTATAACTCCCTATGCAAGTTTAGTTTGTTATTAGGCAAATAGTACCAATGTTGGGATTTGCTGGAAAAGACTTAGCACATAGCGGTTTATCGAGGGGGTCCCATACACCCCAACCGTGTTAGGAACGCATAATCAAGGAACATAAAACCGGCTTATACGGATCCTAACGGCATGAGTGGAACAAAACACCAAGCAAAAGGCTTAGCCTTCCACCCTTGCCAATATATATGTGATTTCAATTAAAGCATTTATATAGTGTGATATAACCCAACCAAACTTCAACATGGAGCAAGCATCTTCACTTCACCTGCAACTAACAACGCTATAAGAAGGGCTGAGCGAAGCGTACTTAGCCAAGCAACGGTTTGCATAGGTAGGGTGGTTAAACATGGCAATTGGTTACAAGTAGGAGGCTGACAAGAAGAACATGGGCATCGAGGCAAAACTATAGATCGAGACTACTAGCAATAGGCGAAGATAGTAAAGTTATCGGGGTTCGGTCATCTTGCCTGAAGAGAAGACGTTTGGATCGAAAGAAGGGTCCTCGTGCTCAAACTCGTTGGAAACCTCGTGCTCAACCTCGTTGGAAAACTCGTGCTCAACTTCCGGCTCTAAACAAGACAAACACACCAAGCACCAATCAACACGATGCAATGCGCACTCGAAAAACATGTATGCATGATGGATGCACTAAAGATGCACATGGAGCACGGAAAACATCACTCAAGCAAAACACCTCAAAACAAGATAACAACCCGATATTATTAATCTACACAGAAAATCACCCAAGTTTGATATAAGATTCGCTGAAATCGGAGTTACGGGCTAAAAGTTATGCCCGAAACAAGATTTGAGCGAAAACTGAAAATTACAGCAACATAGCATCTTGGGAGCTCAAAATAATTAATCTACAGCACCCAAAAAGCATGGCAAAGGACTTGAACATAAACTAGATATAATGTAAAGCAACTAGGTCCAAAGTGCACCCCCAACGGAGTCACGGATCATTAGCAATGACCTTGGACATATTGAACTTTGAAATAAAATTCTGGCAGCAGAATTTTATTGAAAGTTTGGAGCAAAAGATAAGCATGCTACAGCCACTCAAATGGACATGTGAGGACATGGATGGAAAGACAACAATATATACTTCATGGAACAATCAAAATCCACCCCAAAACTATCATGCTTTGTCCTACAACATCACACGAACATGGCATCGGAACGTTACAGATTTCAGACTTAGTGAAATTTCACTAAGTCCTAAAACAGCAACATCATCATAGCATCAAAAAGAGCATGTTTAAGACACCTCGAAACTAAACATGGCAAAGGGTAAGCACCTCATCAAAATACATATGACGGTGATCCCAAAACACACAAGCATGCATCATTGTGGTGAACACACCGATTGCAACGAGCTCATCAAGATGGCATATCATAACAAGTAAAAACACAACATGTGAACATGGCATCTTGCAACGATGATAACAAGGAAACAATAAACCTACCATGCAACCTATCACACACAACACGTAGTTCGTGACGAGACGAACACGTGGACATGTCATTTGCATCGTTTGGACAAACGAGCTAAAAGTTATCACAAGTCAAAGGTGGCATGAAAAAAACACATAACAGCAGTTTATATCATCATACACTCTTGCAACAGCAAAACAAGCACCTAGAAGACATCTAACATGCATGACTACAGCAGGTAAAACGTAGAGGGCATCTCCACGAACATCTGGACATGCTACACGCGCAAAACGGAGCACCACAGCAAAAGATACAGCAGGTCAAAGTAGGCATATCAGAACAGGAATAAAAAGGACTTAGAAGATTAGGGGGGAGTCAACCTCTCCAGAACCAGATCTGCAGCTACAGTGCGGTGAACAGTATGGCGGCGGCCCAGATGAACAGTGGTGCAGCGGCCCGGATCTGCGCAGCGGCGGCCCACCGTGGGAGGAGGCGAAGGGGCCCGGCGGCGGCGGCTCGGAGGGGAGCGGCCCGCCCGGAGTGGCTGGGTGGAGCAGGCCCGGTCTTCGCGGGGCGCGGCCCAGTCCAGGGGGCTGGTGCGGTGGCGGTGCGCTCGGGCTGAGCGCGGGGAGCGGCGAAGGCGGGCGAGGCGAGGGAGCGGGCCTGGCCCGTGCGGCGAGGCGCTGGCGATGGCGATGCGGGGACCAGGCCGGCCCAGGCGACGGGAACCAGCGAAGTGGTCCGCGCAGCCGATGCGTACGGCCCAGCGGAGTGTCCGCCGGTCGAAGGAGGGCTCGAGGCCTCGCGGTGCGGCCGGATCGAAGCGGCGCGCTGGCGTACGGGCCGAACTGGCGAGGTGGCGACGGGAGGCGTTGACCTCGGGCTCTAGGCCAGATCGGAGGCGATCCGGTCGCTGCTGTTGCGGCGGTTGGAGGATTCGATGGATCCCCTCGGGATCTGAGATGAACAGTGCGGGATCTGAGATAGAAAAGAAAAAAAAAGAAGGGGAGAGAGGAGGAAGAAGGAAGGGTTGCTCCAAATAGACCTAGGGGTCTATATATAGCAGTTTTTAGACTAGGGTTTGAAGACTAGGGTTGTTAGGAGCCCTCCGATCGGGATCCAACGGATCCGATCGCGGGGATGAATTAAAAGGACCAGACGGAGATAAAAGAAAGCAGTAGGGGTATTTCCGGGACACGACGTGAAGGCACATCGGACCCACACGGGCAACGGAGGGAAAAGTCAACGGAGTCCAAACGAGACGAGATTTGAGAGGCGGGTTGCACACAACAAAACAACAACACACAACACAACCTCACGGCACACCGGTAACGAAAAACGCCCGAACAACAAAGTAGGCCTACGGGACGTCACGGACACGTGCGGAAGCTCCGGAACACGAAACGGACAACGGGAAGAAACGCCACGAACCGGATGCAACCCACAACACAAAAGCAATGCAATGCACATGTCTACATGATATGAATGAAAGCCACACACTCACACGACAAAACGACGAAAGCCCGAAAGACAAAGAACCCGAAATGGAAATAGATGAAGCCGGAGATTTATTATAAGCCCAAAAGGGAAAGTATTACATCCGGGGCATTACAGTGAATCATAAAGTAGATATGATCAACATAAGATGTTCACCATTGAAAACTACTCCACCTCACGTGATGATCGGACATGGTTTAGTTGATTTGGATCACGTGATCATTTAGATTACTAGAGGGATGTCTATCTAAGTGGGAGTTCTTTAGTAATATGATTAATTGAACTTTAATTTATCAAGAACTTAGTCCTAATAGTTTTTGCATATCTATGTTGTTGTAGATCAATAGCTCGCGTTATAGCTCCCCTATGTTTTTTTGATATGTTCCTAGAGAAAACTAAGTTGAAAGATGTTAGTAGCAATGATGCGGACTTGTTCAGTGATCTGAGGATTTTCCTAATTGCTGCGCAGAAGTATTATGTCCTTGATGCACCGCTAGGTGACATATCTATTACAAGAGCAGATGTAGACATTATGAATGTTTGACAAAAGCTCGGTATGATGACTACTTGATAGTTCAGTGCACCATGCTTTACGGCTTAGAACCGGGACTTCAAAAACGTTTTGAATGCCACGAAGCATATCAGATGTTCCAACAGTTGAAATTAGTATTTCATACTCATGCCCGTGTCGAGAGGTATGAGACCTCTGACAGTACTATGCCTACAAGATGGAGGAGAATAGCTCAACCAGTGAGCATGTGCTCAGATTGTCTGGGTACTACAATTGCTTGAATCAAGTGGGAGTTAATCTTCCAGATAAGATAGTAATTGATAAAGTTCTCTAGACACTATCACCAAGTTAGTAGAACTTTGTGATGAACTATAATATGCAAGGGATGACGAAAGTAATTCCCGAGCTCTTCGCGATGCTGAAATCGGCGAAGGTAGAAATCAAGAAAGAGCATCAAGTGTTGATGGTTAACAAGACCGCTTGTTTCAAGTAAAGGGAAAATGGATAGAAGGGGAACTTCAAGAAGAATGACAAGCAAGTTGTCACTCCCATGAAGAAACCCAAAGCTAAACTCAAGCCTGAAACTAAGTGCTTCTACTGCAAAGGAAATAGTCACTGGAAGTGGAACTGCCCTAAATACTTGGCGGATAAGAAGGATGGAAAAGTGAACAAAGGTATATTTGATATACAAATTATTGATGTGTACTTTACTAGTGTTCATAGCAACCCCTGGGTATTTGATACCGGTTCAGTTGCTAAAATTAGTAACTCGAAACGGGAGTTGAAGAATGAACAGAGACTAGTTAAAAGTGAAGTTACAATGTGTGTTGGAAGTGGTTCCAAGATTGATATGATCATCATCGCACACTCCCTATACTTTCGGGATTAGTGTAGAACCTAAATAAATGTTATTTGTCATTTGCGTTAAGCATGAATATGATTTGATCATGTTTGTTGCAACACAGTTATTCATTTAAAGTCATAGAATAATTGTTATTTTGTTTACTTGAATAAAGCCTTCGATGGTCATACACACAATGAAAATAGTTTGTTGGATCTCGATCGTAGTGATACACATATTCATTATATTCAAGTCAAAAGATGCAAAGTTGATAAAGATAGTGCAACTTATTTGTGGCACTGTCGTTTAGGTCATATTGGTGTAAAGTGCATGAAGAAACTCCATACTGATGGGTTTTTTGGAATCACTTGATTATGAATCACTTGGTGCTTGCGAACCACGCCTCATGGGAAAGATGACTAAAACCCCATTCTTCGGAACAATGGAGCGAGAAACAGATTTGTTGAAAATCATACATACTGATGTATGTCGACCGATGAGTGTTGAAACTCGCGGCGAGTATCGTTATTTTCTGACCTTCACTGATGATTTGAGCAGATATGGGTATATCTACTTGATGAAGCACAAGTCTGAAACATTTGAAAGTTCAAACAATTTTAAAGTGAAGTAGAGAATCATTGTAACAAGAAAATGAAGTTTCTACGATCTGATCGTGGAGGTGAATATTTGAGTTACGAGTTTGGTCTTCATTTGAAACAATGTGGAATAGTTTCACAACTCACGCCACCCGAAACACCACAACATAATGGTGTGTCTGAACGTCGTAACCGTACTTTATGAGATATGGTGCGGTTTATGATGTCTCTTACCGATTTACCACTATCGTTTTGGGTTATGCATCAGAGACAGCTGCATTCACGTTAAATAGGGCAACATCTAAATCCATTGAGACGACGCCTTATGAACTGTGGTTTGGCAAGAAACCAAAGTTGTCGTTTCTTAAAGTTTGGGGCTGCGATGCTTATGTGAAAAAGCTTCAACCTGATAAGCTCGAACCCTAGTCGAAGAAATGTGTCTTCATAGGATACCCAAAGGAGACTGATGGGTACACCTTCTATCGCAGATCCGAAGGCAAGATATTCACTGCTAAGAATTGATCCTTTCTAGAGAAGGAGTTTCTCTCGAAAGAAGTGAGTGGGGGGAAAGTGGAACTTGATGAGGTAATTGTACCTTCTCCCGAATTGGATAGTAGTACATCACATAAAATAGTTCCAGTGATTCCTACACCAATTAGTGAGGAAGCTCATGATGATGATCATGAAACTTCGGATCAAGTTACTACTAAACTTCGTAGATCAACCAGAGTATGTTCCGTGCCAGAGTGGTACGGCAACCCGGTTCTGGAAGTCATGTTACTAGACCATGATGAACCTACGAACTATGAGGAAGCGATGATGAGCCCAGATTCCGCAAAATGGCTTGAGGCCATGAAATCTGAGATGGGCTCCATGTATGCGAACAAAGTGTGGACTTTGGTTGACTTGCCCGATGATCGGCAAGCCATCGAAAATAAATGGATAACAAAACTGCATTCTTTAATAGATTTATTAAATAGGAGTTGTATATGATGCAACCAGAAGGTTTTGTCGATCCTAAAGGTGCTAACAAAGTGTGCAAGCTCCAGCAATCCATCTATGGACTGGTCCAAGCATCTCGGAGTTGGAATATACGCTTTGATGAGGTGATCAAAGCATATAGTTTTATACAGACTTGCGGTGAAGCCTGTATTTACAAGAAAGTGAGTGGGAGCACTACAGCCTTTCTGATAAGTATATGTGAATGACATATTATCGATCGGAAATGATGTAGAAATTTCTGGAAAGCATAAAGGAATGTTTGAAAGGAGTTTTTCAAAAGAAGATCTCGGTAAAGCTGCTTACATATGAGCATCAAGATCTATAGAGATAGATCAAGACGCTTGATAAGTTTTTTCAATGAGTACATACCTTGACAAGATTTTGAAGTAGTTCAAAATGGAATAGTCAATGAAAGAGTTATTGCCTGTGTTGCAAGGTATGAAGTTGAGTAAGACTCAAAATCCGACCACGGCAGAAGATAGAGAGAGAATGAAAGTCATTCCCTATGCCTCAGCCATAGGCTCTTTAAAGTATGACATGTTGTGTACCAAACCTATTGTGTACCTTGCCATGAGTTTGGCAAGGAGGTACAAAAGCAATCCAGGAGTAGATCACTGGACAACGGTCAAAATTATCCTTAGTCACTGGATGACTAAGGAAATATTTCTCGGTTATGGAGGTGATAAAGAGTTCGTCGTAAAGAGTTATGTCGATGCAAGCTTTGACACCGATCTGGATGACTCTGAGTCTCGATCTGGATACATATTGAAAGTAGGAGCATTTAGCTAGAGTAGCTCCATGCAGAGCATTGTAAACATAGAAATTTGCAAAATACACACGGATCTGAATGTAACAGACCCACTGACTAAACTTCTCTCATGAACTAGATTGTTGACTCTAGTAAACCCTTTGGGTATTGGTCACATGGCGATGAGAACTATGGGTGTTAGTCACATGGTGATGTGAACTATTGATGTTAATCACATGGTGATGTGATCTAGATTATTGACTCTAGTGCAAGTGGTAGACTGAAGGAAATATGCCCTAGAGGCAATAATATAGTTATTATTTATTTCCTTATATCATGATAAATGTTTGTTATTCATGCTAGAATTGTATTAACCAAAAAATTAGTACATGTGTGAATACATAGACAAAACAGAGTGTCCCTAGTATGCCTCTACTAGACTAGCTCATTGATCAAAGATGGTTATGTTTCCTAGCCATAGACATGAGTTGTCATTTGATCAACGAGATCAAATCATTAGGAGAATGATGTGATGGATAAGACCCATACGTTAGCTTAGCACTATGATCGTTTAGTATTACTGCTATTGCTTTCTTCATGACTTATACATGTTCCTATGACTATGAGATTATGCAACACCCGAATACCGGAGGAACACCTTGTGTGCTATCAAATGTCACAACATAACTGGGTTATCAAGAATAGGATTTGTCACTCCGAGTGTCGGAGAGGTATCTCTAGGCCCTCTCGGTAATACACATCATAATAAGCCTTGCAAGCAAATGACTAATGAGTTAGTCACGAGATAATGTATTACGGAACGAGTAAAGAGATTTGCTGGTAACAAGATTGAACTAGGTATTGAGATACCGACGATCGAATCTCGAGCAAGTAACATACCGATGACAAAAGGAACAACGTATGTTGTTATGCAGTTTGACCGATAAAGATCTTCGTAGAATATGTAGGAGCCAATATGAGCATCCAGGTTCCGCTATTTGTTATTGACCAGAGATGAGTCTCGGTCATGTCTACATAGTTCTCAAACCCGTAGGGTCCGCACGCTTAAAGTTTGATGACGATCGGTATTATGAGTTTATGAGTTTTGATGTACAGAAGGTAGTTCGGAGTCCCGGATGAGATCACGGACATGACGAGGAGTCTCGGAATGTTCAAGACGTAAAGATCGATATATTGGACAACTATGTTTGGACACCGGAAGGGTTCCGAAAGGTTTCGGGCATATACCGGAGTACCGGGGGGTTACCGGAACCCCTCGGGGAGTTAAATGGGCTTCATGGGCCCCAGTAGGAGAAGAGGAGGGGCGGCCAGGGCAGCCGCGCGCCCCCTCCCCCTATAGTCCTAATTGGACAAGGAGGGGCGATGGCGCCCCCCTTTCCTTCTCTTCCGCTCTCCCTTTCCTTCTCCCCTCCTACTCCAACTTGGAAAAGAGGGAGTCCTACTCCCGGTGGGAGTAGGACTCCTCCCTTGGCGCGCCCTCCCCCTTGGTCGGCCGCCTCCCCCCTAGCTCCTTTATATACGGGGGCAGGGGGCACCTCTAGACACACAAGTTGATCAAGTTGATCTCTCCCAACCGTGTGTGGTGCCCCCCTCCACAGAAACACACCTCGGTCATACTGTTGTAGCGCTTAGGCGACGCCCTGCGACGGTAGCTTCATCATCTCCGTCACCATGCCGTCGTGCTGACGAAACTCTCCCGTGAAGCTCTATTGGATCAAGAGCTCGTGGGATGTCATCAATATGAACGTGTGCTGAACGCGGAGGTGTCGTACGTTTGGTGCTTGATCGGTTGGATCGCGAAGAAGTTCGACTACATCAACCGCGTCACTAGACGCTTCAGCTTTCGGTCTACGAGGGTACGTAGACACACTCTCCCCTCTCGTTGCTATGCATCTAGTAGATAGATCTTGCGTGATCGTAGGAAAATTTTGAAATACTACGTTCCACAACATTGGGCTAGGGGGCGCGCCCTCCACCTTTTCCCTTCCTCTCCTCTATTCCACTAAGGCCCATATACACCCCGGGGGGTTCCGGTAGCCCCCCAATACTCCGGTAAATGCCTGAACTCATCCAACCATTCCGATGTCCATATATAAGCTTCCAATATATCAATCTTTATGTCTCGGACATTCCGAGACTCCTCGTCGTGCCCGTGATCACATCGGGGACTCCGAACTACCTTCGGTACATCATAACACATAAACTCATAATACCGATCGTCATCAAACGTTAAGCATGCGGGCCCTATGGGTTCGAGAACTATGTAGACATGACCGAGACTCATCTCCGGTCAATAACCAATAGTGGAACCTGGATGATCATATTGGTTCCTACATATTCTACGAAGATCTTTATTGATCAAACCGCATAACAACATACGTTGTTCCCTTTGTCATCGGTATGTTACTTGCCCAAGATTCGATTGTCGGTATCATCATACCTAGTTCAATCTCGTTACCGGCAAGTTTCTTTACTCATTCTGTAATACATCATCTCGTGACTAACTCATTAGTCGTTTGCTTGCAAGGCTTACTATGATGTGTATTAGCGAGAGGGCCCAAAGATACCTGTAGAGCATCTTTATAATCGCCCAGTTACGTTGTAACATTTGATAGCACACAAGGTGTTCCTCCGGTATTCGGGAGTTGCATAATCTCATAGTCATAGGAACATGTATAAGTCATGAAGAAAGCAATAGCAGTAAAACTAAACGATCAAGTGCTAAGCTAACGGAATGGGTCAAGTCAATCACATCATTCTCTAATGATGTGATCTCGTTCATCAAATAACAACTCATGTCTATGGCTTGGAAACTTAACCATCTTTGATTAATGAACTAGTCAAGTAGAGGCATACTAGTGACACTCTGTTTGTCTATGTATTCACACATGTACTAAGTTTCCGGTTAATACAATTCTATCATGAATAATAAACATTTATCATTATATAAGGAAATATATATAACAACTTTATTATTGCCTCTAGGGCATATTTCCTTCAGTCTCCCACTTGCACTAGAGTCAGTAATCTAGTTCACATCGTCATGTGATTTAATATCAATAGTTCACATATTTATGTGAATAACACCCAAAGTTCACATCGCCATGTGACCAACACCCAAAGGGTTTACTAGAGTCAATAATCTAGTTCACATCCTCATGTGATTAACACCCAAAGAGTCCTAAGGTGTGATCATGTTTTTCTTGTGAGAGAGGTTTAGTCAATGGGTCTGCCACATTCAGATACGTATGTATTTTGCAAATTTCTATGCCTACAATGTTCTGCACGGAGCTACTCTAGCTAAATGCTCCTACTTTCAATAGGTATCCAGATCGAGACTCAGAGTCATCCAGATCGGTGTCAAAGCTTGCATTGACATAACTCTGTACGACGAACTCTTTATCACCTCCATAACCGAGAAATATTTCCTTAGTCCTATAAGGATAATTTTGACCGATGTCCAGTGATCTACTCCTAGATGAAAATTGTACTCCCTTGCCAAAACTCTGGGCAGGGCATACAATAGGTCTGGTATACAGCATGTCATACTTTATAGAACCTTTTGCTGAGGCATAGGGAATGACTTTCATTCTCTCTCTATCTTTTGTTGTGGTCGGGCTTTGAGTCTTACTCAACTTCACACCTTGCAAAACAAGTAAGAACTCTTTCTTTGATTGTTCCATTTTGAACTTCTTCAAAACTTGTCAAGGTATGTACTCATTGAAAAGACTTATCAAGCGTCTTGATCTATCTCTATAGATCTTGATGCTCAATATGTAAGCAGCTTCACCGAGGTCTTTATTTGAAAAACTCCTTTCAAACACTCCTTTTATGCTTTCCAGTAAATTCTACATCATTTCTGATCAACAATATGTCATTCACATATACTTATCAGAAAGGTTGTAGTGCTCCCACTCACTTTCTTGTAAATACAGGCTTCACCACAAGTCTGTATAAAACTATATGCTTTGATCAACTTATCAAAGCGTATATTCCAACTCCGAGATGCTTGCATCAGTCCATAGATGGATCGCTGGAGCTTGCACATTTTGTTAGCACCTTTAGGATTGACAAAACCTACTGGTTGCATCATATACAACTCTTCTTTAATAAATCCATTAAACAAAGCAGTTTTGTTAACCATTTGCCAGATTTCATGAAATGCGACAATTGCTAACATGATTCGGACAGACTTAAGCATCCTTACGAGTGAGAAAATCTCATCGTAGTCAACACCTTGAACTTGTCGAAAACCTTTCGCAACAAGTCGAGCTTTGCAGACAGTAACATTACCATCGGCGTCAGTCTTCCTCTTAAAGATCTATTTATTTTCAGTGGCTTGCCGATCATCGGGCAAGTCAACCAAAGTCCACACTTTGTTCTCATACATGGATCGCATCTCAGATTTCATGGCCTCTAACCATTTTGTGGAACTAGGCTCATCATCGCTTCCTCATAGTTCGTAGGTTCATCATGGTTTAGTAACATGACTTCCAGAACCGGGTTACCATACCACTCTGGCGCGGAACGCACTCTGCTTGACCTACGAGGTTCAGTAATACCTTGATCTGAAGTTTCATGATCATCATCATTAGCTTCCCCGCTGATTGGTGTAGGAATTACTGGAACTAGTTTCTGTGATGTACTACTTTCCAATTCGTGAGAAGGTACAATTACCTCATCAAGTTCTACTTTCCTCCCACTCACTTCTTTCGAGAGAAACTCCTTCTCTAGAAAGGATCCATTCTTAGCAACGAAAATCTTGCCTTCGGATCTATGATAGAAGGTGTACCCAACAGTTTCCTTTGGGTATCCTATGAAGACATATTTCTCTGATTTGGGTTTGAGCTTATCAGGTTGAAGCTTTTTCACATAAGCATCGCTGCCCCAAACTTTAAGAAACAACAACTTTGGTTTCTTGCCAAACCGCAGTTCATATGGCATCGTCTCAACGGATTTAGATGGTGCCCTTATTTAACGTGAATGCAGCTGTCTCTAATGCATAACCCAAAACGATACTGGTAAATCGATAAGAGACATCATAGATCGCACCATATCTAATAAATTACAGTTTATGACGTTCAGACACACCATTACGATATGGTGTTCCGGGTGGCGTGAGCTGTGAAACTATTCCGCATTGTTTCAAATGAAGACCAAACTCGTAACTCAAATATTTGCCTCCACAATCAGATCGTAGAAACTTTGATTTCTTGTTACGATGATTCTATACTTCACTCTGAAATTTCTTCGAACTTTTCAAATGTTTCAGACTTGTGCTTCATCAAGTAGATATACCCATATCTGCTAAAATCATCTGTGAAGGTCAGAAAATAATGATATCCGCCATGAGCCTCAACACTTATTGGTCCGCATACATCAGTATGTATGATTTCCAACAAGTCAGTTGCTCGCTCCATTGTTCCGGAGAACGGAGTTTTAGTCATCTTGCCCATTAGGCATGGTTCGCAAGCACCAAGTGATTCCAAAAGCCCATCAGCATGGAGTTTCTTCATGCACTTTACACCAATATGACCTAAATGACTGTGCCACAAATAAGTTGCACTATCATTATCAACTTTGCAACTTTTGGCTTCAATATAATGAATAGGTGTATTACTACGATCGAGATCCAACAAACTATTTTCATTGGGTGTATGACCATCGAAGGTTTTATTCATGTAAACAGAACAACAATTATTCTATGACTTTAAATGAATAACCGTATTGCAACAAACATGATCAAATCATATTCATGCTCAACGCAAATGCCAAATAACATTTATTTAGGTTCTACACTAATCCCGAAAGTATAGGGAGTGTGCGATTATGATCATATCAATTTTGGAACCACTTCCAACACACATTGTCACTTCACTTTTAACTAGTCTCTATTCATTCTGCAACTCTCGTTTCGAGTTACTAATTTTAGCAACTGAACCGGTATCGAATACCCAGTGGTTGCTATGAACACTAGTAAAGTACACATCAATAAACTATATATCAAATATACCTTTGTTCACTTTGCCATCCATCTTATCCACCAAGTATCTAGGGCAGTTCCACTTCCAGTGACCATTTTCTTTTGCAATAGAAGAACTTAGTTTCAGGCCTGAGTTTAGCTTTGGGTTTCTTCACGGGAGTGACAACTTGCTTGTCATTCTTCTTGAAGTTCCCCTTCTATCCCTTTGCCCTTTACTTGAAACGAGTGGTCTTGTTAACCGTCAACTCTTGATGCTCTTTCTTGATTTCTACCTTCGCCGATTTCAGCATCGCGAAGAGCTTGGGAATTACTTTCGTCATCCCTTGCATATTATAGTTCATCACGAAGTTCTACTAACTTGGTGATAGTGACTAGAGAACTTTGTAAATTACTATCTTATCTGGAATATTAACTCCCACTTGATTCAAGCAATTGTAGTACCCAGACAATCTGAGCACATGCTCACTGGTTGAGCTATTCTCCTTCATCTTGTAGGCAAAGTACTGTCAGAGGTCTCATACCTCTTGATACGGGCATGAGTATGCAATACCAATTTCAACTCTTAGGAACATCTTATATGCTCCGTGGCATTCAAAACTTTTTTGAAGTCCCAGTTCTAAGCCGTAAAGCATGGTGCACTAAACTATCAAGTAGTCATCATACCGAGCTTTTGTCAAAATGTTCATAACGTCTGCATCTGCTCCTGCAATAGGTTTTTCACCTAGCAGAGCATCAAGGACATAATTATTCTTTGCAGCAATGAGGATAATCCTCAGATCACGGACCTAGTCCGCATCTTTGCTACTAACATCTTTCAACTTATATTTCTCTAGGAACATATAAAAATAAACAGGGAGCTACATCGCGAGCTATTGATCTACAACATAGATATGCTAATACTACCAGGAGTAAGTTCATGATAAATTAAAGTTCAATTAATCATATTACTAAAGAAATCCCACTTAGATAGACATCCCTCTAGTCATCTAAATAATCACGTGATCCAAATCAACTAAACCATGTCCAATCATCACGTGAGATGGAGTAGTTTTCAATGGTGAACATCTTATGTTGATCATACCTACTATATGATTCACGCTCGACCTTTCGGTCTCTAGTGTTCCGAGGCCATGTCTGTACATGCTAGGATCGTGAAGTTTAACCCGAGTATTCTGCATGTGCAAAACTGTCTTGCACCCGTTGTATTTGAACGTAGAGCTTATCACACCTGATCATCACGTGGTGTCTTGGCACGAAGAACTTTTGCAACGGTGCATACTCAGGGAGAACACTTGTACCTTGAAATTTTGTAGGGGATCATCTTATAATGCAACCGTCTTACTAAGCAAAATAAGAAGCATAATTAGATAAACATCACATGCAATCAAAATATGTGACATGATATGGCCAGGGGCGGAGCTGGGCCCCGGGCACCCAGGGCCCAGGCCCGGGGCGTGGAAAAATTCCCCAGCTAGTATACGTGTAGATTTTTGGATCGGCCCGGGGTGCAGCCTAGTCAAAGGTGGCCCAAAGCTTGGGTGGGATGGCTCAGCAGCAGAGTACCCAATTCGCTGGCACGCATAGCCCGTACGGGAGACCCTCGAGGCTGGACTGCAACGCTGGCGCCGCCGCCTCCCTGCTCAATCGCCGTCAAGGCTGCCGCTGTACGCCGTCTACTGGCCAAGGTCCGCCACTTTTCGAGCCCCCCATTCGGCTGCGTTGCTGGTCCTCATGCGCGCCGTTCACAGCCGCGTGCCATCCCCTGCTTCTTGGCTTCCTGACCTAGTAATTTATTTTGATTTTTTATTCTCTCCACTTGATTTTTTTCCACCTTCATCGATATTTATTCAATCGAATATATGCACTGCACTGTATATGCAGGGTACTGCTGAATTCAAATTGATGAACTTGCCAATTTCATTTCATGTTGAAATAGACGATGGAGTGATTTTTTCGCCGGTGCCTACAATGGTATTTCTGTATTATTATATGTACTTCTGTCATATTTTTTCTATTTTGCTGGAACATTGAGCACTGAGTTTAAATTATAGACTTTTCAAGCACTTTATTTTGTGTGTTTTAGTATGAGGTATTTTTTAGAAATGATTGCAGATATTTTTTGGGTAGTTATATGGGCCAAAGTTTTTCCATTTTGTCGAGAATTTTTTTTTGGCCCGGGGTTTGCTAGATTCCTGGCTCCGCCACTGGATATGGCCATCATCATCTTGTGCTTTTGATCTCCATCTCCAAAGCATCGTCATGATCTCCATTGTCACGGGCTTGACACCATGATCTTCATCGTAGCATCATGGTCGTCTCGCCAACTATTGCTACTACTACTATCGCTAACTCATAGTGATAAAGTAAAGCAAGTACATGGCTTTCGCAATTCATACAATAAAGTGATAACCATAAGGCTCCTGCCAGTTGCCGATACCATTACAAAACATGATCATCTCATACTATAACGTATAACTCATCATGTCTTGACCATATCACATCACAACATGCCGTGCAAAAACAAGTTAGACGTCCTCTACTTTGTTGTTGCAAGTTTTATGTGGCTGCTATGGGCTTAGGAAGAACCGTTCTTACCTACGCATACAAAAACCACAACGATTTTTCGTCAAGTATGTGTTGTTTTAACCTTCACAAGGACTGGGCGTAGCCACACTCGATTCAACTAAAGTTGGAGAAACTGACACCCGCCAGCCACCTGTGTGCGAAGCACGCCGGTAGAACCAGTCTCGCGTAAGCGTACGCGTAATCTCTGTCCGGGCCACTTCATCCAACGATACCGCCGAATCAAGGTATGACATGCTGGTAAGCAGTATGACTATTATCACCCACAACTCATTGTGTTCTACTCGTGCATATTATCTAGGCATAAACCTGGCTCTGATAACAATGTTGGGGAACGTAGTATTTCAAAAAAATTCCTACGATCACGCAAGATCTATCTACTAGAAGCATAGCAACGAGTGGGGAGAGTATGTCTACGTACCCTCATAGACTGAAAGCGGAAGCGTCTAGTGACACGGTTGATGTAGTCGAACGTATTTGTGATCGAGCCAATCCAAGCACCGAACGTACGACACCTCTACGTTCAGCACACGTTCAGCTCGATGACGTCCCACGAGCTGTTGATCCAATTGAGCTTCACGGGAGAGTTTTGTCAGCACGACAGCGTGGTGACGGTGATGATGAAGCTACCGGCGCAGGGCTTCGCCTAAGCACTGCAACGATATGACCGAGGTGTGTATCTATGGGGACGGGCACCGCACACGGCTAAAATCAACTTGTGTGTCTATGGGGTGCCTGCTGGAAATATGCCCTAGAGGCAATAATAAATTGGTTATTATTATATATCCTTGTTCATGATAATTGTTTATTATCCATGCTAGAATTGTATTGATAGGAAACTCAGATACATGTGTGGATACATAGACAAACACCATGTCCCTAGTAAGCCTCTAGTTGACTAGCTCGTTAATCAACAGATGGTCGCGGTTTCCTGACCATGGACAGTGGATGTCGTTGATAACGGGGTCACATCATTAGGAGAATGATGTGATGGACAAGACCCAATCCTAAGCCTAGCACAGATCATGTAGTTCGTATGCTAAAGCTTTTCTAAATGTCAAGTATCTTTTCCTTAGACCATGAGATTGTGCAACTCCCAGATACCGTAGGAATGCTTTGGTTGTACCAAACGTCACAATGTAACTGGGTGGCTATAAAGGTGCACTACAGGTATCTCCGAAAGTGTCTGTTGGGTTGGCACGAATTGAGACTGGGATTTGTCACTCCGTGTGACAGAGAGGTATCTCTGGGCCCACTCGGTAGGACATCATCATAATGTGCACAATCTGATCAAGGAGTTGATCACGGGATGATGTGTTATAGAACGAGTAAAGAGACTTTCCGATAACGAGATTGAACAAGGTATCAGGATACCGACGATCGAATCTCAGGCTAGTACTGTACCGATAGACAAAGGGAATTGTATACGGGATTGATTGAATCCTTTACATCGTGGTTCATCCGATGAGATCATCGTGGAGCATGTGGGAGCCAACATGGGTATCCAGATCCCGTTGTTGGTTATTGACCGAAGAGTTGTCTCGGCCATGTCTGCATGAATCCCGAGCCCGTAGGGTCTACACACTTAAGGTTCGATGACGCTAGGGTTATAGGGAAAGTATGTACGCGGTTACCGAATGTTGTTCGGAGTCCCGGATGAGATCCCGGACGTCACGAGGAGTTCCGGAATGGTCCGAAGGTAAATATTCATATATGTGAAGTCCCGCTTTGGTCACCGGAAAAGTTTCGGGCGCTATCGGTAGCGTACCGGGACCACCGGGAGGGTCCCGGGGGTCCACCGGGTGGGGTCACCGGCCCCAAAGGGCTGCGTTGGCCAAGTGTGGGAGGGGACAGCCCCAGGTGGGCTGGTGCGCCCCCCCCCCACCAGGGCCCAAGGCGCCTCCAAGAGGGGAGTGGGGCAAACCCTAGGGCAGATGGGCCCTAGGGCCCAATCTGGTGCGCCCCCTCTCCATCTCCCCCTTGGCCGCCCCCCTAGATGGGATCTAGGGCTGGCCGCCACCCCTTGGGGTGGAAACCCTAAAGGGGGCGCAGCCCCTCCCTTCCCTCTATATATACTTGAGGTTTGGGGCTGCCTAACATACGGTTTGACCTCTCTAGCTTGGCGCAGTCCTACCTCTCTCCCTCCTCGTCTCTCGCAGTGCTTGGCGAAGCCCTGCTGGAGTCCCGCGCTCCTCCACCACCACCACGCCGTCGTGCTGCTGCTGGATGGAGTCTTCCCCAACCTCTCCCTCTCTCCTTGCTGGATCAAGGCATGGGAGACGTCATCGGGCTGCACGTGTTGAACGCGGAGGCGCCGTTGTTCAGCGCTTAGATCAGAATCAACCGTGATCTGAATCGCTACGAGTACGACTCCTTCATCCGCGTTCTTGTAACGCTTCCGCATCGCGATCTACAAGGGTATGTAGACGCACTCTCCTCTCCCTCGTTGCTAGATTACTCCATAGATTGATCTTGGTGATGCATAGAAATTTTTTGATTTCTGCTTCGATCCCCAACAGTGGCATCATGAGCTAGGTCTATGCGTAGTATCTTGCACGAGTAGAACACAAAGTAGTTGTGGGCGTAGATCATGTCAATTCTCTTGCCGTTACTAGTCTTATCTTGATTCGGCGGCATCGTGGGATGAAGCGGCCCGGACCGACCTTACACGTACTCTTACGTGAGACTGGTTCCACCGACTGAAATGCACTAGTTGCATAAGGTGGCTAGCGGGTGTCTGTCTCTCCCACTTTAGTCGGATCGGATTCGATGAAAAGGGTCCTTATGAAGGGTAAATAGAAATTGGCATATCACGTTGTGGTTTTGGCGTAGGTAGAAACGTTCTTGCTAGAAACCTATAGCAGCCACGTAAAACTTGCAACAACAATTAGAGGATGTCTATCTTGTTCTTGCAGCATGTGCCGTGTGATGTGATATGGCCAAAAGGATATGATGAATGATATATATGTGATGTATGAGATTGATCATGTTCTTGTAATAGGAATCACGACTTGCATGTTGATGAGTATGACAACCGGCAGGAGCCATAGGAGTTGTCTTATTTTATTGTATGACCTGCGTGTCACTGAAAACGCCATGTAATTACTTTACTTTATTGCTAACCGTTAGCCATAGTAGTAGAAGTAATGTTTGGCGAGACGACTTCATGAAGACACGATGATGGAGATCATGATGATGGAGATCATGGTGTCATGCCGGTGACGATGATGATCATGGAGCCCCGAAGATGAAGATCAAAAGGAGCAAAATGATATTGGCCATATCATGTCACTATTTGATTGCATGTGATGTTTATCATGTTTTACATCTTATTTGCTTAGAACGACGGTAGTGAATAAGATGATCTCTCACTAAAATTTGAAGAATTGTGTTTCCGCTAACTGTGCACCGTTGCTAAGGTTCGTTGTTCCGGAGCACCACGTGATGATCGGGTGTGATAGGTTCTAACGTTCGCATACAACGGGTGTAAGCCAGATTTACACACGCGATACACTTAGGGTTCACTTGACGAGCCTAGCATGTACAGACATGGCCTCAGAACACGGAAGACCGAAAGGTCGAACATGAGTCGTATAGAAGATACGGTCAACATAAAGATGTTCACCGTTGATGACTAGTCCGTCTCACGTGATGATCGGACACGGCTTAGTCGATTCGGATCATGTATCACTTAGATGACTAGAGAGATGTCTATCTGAGTGGGAGTTCATTGGATGAACTTAGTTGTCATGAACAATAGTCTAAGTTGTTTTCACAAATTATGTTGTAGACCAAAAGCTTGCGTTGTAGCTCCCTGTTTTAAATACGATCCTAGAGAAAGACTAAGTTGAAAGATATTGTAAGCAATGATGCGGACTGGGTCCATAGTCCGAGGAGTGTCCTCACTGCTACACAGAAAGCTTACGTCTTTGATGCACCGCTCGATGTGCAAACCCCTACAACGTTGTCTGTGGATGTTGTGAACACCTGACAGACACGTCCTGATGACTACTTGATAGTTTAGTGCACCATACTTTACGGCTTAGAATCGGGATTCCAATGACGTTTTGAACGCCATAGAACATATGAGATGTTCTAAGAGCTGAAATTAGGATTTCAGGCTCATGCCCGTGTTGAGAGGTATGAGACCTATGACAAGTTCATTTGCCAAAAAGATGGAGGAGAATAGCTCAATTAGTGAGCATGTGCTCAGAATGTCTGGGTGCTAAAATCACTTGAACCAAGTGGGAGTTAATCTTCCAGATGAGATAGTGGTTGACGGAATTCTCTAGACACTATCACCAAGCTACTAGAACTTCGTGATGAACTATGACATGCAAAGGATGGAGATGATCCCGGATCTATTAGTGGTGCTTAAGACCGCAAAAGTAGAAATCAAGAAGGAGCATCAAGTGTTGATGGTTTAACAAGACCACTGGTTTCAAAAGGGCAAGGGCAAGAAGGGAAAAGTCATGAATGGCAAACCAGTTGTCGCACTAATGAAGGAACCCAAGGTTGAACCCAAACCTTGAGACTAAGTGCTTCTATTGTAAGGGGAACGTCACATGGTAGCGGAACTACCCTAAATACATGGTCGATAAGAAAGCTGGCAACTTCAACAAAGTATGTTTGATATACGTATTATTGATGTGTACCTTACTAGTACTCCTAGTAGTACCTGGGTATTGGATACCGGTTCAGTTGCTATTATTAGTGACTTGAAGCAAAAGCTACGAACTAAACAGAGACTAGCTAAGGGCGAGGTGACGATGTGTGTTGGAAGTGTTTCCAAGGTTGATAAGATCACCATCGCACGCTCCCTCTACCTTCGGGATTAGTGTTAAACCTAGATAAATGTTATCAGGTGTCTACGTTGAGCATGAATATGATTAGATCATGTTCATTGCAATACAATTATTCATTTAAGTTAGAGAATAATGGTTATTCTGTTTACATGAATAATACCTTTATGGTCATGCACCCAATGATTTATTGAATCTCGATCATAGTAATACACATGATAATACTATTAACGCCAAAAGATGTAGAGTTAATAATGACAGTACCACTTTCTTGTGGCACTGCCGCTTAGGTCATTTTGGCATAAAATGCATGAAGAAACTCCATGCTGATGGATGTTTGGGATCACTTGATTCTGAATCGCTTGACACATGCGAGATGCCTCATGGGCAGGATGACTAAGATCCCGTTTTCAGGTAGAATGAAACGGGCAAGTGACTTGTTGGAAATCATACATGCTGATGTGTGTGATCCAATGAGAATTAAGGCGTGTGGTGGATATCGTTATTTTCTCGTCTTCACTGACGATTTGAGTAGATATGGGTATATTTACTTAATGAAGCAAAGTCTGAAATGTTTGAAAAGTTCAAGCAATTTCAGAGTGAAGTTAAGAATCATCATAACAAGAAGATCATGTTCCTACGATCTGATCAAGGGGAGGTTTTTTGAGTTATGAGTTTGGCAATCACTTAAGACATTGTGGAATTGTTTCACAGTTGAAGCCACCTGGAACACCACAGCGTGATGGTGTGTCTGGATGTCGTAATCGAACCTTATGAGATATGGCGCGATCTATGATGTATCTTACCGATCTACCGCTATTATTTTGAGGTTATGCATTAGAGACAACCGCATTCACTTTAGATAGGGCACCATCTAAGTCCGTTGAGACGACGCCGTATGAACTATGGTTTGGCAAGAAACCAAAGTTGTCGTTTTCTTGATGTTTGGGGTTGCGATGCTTATGGCTTCAGCCGGAAAAAGCTCGAACCCAAAGCGGACAAATACACTTCATAGAATACCCAAAGGTAACATTTGGGTATACCTTCTATCTTTGATCCAAGGGGAAAAATGTTTGTCACTAAGAACGGGTCCTTTCTCGAGAAGGAGTTTCTCTCGAAAGAATTGAGTGGGAGGAAGATAGAACTTGATGAGGTTGTCGAACCCTCACTTCAACTAGAGAGTAGTGCAACACAGAAAGATGTTTCTGTGGAACCTACGACTGTTGAAGAGGAAACTAATGATAGTGATCATGAAGCTTCGGATCCAGTTGCTATCGAACCTCGTAGGTCGACAAGGATATGTCCTACTCCTGAGTGGTACGGTGATCCTGTCTTAGATGTCATGTTGTTGGACAACAATGAACCTACGAACTATGGAGAAGCGATGGTGGGCCCGTATTCCAACAAATGGTTAGAAGCCGAGAAATCCGAGATAGGATCCATGTATCAAACAAAGTATGGACTTTGGTGGACTTTCCCAATGATTGGCAAGCCATTGAAATAAATGGATCTTTAAGAAGAAGACGGACATGGACGATAATGTCACCGTCTATGAAGCTCGACTTGTGGCAAAGAGTTTTTCACAAGTTCAAGGAGTTGACTACGATGAGATTTTCTCACCCGTAGCGATGCTTAAGTCCGTCGGAATCATGTTAGCATTAGCTGCATTTATGAAATCTGGCAGATGGATGACAAAACAAGTTTACTTACCAAGTTTTCGTAAGGAAAGGTTGTATGTGATACAATCAGAAAGGTTTTGTCGATCCTAAGGATGCTAAAAGGTATGCTAGCTCCATCGATCCTTCCATGGACTGGAGGAAGCATCTCGGAGTCGGAATATACGCTTTGATGGAGTGATCAAAGTTTTTGGGTATACAAAGTTTGTTAGAAACTTGTATTTACAATAAAGTGAGTGGGAGCACTACAACATTTCTGATAAGTATATGTGAATGACATATTGTTGATCCGAAATGATGTAGAATTTCTGGAAAGCATAAAGGGTTGTTTGAAAAGAGTTTTTCAAAGGAAGACCTGAATAAAGCTGCTTACATAATTGGGCATCAAGATCTATAGAGATAGATCAAGACGCCTAATGATACTTTCAAAAAGAACACACACCTTTGACATGATTTTGAAGGAGTTCAAAATAGATCAGTCAAAGAAGGAGTTCTTGCCTGAGTTGTAAGGTGTGAAGTTGAGTAAGACTCAAAGCTTGACCGCGGCAGAAGGAAGAGGAAGGACGAAGGTCATCCCCTGTGCTTTTGTCATAGGATCTATACGGTATGCCATGCTGAGTACCGCACCTGATGTGTGCCTTACCACATGTCGAGCAAGAGGGTACAAAAGGTGATCCAGGAGTAGATCACCAGATAGTGGTCAAAATTATCCTTAGAGGAATAAGGAAATGTTTCTCGGTTATCGAGGTGATAAAGAGTTCGACGTAAAGAGTTACATTGATGCAAGCTTAACACCTATCCGGATAACTCTAAGTAGAGATACCGGATACGTATAATGGAGCAACAGTTTGGAATAGCTCCAAGTGGAACGTGGTAGCAGCATCTACGATATGACATAAATTTTTGCGAAGTACATAGGGATCTGAATGTTGCAGACCCGTTGACTACAACCTCTCTCACAAGCATAACATGATCAAACCGAGAACTCATTGAGTGTTAATCACATATTGATGTGAACTAGATTACTAACTCTAGTAAACTCTTTGGATGTTGGTCACATGGCGATGTGACCTATGAGTGTTAATCACATGGAGATGTGAACTAGATTATTGACTCTAGTGCAAGTGGGAGACTGTTGGAAATATGCCCTAGAGGCAATAATAAATTGGTTATTATTATATTTCCTTGTTCATGATAATTGTTTATTATCCATGCTAGAATTGTATTGATAGGAAACTCAGATACATGTGTGGATACATAGAAAAACACCATGTCCCTAGTAAGCCTCTAGTTGACTAGCTCGTTGATCAACAGATGGTCGCGGTTTCCTGACCATGGACATTGGATGTCGTTGATAACGGGATCACATCATTAGGAGAATGATGTGATGGACAAGACCCAATCCTAAGCCTAGCACAGATCGTGTAGTTCGTATGCTAAAGCTTTTCTAAATGTCAAGTATCTTTTCCTTAGACCATGAGATTGTGCAACTCCTGGATACCGTAGGAATGCTTTGGGTGTACCAAACGTCACAACGTAACTGGGTGGCTATAAAGGTTCACTACAGGTATCTCCGAAAGTGTCTGTTGGGTTGGCACGAATCAAGACTGGGATTTGTCACTCCGTGTGACGAAGAGGTATCTCTGGGCCCACTCGGTAGGACATCATCATAATGTGCATCGAGGAGTTGATCACAGGATGATGTGTTACGGAACGAGTAAAGAGACTTTCCGGTAACGAGATTGAACAAGGTATCGGGATACTGACGATCGAATCTCGGGCAAGTACTATACCGATGGACAAAGGGAATTGCATACGGGATTGATTGAATCCTTGACATCGTGGTTCATTCGATGAGATCATCGTGGAGCATGTGGGAGCCAACATGGGTATCCTGATCCCGCTGTTGGTTATTGACCGGAGAGTTGTCTCGGCCATGTCTGCATGACTCCCGAGCCCGTAGGGTCTACACACTTAAGGTTCGATGACGCTAGGGTTATAGGGAAAGTATGTACGCGGTTACCGAATGTTGTTCGGAGTCCCGGATGAGATCCCGGACGTCACGAGGAGTTCCGGAATGGTCCGGAGGTAAATATTCATATATGTGAAGTCCCGTTTTGGTCACCGGAAAAGTTTCGGGCGCTATCGGTAGCGTATCGGGACCACCGGGAGGGTCCCGGGGGTCCACCGGGTGGGGCCACCGGCCCCAAACGGCTGCGTGGGCCAAGTGTGGGAGGGGACAGCCCCAGGTGGGCTGGTGCGCCCCCCCCCC
>LR738714.1:595659548-595670090 GCA_902687465.1 Secale cereale
GCCCAAGGCGCCTCCAAGAGGGGAGGGGGGCAAACCCTAGGGCAGATGGGCCCTAGGGCCCAATCTGGTTCGCCCCCTCTCCATCTCCCCCTTGGCCGCCCCCCTAGATGGGATCTATGGCTGGCCGCCACCCCTTGGGGTGGAAACCCTAAAGGGGGCGCAGCCCCTCCCTTCCCCCTATATATACTTGAGGTTTGGCGCTGCCCAACATACGGTTTGACCTCTCTCGCTTGGCGCAGCCCTACCTCTCTCCCTCCTCGTCTCTCGCAGTGCTTGGCGAAGACCTGCTGGAGTGCCGCGCTCCTCCACCACCACCACGCCGTCGTGCTGCTGCTGGATGGAGTCTTCCCCAACCTCTCCCTCTCTCCTTGCTGGATCAAGGCGTGGGAGACGTCATCAGGCTGCACGTGTGTTGAATGCGGAGGCGCCGTTGTTCGGCGCTTAGATCGGAATCAACCGCGATCTGAATCACTACGAGTACGACTCCTTCATCCGCGTTCTTGTAACGCTTCCGCATCGCGATCTACAAGGGTAAGTAGATGCACTCTCCTCTCCCTCGTTGCTAGATTACTCCATAGATTTATCTTGGTGATGCGTAGAAATTTTTTGATTTCTGCTTCGATCCCCAACAGTGCCCCCTGATGGGCCTCGAACCCCTCGTTGGTTACCCCAAGTGGAAGGTGTAAGATGCAGTAAGTAGAAGTGTTTTCACCTAGCAAAGATGCCAAGGATCGAATCCCCAGAGACTCCTAGGTTCAACAAGTAGGTGTCAATTGCTAACGGCGCAATTAGCAATCAACGTGGACATGCACACAGATACAAATAACTTTGCTCCCAACGAGTACAGAGAGGTTGTCAATCTCTCCGGCCTTGTAGTTCACAAAGGGTTAAAAGCAATATGATAGTAGTGATAGATAGTGTTTTGCAATAGTAAGTAAATAGCGAAAAGTAAATAGTGGATGTGATCAATGATGGTAATATGGACCGGAGTCTCATGATGTTCACTAGTGATGTCTCTCTCCCAAAAGACGATAAAACAACTATGTGAGGTAAACAAATTACAACTGGGCAATTGACAGGACCACGAACGCAAACCAATGCTGACTACATTGCAAGAAAGGTTGAGGTTCAAAGCATGGGCGGTACGCCAAAGTAAGTAGACCGAAATCCATCAATATCTACTACTAATCATCCACCTTGAGATATCTATCCAGAACATCTCGCTGGTATTAAGTTGCGAGTCCCACCCATAGTGTAAACTCAATGCAACAGACAACTGCATTAAAAGAACTTTGCGTAAAGTAAACAATACTTGCACCCGCGGGCACAAGCACCGTTGTTTCCCCCCTTGTGGCAACAGCACATCCCCTAGACTCATGTTTCTGTCACTCAAGCTAGTCATCGAGGGGCATGAACCCACAATCGAGCATAACGTTCCCTCTTGGAGTCACTACCTACTACTCGGCCAAAGCAATAAATAACAACGAAGAACATGCAAGAATTACTTATGAACTAAAATATAAAAGAGGTGAATCAAATATATTACTCAAGATCAATCTGAACATAATCTCATAATCCATCGGATCCCAGCAAACTCAACATAGCAACAGCATAAGGATTACATAGGTGCCTCGATCATGTAGGGCAGCTCACGAGGACTAATTAGTGAAGCACAAGAACGGGAGGAGAACATCACATAGCTACTGGTCATGGACTCATGGTCCAAGGGAGACTACTCACGAGTCATCCGGGAGGCGTCCATGGTGGTGGAGAAGCTCCCGGTGGTGATCCTCCCCTCCGGCAGGGTGCCGGGAAGAGTTCTCCTGGTGCTCCCGATCTTGCAAGCGGCGGCGGCGGCGGAACAGAGATGGGATCGCAAAAAGAAGTCCTGTACTGAGGGTTTCGGAGGTCCCTCTAAATATATGCCAAAGGGGGGCACCGGACGGGCTTCAGGGGGCCCAGGCGCCCCCCCCCCCCCCGGCGCGGCCCAGGGGGGGCGCGCCCACAGGGCGCCTGGAGCCCCTGTGGCCCCCCAGGCTGCCCTTCGGAGGTAGTGTCGTTCCCGGATCGCTGATTTTTTATATAATTTTTCTGGATTTTTCTGGGCAGTTCTCGAAACGTGAAAACCTGAAATACAAAAACAGCCGAAAACAGAAACTGGCACTGGGGTGCACTGGATTAGTAAGTTAGTCCAAATATGATCAAAAGTGTATAGAAGTGTATGAATATCAAAGCAATATCACCCAAAAGTGGCATGGAGCAAGCAGAAATTATAGATACGTTTTGGACGTATCAACATCCCCAAGCTTAATTCCCGCTCGTCCTCGAGTAGGTAAATGATAATAAGAATAATTTCTGTGGTGATATGCTATTAACCATATAAGACTTTCTCATAGTCATATGACAAAAGCTTACTGAGACAATGATTCTAAAGTAATTAAGTTGTCTCAAGAGAAAATCACAAATGACTGAAAGTTTTACAACATGAAACTGAAACATCAAAAAGATTTGCAATGAACATGATGTGCAAATATGATAAAGTGATATCTAGCTTGCCCCCTTTAGTGATGCAAAACATAAGTGCAAGGGCACCTTCAAGGTTTAAGTGATGACTAGATACAATCATTTCAGAATAAACGATATCACAATCATGCAAAAGACAATGCTACTTTGGGACAATGCACATTACACTTAGAATGAAAATCATGCTCTCAGTAGTTGGTGCTTCAACATAAAGGTAAAATAAAGGTTAAGTGCTAAAGCTTTTTATTTGAAAACATGGAAGCAATTGTGTCAACGGTAGTAGTACTTCATATGTGTCATGCATAAAACATCCTATAAGTTGCAAGCCTCATGCATCGAATACCAATAGTGCTCGCTCCTTGTCCTAATTAGCTCGGATCACCATGGGTTATCATTGCATTGCATATGTTTCAACCAAGTGTCACAAAGGGGTACCTCTATGCCACATGTACAAAGGTCCAAGGAGATAAATCGCATTTGATTTCTCGTTTTTGATAGATCTCAAATTGAGGACATCCATACCGGGACAACAAAGAAAATAGATGACGGACTCCTCTTTAATGCATAAGCATATTCTCATGAGAGATTGAGGATTAAGGTCCAAGCTACAACTTCCACCATGATGCATGGCTTTGGTTGGCGGCCCAATGTTCTTCTCTAACAATATGCATATTAATTCAACCCACGGTGAATCACCCTTACTTCAGACAAGACGAACATGCATAGCAACCCACATGATATTCAACAAAAGTGTGACAGTTGATGGCGTCCCCAGAAACATGGTTACCGCTCAGCAAGCAACTTATAAGAAATAAGATACATAAGCAACATATTCTTTACCACAATAGTCTTTAGGCTACTTTCCCATGAGCTATGTATTGCATGGTTAGTTTTCTTAGTACAGGTGGAGGTTAGCAAAAGACTGGGAGCGACCAACTAAGAGAGCAATGACGGTCATAATCATGCAGAGCGACAAAGCAATATTGAATCAGGCATGGTAGTTATATCGCTACTTAGAAATAAGAGATCATCAAGGCTTGACAGACTTTCTTTACAGTCTTAAATATGCGTGAGCATACGCCAAGTCAATCAAAATAAATTCTCGAAGGAAGATATTACTAAAACATACCATATCATAGGCAAACAAACCAAGTTGGTACTCCAATAACACATTGGGAACCCCCCAGCTATTTGAGATTAACCATAAGAAACCTGAACTACTAAGCACCATCATGAAAGTAGCATCTTTATCATAGACACATTAACCCATGCAACGGAAGCAAACTCTCTTAATAAGGTGAGCATGGTAATTAAAGAGAGTTCAAGCAACCAACTAAATAAAAGCTCTTGAAAAGATAAGCATGAATACTAAGAGCAGAGCACGATAGTAGCTATTAAAAGACAAAGAACACACACAGCATAGATAGACATGAAAATTCTATGTTATTGATGGGCCTCGAACCCCTCGTTGGTTACCCCAAGTGGAAGGTGTAAGATGCAGTAAGTAGAAGTGTTTTCCCCTAGCAAAGATGCCAAGGATCGAATCCCCAGAGACTCCTAGGTTCAACAGGTAGGTGTCAACTGCTAACGGCGCAATTAGCAATCAACGTGGACCTGCACTCAGATACAAATAACTTTGCTCCCAACGAGTACAGAGAGGTTGTCAATCTCTCCGGCCTTGTAGTTCACAAAGGGTTAAAAGCAATATGATAGTAGTGATAGATAGCGTTTTGCGATAGTAAGTAAATAACGGAAAGTAAAATAGTGTATGTGATCAATGATAGTAATATGGACCGGAGTCTCATGATGTTCACTAGTGATGTCTCTCTCCCAAAACACGATAAAACAGCTATGTGAGGTAACAAATTACAGCTGGGCAATTGACAGGACCACGAACGCAAACCAATGCTAACTACATTGCAAGAAAGGTTGAGGTTCAAAGCATGGGCGGTACACCAAAGTAAGTAGACCGAAATCCATCTGCATCTACTACTAATCATCCACCTTGAGATATCTATCCAGAACATCTCGCTGGTATTAAGTTGCGAGTCCCACCCATAGTGTAAACTCAATGCAACAGACAACTGCATTA
This sequence comes from Secale cereale, assembly GCA_902687465.1. Taxonomy (NCBI): domain Eukaryota; kingdom Viridiplantae; phylum Streptophyta; class Magnoliopsida; order Poales; family Poaceae; genus Secale; species Secale cereale. The sequence continues at coordinate 595,664,164 of LR738714.1, forward strand.
AAAGAACTTTGCGTAAAGTAAACAATCCTTGCACCCGCGGGCACAAGCACCGTTGTTTTCCCCCTTGTGGCAACATCACATCCCCTAGACTCATGTTTCTGTCACTCAAGCTAGTCATCGAGGGGCATGAACCCACAATCGAGCATAACGTTCCCTCTTGGAGTCACTACTTACTACTCGGCCAAAGCAATAAATAACAACGGAGAACATGCAAGAATTACTTATGAACTAAAATATAAAAGAGGTGAATCAAATATATTACTCAAGATCAATCTGAACATAATCTCATACTCCATCGGATCCCAGCAAACTCAACATAGCAACAACATAAGGATTACATAGGTGCCTCGATCATGTAGGGCAGCTCACGAGGACTAATTAGTGAAGCACAAGAACGGGAGGAGAACATCACATAGCTACTGGTCATGGACTCATGGTCCAAGGGAGACTACTCACGAGTCATCCGGGAGGCGTCCATGGTGGTGGAGAAGCTCCCGGTGGTGATCCTCCCCTCCGGCAGGGTGCCGGGAAGAGTTCTCCTGGTGCTCCCGATCTTGGAAGCGGCGGCGGCGGCGGAACAGAGATGGGATCGCGAAAAGAGTTCCTGTTCTGAGGGTTACGGAGGACCCTTTAAATATATGCCAAAGTAGGGCACTGGGGGAGCCTCGGGGGGCCCAGGCGCCCCCCGGCGCGGCCCAGGGGGGGCGCGCCCACAGGGCGCCTGGAGCCCCTGTGCCCCCCCCCCCAGGCTGCCCTTCGGACGCAGTGTTGTTTCCGGATCGCTGATTTTTTATATAATTTTTCTGGATTTTTCTGGGCAGTTCTCGAAACGTTGAAACCTGAAATACAAAAACAGCCGAAAACAGAAACTGGCACTGGGGTGCACTGGATTAGTAAGTTAGTCCAAATATGATCAAAAGTGTATGGAAGTGTATGAATATCATAGCAATATCACCCAAAAGTGGCATGGAGCAAGCAGAAATTATAGATACGTTTTGGACGTATCAACATCCCCAAGCTTAATTCCTGCTCGTCCTCGAGTAGGTAAATGATAACAAGAATAATTTCTGTGGTGACATGCTATTAACCATATAGGACTTTCTCATAGTCATATGACAAAAGCTTACTGAGACAATGATTCTAAAGTAATTAAGTTGCCTCAAGAGAAAATCACAAATGACTGAAAGTTTTACAACATGAAACTGAAACATCAAAAATATTTGCAATGAACATGATGTGCAAATATGATAAAGTGATATCTAGCTTGCCCCCTTTAGTGATGCAAAACATAAATGCAGGGGCACCTTCAAGGTTTAAGTGATGACTAGATACAATCATTTCAGAATAAACGATATCACAATCATGCAAAAGACAATGCTACTTTGGGACAATGCACATTACACTCAGAATGACAATCATGCTCTCAGTAGTTGGTGCTTCAATCATAAAGGTAAAAGAAAGGTTAAGTGCTAAAGCTTTTTAATTTGAAAACATGGAAGCAATTGTGTCAACGGTAGTAGTACTTCATATGTGTCATGTAAAAAACATCTTATAAGTTGCAAGCCTCATGCATCGAATACCAATAGTGCTCGCTCCTTGTCCTAATTAGCTCGGATTCCCATGGGTTATCATTGCATTGCATATGTTTTAACCAAGTGTCACAAAGGGGTACCTCTATGCCACCTGTACAAAGGTCCAAGGAGATAGATCGCATTTGATTTCTCGTTTTTGATAGATCTCAACTTGAGGACATCCATACCGGGACAACATAGAAAATAGATGATGGACTCCTCTTTAATGCATAAGCATATTCTCATGAGAGATCGAGGATTAAGGTCCAAGCTAAAACTTCCACCATGATGCATGGCTTTGGTTGGCGGCCCAATGTTCGTCTCTAACAATATGCATATTAATTCAACCCACGGTAAATCACCCTTACTTCAGACAAGACGAACATGCATAGCAACTCACATGATATTCAACAAAAGTGTGACAGTTGATGGCGTCCCCAGAAACATGGTTACCGCTCAACAAGCAACTTATAAGAAATAAGATACATAAGCAACATATTCTTTACCACAATAGTTTTTAGGCTACTTTCCCATGAGCTATGTATTGCATGGTTAGTTTGCTTAGTGCAGGTGGAGGTTAGCAAAAGACTGGGAGCGACCAACTAAGAGAGCAATGACGGTCAAAATCATGCAGAGCGACAAAGCAATATTGAATCAGGCATGGTAGTTATATCGCTACTCAGAAATAAAAGATCATCAAGGCTTGACAGACTTTCTTTACAGTCTTGAATATGCGTGAGCATACGCCAAGTCAATCGAAATAAGTTCTCGAAGGAAGATATTACCAAACCATACCATATCATAGGCAAACAATCCAAGTTGGTACTCCAATAACACATTGGGAACCCCCCAGCTATTTGAGATTAACCAAAAGAAAACCTGAACTACTAAGCACCATCATGAAAGTAGCATCTTTATCATAGACACATTAACCCATGCAACGGAAGCAAACTCTCTTAATAAAGTGAGCATGGTAATTAAAGAGAGTTCAAGCAACCAACTAAATAAAAGCTCTTGAAAAGATAAGCATGAATACTAAGAGCAGAGCACGATAGTAGCTATTAAAAGACAAAGAACACACACAGCATAGATAGACATGAAAATTCTATGTAATGTTCTAGGTAGAGGTGGAGCGTGTTTCTCTCCCACATAAAGGAATGCTGGGTTCCGACTCGTTATGAAAAACTAAAAAGAAAACTAAAAGCAAGACGCTCCAAGCATAGCACATAACACATGAAGTGATAAAAATATAGCGAAACGAAAGACGAACTGATAGTGTTGATGGAGAAGGGGATGCACGGGGGCATCCCCAAGCTTAGACGCTTGAGTCTCCTTGAATATTTCTTGGGGGTGCACGGGGGCATCCCCAAGCTTGAGCGCTTGACACTCCTGAATCTTTTTATCATCTTCCCTCGCACACTTGAAAACTCCCTTCATACATAACTCATCATAATCTGATTAGCGAGGTTAGTACCCTTAATAAAATAATTATACCTTGCTGGAAATAAGGATATTCTTGAAGTTCTACTGTTTTTCAAGATTGCCAAAAGGTTTTTGCAAAGAAAAAGCAAGTTCTTAATTTGCAAAGTGAAGGCAAAACAGGACAGAATCTGTGAAAAACAGAACAGCAGGCAGTAATTGATCTGTTCGGGATACTTCTGCAACTCAAATCAAAAAACTCAGAACTGACGCACGAAAGACAATTATATAGAGAACGCTGTCGAAAAATTCAAACCAAAAAGATGATCTGGTGATTTTATACGAATTTTTCTATCCAAGGACAGAATCTGTTTCCTGGACAGCACCTCACAACTTTTGAACTTTCTAGCAATCAGAGGCTATACTTGGCACAAATATGAAAAGCAAAGATACAATGATGATGCTACAGCAGTAAACAACATCAAGACACAACAAAAGCAAAAAATTTATTCATGTGGGCTGCCTCCCAAAAGCGCTTTCTTTTATGCCTTTAAGCTAGGCATAATGCATAGATCAAGTTTTATCAAGAGTAAAAGAATAACTAGCCCGTACAATGGACTCAAATGGTAACTTGACCTTCTTACGAGGGAAGTGTTCCATCCCTTTCTTGAGAGGAAACTGAAATTTTATATTACCCTCTTTCATGTCAATGACAGCACCAACGGTGCGCAAAAAGGGACGTCCCAAAATAATTGGACATGAAGGATCACATTCAATATCCATAATAGTGAAATCAACGGGCACATAATTATCATTGACAACAATAAGAACATCATCGATCCTCCCCAAAGGTTTCTTTATGGAAGAATAAACAAGAACATTACCAAAAGAACAAGAATCAAAAGGTTTCAATTTAAGCATATCATATAGTCTTTTGGGCATAATAGAAGTACTAGCTACAATATCACATAAAGCATAGCATGAGAAGTTGTTTATCTTAATTTTAATCATAGAATCCCAACCATCTTCTAGCTTTCTAGGTATGGAGGCTTCTACTCTAAGTTTCTCCTCCCTAGCTTTGATGAGAGCATTAGTGACAAGCTTTGTGAAGGCAAGATTAAGCGTGCTAGTATTGGGATCTTTAGCCATTCCTTGTAGAAAGGTGACTACTTCTGAAATACTACAATTATCAAAATCAATTTTGTCATTAGTGGGCAGAATTGTAGTGTCATCCTCTTTGTTTAATTTGCTCTCTATTATAAGAGTTTGAACATCTTCCCAAGTTTGGGGAAGCTTAGGAGCAATTTTAAACTGAGGCTCATACTTTTTTTCCTGGAAGACCATGCCATGGGCATAACTCTCCGTCAAAACTAGTATAATCACAAGGTTTATTTTTTTTGTAAATCCCGTCAGAGATAAGTGGGGCAATGGAAGTAGGGGTGTACTCCTCCCATTTAGTGTTTTTGGTAGAACCCATAGTAGCAAGTAAGCAAGATAACTATTTTTGTGATTTTCGATAAAAGGAACTAAAGCAAAAATGAAAGGTAAACTAACAAGACTAAAAAGCAAAGGTAAAAGATAGCATGCAACTCCCCTATCCTGAAGAGTGGAGTCCCCGGCAACGGCGCCAGAAAATACTCCTTGATGGGCCTCGAACTCCTCGTTGGTTACCCCAAGTGGAAGGTGTAAGATGCAGTAAGTAGAAGTGTTTTCCCCTAGCAAAGATGCCAAGGATTGAATCCCCAGAGACTCCTAGGTTCAACAAGTAGGTGTCAATTGCTAACGGCGCAATTAGCAATCAACATGGACCTGCACACAGATACAAATAACTTTGCTCTCAACGAGTACAGAGAGGTTGTCAATCTCTCCGGCCTTGTAGTTCACAAAGGGTTAAAAGCAATATGATAGTAGTGATAGATAGTGTTTTGCAATAGTAAGTAAATAGCGAAAAGTAAATAGTGGATGTGATCAATGATGGTAATATGGACCGGAGTCTCATGATGTTCACTAGTGATGTCTCTCTCCCAAAAGACGATAAAACAGCTATGTGAGGTAAACAAATTACAGCTGGGCAATTGACAGGACCACGAACGCAAACCAATGCTGACTACATTGGAAGAAAGGTTGAGGTTCAAAGCATAGGCGGTACGCCAAAGTAAGTAGACCGAAATCCATCAATATCTATTACTAATCATCCACCTTGAGATATCTATCCAGAACATCTCGCTGGTATTAAGTTGCGAGTCCCACCCATAGTGTAAACTCAATGCAACAGACAACTGCATTAAAAGAACTTTGCGTAAAGTAAACAATCCTTGCACCCGCGGGCACAAGCACCGTTGTTTTCCCCCTTGTGGCAACAGCACATCCCCTAGACTCATGTTTCTGTCACTCAAACTAGTCATCGAGGGGCATGAACCCACAATCGAGCATAACGTTCCCTCTTGGAGTCACTACCTACTACTCGGCCAAAGCAATAAATAACAACGAAGAACATGCAAGAATTACTTATGAACTAAAATATAAAAGAGGTGAATCAAATATATTACTCAAGATCAATCTGAAAATAATCTCATAATCCATCGGATCCCAGCAAACTCAACATAGCAACAGCATAAGGATTACATAGGTGCTTCGATCATGTAGGGCAGCTCACGAGGACTAATTAGTGAAGCACAAGAACGGGAGGAGAACAACACATAGCTACTGGTCATGGACTCATGGTCCAAGGGAGACTACTCACGAGTCATCCGGGAGGCGTCCATGGTGGTGGAGAAGCTCCCGGTGGTGATCCTCCCCTCCGGCAGGGTGCCGGGAAGAGTTCTCCTGGTGCTCCCGATCTTGGAAGCGGCGGCGGCGGCGGAAAAGAGATGGGATCGCGAAAAGAGTTCCTGTTCTGAGGGTTTCGGAGGACGCTTTAAATATATGCCAAAGGGG
>LR738714.1:595676440-595688196 GCA_902687465.1 Secale cereale
CCCACGGGAGGCACCATCCCTGCCACCTGCATCCAGCTTCCTCAGGCTCCTAGCGGTGAGACGGAGAGCGTACCGCCGACGGGTCCATGGCCTTCTCGCTATGTTTTTAGATACTAGCAAAAGTGCCCGTGCGTTGCAACGGGAGAAACAAATTATCATCCCTAGCGCCTCCATCCTTCCTCCATCCTTGTTGTCATTTCTTTTCTTTATCATCATAGCACATATGCCCGTGCGTTGCAACGGGAGATAATTTAGTGTCACCAGAGCACATGATATATGTCACAAAAACTATCTCAACTTAAGGTGCATTTCTTTTACAAAATAATGAAGTCTGATCTATCTTACTGTCTTGAATCAACGTTCACTTTGAGTTGAACTCTGTATAAGTGTAGCTAAACTGTATGAAACAATGAAAATGCAGTCTGATGTTGAATTGTTCTTGCAGAAGTAAAGTTCATGCTTTTTCAACAAACAACAGCTGATGATTTCTGCTATACGTTGGGCACAAGCAACAATTGTCCCCTCTCCTATGAGCCGTCTCCCACTTTTGGCACCAGTTTTTGGCTGGAAAAATACTAAAACAAAGACCATTACATCCAAATATCCATTTCTGAGCTCAGGCTCATCGCCCTCCTGTGAAAAGTAAATTAAAAAAATAAAGAATTAAAAAGAACCAAGTTTTTTTTGCATGGAAGATGCTTTAGTGCATGAGGTAGTACAATACATTACTTGTGGTAATGGTAGCGGCACAAGGATGCCATGAACAGATAGATCTCCACTTAATCTTGATTCGGAATCCACCACCTTGTCTTTTGTGCAGTTCTAAGGCAACTCCGACAACAAAGATTTTATCCCAACTTCCTCACTACCCTTCACTTTCAATCCCACATGGGATTGAGAGTCCCTTCTATCGCCTACCAATACAATAGCTAATCCAGGAACATGTGCAACTGTCTTTTTCATTCGATGAAATTCTTCAGCAATCCGTAACTTTATGTCCTCTGCAATTGACTTGTCATCAATAATGGTGGCCTGGATACGCAATCAACTATTTAAGAAATAAAAGTGCAACACAGAATCACAGATCATTAGCATGAGATTCAGAACTACACTGCGAAACAACCGTGAATTCAACATATGCTTGTCATGGATGGTACGCTCGCTTTTAATCTATATACTACACATCACAATATGCATCATACCAGTTGATCAGATATGTGAGGTTTGACATCAAAATTCTACATACTATTAATCTAAGATCATCTTAAGAACTGATTGAAAAATAAACTAAAAGGACAATTACCGAGTTTTTTACCATACAGGGAGGCTTGCAGTACTCTGTGCCACGTTGTTCTATATAGAGCATGAAGGAAGGGGAAGCAAATAAAACAAATATATATACAAACAAAGGAGCAATTATTGTATGGATACATATTTTCCAGTCAAGAAAATCATTCAGAATTTCTCAACCCTACCGAACAAAGTTATAGGCCAAACCACATCCTATTCGTCGTACAAAGCTATAACTACATTATCACACCCTTTTTTCTACCATCTTGTATATGCACTGAACCAAGTGCAGTACTTGCCCCTCCAACGTCTCGTCAATGCAGACCACACATTGCATACATGTCATCTTCAAACCATAAAGTCTGTAGTATGGCAGGAAGTTTTACAATTAGGATATGTAATTATACAAACAACGACTGGGCAGGCAAGTACATGTTGATCGATAATTCAAATTGTTATAAGCTAGAAAACCATATATTCAGTATCAGCAGGGAACATACTGATAGTTCGGATCACCATATGTTTAAAATGTGCATTATTCACCCTCACTTCAAGTCGTCTAAACCTTGTAGCAAGTCCAGATACATTGGTTCATATTGTGGCACTGCCTTGACCTTGTAAAATAATTTTCTACTTTATGACTCATAACTCATGACTGTGAAAGGTAAAATCAGTAATTACAATTATATGGCACTCCTTTCAATGCATTCAGAGAGAAAGGGGGCGAGAATAGCTACCCCCAGTATTAACCAAATAAATCCGCAATAAGATATCCTCTAATAACATACTAACTAATGTATATGGACACAAAACACACTCTTCAGTGGACCATTCAAATTGTATTTGAAAGACATACATATCAGTGGACTCCCACATCCATATGTATCTTAAATTTTTGAAGCCTAAGATGTGGTAGTACCTGCTTTTGTTAGACAACTCCCTATTTTGGATCTGATTGCAAGATCCATATGCATCAGCCTAGTAAAGGCATCTAGGTGATTGGTTCATATCTCCAGACCTGATATACACAAGCGGTGAAAGGATGAGAAAATTGTGAATCAACCAAACATTTGCACAGTTAGCTTATAAATAAATTGGACGGCAAATATTTGAACAATCTGGCTAACCCATAAAACTAACAAATCTAAGCTGGAACTGCAAGCTAAGCTGAGACAATAAAAAGTGTGAAGATGGACTAATGAAGGTAAAGTGACCACTTTGAGTAAGAAAAGAATAAAGCAACAGGGACAACAACGATGCCACTCTAAAATCGTCTCTCAATTTCCATTCCCCTAGCTTGCCCTCTCATCTCCTTGCACATCAACCAGAACATCTGACCAAGATTAGAGAGAAGCAGTGGTGGGAGGGCGATGCAAGGTGATGAGATGCGGCACGATAAATCAGGCGTCGATGTACTGGCGGCGAGGGAGCTCCGCGGTGAAACCACCTATCAGCAGTACCTTGATAAGGACAGGAAGAAGCCTTCGGTTCAGGGTCTGAAGAAGAATACATGTACATGGAAGGTGGAGCATAGGGTGGTGTCTGCTCTTTTGCGATTTATTGCTTCATGGCAACGGGTCGAGAAGGATGCGAAACCATTGACCACAACAAAGGCGAACAAAGAAATCAGCCATCAACCTTATCCTCTCCAACCATGTTGGGTGTCCCATGGTGCCGAGTGCAGCCGCCGTCCCCCTTATCCTCTCCAACCGCTGAACCCCGTGATGCCCAGCCACTATCTCACTCCTTCTCCCGAACAGCCGCCGTCGCGCTCCTGCTCCTGAACAGCCGTCATCGCTGGATTGTGCTCCAAGTCACCACCACAGCCGCCTAACTGCTCTCTCCTCGTCAACCCCCTCTCACTCGATCTCAATCTAAAAGCCCCCTAGATCTCCATCGACCGACGAGAGAACATCTCTGACAGATTTCACCACTGATCCTTGAGAAAAGGACAACATAACGATTTGGCGGAGATCCTCATTGTTTTGGCCGAAAAGGACAGTATAATGAATTTTTAGACACCGAAAGGAGAGCCCACATATAATATGTTTTTCTTAGAGAATGATGCAGATAATATGTAAGGAGATACTAACAAACATGGCATAGGGTTGAGTTGAAACTTCACAAAACCTAATGCATGAACGGTACAGGAGTAGTACTATAGTGGGGCCAAGTAGCATAGCTACAAGTTTCACCAAAGACACCGTCTGAATGGTATCTATACACCAAGAGCATCTACTAAAAGAATGAAGCTATAAAACTTACCTCCAGTAGACATGTGGGCTGTGACCCAAGAGCCTCGAGCATCCTGATCACAGGAACCGGCTCTTTCACCATGCCAGCAAGTTCTGGGTCACCACCCCTCATGGTACCTCATGTACAATACTGAGAAGCACACAGAGACGAACCTGCAACGCTCAAATTGAACACACAAAGTTACTAAACTACAGCTGCACACCTCGTCAAGCATCTCAGCGGTACAAGGCTTAACGGAATGTCATGCGCTGTGTGCAGAAGAAAGGATGTGGCGTCCGCATATAGTGTGTCATCGCTGGCAAAGTATCTACTGTGGAATTTAAGCATACAATTAATATGCAGTTGTGATATTTCCAATTCAATGCATAAACGAATTTGGGTTTAATCTCTCAAACTGAAATAATGATTAATTGTATGAAACAACATTCAGCTAGAAACGTTATATCTCAAACAAAACCCATGTTTAATCAGGAATGGCATGCTCCTTTGTCCTTTAGATGCACATGTAGTAAGAGAATATCTATTACTCCCTATTAGATAACAGAAAAGAAGAAAAAGAGAAATAATCGACAATAATGGTAACCATCAAGATATAAGGAGCATAGGGATGTCCATCTGAGTGCAGTCATCGCAAACCAAAAACAATTTGATCTACCCAGATTATAAACCTGCAGCCACATAAAACAAAATTAAGATCTGCATCAATCAAGGGTTCTTACCAACTCAAAATCAGCACCCAAGGGATTGGCAGTATCAAACCAGCCAAGTCCCTTTGAAATCCGGGTTGAGCACTCCATGGATTTGTGTTGAGAAGGACGCAAAGGTCTAGTGGGCATCCCCAACGTCTCCCATCGCAGCCTTGCAGCTGCAGCCTCCCCCTCCCCCTTCCCCCCTCTCTCCCTCCACCGTCGTCTCCTTCAATCACCGCATCCCCGGCGACACCAAGAATCCAAGGCGTGATCCCCCCAAATCGCACCCCATCTCCCTCTCCCAAAATCCCAACGAATCTCGCGTCACATGCCATGGACATAGACCTGCTGCTCCCCATCACCGCGCCACATCCCCTCCACCAGCTGCCGGACCCCACCACTCGTCGCCGCTGCTGCTCCCACCGCCTCCTCCCCAGCCGCCGTAGAACCACTACCACAGCGACCTCGATCCAAATAAGAGGAACATGAGCAGGAGGAACGGCCGCCGACGACAGATTGCCGGAGAAGAAGACTGCTGGCGGCGCCTCACCCGAACGGATCGAGCGAAGCGGTGCTCGTGTGCGCGCCCCCGGACCTGGCCTCCGACGCCATCGTACTGGAGGCGAGCGGGCAGAGGTGTGGCCGTGGCCGCGGGCAGGTTGAGGCCGGCGGCGGTGGCTAGGGGGATTTGGTTCGACCTGGCCAGGTCGAGGCGAGGAGGCGGATGTGTACATGTATTTTTTTGTCCAGCAAACCGTTTTTTCGTCGCAGATTAATGATGGATGAATTGCGGGTTGAATACACCAAATGTCAAGGACCTTTCTACGAACATGCCGTGACGTGAACCCAACGAAGGCCCAAGTAGACATGGCCCAGTTGATGGTCGCAGGCCCAGCCAAGCAGCGGACGGGCAGACTAACAAAAAGGTAAAATAGTACCACCTCGGATGTAGAAAATAATATAGATGAAAAAATTGAAAGCGTAAATTCACAGGAAGAAGCGTATTGTGACGGTGAACCCGACGGATTCAATCCGTGCTTTATTATTAGGTATAGATTGGGAGCGGGGCAGGGAGAGGGGTCAGGATAGCTAGGATACGGTGGTGGGTTGGTGGCCGAGGACTCCGGGAGGGGTGCGGAAGGCAGACGGGAGGGGACGCGCACAATGACTCGAAAGAGATCTGCCCTCACGCGCTCATCGTCTCGCTCTACCCAAGGGCTGCGGACTAGCATCTCCGCAACGGTCACGGTAGGAGCTGCATCAGGGACGTGACGATCCCTCTGCCTTGGTCGCCACCTCACCGCCCCGCTGCTCGCCATCACATGGCATCTCCCTCATCCTGGCGCTAGTGTGCACGATGCCCGTGGAGACGTTGACGATGCTGTTGCTGGTGGCGGTGACTTTGATGGTGGCGGTCATGCTCGTGCCGGAGGCCTATGTGCGGACGGGGTTGCTGGCGGTCTCGAAGGACTCCACGGAGAAGGAGGGCGACGTGGGCCTACATGAGCGTGATCTGGTCCTGATGCGAGAGCGAGTTGAGGGCGCCCAACTTGAGGTTGTTGAAGGCGTTGTCGATAGGCATGAATATCGTGAAGCCCGTGGCGGAGTCAATGGCCTGTGGCTTGAGTTGTAGGTCCTGCTGTGTCGACACCTTCAGCCGGATAAACTTGGTGTACTGCCCGGCCTTCTCCAGCACCGCCGTCACATTCGGTGCCGCTGCCACCTTGGGCTTCCCCGCCTCCGAGGTTGGGCCGTGCCCTGGCTCGGCGTTGCCGGCAACGTCACTGCTTGCACCACGGTCAGTAGGATGACGACTCTCCTGGACGACGCCATGGCTGGAGTGGTGCTAGATCAAGGTGTCGGCTAGGTGGCTTACTGAGAGTGCAGTGCAGTTCTGAAAGAAGGGGAAGGTGATGTGATATTCTCCCTCAACTCTCCCAATAGATAGGTTAATAGGATTCCAAAGTTCTTTATTGTTGTTGTTGATTGTAGTGTTAAATATGGCTCCTGATTGGATACATACTTGCCTAAATGATTGGTCCTGCTGCAGTTCATCTACATTTATTTTGGACATTGATTCTTGATGTTCCCTATTACCATTTGCAAACTTAACTACCTATCTCTCTCTCATGTTGTTTCTGAAGATCTTCTATGTGTCATGTCGACAACGGTGTTTGATAAAAAATCCAAGTAGGCTCCATGTGAGGTGAATCAAGGTAATCTATTTGTACTTTTGTAGTGAAGGATAAAATCCTATCCCTCATGTTGTTGATGCATGTGTTAGCTTTCAGTCAATTACTACCAAAGCTTCCCTGTGATTGTTTTCATATAAAGTTTCCCTCCTCATATCAAACCGTTTTATCTCTTCTACATAGGCAGTTGGTAGAATATGTTGCCTTCCGAGCAGAGGTTTGTGAATTTTATGCCAGGTGTGCCTCTTTCATTTAAATTTTTTATGCTCGAGTCCTAATATTACATTTCTATGAGATTTTGAGACGTCATATTGTTATGTTTTTTGAGCTCTTGAACATTTGCCTGCACAAAAATAATCTATAATAATTTCCCTCATTAAGAGGTCTATGTGGTTTTGATTTGTTCCATTGTTCTGAATCCTTATCAGACACTTGAACTTTGCTGATAGTTTCTGTTATTAAGAGGGACACTATCGGTGTCAAAACCGGCAGATCTCGGGTAGGGGGTCCCGAACTATGCGTCTGAGGATCGATGGTAACAGGAGGCTGGGGACATGATGTTTACCTAGGTTCAGGCCCTCTCGATCAAGGTAAAACCATACTTCTTGCTATATTAATCTGGATGAACATGATTACAAGAGTTGACCTACCTCAAGATCGTAATGGCTAAACCCTAAAGTCTAGCTTATGAGGATGTTATGATTCTCTAGCCTCTACAGACTAAACCCTCCAGTTTATATATGCACCGGAGGAGCCTAGGGTTTCTACATAGCCAGCTTGCAGAGGAAGGAAAGATCACACCCGAACCTAAAACATGCCTTTATACAAATACAGGAGTCCTATCCGGATACGAGAGACGATCTTCAACAATGATCTTCACGGCCCACCAGTCCGGCCCACCACGAGTTATCCGGCCACATGAGGACCCCTCAATCGAGGACTCCCTTAGTAGCCCCTGAACCTGTCTTCGATGACGATGAGTTTGGCTTCTGTATTGTCTTCGGCATTCCAAGGTGGGTTCCTTCTTCCGAATATATCTTCTGCAAAAAGGTGTATTGTGTTCGGCTCTGCATGGTTAGTACAACCCTTAGTCTCGAAGGCAAGGCATTGAAAGAAAACAAATAATGTGTCTTTACTGACAACTTTTTGGTGAAGCGTCGCGTCAATCCCACTGATATATACCATACCGTTTTATTTGGACCTAGTTTCACGTTTCGAGGCATAACCCCCTTTGGCACGTCCTATCAAAGCAGAGATCATGCCCGCTTATTAGGGGATCCTTATCAATGTGATGTGAACATCTAAACCGCGCATTACGCATGACCGCTTTGGGAACCGGCGAGGTTTACGGCTAAAGTGGGGAGACGTTCTGTATTCACAACATTATAAGAGGATACCGAACCCTTTCATCTGCCCCACGCTTTCCTCAAGCTTGAGTTCTCCAATCTTCCTAGCCCCAGCACCTCATGTCTTGCTCCCGCTGTTCTTCATTCCTCAACCACTACTTGCTTCCCTAGCAATGGCTGGATGCGGTGCCAGGGGCAAGTGGGAGGCCTCTACGGTTACTGAGAAAACCATGGAGGATCTTCGGAGCGCGGGCTATCTCGCTGCTAACATTGCGCACTGAGTCCCCGCCAAGGGCCAGGTGGTTCCCGTCCCAGAGGTGGGTGAGAGAGTCGTGTTTCTCTAGCACTTTGTTAGGGGGCTAGGGCTTCTGCTCCACCCCTTTGTTCGGGGTTTGCTGTTTTTCTACGGGCTAGATTTCCACGATCTAGCCCCGAACTCAATCCTCCACATCTCCGCTTTTATAGTGGTGTGTGAAGCTTTCCTCTGCATTCCCCCACACTTCAGCCTATGGCTCAAAACCTTCAACGTGAAGCCGAAGGTGGTGGACGGGCAACATGCGGAGTGTGGGGGTGCTATGGTAAGCAAGCTCCCGAATGCAACTTGGCCAAAAGGGTCATTCATGGAGACGAACAAGGTCTGGCAGCAGGAATGGTTCTATATCACTGAACCCCACGACGCCAAATGGCCGGCGGAACCTGCTTTAAGATCTGGACCCCCGGAGAGGTTGACCTCCTGGACCGATAAGAGTCCGAACTGGGGGTCTCAGGTTGAGGAGAAGGCACTCCAGGGCCGTGTGTCTGGCGTGATTTACAAGGGCTATCAGCTCTCGACCATGGTCCAGGTAATGCTGGCCCAGCTTGTCCTTCCTTGCCAAAGCTGGGACTCCTCCTTTTGGGAGTTCGATCCGGTAGGAGACCGGCCCCTGAAGCATCTCTTCGGCTTTACGCACAAAGATATCTGGAAGCATCTCTTCAAGAGCCAAAAGGAGTGGCCGAAGGAAACCGAGGACGCGGGCTATAGTACTGCGTTCACCACTCCAGAGGTAATAAAAAATAATGCCGAACATATATCCCCTTTCTTATTTAATGATAATAGGAATTGGAGTTTTTGCGTGATATACAGGGCTGGACAAAGAAGGAAATACGGATTAAGTGTCCGGCGCCTTTGCCTGAAGACCCAGAAATGCCTTGACTGACGGTGATGCTGGTCCCAGCACCGTACAAGGCGTCAGTCAAGAAGCCCAAGAAGAAGAGCAAGGAGGCCGAAAGGTGGCCCCCGCCCTGCGGACGGGAAGTCCGAGAAGATCAACATCCTCTCCTCCAAAGAGGAGGAGGAGGATGAAGAAGAAGAAGAAGAAGAAGAAGAGCCCCCTGCGCAAGGCAGGGGGAGAAGAGGGCGGCTGCCGTTGATGCGGGCATGGCCGCACCCCGGAGGAGGCTGAACCTCTCCACTCGTTCGTATTCATCGTCCGAACATAGCTTTGTGGTGAAACTCAGGGAGAAGCCCCCGACCGAAACGTAAGTTTGTCCGGATATATTAATTGCTGCACCTGGTTTGTTTAGCATTTTAATGCTTACTTAGTATTTCTCACCTGCGGTCCTATAGCCCTCCCCGAGCACACCTCGATGCCTCCTTATCGGAGGGGAACTCTCTAGCGCCTGGAGAGACGGAGAGTGACCCGCTGGTCCGAGCTCCATCACCCGTGACCGGCGGGGACACCGAAGTGTCCTCCCATTGCGCGTCTTTCGTTCAAGGAGATGGGGGCGGGGCAAGTGACAGGGCGATCAAGGGTAATACCTCGACTGCCGATGACCATGGGGAAACAATCCCAATGGAGACCGAAGACAGGGGGCCCAAACAATCCGGGGCCCCGCCGAATACTGATCCAGAGCCTAGCGCGGCTCCGGGTCCGAAGACCAGACCCCCAAGGCGGGGGAGGATACGACTGCGCCCGGGGTCAATCCGAAGGCGCCGAACCCTCTGTAGGGGGTACTTGAGAGTGCTTCCGTCGTGGAGGAGCACCGCACCATGATAGGTGTGGTGATGAAGAAGATTCAGTCCGTCAAAGGCGCACTGAATGAATCCTTCGAAAGCCTGTTAACAGGCTTTGAGGTAAGCAATGTAATGTTCTTTCTGAAACTTTATTTATTTTTTACACGCATATATAGCCAGTAGCTCCTGATGCTTTGTGTGATTCTCAACAGAATCGGACAAAGTATCCATAGTATAGCATGTTATAGAGCTAAATTGTATGCTTCTTTATTTGAACAGGCTTCACTAGTTGCGGCAACTATACGAGATGCAGAAGTTGCCGAACTAAATCAGAACCTTTTGTTGGCCAACGCGGACCTCAACCGCGTCAACCAGCGTTTAGATGAAACGCAAGGTATGCGGATTTCTGATTAAGATGTCAAGAAGACTAAGTAATTGAGTATGGGTATAAACTCTTTATTATATTCTGTATTACACAGTTGGCGCCACTGAGCTCGAGGCCCTCAAGGGCGAGCTCGCGAAGGCCAAGATGGAGGCCGAGGCGAGCAAGGCAATCGCTTACAAAGCGATTGTCGATTTAGAGGCCGAAAAGGCCGCGTGCCAACAGCACACGTCTCGGGTGTCCGAAGTCGAGGACGAACTGAAAGATGTTATTTGCAACTGCGAGGCGTTGGAGTTGAAGGCTTCGGAACAAACATCCGAGCTGAATGCGGCAGTTAAGGCTGCCCAAGATGCGCGAAGCGAGTCGCACATCGCCTGTGAGGAAGTCAAGCAGGTGCGGGAGATAGCATCTGGTAAGACTTTTCTCTTACAGAGCATCTTTGCAGGGCGGAAGTATCTCTGGCTGACACGGTATGGAGTTCTCCAGGCGTGTTTGCTGATCTTCCGAGAAGCAGTGCTGACGCCGCACAATACTTCCAAGCCCAGGAGGGGAACGACACGGAGAAGTTGTTCTGGTCGCAGTTCTATGCGCCAAAACATCTGGTGCCCCTCAACAACCAAATGAAACAGCTGGTCGAGATGCACAACATGGCGAGTTCGGCCATGAGGGACTTGATAGTCCAGCTGTGGCCCGCTGAGCCAATCCCAAGTAGCTACTTCAGATTGGTGAAGCGGCTCATTGAAGCGAGTCCACGGGTCGACGCGTTGAAGCGTTTGGCCTGTATAGAGGGTGCTCGGATGGCCTTTGCCCGTGTGAAAGTGCACTGGGCGAAATGAAGGCACAGGATATAGCTACTACTGGCCCGCTCGCAGGCATGGAGCACCGTAAGCCGGAGAAATACATCGAGGACGTCATAGAAGGCACCCGCCTTGTAGAAGGCCAGTGCTCAAAGGATGTTATCTTTGAGTAATTGTATCCGGTTTGTAAAGGCTTGAGCCTATGGGACGATGTATATAGCTTTTGCGCTATTATAATGTGAGCGATTTTAACCTCCTGTGTGGCCGTTTATTTTAAATCTGAAAGTTTCCAGTCGTCAGCTTCAGCCCTCATGTACATAGTACTGGGGTGTTCGGTCATATGCGTAGACACTCTTTATCCAATGTCTTGGTCCGTGTAAGAGGTGTATGAGGAGCGAACCAGGCAATCAGACTATGCGGCGTTATTGCTTTTACTTAGCCATAGGAGTTTGACAAGTGGGGCTAGGTACTAGCCCCTGGTGCGGATATGATATTTCCGAATTAAGGTATCCATTTGCACGCGCTGGACGAAAAACCAACCCTTAGTATATGATACGTCCAAAACGTATCTACAATTTCTGCATGCTCCATGCCTCTTTTGGGTGATATTGCTATGATATTCATACACTTCCATACACTTTTGATCATATTTGGACTAACCTATTAACTCAGTGCACCCCAGTGCCAGTTTCTGTTTTCGGTTGTTTTTGTATTTCAGGTTTTCACATTACGAGAACTGCCAGGAAAAATCCAGAAAAATTATATAAAAAATCAGCGTTCCAGAACCTACCGTGCGTCCGAAGGACAGCCG
>LR738714.1:595694776-595726622 GCA_902687465.1 Secale cereale
GACTACGATGAGACTTTCTCACCCGTAGCGATGCTTAAATCCGTCCGAATCATGTTAGCAATAGCTGCATATTTCGATTATGAAATTTGGCAGATGGATGTCAAAACAGCGTTCCTTAACGGTTTTCTTAAGGAAGAGTTGTATATGATGCAACCAGAAGGTTTTGTCGATCCAGAGAATGCTGACAAAGTATGCAAGCTCCAGCGTTCCATTTATGGGCTGGTGCAAGCATCTCGGAGTTGGAATCTTCGTTTTGATGAGGTGATCAAAGCGTTTGGGTTTATACAAGTTTACAATGAAGCTTGTATTTACAAGAAAGTGAGTGGGAGCTCTATAGCGTTTCTAATATTATATGTGGATGACATATTGCTGATTGGAAACAATATAGAATTTTTGGATAGCGTGAAGGGGTATTTGAACAAGAGTTTTTCGATGAAGGATCTCGGTGAAGCTACTTTCATATTGGGCATCAAAATCTATAGAGATAGATCAAGACGCTTGATAGGACTTTCACAAAGTACATACCTTGATAAAGTTTTGAAGAAGTTCAAAATGGATCAATCCAAGAAGGGGTTCTTGCCGGTATTGCAAGGTACAAAGTTGAGTAAGACTCAATGCCCAGTGACTGCGGAAGATAGAGAAAAGATGAGTGTCGTCCCCTATGCTTCAGCCATAGGCTCTATCATGTATGCAATGCTGTGCACAAGACCAGATGTCAGCCTTGCCATAAGTATGGCCGGAAGGTTTCAACGTAATCCTGGTATGGATCACTGGACAGCGGTCAAGAATATCCTAAAATACCTGAAAAGGACTAAGGATATGTTTCTCGTTTATGGAGGTGATCAAGAGCTCGTCGTAAAGGGTTACGTCGATGCAAGCTTTGACACTGATCCGGATGACTCTAAGTCTCAAACCGGATACGTATATATTCTCAACGGGGGAGCGGTAAGCTGGTGCAGTTCCAAGCAAAGCGTGGTAGCTGATTCTACATGTGAAGCGGAGTATATAGCTGCCTCGGAGGCAGCAAAGGAAGGTGTCTGGATGAAGGAGTTCATGACAGATCTTGGAGTTGTGCCTAGTGCACTGAACCCAATGACTCTGTTCTGTGACAACACTGGTGCCATTGCTCTAGCCAAGGAACCAAGGTTTCACAAGAGGACCAGACACATAAAGCGACGCTTCAATTCCATCCGCGATTCGGTCTAGGAGGAGGACATAAACATTTGCAAAGTACACACGGATTTGAATGTTGCAGATCCGTTGACTAAGCCTCTTCCACGGGCTAAGCACGATCAACACCAAGACTCTATGGGTGTTAGATTCATTACCTTGTAATGCTAGATTATTGACTCTAGTGCAAGTGGGAGACTGTTGGAAATATGCCCTAGAGGCAATAATAAAAGAGTTATTATTATATTTCCTTGTTCATGAAAATCGTTTATTATCCATGCTATAATTGTATTGATTGGAAACTCAAATACATGTGTGGATAAATAGACAGACTTTGTGTCCCTAGTGAGCCTCTACAGGACTAGCTCGTTGATCAAAGATGACCGCGGTTTCCAGGTCATAGACATGAGTTGTCATTTGATAACGGGATCACATCATTAGGAGAATGATGTGATGGACGAGACCCAAACGTTAAACATAGCTTTTGATCGTGTCAGTTATCGCTATAGTTTTCTGCATGTCAAGTATAAGTTCCTATGACCATGAGATCATGTAACTCACTGACACCGTAGGAATGCTTTGTGTGTGCCAAACGTCGCAACGTAACTGGGTGACTATAAAGGTACTCTACAGGTATCTCCGAGGGTGTCCGTTGAGTTGACATGGATCGAGACTGGGATTTGTCACTCCGTGTGACGGAGAGGTATCTCCGGGCCCACTCGGTAATACGTCATCTCAATGAGCTCAAAGTGACTAAGTAGTTGGTCACGGGATTATGTATTACGGTAACGAGTAAAGAGACTTGCCGGTAACGAGATTGAACTAGGTATAGAGATACCGACGATCGAATCTCGGGCAAGTAACATACCGACGAGACAAAGGGAACTGTATACGGGATTGCCTGAATCCTTGACATCGTGGTTCATCCGATGAGATCATCGAGAAACATGTGGGAACCAATATGGGTATCCAGATCCCGCTATTGGTTATTGACCTGGGAGTGTCTCGGTCATGTCTGCATGGTTTCCGAACCCGCAGGGTCTACACACTTAAGGTTCGGTGACGCTAGGGTTGTTAGTGAGAATAGTGCATGGTTACCGAAGGTTGTTCGGAGTCCCGGATGAGATCCCGGACATGACGAGGGTCTCCGGAATGGTCCGGAGACGAAGATTGATATATAGGATGATAGGTTTCGGAGTCCGGAAGTGTTCCGGGGAGCATCGGGAAATCGGCGGAGTACCGGAAAGGGTTTCGGGGGTCCCGGAAGTGTTTCTGGGCCTAATGGGCCACAAGGGGGGACACAACAGCCCTCATAGGGCTGTGCGCCCCCCCCCCCTGGGCCCTCTCCTTGTGCGCCAAGGGAGGTGGACCCCCCTAGGGTGGCCGCACCCCCTTAGCCTTGGGGGGCAAGGCACCTGGGGGGGGGGAAACCCTAACCCCAGGGGGCGCCGCCCCCTTCCCCCTTGCCCTGGCCGCCGCCCCTAGGGGAAACCCTAGGGCGCCCCTCCCCTCTCCTCCCCCCTATATATAGTGAGGCAAAGGGAGGGCAGCCAACACAAGTTCGTGCCTCGGTGCTGCCCTCCCTCTCCCATAACATCTTCTCCCGCGGTGCTTAGGCGAAGCCCTGCTGGAGTTCTTCTCCACCATCACCACCACGCCGTCGTGCTGCCGGTTCTCCATCAACCTCTCCTCCACCCCTTGCTGGATCAAGAAGGAGGAGACGTCCCCGAGCCGTACGTGTGAAGAACGCGGAGGCACCGTTGCTTCGGTGCTTGGATCTTCAGCGATCTGAATCGCGGCGAGTACGACTCCATCAACCGCGTTCTTAACGCTTCCGCTTAGCGATCTACAAGGGTATGTGGATCCTACTCTCCCCTCGTAGTTGCATCTACTAGATTGATGTTGGTGAACGTAGAGAAAAATTTTTGTTTTCCATGCAACGTTCCCCAACATCTCTGGGGATTGGATCCTTGGTATCTTGCCAAGGGAAAAACTTCCGCAACACTACATCTCACACCTTCCACTTGGGGTAACCAACGAGGGGCGAGAAGCCCATGAAGGAGTTTTTCTGGCGCCGTTGCCGGGGACTCCACTCTTCAGGATAGGGGAGTTGCATGCTATCTTTTACCTTTGCTTTTTAGTCTTGTTAGTTTACCTTTCAGTTTTTGCTTTAGTATCTTTTATCAAAAATCGCAAAAAAAAATATTATTTACCTTTCTGTTAGTAGTCCTTTCTGTTTAGCCAAACATGTTAGGATTTGGTGCCTTGAGGGAATCAGAAGTTCTAGATTTCCATCAAAGGGATGGAGAAAATATGAAGAAGGAATGGGACAGAATTTCTGATGCACATAGGAGAATTATGCCTTGGATACCTATAAAAATTGTGCTTAGGAATTTTTACCATGGTCTTTTTAAATGGTGTAAACACTCTCTTGACATTATAGCTGAGGGAGATTTCCTAGAATGTGATGAAGCTAGAGCTCTTGAAATTATACATGGTCTATCTAGTTACTTTGTTTATGATCATAATTTTGATACTGTCATAGATAGACTTGCTACTATTGAAAAGAGAATGGATGCTCTAGACTTAATGAAGGGAAGAATAAAAGATGTGCCAGTTAAATTCCTTAAAGGGATTGCAATGATTGATTTCTTCGTCATGGAGCCAAACCAAGGAAATATAGTGCTTGGAAGGGACTTCCTCCAAACAGTTAAAGGCTTTATTGATATAGGTAAGGGACAAATCCGCTTGCGCGGAAAGGCAAAAGGTGTGTACCCCTTTCCTAGAAGAAACAAGAATGAACTTGTTGAGGAACCATTTGAAGCAATTTATAGCTCCGATTATTACGATGGTTATTGATTCCTCTATGCATTATGCCTAGCTTAAAGGCATAAAAGAAAGCGCTTTTGGGAGGCAGCCCACATGAATAAAAATTTTATTTTGCTTTTGTTGTGTCTTGATGTTGTTTACTACAGTAGAATCATCATTGTATCTTTGCTTTTCATATTTGTGCCAAGTATAGCCTCTGATTGCTAGAAAGTTCAAAAGTTGTGAGGTGCTGTCCAGGAAACAGATTTTGTCCTTGGATAGAAAAATTCGTATAAAATCACCAGATCATCTTTTTGGTCTGAATTGTTTCGACAGCGTTCTCTATATAATTGTCTTTCATGCGTCTGTTCTGAGTTTTGTTATTAGAGTTGCAGAAGTGCCCCGAACAAATCAATTACTACCTGTTGTTCTGTTTTTCACAGATTCTGTCCTGTTTTGCCTTTCCTTCATTTTGCAAATCAAGAGCTTGCTTTTTCTTTGCAAAAACCTTTTGGCAATCTCGAGAAACAGTAGAACTTCAAGAATATCTTTATTTCCAGCAAGGAACAATTATTTTATTAAGGGTACTAACCTCGCTAATCAGATTATCATGAGTTATGTATGAAGGGAGTTTTCAAGTGTGCGAGGGAAGATGATAAAAAGATTCAGGAGTGTCAAGCGCTCAAGCTTGGGGATGCCCCCGTGCACCCCCAAGAAATATTCAAGGAGACTCAAGCGTCTAAGCTTGGGGATGCCCCCGTGCATCCCCTTCTCCATCAACATTATCAGTTCGTCTTTCGTTCCACTATATTTTAATCACTTCATGTGTTATGTGCTATGCTTGGAGCATCTTGCTTTTAGTTTCCTTTTTAGTTTTTCATAACGAGTCGGAACTCAGCT
This sequence comes from Secale cereale, assembly GCA_902687465.1. NCBI lineage: Eukaryota > Viridiplantae > Streptophyta > Magnoliopsida > Poales > Poaceae > Secale > Secale cereale. The sequence goes on from LR738714.1 coordinate 595,699,655, forward strand.
TTCTTTATGTGGGAGAGAAACACGCTCCACTTCTACCTAGAACATAACATAGAATTTTCATGTCTATCCTTGCTGTGTGTGTTCTTTGTCTTTTAATAGCTACTATCATGTTCTGCTCTTAGCTTTCATGCTTATCTTTTCAAAGAGCTTTTTAGTTGGTTGCTTGAACTCTCTTTAATTATCATGATTATCTAATTAAGAGAGTTTGCTTCCGTTGCATTGGTTAATATGTCTATGATAAAGATGCTACGTGCATAATGGCGCTTAGTAGTTCAGGTTTTCTTATGGTTAGTCTCAAATAGTTGGGGGATTCCCAATGTGTTATTGGAGTACCAACATGATTTGTTTGCCTATGATGTGGTATGGTTTAGTAATATCTTCCTTCAAGAATTTATTTTGATTGACTTGGCGTATGCTCACGCATATTTAAGACTGTAAAGAAAGTCTGTCAAGCCTTGATGATCTTTTATTTCTGAGTAGCGATATAACTTCCATGCCTGATTCAATATTGCTTTGTCGCTCTGCATGATTATGACCGTCATTGCTCTCTTAGTTGGTTGCTCCCAGTCTTTTGCTAACCTCCACCTGTACTAAGCGGACTGACTGCTTGTGCATCCACATCCTTTTAAACCAGTTATGCCATATGAGTCCACCATACCTACCTATATGTGGTATTTCACCGCCACTCCAAGTAATTCACATGTGCTACCTTTAAAACCTTCAGTTTTTGCAATACATAGCTCATGGGAAAGTAGCTTAAAAACTATTGTGGTAAAGAATATGTTGCCTATGTATCTTATTTCTTATAAGTTGCTTGCTGAGCGGTAACCATGTTTCTGGGGACGCCATCAACTGTTACACTTTTGTTGAATATCATGTGAGTTGCTATGCATGTTCGTCTTGTCTGAAGTAAGGGTGATTTGCCATGAGTTGAATGAGTATGCATATTGTTAGAGAAGAACATTGGGCCGCCAACCAAAGCCATGTATCATGGTGGAAGTTTTAGATTGGACATTAATCCTCAATCTCTTATGAGAATATGCTTAAGCATTAAAGAGGAGTCCATTATCTATTTTCTATGTTGTCCCAGTATGGATGTCCTCAAGTTGAGATCTATCAAAAACGAGAAATCAAATGCGATCTATCTCCTTGGACCTTTGTACAGGTGGCATAGAGGTACCCCTTTGTGACACTTGGTTGAAACATATGTAATGCAATGATAACTCATGGAAATCCGAGCTAATTAGGACAAGGTGCGAGCACTATTGGTATTCGATGCATGAGGCTTGCAACTTATAGGATGTCTTATGCATAACACATATGAAGTATTACTACCGTTGACAAAATTGCTTCTATGTTTCCAAAATAAAAAGCTCTAGCACATGACCATTCTTTTACTTTTATGTTGAGTCTCCACCTTCTTTTAAAGCACCAACTACTGAGAGCATGATTGTCATTCTGAGTGTAATGTGCATTGTTCCAAAGTAGCATTGTCTTTCTCATGATTGTGATATCGTTTATTCTGAAATCATTGTATCTAGTCATCACTTAAACCTTGGAGGTGCCCCTGCATTTATGTTTTGCTTCACTAAAGGGGGCAAGCTATATATCACTTTATCATATTTGCACACCATGTTCATTGCAAATCTTCTTGATGATTCAGTTTCATATTGTAAAACTTTCAGTTCTTTGTGATTTTCTCATGAGGCAACTTAATTACTATAGATTCATTATCTCAGTAAGCTTTTGTCATATGACTATGAAAAAGTCCTATATGGTTAATAGCATGTCACCACAGAAATTATTCTTATTATCATTTACCTACTCGAGGACGAGCAGGAATTAAGCTTGGGGATGTTGATACGTCCAAAACGTATCTATAATTTCTGCTTGCTCCATGCCTCTTTTGGGTGATATTGCTATGATATTCATACACTTCCATACACTTTTCATCATATTTGGACTAACCTATTAACTCAGTGCACCCCAGTGCCAGTTTCTGTTTTCGGCTGTTTTTGTATTTCAGGTTTTCACCTTACGAGAACTGCCAGGAAAAATCCAGAAAAATTATATAAAAAATCAGCGTTCCAGAACCTACCGTGCGTCCGAAGGACAGCCGGGGGGGCCACCAGGGCTCCAGGCGCCCTGGCGGCGCCCCCCTCCCCCCTGGGCCGCGCCGGGGGGGCGCCTGGGCCCCCCGAGCCCCGTCTGGTGCCCCCCTTTGGCATATATTTAGAGCGTTTCCCGAAACCCTCGAGAAGGGAACTCTTTTTCGCGATCTCATCTCTGTTCCGCCGCCGCCGCCGCTTCCAAGATCGGGAGCACTAGGAGAACCCTTCCTGGCACCCTGCCGGAGGGGAGGATCACCACCGGGAGCCTTTCCACCACCATGGACGCCTCCCGGATGAGTTGTGAGTAGTCTCCCTTGGAGCATGGGTCCATGACCAGTAGCTATGTGATGTTCTCCTCCCGTTCTTGTGCTTCACTATTAGTCCTCGTGAGCTGCCCTACATGATCGAGGCACATATGTAATCCTTATGTTGTTGCTATGTTGAGTTTGCTGGGATCCGATGGATTATGAGATTATGTTCAGATTGTGATTGAGTAATATATTTGATCTACCTCTTTTATATTTATGTTCATAAGTAATTCTTGCATGTTCTCCGTTGTTATTTATTGCTTTGGCCAAGTAGTAGGTAGTGACTCCAAGAGGGAACGTTATGCTTGATTGTGGGTTCATGCCCCTCGATGACTAGCTTGAGTGACAGAAACATGAGTCTAGGGGATGTGCTGTTGCCACAAGGGGGAAAACAACGGTGCTTGTGCCCGCGGGTGCAAGGATTGTTTACTTTACGCAAAGTTCTTTTAATGCAGTTGTTTGTTGCATTGAGTTTACACTATGGGTGGGACTCGCAACTTAATACCAGCGAGATGTTCTGGATAGATATCTCAAGGTGGATGATTAGTAGTAGATATTGATGGATTTCGGTCTACTTACTTTGGCGTACCGCCCATGCTTTGAACCTCAACCTTTCTTGCAATGTAGTCAGCATTGGTTTGCGCACATGGTCCTGTCAATTGCCCAGCTGTAATTCGTTTACCTCACATAGCTGTTTTATCGTCTTTTGGGAGAGAGACATCACTAGTGAACATCATGAGACTCCGGTCCATATTACCATCATTGATCACATCCGCTATTTACTTTTTGCAATTATTTACTATTGCAAACATTATCTATCACTACTATCATTTGCGTTTAATCCTTTGTGAACTACAAGGCCGGAGGGATTGACAACCTCTCTGTACTCGTTGGGAGCATAGTTATTTGTATCTGTGTGCAGGTCCACGTTGATTGCTAATATCTGGCGCCGTTAGCAGTTGACACCTTCTTATTGAACCTAGGAGTCTCTGGGGATTTGATCCTTGGTATCTTGCCAAGGGAAAAACTTCCGCAACACTACATCTCACACCTTCCACTTGGGGTAACCAACGAGGGGCGAGAAGCCCATCAAGGAGTTTTTCTGGCGCCGTTGCCGCGGACTCCACTCTTCAGGATAGGGGAGTTGCATGCTATCTTTTACTTTTGCTTTTTAGTCTTGTTAGTTTACCTTTCAGTTTTTGCTTTAGTATATTTTATCAAAAATCGCAAAAAAATTATTATTTAACTTTCTGTTAGTAGTCCTTTCTGTTTAGCCAAACATGTTAGGATTTGGTGCACGTCTAAATCTAAAAAAAGGTTTACACAGGGTCTTAATCTAAAAAGAAACCTTAACGTGGATCACTGCTGCACGTCTGCGCCATTTTATCCTTTGTGATGTGTCCTTGAAGGGGGAGTGTGATGGTCATCTGTAAAAAAGAAAGATCCTGGAAAAGAAAAAAAATCCAGTGTGGCCATAAACAAGAACTGGTTCGTTTAGTGAACGTTTGAAAGATAATTTTAGAGTCCGAATAGGGTCGAGCTGAACTATGGACTATTTGTATGTAGTGTGCCCCCAGCGCCGCCCAAGGGATTTTGAAGGCATAATTATGTACACGAGGTACGCATGCTATCACCTTATGGGGCAGTTGATGGGGGCGTAATTGCTAATATCGCTCGGGTTCATCTGAGCTGCCGCACTAAGGCGTATGCCGGACACGTTTAGCTATGTCTGTGGTTTTAACGACCGATAGGTTATCCGGCCTGAATAGGCCGTTTTGGACTTCAGCTGCTAAGGCTATAGTGTCCTCCCCCATACGGAGAGAGCGCTCCATATTTCCATTGACCGTGATGACGCCACGTGGTCTAGGAATTTTAAGCTTTAGATAAGCGTAATGCGGGTCTGCATTAAAGTGGGCGAAGGCCGTTCTTCCGAGTAGCGCATGATAGCCACTACGGAATAGAGCTATGTCGAAGATTAGTTTTTCGCTTAGAAAGTTATCGAGAGAGCCGAATACGACCTCCAATGTTAAAGAGCCCATGCAGCGGGCTTCCACGCCCGGTATCACTCCTTTAAATGTCGTGCTGCTTGGCTTGATTCTTGACGGGTCGATCCCCATCTTGTGGACAGTGTCCTGATATATCAGATTAAGACTGTTGCCGCCGTCCATAAGGACTCGGGTGAGATGGTATCCATTGATTATTGGGTCGAGCACTAGGGCAGCCGAACCCCCATGACGGATACTAGTCGGATGATCCCTGTGATCAAAAGTGATCGGACAGGCCGACCCTGGATTGAATTTGGGGGCAACAGGCTCGATGGCGTAGACATCTCGAAGTGCGCGCTTGCGCTCCCTCTTTGGGATATGAGTGGCATAGATCATGTTCACTGTTTTGATCTCTGGTGGAAATTTCTTCTGTCCCCCTATGTTTGACTGGCGAGGTTCATCCTCGTCTTTGCTCTGAGTTCCCTTTCCCTTGTGTTCGGCGTTGAGCTTGCCGGCCTGCTTGAAGACCCAACAATTACGGTTGGTATGGTTTGCAGGTTTTTCTGGGGTGCCATGGATTTGGCAGGGCCTATCTAATATTTTGTCCAGGCTAGATGGACCATCTTTGTTGCCTTTGAATGGATTCTTCCGTTGACCGGGTCTGGAGCCGCTGAATCCGCGTTTCCCGTTGTATCATCTGGGCTTCCAGCGTTGTTTTGACTATTGTATTTGTTACGCCGTGGCTTTCCATTGCCGTCCCTAACTTCAGATGTTCCAGGGTCGCTGGTGCTGCTACGAGCTAACCAAGTGTCCTCGTGTAACACCCCAGATGTAACACCTTCCATTTATGGCATTATATGAAACGTTGACTTCATCAATTCCATTCTGGGCTCTTCTTTCATTTCGGGTTTTTTTGTTTTGTCGTGTGCGTGTGTGCTTTTCATCCATGTCATGTTATCATGTGCACTGCATTGCATTCGTGTTGTCACTTGCACCCGGTCCCACTCGCCTCTTCCCGTTGTCCGTTTTGAGTTCCGACACTCACACACGTGCCCGTGGCACCCTTGAGTCCGCGAGCCTCCGCATCCGCCCGAGCATTTGCGCCGACTGCGGCCCTTCGCCGTCGGCGCCGCCGGCCGCCGCCTCATCGCGCCTCCCGCCGCCGGCCGTAGCGCGCGCCACACCGTCGGCCGCCGCCGCCGCGGGCCGCCCCGGCATACTCCGACGGCCCTGCAGCCGCCCGCCGCCCGGCTCGCCGCCGCCACCCCGGTCGTCGCGCCTCCCGCCGCCGATGGCCCTGCCGCCGCCGGCCGCCGCCTCGCCTTCGTCTCCGGCGAGCCGGAGCCGCCAACGTCCCGATCTGGTTTTCTGGGACCAGATCCACCAGTGCGCCGTACCAAACGCCTCCGGCCACCCCGCACCAACCCGTCCCGGGATCCCTCCATCCCTGGTTGACTTTTAGAGGGTATATTTTCCACTAAGTCCCAGATCTCTGTTAATTTGATGCCCTCTTTGCCATGCAATAACTTCGCGCTCGTAGATCCGTTTTGGGCATGTAATATATCTAAATGTTTGTTGAGATGTGCTCTTCATTTTGTTCCACTGTGACATGCTCGTTTGAGTTCACCTTGATGACCTAATCATCGTTGCAAGAGTGCTATATGTTTAAAACTGCTGTTATCTGTAATTTTGTTGCCATGTTTGAGATATGATAAGTTTGTGCATGTTGGTCCAAATGGAGCATATGATATGTCAAAATGTTCATTATGAAGTGTTCTACATGATGGTTACTGTAGCATTCATGTTAGGTGTCATATTGCCATGTTAACCTCTGTTGCAAAAGTGCATGTGGCTGTTAAGTGCTGAAACTTGTTGTGAGATGCTGTTTTGACTTGCTCATTGCTATTGATGTGTTTGTCTTCATGCCACATGTCAATATGTTTTAGAAGCACCATCATATGATCTTTGCTATGGTGCAATCCATTTTCTATGATATGCCTTGAGGTGACTTAAACAAGCTTGAAAACATGCCATGCCAATGTTACTGTTTTATACTTAGTGCAAAAAAACTACTAAGTCTGGAATCTGTTTAACCTGATGCTATGTTTGCTTGATGCCCCCCTCAAATCCATGCATGTTTTAGTATGTCAAATGATCATTCCTTGTTGTCCATGTTATGCTCTATTCATCCATGCCCTTATTTGCATATATGGCCTGCTCTAGCTTATTTATTTCTTGCTCTCAAGTTGCTATAAATTTTACCTGTCAGACTTTTATCAGCATGATCAATTTGGTCAAGCTTGTTGTTATTGATCCATGCCTCCTATGGAGTTGCTCGAATGGAGTTGTTTGATGTATGCTATGTCTACTACATGTCCATGATCTTTATATACTTAGTGGAGTTGATATGCATGTTGTTTTGCGCCTCCGAAGGCAGCATCGTGATGATGTTTTTGCCTTCCCAGATTTTGACTAAGTCTGGATAAATTTATTGCAACTTGCCATGCTTGATTAATTGTGTTCCAGTAGGTTTTTGGGTGTGTTATAAGTTCAAGCTTGTTAAGTATCATGTCTACTTCACATCCATGCCCTTTGTCTCCATGTTTGAGTGTTGTAGCATAATTATTTCTTGATCCAAAGATGTCATGTGGCTGTAAACTGCAGCTTTGTGTGAATTTTGTTTTGCTTGCCATTTGCAAACTGTGTGTCCATTTCCGGCGATCTTTATATTGATTTCAATCGAAATCTTCCCCTATATCCAGTGGACTGCTTGGTTTTCAAAGATAAGGCCTTTTCCATCATCTTATCCTTAGGCTCAAGTGCTTCCACATGCATACGCACATCATACTTGCATCATGTTGATTGTGCATTGCACCGTGTTTGATATGGTGCCATGTTGTGTTCTTGTGTTGAGTAGAGCCGGGAGCCGAGACGGAGTACGAGGTTCCTACCGAGGTTGAGTGTGAGGAGCAAGGTTACGATCCCACCGATGACTCAACAGGCAAGATGACCTTAACCAGATATCACTACTATCTTTGCCTATGCTAGATGTCTCGCTCCTTAGCTTATTGCCTCGATGCCTATGTCTGTTTGTCAGCCTCCTATTGTTGCCATGAAACTCTTTAACCACCCAACCTAGCAAACCTTTGATTGGCTACGTAAGCTTTGCTCAGCCCCTCTTATAGCATTGTTAGTTGTAGGAGAAGATTTGAAGATTCTTGCTTCATGGTGAAGTTATTGTTGGGATATCACAATATATAAACTCTTAAACTAAATCATCTATATATTGGTAATGGGTGGAAGGCTAAGCCTCTTGCTTGGTGTTTTGTTCCACTCATGCCACCCTAGGAACCGTTTAAACCGGTGTTATGTTCCTTGAGTTTGCGTCCCTAACACGGTTGGGGTTTATGGGCCCCCCTCGATAACCCGCTTAGCGTTAAAGCTTTTCCAGCAAGGCCCAACATTGGTTTTACATTTGCCTAATAACTAAAACTTGCATAGGGAGTTATAAACCCTTTTCTTAATCAACAACCCGGGCCAGTGCTCCACATGAGTGTTGGTCCAAACCGGGGAGTCTGCGGGGCCACCTCGAGGAAACTCAAGGGCTGGTAAAAACCTGTAGAATCGCCCATCCGGTCATGGCCTGAGATGAGATACGCGCGGCTACTATCAGGGTGTCGGCACGCCAGGAGGTCTTGCTGGATTAGTTTTACCTTAGTCGGAATATCTTGAGCACGGGATTCCGAGAATACTCGGGTCTTCCCACCTTGGAGTTGCGACTCCGCAGATCGTGAGCTTGTGATGGGCTAAGTTGGGACACCCCTGCAGGGTTTGATCTTTCGAAAGCCGTGCCCGCGGTTATGTGGCATATGGGAATTTGTTAATATCCGGTTGTAGAAAACTTGACACTATGTTCATAATACACTACCAGCGTGAGTAACCGTGACGGTCTCTTTCCGAAGGGGTTTGTAACCGTCTGAGGCCTGGAGAGCAATTATGCAAGCGACCAACCAGAACACCCAGATGCTTATGCAAATGATGCAGAACATTCAAGCCAACCAAGAAAATCAAGGTGGTCATGGGAACCAAGGCCAAGGCAATCTGTTCAATCAACCTCACTTTGCAACCCTCAACCAATTCCTGGCAAACCAACAAAAGGCGTTCAGTTACTGTGTGGATCCGCTAGATGCTGAAGACTGGATAACAGACATCAAAAAGCATTTTGAGTGCAGTAACGTGAGACCTGAGGATTATGTCAAGTTTGTCGCCTTCCAACTCAAGGATCAAGCTGCTGGTTGGTGGCAATAGTACAAAGATTCCAGAGAAGGACGTGAAATCTCGTAGACTGACTTCTGCAAGGATTTCCGCTCTCACCACATTCCAACTAGTGTCATTGAAGGCATGTGTGAGCAATTCCGCAATCCGAAGCAAGGCACCATGTCCGTTTATCAATACAATATCAAGTTCCAGAACCTTGCCCGCTATGCCAAGCAAGACATCCCAGATGCCAAGAGCAAGATTTATCAGTTCCGTGGTGTTCTGAAGGATGAACTCCAACTAGCTCTCACCTTGTTTGAGCCGGATGAATTTGATCAATTCTATAACATGGCCCTTAAGCAAGAGGCAGCCCAGCTCAAGGTTGAAGCTTCCAAAAAGAAAATCAGAGATGTTGTTCACTCCTCCTCTTCTTCCCAAGTGGTCGCAAACCAGCAGAAGTTTTGGCTTCCACCTCCTCCAGTGCTCCGCCCTCCAAACAACAACAACAACAACAACAACAACAACAACAACAACAACAACAACAACAACAACAACAACAACAACAACAACAACAACAACAACAAGCACTCTGGTGGCCGTGGTTTCTCCCACCCACTCAACCCAAGCATCAGTCCAAGAATCACTTTCAAGCTTCTAAGTCAAGTGGTCCTTATCATCGAACTCTCTCAGAAGTGGTTTGTAACAAGTGCATTCAGAAGGGTCATTATGCTAACAAGTGTCCCAACCCAAGGCGCCTTCCGCCTCCTCCACCTGTCAGCACTGCTATTGTCAAGCACAACCCCAAGGCAGTAAGAGCGAATCTGATGAATGCAGCTCCAGCAGAGAATTCTTCAGATGTGATACTTGGTAACCTTCCAGTCAATCTTAAGCCTGCTAAAGTTTTGTTTGATTCGGGTGCATCATGTTCTTTCATGTCATATCCATTTGCATCCAAGCACGATGTTACCACCAAAAATCTACCCAAAAAGTTGCAAGTTACTTCTCCGGGGAAGCTAATGACTTCTAGCGTGTATGCTCCGGATATATCTATTCACATGGGTGACTACAGCTTTCTGGTTTCTCCTGTTATTCTCGGTAACTCCGACATTGATCTTATTCTTGGGATGGATTGGCTTTCCAAGCATGATGCAAACATTGATTGTGCAAATAAGGAAGTCAAGCTTACTCATCCTGACGAAGACGTGATTATCTTCGCCTCTCGAGATAACACAATCAGGCTATTCTCTCTCAATGACAAGGGCGAGATTAATGCCATCTCTCAGATTCCGATGGTCAATGAATACGAGGATGTTTTCCCTGAAGAGCTTCCAGGCATGCCTCTGCATCGTCAAGTCGAATTCGTCATTGAACTCGAGCCCGGTCTCGAGCCATCATGTCGGCGTCCGTACAAGCTTTCCCCTGATGAGTTGAAGGAGCTGAAGAAACAACTCGATGAGCAAGAGCGTATGGGTCTAATCAGGCCTAGCACTTCTCCTTGGGGCTGTGGTGTTCTATTTGTCAATAAGAAGGATGGCACGGAACGCCTTTGCGTTGATTACCGGCCATTGAACAAGAAGACAATAAAGAATAAGTATTCGCTCCCCAATATCAATGAATTGTTCGAGCAGCTCAAAGGAGCAAAGGTGTTCTCAAAGCTTGATCTCTGGATGGGTTATCACCAGATCCGTATCCGTGAAGAAGATATTCACAGGACCGCATTCAGAACAAGCTATGGCTCTTATGAATACACGGTCATGTCTTTTGGCCTCGCAAATGCTCCACCCACCTTCTCGAGGATGATGCACTTCATATTCAACCCCTACATCAATGAATTTGTTCTCGTCTGTCTGGATGACATCTTGGTATTCTCCAAGAATGAAGAAGACCATGCCAAGCACCTCCATTTGGTTCTGGACAGGCTCCGTGAACACAAGTTCTATGCGAAGTTCTCCCGGTGTGAATTCTGGCTGGATAAGGTCATATATCTTGGCCATATCATCTCTGCTGAGGATATTTCTGTCAACCCCGAGAAAGTTGAAGCTATTGTCAACTGGGAACCCCCGCAGAATGTCAAGCAACTCCGAAGCTTCCTTGGTCTCACTAGCTATTGCAGAAGGTTCATTGAGAACTTCTCCAAGATTGCCAAGCCTCTTTCCAACCTGTTGCAGAAGAATGTCAAGTACAACTGGACTCCTGATTGTGATGTGGCATTCAAAACACTCAAAGAGAAGCTCATTTCTGCTCCGGTTCTTACTCCTCCGGATGAGTCCAAGCCCTATGAAGTCTTTTGTGATGCTTCTATACAAGGACTTGGTGGTGTTCTCATGCAAGACAAGAAGATTGTGGCATACACTTCTCGTCAATTGAAACCAAATGAGAAGAATTACCCCACACATGATCTCGAGCTAGCAGCAGTGGTACATGCCTTGATCACGTGGAGACACCTTCTGTTGGGCAGAAAAGTGGACATCTTCACCGATCACAAGAGCTTGAAGTACATCTTCACACAACCTAACCTGAACCTTCGCCAGACTCGTTGGGTTGAGATGATCCAAGAGTATGATCCAAGCATTGAGTACACACCTGGCAAGGCCAATGTCATTGCAGATGCCTTGAGCAGAAAGGCATATTGCAACAGTCTCCTTCTCAAGCCGTTCCAGCCTGAGCTTTGTGAATCGTTCAAGAAGCTCAACCTCCAAGTTGTTCCGCAAGGCTTTCTTGCAAATCTTCAAGTTGCTCCTACCTTGGAAGATCAGATCCGTGAGGCCCAACTAAGTGATGCTATGGTGCAGAAAGTGAAACATGGTATTGTTAAGGGTACTCCCATATACAAGTGCTATCGTGTTGATGAGAAAGACACCTTGTTCTTTGAGGATAGAATTATGGTTCCCAAGGGTGATCTCAGGAAGCTCATAATGAACGAAGCACATGACTCCCTCCTCTCTATTCATCTCGGAAGCTCCAAGATGTACCAAGACCTCAAGCAATCATACTGGTGGACTCGCATGAAAAGGGAGATTGCCCAATTCGTGAATGAATGTGATGTCTGCAGAAGAGTGAAGGCAGAGCATCAACGTCCAGCCGGTCTCCTTCAACCTCTACCTATTCCCGAGTGGAAATTCGACCACATTGAAATGGATTTCGTCACTGGGTTTCCTAAGTCCAAGAAGGGGAATGATGATATCTTTGTTGTGATTGACAAGCTAACCAAAGTAGCTCACTTCTTTCCCGTCAAAGAATCCATCAATGCAGCTCAGCTAGCAGAGTTGTACACTTCCAGAATTGTGTCGTTGCATGGCATTCCTCAAGTTATCTCCTCGGACCGTGGAAGTTTGTTCACATCCAAGTTCTGGGACTCCTTTCAGTCAGCCATGGGCACTAAGATTCGTTTCAGCACTGCGTTTCACCCTCAGACTAGTGGTCAAGTCGAAAGAGTGAACCAGATCCTCGAAGACATGCTGAGAGCTTGTGTCATCTCTTTTGGCATGAAGTGGGAAGATTGTCTCCCATTTGTCGAGTTCTCTTACAACAACAGTTTCCAAGCAAGTGCCGGCAAAGCTCCTTTTGAAATCCTCTATGGCAGAAAGTGTCGTACCCCTCTCAACTGGTCCGAGACTGGTGAATGTCAACTACTTGGCAATGACTTGATCTCAGAAGCCGAAGAAATGTGCAAAGTCATACGTGAGAATCTCAAAGCCGCTCAATCACATCAAAAGAGTTACTATGACGGCAAGCATAGTGATTTGGCTTTCGACATTGGGGATCATGTCTATCTCCGTGTTTCTCCTATGAAAGGAACCCAAAGATTTGGTATCAAAGGAAAGCTTGCTCCTAGATACGTGGGCCCTTTCAAGATTCTTGGCAAAAGAGGCGATCTAGCCTATCAACTTGAGCTCCCCTCCAACTTTGCAAATGTTCATGATGTGTTTCACGTGTCTCAACTCCGCAAGCGCTTCAAGACACCTGAACGCACTATTCCGTTTGAGGAGATTGATCTTCAACAAGACTTGTCTTACCGTGGGCACCCTGTTGCTAGTCTTGAAGAAACTGAGCGCAAGACCAGCAACAAGTCCATCAAGTTCTTGAAAGTTAAGTGGTCACACCATACTGACTGAGAAGCTACGTGGGAACGAGAAGATCACCTTCGTTCCAAGTATCCTTCCTTCTTCCAGTCCTAGATCTCGGGACGAGATCTTTTTGTAGTAGAGGAGAGTTTGTAACACCCCAGGATGTAACACCTTCCATTTATGGCATTATATGAAACGTTGACTTCATCAATTCCATTCTAGGCTCTTCTTTCATTTCGGGTTTCTTCGTTTTGCTGTGTGCGTGTGTGCTTTTCATCCATGTCATGTTATCATGTGCATTGCATTGCATTCGTGTTGTCACTTGCACTCGGTCCCACTCGCCTCTTCCCGTTGTCCGTTTCGAGTTCCAACACTCACACACGTGCCCGTGGCACCCCCGAGTCCGCGAGCCTCCGCCTCCGCCCGAGCATTCCCGCCGCGGCGGCCCTTCGCCGCCGCCGCCTCGTCGCGCCTCCCGCCGCCGGCCGCAGCGCGCACTACGCCGCGGGCCGCCCCGACCTCCTCCGCCGGCCGCCGCCGACGGCCCTGCCGCCGCCCGCCGCCCGGCTCGCCGCCGCCGCCCCAGTCGCCGCGCCTCCCGCCGCCGGCCGCCGCCTCGCCTTCGTCTCCGGCGAGCCGGAGCCGCCGCCGTCCCGATCTGGTTTTCTGGGACCAGATCCACCAGTGCGCCGTACCAAACGCCTCCGGCCACCCCGCATCGACCCGTCCCGGGATCCCTCCGTCCCGGGTTGACTTTTCAGAGGGTATATTTTCCACTAAGTCCCAGATCTCTGTTAATTTGATGCCCTCTTTGCCATGCAATAACTTCGCGCTCGTAGATCCGTTTTGGGCGTGTAATATATCAAAATGTTCGTTGAGATGTGCTCTTCATTTAGTTCCACTTTGACATGCTTGTTTGAGTTCATCTTGATGACCTAATCATCGTTGCAAGAGTGCTATATGTTTAAAACTGCTGTTATCTGTAATTTTGTTGCCATGTTTGAGATATGATAACTTTGTGCATGTTGGTCCGAATGGAGCATATGATATGTCAAAATATTCATTGTGAAGTGCTCTACATGATGGTTGATGTAGCATTCATGTTAGGTGTCATATTGCCATTTTAATCTCTGTTGCAAAAGTGCATGTGGCTGTTAAGTGCTGAAACTTGTTGTGAGATGCTGTTTTGACTTGCTCATTGCTATTGATGTGTTTGTCTTCATGACACATGTCAATATGTTTTAGAAGCACCATCATATGGTCTTTGCTGTGGTGCAATCCATTTTCCATGATATGCCTTGAGGTGACTTAAACAAGCTTGAAAACATGCCATGCCAATGTTACTGTTTTATACTTAGTGAAAAAAACTACTAAGTCTGGAATCTGTTTAAACTGATGCTATGTTTGCTTGATGCCCCACTCAAATCCATGCATGTTTTAGTATGTCAAATGATCATTCCTTGGTGTCCATGTTATGTTCTATCCATCCATGCTCTTATTTGCATATATGGCCTGCTGTAGCTTATTTATTTCTTGCTCTCAAGTTGCTATAAATTTTACCTGTCAGACTTTTATCAGCATGATCAATTTGTGAAGCTTGTTGTTATTGATCCATGCCTCCTATGGAGTTGCTCCAATGGAGTTGTTTGATGTATGTTATGTCTACTACATGTCCATGATCTTTATATACTTAGTGGAGTTGATATGCATGTTGTTTTGCGCCTCCGAAGGTAGCATCGTGATGATGTTTTTGCCTTCCCATATTTTGACTAAGTCTGGATAAATTTATTGCAACTTGCCATGCTTGGTTAATTGTGTTCCAGTAGGTTTTTGGGTGTGTTCTAAGTTCAAGCTTGTTAAGTATCATGTCTACTTCACATCCATGCCCTTTGTCTCCATGTTTGAGTGCTGTAGCATAATTATTTCTTGCTCCAAAGATGCCATGTGGCTGTAAACTACAGCTTTGTGTGAATATTGTTTTGCTTGCCATTTGCAAACCGTGTGCCCGTTTTCGGCGATCTTTATATCGATTTCAACCGAAATCTTCCCCTCTATCCAGTGGCTTGCTTGGTTTTCCAAGATGAGGCATTTTCCATCATCTTCTCCTTAGGCTCAAGTGCTTCCACATGCATACGCACATCATACTTGCATCATGTTGATTGTGCATTGCACCGTGTTTGATATTGTGCCATGTTGTGTTCTTTTGTTGAGTAGAGCCGGGAGCCGAGACGGAGTACGAGATTCCTACCGAGGTTGAGTGTGAGGAGCAAGGTTACGATCCCACCGACGACTCAACAGGCAAGATGACCTTACCCAGATATCACTACTATCTTTGCCTATGCTAGATGTCTCGCTCTTTAGCTTATTGCCTCGATGTCTATGTCTGTTTTTCAACCTCCTATTGTTGCCATGAAACTCTTTAACCACCCAACCTAGCAAACCTTTGATTGGCTACGTAAGCTTCGCTCAGCCCCTCTTATAGCATTGTTAGTTGCAGGAGAAGATTTGAAGATTCTTGCTTCATGGTGAAGTTATTGTTGGGATATCACAATATATAAACTCTTAAACTAAATCATCTATATATTGGTAATGGGTGGAAGGCTAAGTCTCTTGCTTGGTGTTTTGTTCCACTCATGCCACCCTAGGAACCGTTTAAACCGGTGTTATGTTCCTTGAGTTTGCGTCCCTAACACGGTTGGGGTTTATGGGCCCCCCTCGATAACCCGCTTAGCGCTAAAGCTTTTCCAGCAAGGCCCAACATTGGTTTTACATTTGCCTAATAACTAAAACTTGCATAGGGAGTTATAAACCCTTTTCTTAATCAACAACCCGGGCCAGTGCTCCACATGAGTGTTGGTCCAAACTGGGGAGTCTGCGGGGCCACCTCGAGGAAACTCAAGGGCTGGTAAAAACCTGTAGAATCGCCCATCCGGTCGCGGCCTGAGACGAGATACACGCGGCTACTATCAAGGTGTCGGCACGACGGGAGGTCTTGCTGGATTAGTTTTACCTTAGTCGGAATATCTTGAGCACAGGATTCCGAGAATACTCGGGTCTTCCCACCTTGGAGTTGCGACTCCGCAGATCATGAGCTTGTGATGGGCTAAGTTGGGACACCCCTGCAGGGTTTGATCTTTCGACCGTGCCCGCGGTTATGTGGCAGATGGGAATTTGTTAATATCCGGTTGTAGAAAACTTGACACTATGTTCATAATATACTACCGGCGTGAGTAACCGTGACGGTCGCTTTCCGAAGGGGTTCGGGAAGTGAACACGGTGGGGTTATGTTTGACGTGCTTAGATAGGATCACTTCTTGATCACTTTGCCGATCGTTGGCACTTCTCTTCTCGCTCTAAACCCGTAAGCTAGTGCTAGTGCAGCTACAACCTTGTTCTTCAGCCTTGTTCCACACCCAAGGGTTAGATAGTTTTGCTACCCGGGAACGGGATTGCTGAGTCCTCCGTGGCTCACAGATTCTACACAACACCAGATGCAGGTACCGTGGAGAACTACAAAGCTGGTGGTTCAGAGTTGTACTGGGAGTTCGACGAAGAACGTGAGCGATACTACGTGTCTTATCCAGAGGATCAGTAGGGCTCTTACTAGGATGATTGAGACCTTGTGTTGTTTATTTATGGTATCTTTCATTGGATCTTCGTCCGTAGTCGGACTCTGATGTTATTTGGATGATGAATGTTTATGTAATGCATTGTGTGACGTGGTGAGTGTAAGCCAACTACTCTTTTGCAATTTCATCCCTCTTTTACATGAGTTGTGCAAAGATACCATTCTTGAGATCATTCCAGTATGATATTATGCCTTTAAGTCGTGCCTCGACACGTGGGAGGTATAATCTCATACTGGGCATTACACCTCGCCCGCGCAGAAACGGGTCATGAGTGTAGTTAGGGCTGCCATTGTCCTCGGCTTTTCTTGTCCGAGGTGTCTGGCTAGCCATTCGTCCTGGACTTTGTGCTTGAAAGCCACTAAGGCTTCGGCGTCCGGATAGTCGACGATTTGGTTATTCTTAGTGAGAAACCGATTCCAAAGCTTGCGGGCTGCTTCCCGGGTTGTTGGATGATGTGACTTAGATCGTCAGCATCCGGGGGCCGGACGTAGGTCCCTTGAAAATTAGCCCGAAAAGCATCCTCAAGTTCTTCCCAACTCCCAATGAAGTTCTCTGGGAGGCTGTTTAGCCAGTGTCGAGCTGGTCCTTTCAGCTTGAGGGGTAAGTATTTAATGGCGTGGAGATCATCTTCGTGAGCCATGTGGATGTGAAGAATGAAGTCTTCTATCCAGATGGCAGGATCCGTCGTTCCATCATATGCCTCGATGTTTACGGGTTTAAACCCTTCTGGAAAGTCGTGATCCAGCACCTCATCAGTGAAGCACAGAGGGTGTGCGACACCCCTATATTTTTCTATGTCATGGCGTATGTCCGATGGTTGTGATGTTCGGTATTGACCCCGAACTGGTATATGACCGGTATGATTGGCTTGATAGCCGTCGTCCCATGCGGGAGCACAGTCCCTGGATCCGTAGATGGATCTGGTCTTGCCAGCCTTTTTGTTCAGGTCCTCACGCAGATCGTGTTTCCGGGCCTGAGCCACATCCTCCTTTCCTTTACGGGGTGGAGGTGCGGGCTTGTGCACGCCGTTGCTAGCCACTCTGTCCCGTCCACGAGGTGGTCGGTCCTGTAATGCCCCGGATGTAATACTTTCCCTTTTGGGTATATAATATATCTCCGGCTTCATCTATTTCCATTTCGGGTTCTTTGTCTTTCGGGCTTTCGTCGTTTTGTTGTGTGAGTGTGTGGCATTCATTCATATCATGTAGACATGTGCATTGCATTGCATTTGTGTTGTGGGTTGTTTCCGGTTCGTGGCGTTTCTTCCCGTTGTCCGTTTCGTGTTCCGGAGCTCCCTCACGTGTCCGTGACGTCCCGTAGGCCTTCTTTGTTGTTCGGGCGTTTTTCGTTACCGGTGTGCCGCGAGGTTGTGTTGTGTGTTGTTGTTTTGTTGTGTGCAACCCGCCTCTCAAATCTCGTCTCGTTTGGACTCCGTTGACTTTTCCCTCCGTTGTCCGTGTGGGTCCGATGTGCCTTCACTTCGTGTCCCGGAAATACCCCTACTGCTCTCTTTTATCTCCGTCTAGTCCTTTTAAAATCATCCCCGCGATCGGATCCGTTGGATCACGATCGGAGGGCTCCTAAACACCCTAGCCTCCAAACCCTAGTCTAAAACTGCTTTAAATAGACCCCTAGTCTATTTGGCTTGTCCCCTTCTTCTTCCTCCTTCCCTCTATCTTTTTTTTTTCTTTTTTTCAGATCTCAGATCCAAAAATCAGCTCGGGATCCCGAAGGATCCCCTCGATCCACGCCACCGCAGCGCCTTCCCGCGCGCCGATCCGCGTCGGTCGTTCGGCCGGCTCGAGCCGGGCCGCTCGCCAGGTCGGGCGGGGACCAGATCGTCGCCGCGACCGAGCGCTCTCGCCGCAGATCGCAGGCCCAGGTCTCCCTCCGCCTCGCCTCGCGAGTCCTCCCCGCGCGACGGCCCATCTCCGCTCGGCCTACCGCGCCACCCGGCCTCCGCCTCGCCTCGCCCGCGGCTGGGCCAGCCGCCAGCTCCAGGCCGCCCGCGTGGCCGCGCCAGGGCCCCTCGCCGCCGCTCGCCAGCCAGCGCGGCTGGGCCGGCCTCGCCTCTCGCCTCTCGCGGGCCGCCGCCCGCGCCAGCCCAGCCGGGCCGGTCGCCGCACCGCCCCACGGGCCAGATCCGCTGCACCACTGTTCATCTGGGCTCAGCCGCCACTGTTCACCGAGGCCCAACACTGTTCACCAGATCTGGAGAGGTTGACTTTTCCCTAAGCCCCTGTTTTTCCTGATCTGAGATGCCTAGTTTGACCATGCATAACTTTTTACCTGTTGCTCCGTTTTGAGCGTGTAGCATGTCCAGATGTTCGTGGCGATGCCCTCTACGTTTTACCTGTTGTTGTCATGCATGTTAGAGATCATCTAGGACCTTGTTTTGCTGTTGCAAGAGTGTAAGATGATATAAACTGCTGTTATGTGTTTTTTTTCATGCCACCTTTGACATGTGATATCTTTTAGCTCGTTTGTCCAAACGAAGCAAATGACATGTCCACGTGTTCGTCTTGCCACGAATTACGTGTTGGGTGTGATAGGTTGCATGGTAGATGTATTGTTTCCTTGTTATCATCCTTGCAAGATGCCATGTTCATATGTTGTGTTTTACTTGTTATGAAATGCCATGTTGTTGAGCTCGTTGTAATCGGTGTGTTCACCACATTGATGCATGCTTGTGTGTTTCGGGATCACCGTCATATGTATTTTGATGAGGTGCTTACCCTTTGCCATGTTTAGTTTAGATGTGTCTTAAACTTGCTCTTTTTGATGCTATGATGATGTTGCTATTTTAGGACTTAGTGAAATTTCACTAAGTCTGAAATCTGTAACGTTCCGATGCCATGTTCGTGTGATGTTGTAGGACAAAGCATGATAGTTTTGGGGTGGATTTTGATTGTTCCATGAAGTATATATTGTTGTCTTTCCATCCATGTCCTCACATGTCCATTTGAGTGGCTGTAGCATGTTTTTCTTTTGCTCCAAACTTTCAATAAAATTCTGCTGCCAGAATTTTATTTCAAAGTTCAATATGTCCAAGATCATTGCTAGTGATCCGTGACTCCGTTGGGGGTGCACTTTGGACCTAGTTGCTGTACATTATATCTAGTTTATGTTCAAGTCCTTTGCCATGCTTTTTGGGTGCTGTAGATTAATTATTTTGAGCTCCCAAGATGCTATGTTGCTGTATTTTGCAGTTTTCGCTCAAATCTTGTTTCGGGCATAACTTTTAGCCCGTAACTCCGATTTCAGCGAATCTTATATCAAACTTGGGTGATTTTCTGTGTAGATTAATAATATCAGGTTGTTATCTTGTTTTGAGGTGTTTTGCTTGAGTGATGTTTTCCGTGCTCCATGTGCTTCACTAGTGCATCCATCATGCATACATGTTTTTCGAGTGCGCATTGCATCGTGTTGATTGGTGCTTGGTGTATTTGTCTTGTTTAGAGCCCGAAGTTGAGCACGAGTTTTCCAACGAGGTTGAGCACGAGGTTTCCAACGAGTTTGAGCACGAGGACCCTTCTTTTGATCCGAACGTCTTCTCTTCAGGCAAGATGACCGAACCCCGATAACATTACTATCTTTGTCTATTTTGCTAGTAATCTCGATCTATAGTTTTGCCTCGATGCCCATGTTCTTCTTGTCAGCCTCCTACTTGTAACCAATTGCCATGTTTAACCACCCTACCTATGCAAACCGTTGCTTGGCTAAGTACGCTTCGCTCAGCCCTTCTTATAGCGTTGCTAGTTGCAGGTGAAGTGAAGATGCTTGCTCCATGTTGAAGTTTGGTTGGGTTATATCACACTATATATAATGCTTAAATTGAAATCACCTATATATTGGCAAGGGTGGAAGGCTAAGCCTTTTGCTTGGTGTTTTGTTCCACTCATGCCGTTAGGATCCGTATAAGCCGGTTTTATGTTCCTTGATTATGCGTTCCTAACACGGTTGGGGTGTATGGGACCCCCTTGATAAACCGCTAAGTGCTAAGTCTTTTCCAGCAAGTCCCAACCTTGGTACTATTTGCCTAAACAACTAAAACCTTTCCGAGGGAGTAATTAACCCGAGGCTTAATTAATTCAACCCCCTGGGCCAGTGCTCGACTTGAGTGTTGGTCCAACCTAGAGCCACTTGCGGATACCACCCGGTTTGCTGGGATCTTCGGTATCTGTACGTACTGCTCATCCGGACGTGTCCTGAGACCTAGATACGCGCGGCTACTATCAGGGTGTCGACACGCCGGGAGGATTTGCTGGATTAGCCTTACCTTAGTTTGGTTTAACTTGAGCACGGGATTCCGAGGATACTCGGGTCTTCCCACTTTGGAGTTGCGACTCCGCGGATCGTGGGCTTGTAATGGGTCAAGTTGGAACACCCCTGCAGGGTTTGAACTTTCGAAAGCCGTGCCCGCGGTTATGTGGCAGATGGGAGCTTGTTAATTCCGGTTGTAGATAACTTGACACAATGATGCTAATACACTACCAGTGTGTGTTCCGTGACTGTCAATTTCCGAATCGGGATTCGGGAGTTGAACACGGAGGGGTTATGCTTGTGAGCTTGTAGCTAGGATCACTTAGTGATCACTTCTCGCTTTGCCTTCTCTTCTCGCTCTCTCTCGCGTAAGTTAGTGCTAGTTGCTGCTGCAGACTCTTTGTTGTTCCTTCACCTCATTTCTTTCTTCAGCCTTTCCCTCACCTAAAGGCTTTGATAGTTCTGTTACCCGGAAACGGGATTGCTGAGTCCTCTGTGGCTCACAGTTACTTCACACACCAGATGCAGGTCCAGCTGTGAGCTATCCAGGTGATGGCACCGAGCTGGATTGGGAGTACGACGAGGAGCGTAGTCGGTACTACGTTCGCTACCCGGACGATCAGTAGTGGAGACTCTTACTAGGATTCGATCCGCCTGTGGTTGTTTTATTTATCTGAGTTTGGTACTTTGACATTTGGCTTTTGCCCTTAGAGGGTTGTAGTGATCTTATTGTATGATGTTTGAGACTTGTACTGTTATTCTGTGACGTGGCGATTGTAAGCCAACTATTTTCAGTTTACTATCCCTCTTTTACATGAGTTGTGCAAAGATTACCAAACTTGAGATCATTCTAGGATGGACTTATGCCTTTAAGTCGTGCCTCGACACGTAGGAGGTATAATTCCATCCTGGGCATTACAAGTTGGTATTCAGAGCCTTCTCCGACCTAGGAGCCCCCACTGTTTGATCGAACCGTTGACGGTTGAGTCTAGGCACACACTGAAAACTTTTGAGTCCTATATTATATCGGAGAGTAGGAATTCTTTGCTTCCCATCCCCTTTCTCTCTGGTGAGGACTCCTGACGTCTACTCTTGTCTCTCCTATCTTCAAAATTTGCACAAAATTTTTTTTAGGAATCCCGCGAGTATTCTGGGATTGTTTCGATGTTCTTGTGACAAGGATATTGTTCCCGATGCCTCCTGTTACCGAGGAGTTGAGCTTCGGGGTATCATTGTAACAAGCATATCGTGACAGTACTAAATACTTAAGACGGCCGACATCGAAAATCTCCCCTATACGACAAGTGGCACGATAACCCCGACATCACCCAGTACTGGGGAGGTAGTTCGGGAGTATTGCCATAGCTTGTTATAGTGGATGCTTTTCGAAGGTCCGAGGTACACAGTTTCCGAGAAAGACTGGTTATGTGTTGAAGGATGGATACACCTGGATGTAGGTTAGAGTTGATTGCGCGGTGCTTCCCGTGTATCCCCAACACCTGATTGCATAACTGGAATCTTTCGGAAAGCTATAGGTGGGTTTTATCCAGTAGATCGTAGGCATTCTTCCAACGAATGCAGGTTAGTGAGTTCGGGGTTCGACATTGAGTGAAGGAGTTATATGACCGAGGTTACTATCAGGAGTTGCATCTTAAAGGGTCCTTGGCTATGCTGATCCGGGGATTGCAAAACCTTTTCGTAACACGTTCATATGCTTTCAGCACGAAGATGTTAGGACGAAACTCCTCTCTTGTGTTTGTTCCTTTCCGTACCTTGTTGTTTTATTATTTTATCCTTTTGATCCCTATGTGGCTTCTCGTGAAGACTGATGTTACCAATTAACTGAGAAATTCATTCGTTCCTCTTGTTCGGATGATTTCATTCGTTCTTATTGTTCGAATGATTATTGTGAAGACTTGTTGCAATTCATTCCATTGATTTAGCTTATTCCTTTTGTCAATCAATTGCTGATTCGTGGTCATCTCTTACAGGATGGCTCCGAAAAGGGTTCCGAATGCCAACCCAGAGGGTGAAGAGGTTCCAGAACGTCCTCCTTCACCTCCTCCTCCGCCTGAGGCTTGGAGAGCAATTATGCAGACTACTGCTCAGAACACTCAGTTGATGATGCAGATGATGCAGATGATGCAAGCTAATCAAGCTAATCAAGCTAATCAGGGTGTTCCAATGAACCAAGGCAACTTCTTCCAGCAGCACCATGCTACCCTCAACCAGTTCCTGGCTAACAATCCTAAAGCTTTCAGTTACTGTGTCGACCCTCTTGATGCTGAGGATTGGTTGACCGATATCAAGAAGCATTTTGAGTGCAGTAACGTGAAAGAAGATGACTATGTGAAGTTTGCAGCCTTCCAACTGAAAGATCAAGCAGCTGACTGGTGGCAGCAGTACAAAGACTCAAGGCCGGGTCAAGTGATCTCGTGGGAGAATTTCTGCAGGGATTTCCGCTCGCATCACATTCCTACAAGTGTTATCGAGGGTATGCGTGAGCAATTCCGCAACCTCAAGCAGGGCTCCATGACAGTCTATCAGTATAATGTCAAGTTCCAAAACCTCGCTCGCTATGCAAAGCAAGACATTCCTGATGCAAAGAGCAAAATCTATCAGTTCCGTGGAGGTCTCAAAGATGAACTTCAGCTTGCTCTCACTCTGTTCGAGCCAGACGAATTCGATAAGTTCTATAATATGGCTTTGAAACAAGAAGCAGCTCAGCTTAAGATGGAGGCTTCTAAGAAGAGAATTCGAGATGCTGTTCACTCTACCTCATCGTCTCAGTTGGCTGCGAAACAACAGAAATTTTGGCTTCCTCCTCCTCCAATGATTCGAGCTCCATACAACAACTCCAGCAACTTCAACAACTCCAACAACAAGAACTCTAGTGGTCGTGGTTTCTCCCACCCACCCAACCCAAGCAACCAGTCGAAGAAGCAGTTTCAGTCTCAAGGCTCCAAGTCCAGTGGCTCTCAGTTCCGTCCTCTCTCAGAAGTGACTTGCAACAAATGCACTCAGAAGGGTCACTATGCCAACAGATGCCCGAATCCGAAGCGTCTTCCTCCTCCACCACCGATGAGTTCAGCTATTGTCAAGCATGATCCAAAGTCTGCCAGGGTCAATCTGATGAATGCAGCACAAGCAGAGGCTTCTTCTGATGTCATTTTGGGTAACCTCTCAGTGAACTCTTTTCCAGCTAAAGTTTTGTTCGATTCAGGTGCTTCACATTCTTTCATGTCAAGACCTTTTGCATTGTCACATGATATGCCATTGCAAGCTTTGCCGAGTCCGATGTCTGTGCTTTCTCCGGGTTTGCTCATGAACTCCAACAACTTTGTTCCGAATGTTTCTATCCGCATGGGTGATTATCGATTTCTGGCTAATCCGGTGGTTCTTGGTCATTCTGATATTGACCTCATTCTCGGAATGGATTGGCTTTCTCAGCACGATGCTCACATTGATTGTGCCCAGAAGGAAGTCAAGATGACTCATTCTGATGAAGATGTGATTATCTTCGCCTCCAGGGATAATACTATTCGGCTTTTCTCTCTTAATGATAAGGGTGAAATTAATGCCATAGAGCAAATTCCAGTGGTGAATGAATATCAAGACGTCTTTCCAGAAGAACTTCCAGGCATGCCTCCACACCGTCAGGTGGAGTTTGTCATTGAACTCGAGCCGGGCACCGAACCTGTTTGTCGGCGTCCTTACAAGCTCTCTTCAGATGAATTGAAGGAATTGAAGAAACAGTTGGATGAACAGGAGCGTATGGGTCTCATCAGACCGAGTACATCTCCGTGGGGCTGTGGTGTCTTATTTGTCAAGAAGAAAGATGGCACGGAGCGTCTCTGTGTTGACTACCGGCCGCTGAACAAGAAGACGATTAAGAACAAGTATCCGCTCCCCAACATCAATGAACTCTTTGAGCAGCTCAAAGGAGCTAAAGTATTCTCTAAGCTTGACCTCCGAATGGGCTATCATCAAATTCGCATTCGCGAGGAAGACATTCCCAAGACGGCTTTCAGAACGAGCTACGGTTCATATGAGTATACCGTCATGTCCTTCGGTCTCGCCAATGCTCCTCCTACCTTCTCAAGGATGATGCATTACATCTTCAACCCCTATACTGGCGAATTCGTGCTTGTGTATCTGGATGATATTCTGGTGTTTTCCAAGAATGAAGATGATCACGAAAAGCACTTGCGTCTGGTTCTTGATCGACTCAGAGAGCATAAATTCTATGCCAAGTTCTCCAAGTGCGAGTTCTGGCTCGATAAGGTTCTCTACCTGGGCCACATTATCTCAGCTGACGGTATTGCGGTTAATCCCGAGAAAGTTGAAGCAATTGTCAACTGGGAAGCTCCTCAGAACGTCAAGCAGCTCCGCAGTTTTCTGGGTCTTGCCAGCTATTGCAGAAGGTTTGTGGAGAACTTCTCCAAGATTGCCAAGCCTCTTTCCAACCTCCTTCAGAAGAATGTCAAATACTTTTGGTCTCCCGAGTGTGAAGTGGCTTTCAAAACCCTCAAAGAGAAGCTTGTCTCAGCTCCAGTTCTGATTCCTCCTGATGAATCCAAGCCCTATGAAGTGTTCTGTGACGCTTCTCTTCAAGGTCTTGGTGGTGTGCTTATGCAAGAGAAGAGAATTGTGGCATACACTTCACGTCAGCTCAAGCCAGCTGAGAAGAACTATCCCACACATGATCTCGAGCTAGCAGCTGTGGTACATGCTCTGATTACGTGGAGACATCTGTTGTTGGGCAGAAAGGTCGACATCTTCACTGATCACAAGAGTTTGAAGTACATCTTCACACAGCCGCATCTGAACCTCCGCCAGACTCGTTGGGTCGAGATGATTCAAGAGTACAACCCCAGCATTGAGTACACTCCAGGCAAGGCGAATGTGATTGCAGATGCTTTGAGCAGAAAGGCATATTGCAACAGCCTTCTTATCAAGCCACACCAGCCTGAGCTTTGTGAAGCTTTCAGGAAGCTCAACCTTCAGGTTGTTCCGCAGGGTTTTCTTGCAAATCTCCAAATTGCTCCTACCTTGGAAGATCAAGTCCGTGAGGCCCAGCTCAGTGATACCATGGTGAAGAAGGTGAAACATGGGATTGCAAAGGGCACTCCAAAATATAAGTGCTTCCGTGTGGATGAGAGAGATACCTTGTTCTTCGAGGACAGACTCGTTGTTCCCAAAGGTGATCTCAGGAAGCTCATAATGGAAGAAGCTCATGATTCTCTCCTTTCCATTCATCCTGGCAGTTCCAAGATGTATCAAGACCTCAAGCAATCTTACTGGTGGACACGCATGAAAAGGGAAATTGCCCAATTCGTGAATGAATGTGATGTATGCAGAAGAGTGAAAGCAGAACATCAACGTCCAGCCGGTCTTCTCCAACCTCTTCCTATTCCTGAGTGGAAGTTCGACCATATTGAAATGGACTTCGTCACTGGCTTTCCTAAATCCAAGCGAGGCAATGATGCTATCTTTGTGGTGATCGACAATCTTACCAAAGTCGCTCATTTTCTTCCAGTCAAAGAATCAATCAATGCAGCTCAACTTGCAGAGCTGTACACTTCCAGAATTGTGTCCCTACATGGCATTCCTCAAGTGATATCCTCAGACCGTGGCAGCTTGTTCACATCAAAGTTCTGGGACTCCTTTCAGTCCGCCATGGGCACGAAGATCAGGTTCAGCACTGCTTTTCACCCTCAGACTAGTGGTCAAGTCGAGCGTGTGAATCAGATCCTTGAAGATATGCTCAGAGCCTGTGTCATCTCTTTCGGCATGAAATGGGAAGACTGTCTTCCATTTGCAGAATTCTCTTACAACAACAGCTTTCAAGCAAGTGCAGGCAAAGCACCGTTTGAAATTCTATGGCAGAAAGTGCCGTACCCCTCTCAACTGGTCTGAAACAGGTGAACGTCAACTTCTTGGCAATGATTTGATCTCTGAAGCCGAAGAAATGTGCAAAGTCATACGTGAGAATCTCAAGGCCGCTCAGTCGCGTCAGAAGAGTTACTATGACGGAAAGCATCGTGATTTGGCTTTCGACATCGGTGATCATGTATATCTCCGAGTTTCTCCGATGAAAGGAACCCAGAGGTTCGGTATCAAAGGAAAGCTTGCTCCTAGATACGTCGGTCCTTTCAAAATTCTTGGCAAAAGAGGCGATCTAGCCTATCAGCTCGAGCTCCCTTCCAACTTTGCAAATGTTCATGATGTCTTCCATGTGTCTCAGCTTCGCAAATGCTTCAAGGCACCTGAGCGAATGATTCCGTTTGAGGAGATTGATCTTCAACAAGACCTTTCCTACCGAGAGCATCCAGTTGCAATTCTCGA
>LR738714.1:595727261-595763136 GCA_902687465.1 Secale cereale
CACCGCAGCGCCTTCCCGCGCGCCGATCCGCGTCGGTCGTTCGGCCGGCTCGAGCCGGGCCGCTCGCCAGGTCGGGCGGGGACCAGATCGTCGCCGCGACCGAGCGCTCTCGCCGCAGATCGCAGGCCCAGGTCTCCCTCCGCCTCGCCTCGCGAGTCCTCCCCGCGCGACGGCCCATCTCCGCTCGGCCTACCGCGCCACCCGGCCTCCGCCTCGCCTCGCCCGCGGCTGGGCCAGCCGCCAGCTCCAGGCCGCCCGCGTGGCCGCGCCAGGGCCCCTCGCCGCCGCTCGCCAGCCAGCGCGGCTGGGCCGGCCTCGCCTCTCGCCTCTCGCGGGCCGCCGCCCGCGCCAGCCCAGCCGGGCCGGTCGCCGCACCGCCCCACGGGCCAGATCCGCTGCACCATTGTTCATCTGGGCTCAGCCGCCACTGTTCACCGAGGCCCAACACTGTTCACCAGATCTGGAGAGGTTGACTTTTCCCTAAGCCCCTGTTTTTCCTGATCTGAGATGCCTAGTTTGACCATGCATAACTTTTTACCTGTTGCTCCGTTTTGAGCGTGTAGCATGTCCACATGTTCGTGGCGATGCCCTCTACGTTTTACCTGTTGTTGTCATGCATGTTAGAGATCATCTAGGACCTTGTTTTGCTGTTGCAAGAGTGTAAGATGATATAAACTGCTGTTATGTGTTTTTTTTCATGCCACCTTTGACATGTGATATCTTTTAGCTCGTTTGTCCAAACGAAGCAAATGACATGTCCACGTGTTCGTCTTGCCACGAATTACGTGTTGGGTGTGATAGGTTGCATGGTAGATGTATTGTTTCCTTGTTATCATCCTTGCAAGATGCCATGTTCATATGTTGTGTTTTACTTGTTATGAAATGCCATGTTGTTGAGCTCGTTGTAATCGGTGTGTTCACCACATTGATGCATGCTTGTGTGTTTCGGGATCACCGTCATATGTATTTTGATGAGGTGCTTACCCTTTGCCATGTTTAGTTTAGATGTGTCTTAAACTTGCTCTTTTTGATGCTATGATGATGTTGCTGTTTTAGGACTTAGTGAAATTTCACTAAGTCTGAAATCTGTAACGTTCCGATGCCATGTTCGTGTGATGTTGTAGGACAAAGCATGATAGTTTTGGGGTGGATTTTGATTGTTCCATGAAGTATATATTGTTGTCTTTCCATCCATGTCCTCACATGTCCATTTGAGTGGCTGTAGCATGTTTTTCTTTTGCTCCAAACTTTCAATAAAATTCTGCTGCCAGAATTTTATTTCAAAGTTCAATATGTCCAAGATCATTGCTAGTGATCCGTGACTCCGTTGGGGGTGCACTTTGGACCTAGTTGCTGTACATTATATCTAGTTTATGTTCAAGTCCTTTGCCATGCTTTTTGGGTGCTGTAGATTAATTATTTTGAGCTCCCAAGATGCTATGTTGCTGTATTTTGCAGTTTTCGCTCAAATCTTGTTTCGGGCATAACTTTTAGCCCGTAACTCCGATTTCAGCGAATCTTATATCAAACTTGGGTGATTTTCTGTGTAGATTAATAATATCAGGTTGTTATCTTGTTTTGAGGTGTTTTGCTTGAGTGATGTTTTCCGTGCTCCATGTGCTTCACTAGTGCATCCATCATGCATACATGTTTTTCGAGTGCGCATTGCATCGTGTTGATTGGTGCTTGGTGTGTTTGTCTTGTTTAGAGCCCGAAGTTGAGCACGAGTTTTCCAACGAGGTTGAGCACGAGGTTTCCAACGAGTTTGAGCACGAGGACCCTTCTTTTGATCCGAACGTCTTCTCTTCAGGCAAGATGACCGAACCCCGATAACATTACTATCTTTGTCTATTTTGCTAGTAGTCTCGATCTATAGTTTTGCCTCGATGCCCATGTTCTTTTTGTCAGCCTCCTACTTGTAACCAATTGCCATGTTTAACCACCCTACCTATGCAAACCGTTGCTTGGCTAAGTACGCTTCGCTCAGCCCTTCTTATAGCGTTGCTAGTTGCAGGTGAAGTGAAGATGCTTGCTCCATGTTGAAGTTTGGTTGGGTTATATCACACTATATATAATGCTTAAATTGAAATCACCTATATATTGGCAAGGGTGGAAGGCTAAGCCTTTTGCTTGGTGTTTTGTTCCACTCATGCCGTTAGGATCCGTATAAGCCGGTTTTATGTTCCTTGATTATGCGTTCCTAACACGGTTGGGGTGTATGGGACCCCCTTGATAAACCGCTAAGTGCTAAGTCTTTTCCAGCAAGTCCCAACCTTGGTACTATTTGCCTAAACAACTAAAACCTTTCCGAGGGAGTAATTAACCCGAGGCTTAATTAATTCAACCCCCTGGGCCAGTGCTCGACTTGAGTGTTGGTCCAACCTAGAGCCACTTGCGGATACCACCCGGTTTGCTGGGATCTTCGGTATCTGTACGTACTGCTCATCCGGACGTGTCCTGAGACCTAGATACGCGCGGCTACTATCAGGGTGTCGACACGCCGGGAGGATTTGCTGGATTAGCCTTACCTTAGTTTGGTTTAACTTGAGCACGGGATTCCGAGGATACTCGGGTCTTCCCACTTTGGAGTTGCGACTCCGCGGATCGTGGGCTTGTAATGGGTCAAGTTGGAACACCCCTGCAGGGTTTGAACTTTCGAAAGCCGTGCCCGCGGTTATGTGGCAGATGGGAGCTTGTTAATTCCGGTTGTAGATAACTTGACACAATGATGCTAATACACTACCAGTGTGTGTTCCGTGACTGTCAATTTCCGAATCGGGATTCGGGAGTTGAACACGGAGGGGTTATGCTTGTGAGCTTGTAGCTAGGATCACTTAGTGATCACTTCTCGCTTTGCCTTCTCTTCTCGCTCTCTCTCGCGTAAGTTAGTGCTAGTTGCTGCTGCAGACTCTTTGTTGTTCCTTCACCTCATTTCTTTCTTCAGCCTTTCCCTCACCTAAAGGCTTTGATAGTTCTGTTACCCGGAAACGGGATTGCTGAGTCCTCTGTGGCTCACAGTTACTTCACACACCAGATGCAGGTCCAGCTGTGAGCTATCCACGTGATGGCACCGAGCTGGATTGGGAGTACGACGAGGAGCGTAGTCGGTACTACGTTCGCTACCCGGACGATCAGTAGTGGAGACTCTTACTAGGATTCGATCCGCCTGTGGTTGTTTTATTTATCTGAGTTTGGTACTTTGACATTTGGCTTTTGCCCTTAGAGGGTTGTAGTGATCTTATTGTATGATGTTTGAGACTTGTACTGTTATTCTGTGACGTGGCGATTGTAAGCCAACTATTTTCAGATTACTATCCCTCTTTTACATGAGTTGTGCAAAGATTACCAAACTTGAGATCATTCTAGGATGGACTTATGCCTTTAAGTCGTGCCTCGACACGTAGGAGGTATAATTCCATCCTGGGCATTACAGGTCCGGCTTGTCGGCGGTGTTATTCTTTGGCGGTATAGGCGCAGTGGCCTCGTCGTTGAATTCAGGCAGCAGTTTACGCTTAGGATAGCCTTTGGTTTGGCAATTGCCATATTTTTTCTCAGCGTCCAGCACTTTGTTCCATCCATCGTTGAGCGTATCCTGTTCGGCTCGAAGCCGTCTCTGCTGCTTTTTCAGCCTCCTTGCGGTGGCAATAAGCCTCCGATGGAAGCGCTTTTGTTCTAAGGGTTCTTCTGGGACGATGTACTCGTTGTCGCCCAGGCTAACATCCTCTTCGGAGACAGGTTCATAATTGATGTCTTCGGCATCGTTGTCATCGGACAGCAGTTTCGGACTATGTTTGTCGTCCTCTCGCTCGTCCTGCTCTATCGCTGGATCCGCGGGGTCTTCAGCTTGCTCCAGACTGCCACCGTCGTTAGTGACAGTGTTGATATCTTTCCCTTTACGGGATTTAGTTTGGCGTTTCGGATGCCGATGTTTTGGGAGGTTCTTCGACAGGCTTGTCCTTTGCGGGATCGTTTTCGCCGTCACCCTCCTTCTCCTTAGGTGTATCCATCATATACACGTCGTATGAAGACGTAGTTGTCCATCGCCCGGTTACTGGCCGGTTTTGGTCTAGATCTGCTTCGACTTCGATGTCCATCCCTTCGAAGTCTTCGGAAGCGTAGTCAAGTAGATCAGTTAGATCTTCGACCGTGGCTACCAAGTGGGTGGTGGGTGGGAAGCAAAATTCTCCATCATTAGCCTCCAGTTCGAACCAGATATAATTCGGCTGTGTGTCCCTAGCTAAGGAGAGAGATTTTAACGAGTTTAGCACATCGCCAAAAGGTGAGTACCGGAAGATATCTGCAGCGCTGAATTCGGCGGTAGATGCCTGATCGAGCTTGAAGAGCGCGGATACGCATGGTTCGGAACCTACAGCCGGAGACGAGTCTGGAGTTCCGGTAACACAGACCCCGCTCAGAGTTGGGTCCGTGTGCGGCTCCAGCGCCGTTGACTCTGCGGCTTCCTCGGCGGGGTTAAGCTTCCCGTCCTCGGGTGACGCGATCTGTTCCGGATCTAAGGCCAGAATGGTTACAAGCACTATTTCTTGGTCCGGTGGCAGAGTTAGATCATGTTCATCGTGATGGCACGGAGAGGTCGTCGTGGGCTCGAATCCGTCGAAGATCAAGTCTCCGCGGATATCAGCAACGTAGTTCAAGATTCCAAACCTGACCTGACGGCCAGCGGCGTAGCTCTCAACCTGCTCGAGGTGGCCTTCTGTATTGGCATGGAGCATGAAGGCGCCGAACACAAAAAGCTGGCCGGGAGGGAAAGTTCCCTCAATGGTACCGTCGTGGTTGACAAAGCGATCCATCAGTCCTTTGGTCGATGACATAGTGGAACTCTCAATGAAAGCACCAATGTCGGTGGCAAAACCGGCGGATCTCGGGTAGGGGGTCCCGAACTATGCGTCTGAGGATCGATGGTAACAGGAGGCTAGGGACACGATGTTTACACAGATTCAGGCCCTCTCGATCGAAGTAAAACCCTACTTCCTGATATTAATCTGGATGAATATGATTACAAGAGTTGATCTACCTCGAGATCGTAATGGCTAAACCCTAAAGTCTAGCCTATGAGGATGTTATGATTCTCTAGCCTCTACGGACTAAACCCTCCAGTTTAAATATGCACCGGAGGAGCCTAGGGTTTGTACATAGACAGCTTGCAGAGGAAGGAAAGATCACACCCGAATCTAAAACCTGCATTTATACGAATACAGGAGTCCTATCCGGATACGAGAGACGATCTTCAACAATGATCTTCACGGCCCACCAGTACGGCGCACCACGAGTTATCCGGCCACATGAGGACCCCTCAATCCAGGACTCGTTCAGACACCATATTCTTCCTCTATCTTCCTTGGTAATAGATTTTTTTGCATTTAACTTGAGAAATCTATCAACATACACATTTCTAAAATTTTACCTGGGCAAACATAGTTCTTAATTTAAGTTGGTTTTAGCACTGTCTATGTGCTCTGGACATGTAAATGGAAGTTCGCTAGCTATTGAAAAGTCTCCCTGCTCATTTGGTTGTAAATTAATTTGGTGAGAGCCTTATTGCGGGTGATTCTCACTATGATTTGAGCAAGGCCTATGCATTTCAAATAGCAAAGCTTCTTGACGCTGGTAATTATTTTTCACTACAAAATAATTTTAAGCTCTGGCTGCATTCAGAGATATTAGAAGGTTCTTGATGTGATTTTGGACCTGAACGTGTGGTGGTGATCCTTAGTGACATGATTGTGAAAATGCTTTTCTTTGGTCGGCATGCCTGGCACACATTTACGGTTCTATTTTCAGTAATTATATTGTTCATGGGTTTGTTCTTCAAGGTAGGTCCTTACTGTACTGTACTTCAGTCACTAGGAAAAACATGTCTCATGTTTACTGCTCCCTCCGTCCGAAAATACTTGTCATAAAAAGAGACAAAAAAATATGTATCTACAACTAAAATACATCTAGATACATTCTTTTTTATTCATTTTGATGACAAGTATTCCAGGACGGAGGAAGTATATTTTACACTAGAAGTTCCTAGATCCTGCATAACTTTTTAGTTACTCTTACTTTTTTTCCATCCTCCGTGAGACAACTTTCAACTAAAAAAGCTATACTTCAGGATAAAATGTTAATAATTACCGGAAATCCATTGGCCCTCCCGGGAGGGCGCGCTCCTGCATGCGAAAAATATATTTCAAAGTGTGAAAAAAATTCAAATAAAAAATTGGCGCATACATCTCGACATTATATGTGTGCAAGTCAAGTTTTGGAGAAAACTGACATTTTTTGTGGCTTGTGTAAAAAAAAAATGATGTCTTGTGAAAAGTATTTTTTAACACCGAATTTTGTCTTTTTCACACATGACACATAAGTTGTTGGTTTTGGTTTTTCGCGAAACGATTTTGTGAGCATGTTCAATATCGAGTTGTTCACGCCAATTTTTTGTTTATAATTTTTTGACATCTCAAAATATGTTAAAACACTTTTTAAAAATCAAGAGCGCCGCTCCCATGTACCAATACGTCACTTTCAATAATTACATCATGATTAGTTTTTAAATCTCATACTGAACTCTTATTGTGCACTCAGACTTAACTCTTAACGTAAGATAAGTACCTTCAAGGAAAAAATACCGCGTGTGAGACACCCATGCCAACCATCGAGCCACAGTCTCATCCTCGTTTGCCGGCGTTGTGGTACCCCGTGGCGGTCACCGTGTTGTCCTTTGTAAGCGCGGCAAGCTGCCGATACTCTTCTTCTTCCAATACATGGTTTTTGCGTGGTAAAAACAAATGTAGAATTTCACTTGGTGGGACTCTATCTATCTTGACCAATTCTTCAAACACCTGAGGATAAGAAAAGTGAGGGTTTTGCTGAGTCAAATTGACCTTCTCTGTTCTAAATTACTCCAATGGAGTCTGCAGCTGCAATGACGTGATTGGCGTCCGATGGAGCTGACCATGCGCAAGAAAAGTTTGACACGGATTTCCTCCCTGTTTACGTTCTTTCTAAGGATCTTTGCCGTGTTGAATAGTTGCCAGTACTCTGACCGCTTCTTTGTCCATCGTGACCAAGGATCACCTATTTCAGCCCCGATGTAAAACT
The DNA here is from genome assembly GCA_902687465.1 of Secale cereale. Lineage (NCBI taxonomy): Eukaryota > Viridiplantae > Streptophyta > Magnoliopsida > Poales > Poaceae > Secale > Secale cereale. The sequence goes on from LR738714.1 coordinate 595,734,366, forward strand.
GTAGAATCATCCTCTCTTAATCTTCCATTGCCGATCCCATTTCTTCTTCTCCCAAACAACCAAACCAATTCATTCATCAACATGTCGACTTTCCCGACCGCCAACCCACCACCATTTGGCGACGATTTTACCAAACAAGCCTCCAGCACCTTCAACTCGTTCCTTGTCATCACCGTCGGTGCGCTCCCAACAGATCTAACACTGCTATCAGGAACAAGAATTCAAGATGATTTGTATCTAACTCCGAGTTTTGCATCTCATTCATGCAGTTGTTTCAGTGCTGAGCATCTTGGGATCCGTCGCCATAGCCTACTTCGTGTACAGGTGCGTCAAAAAGAACGGCCTCCCGGCCATCAACATCAACACTGGTCCCGCGCCGGCCGTGGCCGGGAGCACGATGCTTTACGCCGTGGTGCCAGACTCCCAGATACGGGATGCCACCGTCGAGAGGTTTCTCAAGGAGATTGCCGGGGAGAAACCCATCCGGTTCACCCCGCAGCAGCTCTCCGGCTTCACCAACAACTACTCCGCCCGGCTCGGCGCCGGTGGCTTCGGCGCCGTGTACAAGGGCATGCTGCCCAATGGCCTCATGGTCGCCGTGAAGCGTCTCCACCCCGGCCACGACGACAGGACCTCACAGGAGCAGTTCATGGCGGAGGTGGGCACCATCGGGAGGACGCACCATATCAACCTAGTCAGGCTGTTCGGCTTCTGCTACGAAGCCGACGTGCGCGCGCTGGTGTACGAGTACATGGAGCACGGCGCGCTCGACTCCTACCTCTTCGACCGGACCGGCGACGTCGGCTTCCAAAAGATGCGCGCCATCGCCGTCGGCGTCGCCAGGGGGCTCCGGTACCTCCACGAGGAGTGCCAGCAGAAAATCGTGCACTACGACATCAAGCCCGGCAACGTGCTCCTCGACGGCGTCCTCACGCCCAAGGTGGCCGACTTCGGCCTCGCGCAGCTGCTGAGCCGGGCGGACACGCACAAGACCGTCTCCGGGATGCGCGGCACGCCCGGGTACGCCGCACCGGAGATGTGGATGCAGGCCGGCGCCACCGAGAAGTGCGATGTCTACAGCTTCGGCATCCTCCTGTTCGAGATCCTCGGCCGAAGGAGGAACTTCGACGAGGCCGCGCCGGAGAGCCAACAGTGGTTCCCGAAGCTTGCGTGGGAGAAGTACGAGAGCGGCGAGCTCATGGAAGTCGTGGCGAGCTGTGACGGCGCGAGCGAGGAAGACAAGAAGGCAGCGCGTAGGATGTGCGAGGTGGCGTTCTGGTGCGTGCAGCAGCAGCCGGAGGCGAGGCCGCCGATGGGTGTGGTGGTGAAGATGCTGGAGGGCGAGATGGACATTGCGTCGCCAGCGAACCCGTTCCAGCATCTCATGGCCACGCCCGCGGCGGCGAACCTGTGGACCACGGGGACGAGCACTGTGAACTCGGTGTCGACTTCTGCAAATGGTGTTCCTCGTGGTAGCGACGAGATCGTTTAAGCTGACTCGTCTGCTCGTGCAATTGTCATGGAACAATAGACGTAGAACATATGCATTGATAGGAAACTTTTTTTTTTTGAACAACGATAGGAAACATTGACTAAACGTTATTGTAGTTCATTCACAAAACGCATACGTTGCAAAACATCGTCTACTTTGTTGTCATCCGCTGCCTACGGTGGACGTTGCGTGTCCGCGCTCTCATGCCACAGAGCTCCTGATAATTTTTGGTCAATCTTGTTGGGGTTATCGGTTTCTGCTTTAAGATCCGTGCTATTTTTTTCCTGGGCTGACAAGTCCGTCTGTGTATTGTTTTGGGCTGTTTTTATTAACTAAACACACATCTCGGTCAGTCGTTACGTTTCTGCTTTAAGATCTGCGCTATTTCTGCCTTTATTTTTTTTCGTTTCTATTTTATTATGCGTTTTTGCCTTTTTTTTCTTTATTAGTCGGTTTTCTAGTTTTGGGTATTTTTGGAATCTTAGGTGAGTGAAAATGTATACACACAAATACTATATAATATGTGTCAAATTGCATTATTATATAATTATTATTTTGCATATTAAAAAGTGCAATTTTTGTGTCCAATACTGTAGAATAAGTTTTCTACCATTATTTATTTTCATTTTCTTTCTTCGCAAAGTATAATACCAATGCCACTAATTCATTATTTCCTCAAAAAACCACTATTTTTGTAGTTTATATTTCATTTTCATTCTTCTTCAAGGGTAATACCAATGCCACTAATTCATTCATTCTTAGGAAACTAATTTTTTGGCAAAAAATTCACTTTTATATGCTTATACTTGCATATTTAAAAAACAAAAAATCTATGTATATTGTGTGTAAGTTTTGTCATTGTTTGGTTTAATTTATTTTTTCATTTTTCATTTTATTAAATGGTAATACCAATGACTTCACTATTATATACTTATTCTTGCATATTATAAAGGGTTAGATCAATACCACTAAGTCATTATTCCTTTGAAAAATTATTATTTTTTCATTTTTTTTCATTTTTCCTTCTTTCTTTTAGAACGTAATATCAATACCAGTAATCATTCCTCCTTAGAAACTTTATTATTTTAAATTTAAATTTGTTTTCCTTTCTTCTTTAAGGGTAATACCATTGCGATTAATTCTTCCTTCTTAATAAACTTCCTTTTTGCAAAAAAAATCCTATATTTATATGCATATTTAAAATAGTGCAACTTCTGTGTAAATTCAAACTGGGTGCAAGTTTTGTCATTGTTGGTTCTTATTTCTATTTTTTTTGTTTTTTAAATAATACCAATGCCAATAATTTATTCTTTTTAGGAAACTTTATTTTTTAGTTTTACTTATTTTTATTATTTTATTTTATTTTTAAAGGCGAAACCAACACAGCTATTAGATCTCTAGTCCAATAGTGCAAATTTCTTTTTGTCTAATCTAATACTCCCTCCGTCTGGAAATACTTGTCAGAGAAATGCATAAAAATGGATGTATCTAGAATTAAAATACGTCTAGATGCATCCATTCCTCCGACAAGTATTTGTGGACGGAGGGAGTATTTGGGTGACACTTGCTTTTTTGTTGTTATAGGTAGCAGCTTAAAGGTGAAGAATGTGTGTGCGACACTTTTACATGGATGATCGATCCCCATTCCGGGTCCAAAGTTGCATGGTTTCTGAATAGTCAATATGATTTGTATAATGCATCGAAATAAATCTAATATTAAGTTGTCTAGTATGATGATTACTAGACATAAATGAGTTAGAAATATGGGTTTAAATACGCTCTTCTCTCCTTTGACCTGGCCCAAAAAAAAAAACTGTCAACTTACACGTAGTTGCTTCCTTATTTTACCATGTTTACCCCTCTATTCTATTTTTTTTCCTATCGAGTCATGTCTTAGCACCACCCATTGTGGTTGTTGTGTTTACGTGCCACGCCAAGAGCTCGCACTACCCCAAGCTGATGCAGCCTTGCCCAGCTTTGGTTTCTCCTCCGATCATAGGTCCTCCTCACCTCTACCGCCTATTTTTTTGAGCCACGTCGCTGTGTTGCGCTTGTCATCGTTGTTTAACATTGACTCGATTCCGATAGATTGATTAGTAGTGCTTAATTGCTAACATGTTTTTTCTGACACGTTGGCCAGCTCCAAGCGATGAATTTCCTTATTTCTACAACCGAGTCCAAGTTGCAGTACAAATTGTGTGCGCTTTGCTACCCCTGCTTTTCTATGGTAGGGTGCACCTTGTTCTTCTTTTTACGCTTCTACCTTTCAAACCTCATATCTAAAGAGAACGTGGATTGGCGGTTGGCGCACACCCAATGAATGAACTATTCTCTCCGAGCAAGCAAGATGAAAGTGGCAGTGCCGACGAACTGAAGGGTAACGGTGCAGCGAAATGCTCCCTTCAATGTCCAAGCAACTCCATAGCCCCCCGAACAACAAGCGCTAACAAAACAACATTGTGTCTACCTCGCCTAGACACGGACCACATGGATAATTCCCCACGCCCTAATATGCCGGCAAAAAAAAAAAGAGTGAATCATCGAACCATGTGACCTTTGCCAACGTTCAGTGATGAAGACGGCCCTAGACACCCTAGGCTGTGGCCTGGGGCGTGAGACCCAAGTCGTTCATTAACTATGGCTACAAAGGCGGTCTGGGCCTTGGCCCAATCCTCACGCCGCCACGGTTGATGTTGACGTTGACGACATTTCTTTTTTTCAGAAAATTTCCGATATATTCATTTGCAATCATGACACTACAACGAATATCAGAAATAATAAAAATTGCATTCAGATCCGTAGACCACCTAGCGACGACTAACAGCACTGAAGCGAGCCGAAGACGCACCGCCGTCATCGCCCCTCCATCGTCGGAGTCGGGTATAACTTGTTGTAGTAGACAGCCGAAAAGTCGTCGTGCTAGGGCCACGTAGGACCAGCGCACCAGAACAACAACCACCGCAGATGAAGAATAACGTCGATCAGAAAGATCCAATCCGAAGACACGCGAACGTAGACGAACACGACGAGATCCGAGCAAATCGATCAAAGATAGATCCGCCGAAGACACACCTCCACACGCCCACCAACGATGCTAGACGCACCACCGAAAGGGGGCTGGGCGGGGAGACCTTTGTTTGTTCCATCTTCAGAGAGCCGCGCAGGACACAAACCCTAGCAAAACTGAAAGAAACAACTAAAAACGAAGCCCTCCTGCAGGCCCTTGCCGAGATCCACCGCGCCTCTATGAAGGCGACGACAGCGACGGCGGCGGGAGGCAGAAACCCTAACTTTTTTGTGGAGGAGGAGGATGCAGCGGCTAAATAGATTTGATTTTGTTAATCTCGCATGGAGCTTTGAACGACGTTGACGGCACTTCAATCATGCAAGCCACTGTCTATGCCCACGCGCCATAGTTTTGCCAACAATCATGATTCGATCAAAGTGAAGCATGCATGAACCAGAGTTCAAAGTCTGGAATAGACGTTTTGGAGTCCATGTACTAGAGTGAATGCACGGGTGCCCTATCCCCATTTCCCACAATTTTAGTGCGCACTTAGCTTAGTGATAACGCGAGGTCGTGCAACAGGCACGTATACTCTTCCTTTTCCTACAAAACGACTTTGTGGCAGTGGCACGAGCACGACTTTTTCCTACGCTCCCAGCGTATCAGTGCAGCACTCCACCGCCCCAAATTGCATGCGCGCGGTACCGACTTCTAGTTTTTCAAGTGGCGAACTAGGAGTGGCTTAGAGCATCTCTAGCAGAACCCTCAAACCCCCAAACCCTTTGAAATAACCGCTTTTTTACAGGTTTCGTCCGAAAAACCACATAGACTAGAACCCTTAAACCCTTAAAACTGTAAAAAAAATTAGAGGTCCAACCCTCAAACTAGATTTCAGCCTGTAGAAGTGAGGGTTGGGAGGAGAAACTCCTCCCAACCCGCACTCATTTCCGTTCCAGCGCGGGAACGTCCTCCCGCTCGCCCCATGGAGCTCCCCGCCGCCACCTCGCCTCCGCCGGCCGCCGCGCCGGCCGCCGCCCCCGCCCCGGCCGCCCCCGCCCCCGCCGCCGCGCGCCCGCCCCCGCGCCCGCCCCCGCGCCGGCCCCCGCCCCCGCCCCCGCCCCCGCCCCCGGCCCCGCGCCCTCCCCGGCCCCGGCCCCCGCGCCTCCGCCGGCCACCCTCGGGGCGAAGCGGCGGCGGGCCGGACTGCCAGCGCCTCCGCCGGCCCCGGCCGCCCCCGCCCCCGCTCCCGCCCCGGCCATCGCCCCGGACGCCGGTCCGGCCCTCAAGAAGAGCCGGCTGAAGGCGGCCTCCCGTGGGCCACGAGGGGCTGCCTCCAAGGCCGCCGGCGAGTCCTCCGTCATGGCCAAGCCGCGGAAGAAGACCGTGACAAGGAAGAAGCCCGCTTCCACGCCCGCGGAACCTCCTCCCGTCGCGCACGAAGTGTTCGAGGAAATGGCAACCCCATCCTCGTTCATGAACCTCCTCCAAGACGCGGAGGTGGACCTCGGGGCTCCGCCTCTAGAACCCTTTAGGGTTGGTGATGACTTGGAGGAAGATGAGGAGGATGAAGGGGATGACGAGGAGGAGGTGGCCGAGATAGGGGAGGAGGCATTCACCGCCGCTTCCCGCCCACACGTGCGGTCTACAAACTACACCGAGGCGGAAGATATCCTCTTGGTTCGTGCTTGGGCAGCTGTGGGGATGGATGCAACCACCGGCACCGACCAAACCGGTAAACGTTATTGGCAAAGGATCGAGGACACATATTGTAGGATCAAGCCGAAGAATAGTGGGTTCATCTCTCGCACTTACCGGTCGCTTCAAGGCCGGTGGGAGTTGATGAAGCCCGCTTGTGCTCGTTGGAGTGCGGCCATGGACCAAGTGAGGGAAGCACCACCTAGTGGAACCGTGGAGAGTGACTATGTGAGTACATATCTTCACTATTTTGATTATGTGTGTGTGGCTATTGTTCTTATGTGATTATGTGTGGCTATTGTTCTTATGTGATTATGTGTGGTTGATAGGAGACAATTGCCGGCATGAGGTACAAAGAGATGGCCGCTTCCAAGGGCAAGCCATTCCCATTTAAACATGCTTGGGCAATTCTTCAAACATTTGACAAGTGGAAGTTGAGGGATCAAGAGACCGCACCCAAGAGGTCGGCAATGCTTAGGATGGATGATAGTGAAGATGAGGATGGGGAGAGGAACTTGGGCAAGCCCGAGGGAACCAAGAAGGGCAAGGTAAGGGTGAAGATGGAAGAAGAGGCGTCAAGCCAAAGGGAGAAGATGGAGCAAATGATGAAGGCAAGAGAGGAATTGACAAAGAAGACATTGGAGACGAAGCTTCTTATCACCGAGAAGAAGAAAGAGGTCAAGCTTGCACAAGTGGAAGCAAAGCGTGAAGAAGCAAAGCGCAAGGCCGACTTGGAGGAGAGGATGATCAAGGTGAAAGAGGCAAAGGTATGGAAAGAACTCATGGTGGAAGAGAAGGAGCACATGATGATGTCCAAGAAGGACATGGATCAAGAACAATTGCAATGGTGGAAGGACTACAAGGAGGACATCGCGGAGAGGAAGAGGATATTCCGTGGTGCGTCCTCTACTCTTCGAGGTGACACTCCGATGAGTTGTGGTGGCGATGGCGGTGTGGAAGACTCCACCACCGATGGAGGTGCTTGATGGACGTGGAAGTGGTCTAGGAAATGGCGCCAAGTGTAATTTTTTGGTGATGGTGCCTAGTAGATGAGGAAGATGATGATTGTGTGATGTAAAAACTATTAAACCATGCATCAATGATCTTTATTTCCGTGTTTGTTTGGAGGTTTATTGTGTTTTTCTAGTGAAAATTATGCAATGCCAAATGACAGGTTTACGGGTTGGGGTTGGGGCAAAGAGTAGAACCCTCAAACCCAACCCGTATAACCGAATATTCGGTTATACGGGTTGGGTTTGAGGGTTCTACTCTTTGCCCCTGTTTTTCAACCCGTAAAAGTGTCAAAATTGGGCAATTCTCAACCCTTAAAACTGGTTTTACATTTAAGGATTTGAGGGTTCTGCTAGAGATGCTCTTAGATGGTTAGGTTTATTGTGCTGGAACCAGCTCGCTAGGGTTTAAGTTCTAGACTTCGTATTTCTGATAGTATTTTCAAGTATGAATATGTATGTGACGACTTTGTCAATCGTAAGATATTTATACCGACTCAACATTTTCGAGGCACTCACAAGAATAGGATGTGCATACCTTGTAGCTGGTATAGTCGTGCAGGTTTGCACTTCCTTACGAGTACGAGAGGAACCCTTTCTGGCTGCCGCCTCCTCCTCCACCTTCATAAAAAAAGCTAGGGTTTTTGCCTCCCGCTGACGCCGCTGCAGGTCCGTCTTCTCTCCAGTGGTCCTAGGGCCATGGGAACGCGGTGGATCCCGGCAAGGGTCGGCGGGAGGGCTCTGTTTTTAGTTGTTTCTTTCAATTTTGCTAGGGTTTGTGTCATACTCAGGAAGACAAGACGGTGGCGGCTCTCTGAAGATGGAATAAAGGTCTCCCCGCCTAGCCCTCGTTTCAGTGGTGCGTCTAGCACCGTTGGTGGGCGTGTGGAGGTGTGTCTCCGGCGGATCTATCTTTGGTGGATTTGCTCGGATCTCGTCGTTGTTCGTCTACGTTCGTGTGTCTTTGGATTGGATCTTTCTGATCCACGTTATTCTTCATCTACCGCGGTTGCTGTTCTGGTGCGCTGGTCCTACGGGACCTTAGCAAGACAATTTCCCGACTGTCTACTACAACAAGTTGTGCCCGACTCCGGCGATGGAGGGACGATGACGGCAACGCGCCTTCAGCTCGCTTCAGTGATGGTAGTCGTCGCTAGGTGGTCCATAGATCTGGATGTAATTTCTATTATTTCTGGTATTCGTTGTACTGTCATGATCGAAGATGAATAGATCAGAAATTTTCTCGCAAAAAAAATAATATGATGTGCATGCGTATACTTTGTTAAATAAAAATAGCTCTTCAAGCGTGCAAGTCAATTATTTTCCTTCAAAAAATATACTCTGTCTGTGCGCGCGCGCAGATTCCATGTTTATCCCATGCTTTGCGGGTTCTTGTTCACCGAGATTTATTTAGTGAGCATTGACATCACCCGTTGGCTGTTGCATTATGCATTTGTATGACGTGTCGTACGTACGTTAGTCGTCCGAATCCCAGGTTCGATGCACGCATCTGCTTTAGCATGGCGTCGCGATTGGATAGCGAGTGCGCGCGTAGATTTGATAGATCCGGATACGACTCGTAGTACATGTGTCGATGTAATCATGTAAACAGGGCTATAGATGTGGATGATTTAACCATTTTGGCCGGTTTTAGCTTCTGCGCGAGGTTATCCTCGCTTCTCGGTGACCGTGACATGCTGCGACCGGCCGTGAACGCTTTCTTTGGCTGAGCTAGTGCAAGCTAGTGCGGTTTTCGAACGTGGAACGACCGTCTTCTCCTGACGACTCTCCAGTCTGCAGCGAATTCAACTGATAATTAGCTACCTGTACTTGAAGGAAAATATGTTGTCTAGCTGTGGAATTCTGTGAGATATGCAATGTTAGATGAAGCCTCGTTCCTTCGCAGAATCTCCACAGAGAACAGTCCAACCTGAACTGAAAATATGTAAGCGAGGGAGTACGAACGTGTGCAACATGCCAGCAGAGTCCGGCCTACTATACCGGAAAGGCATCGGACGGAACACCAACTAAGCCGAATCGTCCGACCAATACAGACCGGCCGGTCGCACGCCCCATTTCGCAACGCCCGTCCAACTGTTTGATCTGCCCGACTTTTTTTTTTTTTTTTTGAGTTTGTTTGATCTGCCCGACATGGCCAGCCTGTTTCTGGCTTGTTTCTGAATCACAAGAATCAGCTCGGCACCTTCGTGAAAATGAAATGATGAGAATTATTTTAAAGATGAGCCCTAATATATCCTTAGGCGGCGGCTGCGTGCGGTGCGTGATCTTTTTCCATGACACCACTAGATAAGGTTAAGTTAATTTCCAAGAGGATCAAATCCTCCTGAAAAGATAACTTAAGTTAACGACGCCGCCGTTGATTGCACAGGTAATCAGAACAACCACGACTCTCCAAGTCAGAGAAGCGGATCCTCTGACATCCTCAAGGAATATCACGAAGCTACAGTGAAATGTGTGTAAATCGAAGAAGGAATGTCAGGTACTGCAGCAACTACTATGCGGATTATTGTAGCATGTATAAAAATAAGTCAAAAAATAATTTTATTGCATCATAATTTTGTTTGTATGTAATTTTTGTACATGTATAAGTAGATTTGTAATTAGCGAATTAATTATAATTATTTTAAGCTTAACCATATGGATTTGAAGAAGGGATGTAACTGTTACTGTAGCTTACGTGACATCCTTTAGAGCATTACTAGTAGAACCCTCAAACCCTCAAATCCTTAAAGCAGTTTTAAGGGTTGAGAAGTGCCACCTTTTGATACTTTTAAGGGTTAAAAAATAGGGGCAAATACTAGAACCCTCAAACCCTTAAAAAACGGTTATTTCCTCCCGCGCGAGAGAGGAGGAGGAGTGCGGGTTGGGGGGGAGATTTTCCTCTCAACCCCTACTTCTACAGGTTGCAAACTGGTTTGAGGGTTGGACCTCTATTTTTTTTACGGGTTTGAGGATTTAGAGGTTCTAGTCTACGGCGTTTTTTCGACGAAAACTGTAAAAAAAAAACGGTTATTTTTAGGGGTTTGAGGGTTTAAGGACTCTACTAGACTTGCTCTAGGATGTTAGAGGATCCGGTTCCCTCCAAGTCTGGGCTAAAATAAGGCTACGGATCAGTAATAAATCCTGCAGGGTCCCGTTTCAGCAGCACTGATCAGCCAAACTGCTAGTGCGAGAAAATGAAGCAGAGCCACTGCTGATTCTTCAGGTCAATTCCTGCTCAGTTTTATACTATAAATACACACGTCAAACTGGCCCCTCTTCGCAACTTCGCAGAAATACTACGCTACTCCACCCTCAACACCTCTCGCCGATGTACTCCTGCAACGACCGAGGCCGCACGGCCGCGGCGGCGCGTATCATGGAGCCCGGCGCCAAGTACCAGCCATGCAACACGGCGGCGACGCAGACGGCCGGCCAAGTCCCCACGGACGAGCAGCAGCCGCCGCCGCGGCGCACCAGGAGGAAGCACTCGGCGTCGGCCTCGCGCCGCTCGTCCACCACCGTGGTGGCGACCGACGTGTCCAACTTCCGCGCCATGGTGCAGGAGCTCACCGGCTTCCCGCCGGCCGCCATCTTCCGGCCGCTGCCGCGTCGGGCACACGCCGCCAGCCACTCCCTGGCCGCCGCCGTGCATGGGTGCGGCGGTGCGCTGCAGGGTCGCCGCTCGGACGCGCCAACTACCGCCGGCGGCGTCCCGGCCCTGGTGAAGCCGCTGACGCACCCGCCGCAGTGCGCCCTGCCCGGCGTGTTTGACGGGCTGCCCGACCTCGGGTCGCCGGAATTCGACACGTGGCCTGACTTGTCCTTCGAATAATACAAGAGTATGCTTACTGGTTGAGTAGATTGTTAATGTGATCAAGGGTAACTTGGTAATTTCCTTCTGCTCATGTTTATGCTTGCGTTTGGCGAGTCCTTTAAAAAACAAAAGGACGTGCTTCTTCAAAAAAATGTTTTTGCTTCTTCAAAAAAACAGAAGGGCGTCATTTCTACAGTACAAGTTTATGGTTAAAGTAGTCTAAAAAAAGTTTATGGATGAAGGATTGAAATGCTTAGCTTTTTTACCAGAAGAAATACATGCCGGCTATTCACTGTATCCGACAAACATCAAGGAATACATTTTGAAAAGGGCAACGATCTGCGCTGGCGCGCCGGCCCAACTATTGGGCCGATCGCACGCAGCCGTTGGATCCGAGCACGTGGGCCGTTGGACCCCACTGAAGAAAACGGTTCACCCTATCTTCTTCTTCCTCGCGCCGCGGCGCTGCGTCTCCTATCGCCCCCGCCGCTCCAAGCGTTGCGCTGCCCTCCCTCCCCCCTCGCCGTCGCTGCAGCAAAAAAGGCTTCGGATGCATAAAAAAATGGTAGCCGCTGATTCCAGCAATGGCAGTGGGTCGCTTCTAGCACACAAAAAATGCGTCCTCGCCATTGTCGCGGTGTTGTGCTTGTAGCATTACCAGTAGTCACTACTTGCAACAAAAATCGCGCTGATTTCCAACAAATATAATGGCCAGTTCCAGCAAAAATTCTACGGGTGTCACCGTTTGAAGCAAAAAAATCTGCCGGTTCCGGCAAAAAAATCATTGCGCAAATGCCTGGTTGAAGCTTTTCTGTCAAATGTTGCAACTTTTTTCTTTTCACAGTGTCTAGTTGAAGCTTTTTTATCTAGGGTTGAAGCTTTCCTGTCAGCGGTTGCAGCACTCGCGAACCTCCCAGCTATCGCGCATCTCTGATTGAAGCAAAAAATACCATCAGTTCCAGCAACAAAATCTCTACGGTTGTACTATCTGTGTGGGAGGGGGGAGGGCAGATTAAGGTGTTGTGGGGGAGGAGATGCTTGCATCAAGGGGGGAGGAGGGGGAGGCGCTCGCGAGAGGACATGCTTGCAGGGGGAGGCACTCGCGAGAGGACATGCTTGCAGGGGTAGGCACTCGCGAGAGGACATGCTTGCAGGGGAAGCGCTCGTGAAAGGAAGAAGAAGCACAGAAGAAGAAAAATGTTTCGCTTGAGGCCCACCTAGTGTACATGGCCTGTATCCCCGTGTGGAAAGAGCGAGCGAGCAAGGGGCGGCCGGTCGTCCGGAGGGAAACGTTTACCTTTTGAAAAACTCAAAACAAGAAGAGAAAAACACAACATAGTATCCAAAGTTTTTAACACATCGTAGGATGGCTTCCTCTCTTCTCCACCCCCCCTCCCCCTCGGCGTTCCTCCGCCTTTCTCTCCTCTTCCCCCACTACTGCAATGTCCCTCTTCTTCTCCTGTCTCTGGCGAGGCTCTGCCGCTCGGTCGTGCAAGCGGGGGCCTTGGGCGCGACCAATCGCTTCTGGGCTCTTGGATATGAGGAAGCGGAGCCTGAGGATGACTCGATGTCGTCGGGGGCCGTTGTGCCTTCCCTGGTGGTGCCTTCGCATCGCGGTGATCGCCGACGGCGTAAGAGCATCTCCACCCGCACCCCCAACAAGCCCACCCCCAAGGTCCTTTTTATCGCCGGCACCGAAAAATCGGCCCAGTCGTGCCACCAGAAACCCATTTTTCGCCGGCTTTGGCCGAATTTGACGCCGGCGGACCCAGGCCGAACCCGGCGCGTTGCGGGGCGCTCGGGGGCACCGGGCGAAATATTTTTTGGCGCGAAAACGACTGGGCCCTCCGAGTCAGCGACTCGGCGCCTTCGTCGTCCTCATCGCCTCGGTTCCCGTGGGAATCAATGCAAGGCTGTCCGCGCTAGTCAGCCTTCCATTGATGCCTCACAAGCGGCGCAATGAAGGCGCGGCGACGCGCGTGCACACGGCGACCACACACTCCCCCTGGCTATATAAGCCGCCCCTCTCTCACAGGTGGACGCACACAAAACTCGGCACATAAATCCTCCCTTCTCACCGCCGACGAGCCGACGCCCTTCTCCCCCTCTCACCGCCGACGAGCCGACGCCCTTCTCCCCCTCTCACCGTCGACGCCCTCTCGACCTCTCCTCTCTTCCCCGTGACCAGCAAGGCCGAACGCTACCCAGGCGATGGCTCGGCGGCCAACGGCTTCGGCCGCCGCCACCTGCACGAGGACGAGGCACGGCTCCTCTACGAGGTTAACTACCCGACGCCGCCAGACATGCAGGTGCCGGGCTCGTGGAGGCTGAGCGCCGGTGGCGTACCAGTGCCACCGCCGCCCATCGATGCCGACCGGCGCGCCAAGATCACGCGCATCCGGTCCTCGCTGCCGGAGCCGAAGCGGAATGCCGAGGTACGCCCCCAACAGCAACACATTGTGGACGACGTACTTCGAGCGCCGCCATGAGGAGCAGCTCGCCTCCAACAACGACGTCGAGCCTCGCGGCCGCCTCAACTCCGAGGGGTGTCGCCTATGGTGGGGCGTCCCCGACTGCACCCTCGAAGCCGTCCTCGAGCACATCGAGGGCGGCAACATGTCGCACTTGGACTACCCGACGGCCCCCTCCTTCTCTCGCCGACGAGACAGCTCCTGGATGCCGCGTCGGATGGAGACGACGTCCTCCTCGTCGTTGGGCTCCCTGTCCTCCGGCTCGCCCGCGCTCCGCCCCGTCAAGCCGAAGCCCCAGGAGACGCCGCTCGGACGGCGCACCCGGCACGGCGCCCTCGTCATCAACGAGCCCTCCCCCTCTTCCCGCCTTGTCTGACCGAAGAGGGAGCCGGAGCTCCTCGCATTGAAGAAGGAGCACGAGGCCATGGCCGCCGCCGACGAGGCCGCCCTGAAATGGGTGCGGGAGGACTACATCCGAGAGGAAATGGCCCGCCAGCGCCGCGCCCTCGAGGAGATAGCCGCTCGACGCCGTGGACATGAGGAGGGCAACGTCGTCATCCTCAAAGACAGCGACGAGGAAGCGCCAGGGCCTTCCAACCCCCCATGCATCGAGGACGCTGGTTAGGGGAGCAGCAGGGACGGCGACGGCAGGCAGGACGGCGGCGACGGTGACGACGACAACCACGGCGGCGACTACACGAACTTCTACAAGCTCCTCGACATGTAGAAGTATCGGGGTGGCACGGCGGCCGCATTAGTTTCTAGTTTAGTTTATTTTTAAAAATTATACAAATATCGATGAACCAGCCTAGTTTGGCTAAAATTGTGTCATGTTTGACCGAACTGTGCCAAAGTTTGTTTTAAAGAAAACAGCGTCTGGGCCGGCCTTGGGGCCACGGTTGGGAAACCGATCGCCCCACGCCCATTTTTTCACCGGCTTGTCTCCAGAGTGCGTTATTTCAAGCCCTTGGGAGACCGAACGAGTGCCGGCTTGTCTCCAGACTGCGTTATTTCAAGTTCTTGGGAGACCGAAGAAGTGGAGATGCTCTAATTTTGCCCCAGAAGGGCATGGGGCGTGCCACAGGATTGAGAGGGTTGGTCCCTAGTGGTCTCGACCAGATCCCGCAGGTGAGTCAAGTTACCTCGTCGAACTCTCTGTGCTGACATCCTTGGCCCATGTGCCTCGGCTTGTGGCTGCTTTTTTTTAGGTGTAACTAGGGATTTATTCAAAATTCAAAGAATTTTGAATACAAATGATGTCCGGGAAAGTTCCTAGCCACACATGGCGGCCCACGTGAAGAGTTGACGCAGCCTTAGCTAATCTATGAGCCTCACTATTACATTCCCTTGGTTCATGACGAAATATAACATGCTCAAAATCTCTTCTGCGACTTGATATTTCATCCAGAATAGGCGCATAAACTGCAGCTGTGTCTCTGCTAGTATTGGTGATTACTTGGGCGCAATCAGAGGCGATTAGAAGTCGCTGGACATGTAAATCCTGCCCCAAAGCCAATGCCTCATTGCATGCCCACGCCTCCAAGCTGGCTGGATCGGAGAGGCCGTCGAAAACAACAGCTGATGCCCCACGGAAAATTCCATGACTATCTCTGCAAATAGCTGCCACTGCACCTTTGTTTCCATGTCGGGATAAACCCCCGTCCACGTTCATTTTCACATCTGTTTCTGCCTGTGGAAGCCACCCCTGTCGCCTCTGGCATGGGTGGCATGGCGGCGCTCCTGCATTAGCTCTTGGAAAAGAAGCTGCGGTGATCTCCAAGTCCTGCAGGTAGCCATCCATGACAATGAGTTTCAGAGCCCCTTATCTACGATGTGTTTCATAAATCGCTTGTGGCTGCTTTGTGGGTTGGATCTGTGGCTCCGACGGTTTGTGGGCCGGTTGGATCACCACGCCGATCTATCTCAGTCACACTGATCGGTCTTAATCCTCCTGGTTTTTTTCCGATTAAACATAGTGATAACAAGCACCGAGGAACGGAAGCAGCCATCCCCTAACATCAGAAAAGCGTAACGGTAAAAGGAAAGCTAACCCAAAACAGCCAAGAAATATAAAAGCAAACAATTCCACTAAAAACAAACAAACACAGCTCTTTATTGTAAGACCGACACGTGCAATTATCACGTGACTCAATAAATACTACTAGTCCCTCTATAAAAAAATATAAGAGCGTTTAGATCACTAAGGTCTTGTTTGGTACTAGTGTATTTTAGGGAATTGGTGGGGATTATCCCGATCAAACCCCTAAATCCCCACATATCCCTAAACATCATTTGATTCTAGTGTATTTGACATGTTTTATCTCCACATTTCCCCACAATCCCCAAGCTCTAGTGCATTTTCCTCAATATCCAATACACTACCCCTACCTAGTGTATTGGGGATAAATGAGGATTTGAAGGGATTGGGTGAAGGTTGGGGTTTCACCCAATCCCTGCGGGGATAATCCCCACCAATCCCCTAAAAACCATAGTACCAAACAAGGCCTAAAGTAGTAATCTAAACACTCTTAGGCCTCGTTTGATAGGAAGGGATTTGGGGGGGTTCGAGGGGAGGGGATTTTAGAGGATTTGGTGAATCCACCTCTTCCACCCAATCCCCTCAAATCCCTTTGAAACCCCCCAAATCCCTCTAAACACAATCCACTTCGTATAAAGTTGTTGTTTGGTATGAGGGGTTTGCAAACTGATATAAAATGTGCAAAGCAACTAAAAATGTAATCTTTACTAGTAAAACAAGATCATATCATGAAGAGCCTCACATGCACGGAGTATATGACAAGCTACATAATTGTAAAGGTCTCCAAATAAAAATGTGACCTGCCACAGAGAATAATTTTGCAGCAACAACATAATTTTGCATGAACTCAAATCAATATGTCATCACATGCATGTAGTATATCACAACAACATAATTTATTGTAACATTACGACTTGGAATCAACATGCCATGTGTGATCTTTCATATCAACAATAGTTCATACAGCCACAAAATATTCAGATAAAATGAATTTGCTCTTTCGATGTCATGATCATCCAGCTTTTGAGTGGCCAAATTTTTAATCCATTCAGCTAGTTGTGTTGCTTCTTTTGGGGCCTGGAACCTGATGAAACAAAAGGAGATGAACATGGGATGCTACTTCTGCATGAGAAACAAAAGATAATAAAAGAAACATGTGCATGCCACTAGAGAACAAGAACAACAGCACTGTCCCAATCTCCAACGCAGCACCCACATCAAGAGACAGTTACAGCTTACAACATTCCAGGAGAAAAGAACAGCTCTTATCTACACAGTAGGCTCGTTTCTGAAATATTGATCTACGGCGACGGTATTTTTGTCCAAACTACATTGAGATCATCTTACGCCTCACCAAATATCACTACCATCTCTGAAGTAAACAACCAGAGAAACATCACTGGATAATCGGTGATCCACAAACTAAAAAAGATGAGGCGAGATTCCAAATCTCAACATGACAAACAGTACCACTTCCCGGGAAATGCAAACCAAAATACAATATGTCGGTTTCATCTCTGATCAGGTCAAACCATATAGCATCCTAACAACAGCGTCGAGCGCGCGAAGAAAATCTGTTGAGACAGGGAACGGCGGCCTTACAGAAAAACAACACCGGCCAACACCAACCTTCCAGCAGAGACATGCTGAGCAAGGTGGCACCACAAATCCTGGTCAAAAAATCAGGAGGAAAGAAAGAACAAATTACTTGCCACTAGTAACAATCAGATTCCCAGATATATGCCTGATGAAAAACATCTCCATAAAAAGAGCTGGAGCGACAAGGTGAAAAAAGCAATATGACAAAAGTGTGCACTGAGCATAAAAGATCATTCCAAATTTGTGTAGAATCCTGGACTACTGTGCATGTACTGCACTGTCCCAATTCGTGTAGAACCCATAATGCTTCAGTATGAGACCAAATAACCAAATCTAAAAGAGGGAGAGCAGGACACGCCCAACAATATTGACAATCTAAGATTGTAGCGAACTGAATGTACCCAAACAGCACTCGCTAATTGCAACCGAATTTACGCGTGACAATTGGGTCCCAAGATGGAGGCAACTCGTCCACCCCAACAAGAACCCAAGCGGCCGGCTGGCAAAATAAAAATATATCAGCGGCATGTAATAAAATAAGTTTACCAACATATATATAGCTCCATTCAACTCGACAACAACCATGTACACTAACAAAAGAAATAGCATATACCTGGAAATTAATTCCAAACATTTTTTTCTGTTTTAAAATAGCATAACAGTCCAATCCAAGTAAGTGTTGTACAACACAATCACACAAATTTAAGAGGCTTTTGAATTGTAGCACCACAGGTGGGGGGGGGGGGCAGCAGAGCACATATCACAGGACCAGTTCTCCTTTCCTGCCACTAGCTGCAGAGCAGTCACTGCACCCTATTTCAGTGATCGAAATTGCTCTGCAGACGAAACTGCACACACGATGTGCAGCCGACAGTCAAATCCAACGGTGGAACAGTGTTGCTGCTGTGCATCACATGGCTTGAACTTTAGCGTCGTCCACAAATCGTCTGGGTGACATCATGTGTATAGCAGCGTTCTTCAGTGATCTTCAGCTTGAAGCAAAGCTAGCCAGGTTTTGGAACCAAAGTGTTCTTCTATTCATGAGTAATTTTTTTACATCGACACGACACTCTCAAGGCAGTTCACAGTACGTTCAGATTTGCATTAGGTCTCTGAAACTTTAGAGATCTAGTTCTAAACAACAGGAGCAGCAGTATACATTACAATAACTGAAAAAACAAGATGAGAAATACAGAGAAGAATCCGCGACAAGAAGAATCGCATGCGTTATTTCCAGCATGGCCAGCACCTAATCCTGCGGATTGTGTAGCTGGGGGTAGGAGACGTCGGTCTTGGCGTGCTCGCCGGTGAGGAGGAGGCAGACGGATGGCTTGCGGGAGGTGGCAGCCATGGCGAAGACTTGCCTCCCGGGGAGGAGGGGGGAGGGGAGGGGAGGGGAGGGACGGTGATTACTTACCACTGGGGAGAAGTCCAGTCGCCGGCGTCGAGGCGTCGGGCGGCGCAGCGTCTTGGGGAGGAGGCGGCGGCGGCGGCGGCGTTTTGGCCGGGAGGAGGCGGCGGCCAAATCCTCGAGGCCCCCCTGGAGGGTTCTGAAGCGCCTGGGAAGAGGTTTTTCTTTTCTTTTGAGAAATCTCGCTTGCTTTATTCATTCCAAGGGAATTGTCATAGGTACAAGGTTCGGGTCATGGGGTAGCCCAACCAGACATGTCTACCTACGTCTAAATTACAAGCGAACTTGGCAAGGTTATGAGCCTCGAAATTAAAACACCTACGCTCAAACACAAAAGAGCTCAAAATAAAACTATTGCAATGGTTCATTATTTCATGTGCTACTGCCGCGTTAGGGCCTCCAGTTCCTCTGTTGATGTCGTTTATCGCCTCTTTACAGTCCGAGGCGATACACACCTTCCTCTCACCCAAATCATCAGCAAGCGCGAGTGCTTCCCGGCAAGCATACGTCTCCAATACCAACGGATCAGTGATTCCGTTGAACACCAAAGCTAACGAACCAAGGTAGTTACCATCCTGGTCGCGACATATCGCTGCTGCCGCTCCTCCTCTCCGTGATCTTCCTACAGCCCCATCTGCGTTGATCTTCACAGTGCCATTTGGAGGAGGTAACCATCTTTTCTGTAGTGGTGATGGGGCAGGTCTGGTGGGTGCGCTATCTGTCCCTTCATTCAAATTTCCCAGTTCAGAAATATAATTGTTGATGAAGGACGCCGTCTGTTGCGGGCTTTGGAAAATTGATTCATAAATTGCCTTCCTCCTGGCGAACCAAATCGACCAAAGAGTGATGACCAACCTCGTGAAGTTATCCTGATTCAAACTTTCATTCAACTCAAAGAGCCAAAACCTCGCATTGGCCTCTAGATTGCCTGACATATGTGAAACCAAAGTTTCATCAGACAGCGCCCACACACAGCGGGACATCGTGCAGTCAACCAGGGCGTGACGCCAAGAATCCTCACACCCACACAGCGGACACGCATCTTGTACTGACATATTCCGCCTTTTCAACAAATCAGTTGTCGGAAGAGAATGATGAGCGAGTCTCCAGAGGAAGATTCTCACCTTCGAGGGTATCTTTAATTTCCACATCGAGCTCCATGCTTTCTCGTCTTGCACAGCATTAGATGTCCCGTTTCCTCCGTTTAACCACTCCTCCCTCTGCAACTTGGTTTTGAGCAAGAATTTATATGCTGAACTCACGCTAAACTGTCCCTTCTTTTCAGGGTTCCATGCCCAAAAATCTTCTATGTCACGTGTGCATACAGGGATCTTCAGAATAGCCTCAGCATCAATAGGGAGAAAAACAGCCCGGACCAGCGACTCATTCCATGAGGCCGTGGCAGGGGAGAGCAACTCTGAGACGAGTCTAGGGGGATCCGCCACCAGAGAAGTTATAGGACGTGGTGTCATATCTTTGGGAATCCAGTTATCGTTCCAGATATCAGTTGTTCGACCATTACCAATTCGCCGGATGATGCCCTGCTTGACCAAGTCCCTTCCTTCCAAGATAGCTCGCCAAATCTGAGAGGGCCTCGATCCCAACTCCGCAGTGAGAATATTTTTGTCCGGGTAGTATGCAGCCTTCAGCATCCTCGCACTCAAACTAGAAGGTTCATTCAAGAGTCTCCATGCTTGCCTTGCCAAAAGGACCAGGTTAAAGATCTCCAGATCTCTAAAACCAAGCCCTCCCAAATGTTTTGGACGTGTCATCACGTCCCATGAAACCCATGCTGGCTTACGTTCTCCTTGTCTGCACCCCCACCAAAACTTTCTGATTGTTGATTTGATATGATCACAAAGACCCCTCGGTAATTTAAAACAAGACATTGAGAACACCGGGATAGCTTGAGCCACTGATTTAATAAGCACATCTTTGCCCCCTGCTGACAGGCATTTGCTCATCCACCCCTTTACCTTATCCCAGACCCTATCACTCAGGTATTTGAATGTTCCTTTCTTTGATTGTCCCACATCAGTAGGCATTCCCAAGTATCTATCGCTCAAAGATTCATTCGGGACTTGCAAGTGACCTTTGACAGCATCCCGAACTAAGTCTGGACAACCTTTACTAAAGAAAATTGATGATTTATCTCTGTTAATCCTCTGGCCCGATGCCCTGCAATAAGAATCCAATAGGTTTGATACTTCTTCTGCTCCATTGACACTCGCCCTGAAAAACAGCAGGCTATCATCCGCGAATGGTGTTCACGATGCCGCTCCGCTCCCCCTCCCCCGCCCCGCTCCCCCACGCCTGACCCAGCCACCCACCAGCCCCGCCGCCGTTGAATCCCCGACGGTAGCCCTCCTCCCCAGCCCCCCTCTCCTCCACCCGCCACCCCCGGCCATGGCACCCGTGCGCGCTGACCCTGTCGAGCACCGAGCGACCCTCTCCGACGACCGCGTGTCGTATGGCAGCCGCTGGTCGGACTCGGAGAGTGAGTCCTCGCTGCGCTCGTACAGCGACGTCGTGCGCGCACCGCCGGCCCTCCGCGCGCCGCTGGCGCACACCCCGCCGGTCCCCACCGCGCCGCTGGCGCCCCCCGTCCCGCCGGCCTTGGGCCCTGCTCGGGCGCCTGCTTCGACCCGCCTGGGGCCTCGCTCTGAGATTCACCGGGTCTCCGGCAATGCCCAGGTCGACGCGGAGGGTTTTCAGCAACCGCGCCGCAGGCCTCGACAGCGCCGCCCGCGCCAGGCCGATGCGCCCACCCCCCCACCTCAGCGCCGGCGCAGCCCCTCCCCGGAAGAGGTCGCGGGACTCTGCTTCCGCTGCCTCGACCCTCGCCACCGTGTACGGGACTGCACCAACGACATCAGGTGCCGACGCTGCCTCGTCTCCGGGCACGATTCGCGCTCCTGCGATGCCCCCGCCGCGCAGCCGAGCCCCACCAATGGAAGCGCCGGTCCTGCTGCTCGGGTGCACGCTCCAGTCCAGACCACTCAGCCGCCCCCGGCCTGCCCGCTGCCTGCAGCCCCGCAGGTCGCATCGCCGGCTGCGCGCGTGCAGGAGCCCGTCCGCGTGATTATGGCGCACTCCGTCGAGATGGAAGAAGCCGAGGTGGTCCTGAGCCGTGCCATGGTTGCATGCATCACCGGTAACAGGCCGCGTGTGTCCGCCACTGAGGTCTCCGACGTGCTGCTCGACACCTTCGACCTTGCCGACGGCGACTTCACCGTCCATGCCCACCACCCTGAAGACTTCCTAATCCTCTTCAGCTCCCACGCTACCAAGCGGCGGCTGGACGGCGACCACTTCATCAACTCGCCGCGCTTCTCCCTTTCCCTCAGGCCATGGAGTAAGCTGGCTCATGCCGGTTCCGACGAGTTCGAGTTCTGCGTGGAGCTGGAGATCCGTGGCATCCCTGCCCAGGCTTGGCATCTCTCCACCGCGGAGCACATTCTGGGAGCGAGCTGCTGGATCGAGCGCCTCCACCCCAGCACACGCTCCAGAGCGGACATGGCCACGTTCCGGCTGGCCGGGCGCACTCACAGTCCGGACAGCATTTGCCGCAATGCGATCCTGGAGATAGTCGAGCAGATCCCCGCCCGCCTGAGCTCCGACGCGCCGACCACCAAGACGCTCACTTACCCTGTCGCCATTGCGCTGGCAAGGATCGTGCCGACCGGTGCACGGCCCATCATCACCCAGCCTGGTGCCGGCACTGGGCATGGTGGTGCGGGCATGCGTGATGACGCCGGCCGCGACCGCGGCCCCGGCCCTGGAAGGGCGCGCCGTCGTGGCCGCAAGCGCCTGCGTACGGATGCACAAGCCTCGGGCCGTGCGGATGGCATGGCCATGGATTCTCTCCTCGGGTGCGCCGGCATCCGTACCGCCCGCGCGGATGGGGTGTCCATGGCTCCGTCCTGGCCAACTCCCACCGCGATGATTGCGCCGCCGCCCGTACCGCACGCTCACTGCAGCATGGCCCCATGGCCGGATCAGCACGGTCCCACTGGCCGCCGTCATGTTGCCAGAAAAGGATTGGAAAGAGGAAATCAAAAGAGGTCTTTACGGGTGGACCAGGTGCGCAGCGACGCAGAAGCCGCAGAGACACACAGGGAGATGACGCTGGCGGCCGCTGGTGGCCCACCCTTGACCACGGAATCTTTGCCCCCGATGCCAACTGGCGAACCGTCATTGGTGGTGGCTCTCCCAGAAGCAGCCCCAGAAGCAGCCCCAGCTTCAAGCCAGGCCGAAACCACTGCGGTCGAGGAGGATCGCGAAAGGCCCGCGCCTGGCCCCTCGCCTGGCTCGCCTGACCCGATGAGGTGCTGCAACCAGTCCGCTCTGCGCGAGGCGCCAGCCTGCCATCCAGAGGGACAGGCTATCCTGTCGGGGCAAAGCGCCACTCCGTTGACGCCAGCCCCTGCCGCGGGAACAGACTCTCCAGACCAAACCCACGCACGCGGGGAGGAGGGCTTGGTGGGGCACGCCTCTGGTGGCGATCTCGCCACCACCAGACGGATCGAGGCCCACACCCCGGTAAGACTGCTACACAGGCCCGCGGCCCAGTCCACGACCAAGCCTCCCATGACGACCAGGCCCACTGAGGACATGCAAACTCCAACTAGCGGACTGCATGACCGGCCCAGCCCTGCTTCAGGGCGGTTCGCCTCCCCGCCGATTACGCTACGTCGTTCCAGAGGCCGTGCCGCCCCGCAGAGCACTTGGACCCTGGGCGAGTTCCTGGCCGCCGCCACGAAGCACATCGTCGCTGCCCTGCCTACCCCTGGGAGAAGACCGCGGCGCCCTCTCAACTTCACTCCGCGCCGCGGCCGCTCTGCATCGACAGCCAACTCCCCACCGGCCGCACCGCCCACTGCAGAAAGAAGATCACAGCTTCAGATCTTGCGTACCCTGGGGATCGTTGGGACGAGCCAAAAGATCACGCTGGCTGAGATGAAGGCGTACGATGATCTGTTTGCAGCACCCATTCCACTCTCGGTGCTCACAGCCATCGCTGCTCTGGTCGACCGCGACTTCCCCACACGCCTGGCCACTCAAGCTATCGACCCGGCGGGCAATGTTGCGGTACGCGCGTCGTGAGCCGCACGCACACTCTCTGTCGACTTGTTGTGCATGGATCACAACCTTCGAATGGTTATTTGGAATGTGCGCGGCCTGAACGCGCGTGCTCGACGCACGGCGATCCGCTCGCTGATTGTAACCGCTTCCGCCTCCATTGTTTGCCTCCAAGAAACAAAAATGGAGTTGATTTGCTCGTCGGTGGTTCTGGACACACTGGGATCCGAGTTTGATGCCTACTCGTTCCTCCCGGCGCAAGGCACGAGGGGCGGCATCCTTCTTGCTTGGAAGAGCAACACGGTGACTATCACGGACCCTCTGCTTACCACGAACGCCCTCACCGCCAAGGTGACCGCAGCCACGGGTGCGCCTTGGTGGCTTTCGGTCGTTTACGGCCCCCAGGAAGATGCGGACAAGATCGCTTTTATGCAAGAATTAAGAGACGTGCGTGCGACCTGCCCTGGGCCATGGATGGTGTGTGGAGATTTCAACCTAATCCTCCGCGATGAGGATAAGAACAGGGGCAACTTGAATCGCCGCATGATGGGACGGTTCCGCCGCCTCGCTAACGACCTCCTGCTGAAAGAAGTATACCTCAATGGACGGCGCTTCACGTGGTCGAATGAACAATCGCCTCCCACTTTGGTGCGCTTGGATCGCGTTCTCTGCACCGCGGACTGGGAAGACACGCACGCGGACTGCCACCTACGATGCCTCGCGTCCGTCGTGTCTGACCACAGCCCTCTCCTGCTCGATTGCTCGCCAACGCATACGGCGCGCCGACGCTTCCGCTTTGAAGACTTTTGGCTGCGATTACCTAGGTTCCACGACACGGTGGTCACGGCATGGGGTTCTGTCCATGACTCAGACCCTTTCCGTCGCTTGACGCTGCGCCTACGGGCCACTGCTCGCGCGCTCACGAGCTGGAGCGCCAAGACCACCGGTTGCATACGGGATAAGATGGCAATCTCCCGCGAGCTCTCTCCAGGTTTGACAAGGCCCAAGAAGATCGCCTGCTATCACCTCCGGAGGACTGGCTACGTAAGCAGCTCAAGGTCGCGTACCTCGGGCTGGCCTCGCTCGAGCGTACCATAGCCAGGCAGCGCGCTCGCATCACCACCCTCAATGAGGGCGACGCCAACACTGCCTTCTTCCACAGGCAATGCTCATACCGCCGACAGAAGAACCACATCCACGCCCTCACTGTCAACGGCCTGGTTATCACCGGCCAGGAGGAGATGGCGCAGGCTGCTTTTGCCCATTTCGACGAGCTCCTTGGATGCACTGCCGCTCGCGATTGCTCGCTCGACCTCGAGCACCTCATCGAGCCTTGCGATCTGACAGGACTCGATGCGCCGTTCAGCCCCGATGAAATTTGGAGCGCCATTAAGCTCTTGCCGGCTCGCAAGGCACCCGGGCCAGACGGATTCACTGTGGAGTTCGTCAAGCCTTGTTGGGGCATCATTAGGCAAGACTTCCTGGACGTCTTTCAGCAGCTCTTCGAGCTGCGAAGCCGAGGATTCTGCAAACTCAACCAGGCCCTACTGACTCTCATCCCCAAGCGCGCCGATGCCAGCGAACTACGTGACTTCCGCCCGATTTGTTTGCTGCATCTCATGGCCAAGATATTCGCGAAGGTATTATCCCTCCGACTCGCTCCCAGACTTGGCGGCTTGGTCAGCAAAAACCAAAATGCGTTCATCCCTGCCAGGAGCCTCCACGACAACTTCGTTCTGGTCAGACAATCTCTGAAACTGCTGCACCAACTCAAGGCCTCGCGGATCATGCTCAAATTAGATCTCACCCGGGCCTTTGACTCCCTATCATGGCCATTCCTCTTCGAGGTTCTCGGTCAGTATGGATTCGGACCCCGCTTCAGGGAGTGGATAGCGATCCTCCTAACTTCGTCCAGCACCCGTGTGATGGTCAATGGTGAACCCGGCCCTCCAATATGGCTACGAGGCGGCCTACGACAGGGAGACCCGGTGTCTCCTCAACTCTTCGTGCTCGCAGTTGACACACTCAGCCGCCTATTGCAACGCGCACAGGAATACAGAATCCTACAGCCGCTGCACCCCCGACGAGTTATCCCGGCGATATCACTCTACGCCGATGATGTGATGATTTTTTGCCACGCCACCCAGGACGACGTGGCTGCCATCAAGGGCATCTTAGCCTTGTTTGGCCGAGCAAGTGGACTCCAGGTGAATTATACAAAGAGCTCAGCTACCATCCTCCATGGCGAACCCACGACGGCCGAGATGATCACCCAACTTGGATGCCCGGTGGTTGAGCTGCCCATCACCTACCTTGGTATCCCGCTTACTCTCCGCCGACCCTCCGCGGCACAGCTTCAGCCCCTTGTCACCTCGGTGGCCGCCCGGCTGCCGACCTGGAAGGCTTGGCTCATGAACAAAGCCGGGAGGCTTGCACTAGTCAAATCAGTGCTCAGCGCCATCCCTGTCCATCAGCTGCTTGCTTTTGCGCCGCCCAAAAAGACACTGAAGCAACTTGAGAAGATCCAGCGGGGTTTCTTATGGGCCGGCCGCGCCGTCGCTAATGGCGGAAACTGTCATGTCAATTGGCGTCGCGTCTGCCGCCCCGTGGAATATGGCGGTCTTGGGATCCGTGACATGGAGAGAGCAGGCCTAGCACTACGGCTGCGATGGATGTGGCTCGCCCGCACGGACAATGATCGAGCTTGGCAAGGCCTAGACCTACAGTTCTCCAAGGAGGAGCGAGCTCTCTTCTTCGGCTCCACCACTATGATACTTGGAGATGGCCAGACTGCACTCTTCTGGGATGACCGATGGATTAACGACCAATCTGTGCGAGAGATGGCCCCACTGCTATACCAATGCATACCCAAGCAGCGACGCAAGACACGAACCGTGGCTGACGGACTCAATGGGAACGCCTGGGCCCGAGATATTCAAGGAATAATTGGAATACACGAGATCGGCCAATACCTGAGGCTATGGCAGGCGGTACAGCAATTCAACACCTCGGAAGAACCAGATCGACTTCTCTGGAGATGGACAGCCAATGCCACTTACTCGGCCCAGTCTTGCTATGCTGCTACCTTCCAGGGATCCACACGCTGCCACTCTTGGAAGCTGGTCTAGAAGAGTTGGGCGCCTCCCCGCGTCAAATTCTTTCACTGGCTTGCCCAGCAGGATCGATGCTGGACGGCGTCGAGACTTGCCAGCCGAGGCCTGCCGCACCATCCTAGGTGTCTCCTCTGCGACCAAAACCCGGAGACCATACAACACCTGCTACTGGCATGCCCTTTTGCTAAGCAGATCTGGCACCTCATCCTGGCCTGGGCGCAAATCCCAGCCCAAGCGCCAGACAATGATACTTCCTTGAAGGATTGGTGGCTGCGGGCGAATGCGCAAACTCCTCCTACGCTACGCAAGGCTTTGCAATCGATAACGCTGCTCGTCCCCTGGATGATCTGGAAACAGAGGAATGAGTGTGTCTTTGACAATGCAAGACCCTCGATAGAAGCGCTAGCTGTTAGGATTAAAGATGAGGCCAAATGTTGGGCACATGCTGGGGCACAAGGGCTGCGAGTAGTCTTGCCCGCCTCCTGGGAAGTTCACTGATCGAAGATACTAGCCCCCTGTAACCCTGTAAATATTACCTCTTAGGAGGCATGTACTCTCTCACCTTTCCAATGCAATGAAACGCAAAAACAGCTTTGCGTTTTCTCGAAAAAAAAATCATCCGCGAATAAAAGATGGTTCACCGCCGGTGCCGACGATGCCACCTTAATGCCGCTGAGCTGGGATGATTGATTCTGGGATTTTAAGAGGCACGAAAGGCCCTCCGCTGCTAACAAGAAAAGGTATGGAGAGATTGGATCTCCCTGTCGAATTCCCCTTGAAGGGATAAAAGTTTCCGACCTAACACCATTGAACATAATCGAGAAGGTAACAGAGCTCACCATATTCATTACCACTGAAACCCATGGTGCCGCAAAACCCAACTTTTCCATGATTGATTTCAAATATGACCATTCCACACGGTCATACGCCTTCATCATATCAAGTTTCAAAGCTGCAAATCTGTTACTCTTTGATCTATTCCTCTTCATAAAGTGCAAACATTCATAGGCTGAAATTATGTTATCAGTTATAAGCCTCCCCGGAACGAACGCCGACTGCTCTTCAGATATAATCTCAGGAAGAATCAGTTTTAGCCTGTTTGCTAGGACCTTGGAGGCAATCTTGTAGAACACATTGCATAGACTAATTGGGCGAAACTGAGAGAGTAAGGTTGGGTTTGTTACCTTTGGGATAAGAACCAGCAAAGTGTCATTCAAACATGCAGGGCTCTCCTCACCTTTGACAATGGCCAGCACTGCTCTGGTGACCGTGTCTCCACAGATATCCCAATGTTTCTGAAAAAAGTGAGCTGGAAATCCATCGGGACCCGGGGCTTTTGTGGGAAACATTTGAAACAGTGCGGTCTTAACCTCCTTCGCTTCATACGGAGCTAACAGCAAATCATTCATCTCCGGCGTGACCTTCACGGGTACATGCTGAAGGACCTCCTCCACCCCCTGCACTCCTTCAGACGTATAGAGTTGTTTGTAATATCCAAGAGCCATCTGTTGCATTTTAGTTAACTCCGTGGTTAGTTGCCCATCCGGCCTTTCTAGAGCCTTGATTAAATTCTTTCTCCTCCGCATAGACGCCCGCATATGAAAATAATGAGAATTCCGGTCCCCTGCTGAGAGCCATTCAACCCGTGAACGTTGTCTCCACATTAGTTCCTCTCGTAAATATAGTTCAATCAAGCGGTCATTGATTTTTATTTCTGCATGAGACGGGCTCACCCGCCTAGTATCACTCCGTAACCGTTCAAGCTCCTTCTTCAAGGACCGGATTTCTCCTCTGACGCTGCCGAAAGTAGTCCGTGCCCACTCGCCCAGATTGTTTGCCAGCGCCTCAAGATTCGCGCGTACTTCACCAGCCGACAGATTGTGACTGTTGGAGTCCCATGCAGCTTGAATTGTTGTTTTCAAATCAGTGTGAGTATCCCACATCACCTCGTACCTGAATTGTTTAGCTTTTCTGCCACCGCCCTGTGTTTGTGACAGCCTTAGAAGGATGGCTGAATGGTCTGAGGTTGCTGTGGT
>LR738714.1:595788116-595825815 GCA_902687465.1 Secale cereale
AGTTAACTCCGTGGTTAGTTGCCCATCCGGCCTTTCTAGAGCCTTGATTAAATTCTTTCTCCTCCGCATAGACGCCCGCATATGAAAATAATGAGAATTCCGGTCCCCTGCTGAGAGCCATTCAACCCGTGAACGTTGTCTCCACATTAGTTCCTCTCGTAAATATAGTTCAATCAAGCGGTCATTGATTTTTATTTCTGCATGAGACGGGCTCACCCGCCTAGTATCACTCCGTAACCGTTCAAGCTCCTTCTTCAAGGACCGGATTTCTCCTCTGACGCTGCCGAAAGTAGTCCGTGCCCACTCGCCCAGATTGTTTGCCAGCGCCTCAAGATTCGCGCGTACTTCACCAGCCGACAGATTGTGACTGTTGGAGTCCCATGCAGCTTGAATTGTTGTTTTCAAATCAGTGTGAGTATCCCACATCACCTCGTACCTGAATTGTTTAGCTTTTCTGCCACCGCCCTGTGTTTGTGACAGCCTTAGAAGGATGGCTGAATGGTCTGAGGTTGCTGTGGTGATGTGCTCCACCGCTGCCGAGGGAAACAAACCGCACCAGTCAACCGAGCCTAGGGCCCTGTCCAGTCTCACACGAGTGTATGATCCTCCCGTAACTTTCTTTTCATATGTCCACCTAGTCCCCTTGAAGCCAAGATCAAGCAAGCCACATACATCAACCGCATCTCTGAAGCCCTGGATTTGTGATTGACTCCTCGAACCAATCCCATCGTGCTCATCGTGTTTCAAAACCTTGTTAAAATCACCTATACACACCCATGGCAAATCATGGAGCGTGGACAGGTTCTTCATGGTAGTCCATGTATTATGACGAAGGTGGGTTTGAGCTTCCCCATAGAAGCATGAGAGCCTCCACGGTTGACCACCTTCATCAGTAAGCTTGCAGTCAATATGATACTTCGAATAGCCCAAAATTTCATTCTTTATCTCATTATTTCAGAAAATAACTAAACCTCCACTCCTACCGGAGGCTTCAACAGCAAACGCAGTATCATAACCTAAAGTACTCTTTAAATTTTCCGCCCTCTCCCTGCTAATCTGGGTTTCTACTATACAAAGTACTTTAGGGGCAAACTTATTCGCGAGTTCGCGAAGCTCTTGAACGGTCGGGGTGTTGCCAATCCCCCGGCAGTTCCAGCTTATTATACTCATTGCGCCCGGCGGTACTCCGCCGTGGAGCCCGCCGATAATGCTTCAGTACTGTTCTGGTTGTCCTCGCCTTCACCTGCTTCCTGGCTGATCGATAAACCCTTGGTCCTCTTTATATTCTTCCTTGGTGATACATAGACCGGGGGCAAAGGAGGAATGCCCGGCGGTGTCTTGTACAACACTACAGCACCATCTGTCACACCTGAGCCTGGCCGTTGTTTTCCAGTAGTCGCCGAGGGTGGCTGCAAATTCTCCTGTGAACCCCTCTTCGTTCCTGTTCTAGATGCCACAGCTTCGAGCTGCTGCAGACGCCCTCCCTCCAAAGAAGAACTTGAAGGCATAGGATCACTTGAGGCTACCTTTGAGGTCAGAACCTCCCCTTCTTCTGGAGTTCCATCAGCCATTGCAGCGGATCCGTTTTTAGTTTGCTCCCTTGGTTCCGCAGCATGTTCGGGACGACGAGCATCATTACCCCAGCCCCCCTTGGGGAAAAAACCTCTACCATTAGCTCCTCCTCGTCCACGCGATCTTCCAAACCCTCCTCTGCCTGCAGCTGGTTGGGGGAACGAACCAGTCCTCCTCTGAGCTATCATCCACCGACCCCACTTCTTGTCCTCCTCCTTCCAAATGCCACTCCCGCATTCCTCATGGTTATGGCCCATCATCCCACAGATTTGGCAGAAAAAGGGGATTTTTTT
Organism: Secale cereale; assembly: GCA_902687465.1. Taxonomy (NCBI): domain Eukaryota; kingdom Viridiplantae; phylum Streptophyta; class Magnoliopsida; order Poales; family Poaceae; genus Secale; species Secale cereale. Next base: position 595,789,982 of record LR738714.1, read on the forward strand.
TCATATTTCACAATAAGCATGCGTCGCCCCTCTCCTTCCACAGCAAGAGAAGTGAATCGGGTCAAAGGTTTGGCTGTAAGAACCCTCGCCCGAACCCTTACATAATCACCTTCAAAATATAAGTTTGGCCTGAGCTGGACCTCTTTCACCCTACCAATCCGAGTCGCCATCTGATCGACGATTTCAACATGGCGGTACATATCAGGCACGTTGTGGATTTGCGCCCAGACATAGAGCCCATCAAGAACCACCTCCGCCGGATCCGTTTTACCATCATAATCTTCGATGATCACACCAAAACCTCTGAACAACCACGGCCCACCATGGACTACCTTCTTCCAGTCGCCAAGGCAATGCATCTTGAATATGAACAGATTTTCTCCGGCCTCACGGAATTCGGGGGTATGAGCCAGACCCCAGATAAAGTTCATGTTTTCTGAGAAAGAGGAAGCGCTGAACGGGCGATCAGTGTTCACCCTGCCGATCGCCAGCCATCTAGCTTCAGCTTCAAACTTCTTTGCCTGCTCCTTGCCGATCACCACGTCGTCCAGCTCCTCGTCCATAAGCTCCATATTCTTCAGCATTGATTCCAGATCGACCGCACTCTCCCCCCTAACCCTAGTTGAGGAGCCACTGTCCTCCGCCATCGGGAAGAAGCCGTCTGCCACGGCAAGGCCCTCTATCCCCCCCGGTCACCCGAAGAGTAGATCGAGGGTTTTCGTGGCGTGGTAGAAAAAATCTCTCGCCGGACGATCAAAATCGCCGGCGGAGCAAGGGAAACCCTAAACGTAGAGGGTATTCCTACGTGGTTTTGGCTAGACTGCCTGGGAAGAGGTGGATCGAAGGGGAACTGAGGGAGTTTGGCCCGTGTAACCTCGCCTACCAAATGGGCTGTCGGGGGTTTGCGAGGATAATGGGCCTCGCGGGGTTAATCCTCTAAAAAAACCTTCGACCCACGCAAAACAAACGAGGCCTTATATTTCTTTACGGAGGGAGTAATATACTCTCACACACAACCACTAAAAACAGGTTCTAAAAGAACAATAAACATGCTAAAACAAAGAATGGTACGTATGAAACTGCAAGAACAACGGCAAACCGTGTGACCTCCCTATAACCCTCCATCCCCTCATAACCGAAATCACACATCACAAACCCATACACACGCTGCAAAAAGTGCGCCGCTTGCAAGGCGGACTCTTCATACGGACAGCCTGAACCAGACAAACAGTAAAACTCACCATGGACACGGCATGACTTTGAACCCAGGAAAGCAACCGCGGCCACCCGACGACCTGCAAAGAAAGAAAAATAAAACAGAACAAAACGTGTAAGAAGAAATACTCCGAAAGAAATGAATAAGCAAGAACCTAAAAGGTAAGAGTAGCAGCTGCAAGCATGGTAAAGCTCACCACGGGAAAACGTGGACTCTTAAGCCCGGGAAAGCAACCGCGGCCACCCGAGCCAGATATGTTCTCCAGCAAAACGACGACCTACAAACAAAGAAAAGGAAAACCAGAACACACGTAAAAAGAAACCCCGAAAGAAAGAACCTAAGCCGGGCAAAAGAACAGGAACAGTCCAAAATCAATCGACTGGAAACGACGAGCAAAGAAGGCGTGACCAAAGAAAATCACAGATCCACCAGGCCCGATGGCAGCATGGAATAAAGCACCAAAGCAAAATCACCACGGTTCAGGCAGGCCTTTACCTTAACTGGATCGATGGCAGAAGACATCCATGCAGAGACAGCGTCCAGCACCTACAAAAAGGAGGACGAGGAACGAGCAGGCACATCTATGAATTTTCTGATTCATACATGTTTCATGTTTGGCATGAATCTTACGGCATGAATCAACAGTGAAATTTTAGCTTCTTGCATGAATCTTGTGGCATGAATTTTTTGATTCATACATGTTTCATGCGTCCGGCTCCTGTAAAAATTTCGCGTTGATATCATGCAAGAAGCTAAAGGGAAAACTATGACGAAATGTCGGCTTTCCCCCAACACAAAGTGTTGTTTGCACAAATGCAGGCAGCAATTCAAAATTCACATCTCCTTGCAGTTGAAGGTTAACTGGAGCTATGAGCCTTCAATTGTTCCAGTTATCCTTGCAGGTCGACTGGCTAGCCATCAACTTTAGAAAACATCAAAGTTGGACTCTGAATGTTTACATGGATCAAAGAAAATCAAACAACATTCCTCATTAAAAAATAATGTTTACTACTTCATCAACGAATTACTGATAATATAGATTTCAATATACCAGAAAAAAAGAGCGTGAACCGTTCAGTTTCTCAAAAGAAATGTGTCAGGAAGCTACAGAAAATGTGCGTGTGAAGAATCTTGCAAAACCTGAACAATACAAGATATCCTGTGAAGGATCCTAGCCTTTAGCCCTCGAGGCTAGCTGCCACTTATTGGTAAAGCTTTTATGTAAACTCAGTCTGTGTGAACAAGGAAAATAATTTTTACACAGCTTGATGGAACCAGATTAAAAAGAGCTGCCAAATTAAGAAATACACAGATACGAAAGTAATGAATTCCTTGCAACTTTTATTTTTTAATTAAAGTTTGTATATATTTTTACCGCACGACAACCCCCAGTGGCAGGTTTGACCCACACAAATGGATGTGCCTATCAATTTTTTCCGAAAAGGATGTGTCTATCAGTTCTTTTCAAAAAGGATGTGCCTATTAATTACAGTAACTATAAGCATAATTTCCTTTGTACTCCATCGGGGTTTGAATTCCCACGTTACTTTGTCTTTGCAGTTCATCCAGAATCGTGGAATCCAATGTGGTCTGTAGCAAGGTATGCACATACTAGCCTGATCAGTGAGTACAATGTGTTTTCTCTTCCCCACTGAATATATTTCTTCATTAAGTTTTTATATATTTTTTGGGGGTATCTAAATACATAACATGCCATTTAAGCTCCTAAACTTGCATGTGGATTTGCACCCATAAGATGTTTCCCGTTTCAATTTAAGATACTTGAGTTTATGGTCTTCAGTTACTTATCTTCAAATCATTCTTCAGTAGCAAGTCTTGTTATCCTATAGGAAGATTCATGAATCATATTTTTCTGGTTGGTTGGGAGTGATCAAAACTTTATATGTAAAAATAACAGGGTAGAACTTGCAAGAATATCAAAGCGTACCTTCACTTTACGAGCCATACAGGTGATTTTTCATTGTATTTTGCCATAGAGAGCTTGACTTTTTTCATCACTGGTCAGTCTGACATGCATTTGTGCTCCAGCATTCTAACATCAGAATTCTTACTATTCTTCATCACTAGTACGACTGTCTTGACATTTGCATTTGTGCCCCAGCATTCTAACATGCTCCTATCATTTATGCTAAGTTGTTACTGTTTCATCAGCTGCAATTAGCAAAAAAAAAACACCTTATTAGGAGATGAACCGCTATTGAAGTTTAGCAATTTGTACTCTTTAACTTCTTATAAGCAATACACAACTTCTGTAAGCAATTCCTCAGAGTGTTCAGAAAACAAACACTGGCATTTCACTGGCAAGGATGCAGTACTATAATTGTTTTTTTCTGTTCTACTGATAATATCTTACTTAATTTGCATGCTAGTCACCTAAATCAGTAATTTTGGTGCTTAAGTCACAAAGATCCATTTGCTGCAGCTTACTATTTTTTATCCCTTATAACACTATTTGGTTGTTTCACCAAAAATAATTATTCAAACATTTTAGTCCACAAACTAAACAAGCAGAGCATTCATAGAGGATGTAAAAAATCTCAGATACTTGATTAGGGCTTATTATGGTTGAGACAGTAGAAAAATGAAAAATTATTGTTTGCATATTCATTTCTTGAAGCCAACAACTGAAAAAAAAACATTTTTGGAACTTGTTTGGTCTACACAAACCACAATTGGAAGTCATAACAGACTGCAGATTGCACGTGCCAATCTCACAAGCATCCCCTGGCAAGTCATTGTAGACAGTAGCACTGTAGTGTCATGTTCAGAGAGAGAGAGAGAGAGAGAGAGAGAATGAACAAATCACATATTACAATTAGAACCAAGCATGGCATATTGTTCTCCCTTCATGTACACACCAGTGCATTGTTTTTACTTCTCACTTGAAGAGAGAATAACAGAAATTACCGTAGCACATCAATGAAAACTAGAATAATACATCAGGTACTCACAGGCTTTACCTGTGCTAGAGATTTAGGAAACAATATGACCAGGCAGGCTAAAAGTTCTAGAAAGTAGAAACGTCACACTTCAATGGCTAGAAGTTTGCTATACATTACTTGTCTAGCTCAGTGTCATCATGTGAAAGGTCTTTGTTTAGCTCATTTTCCTGTAGTACGGCCATTGCCCTGGTTGTGCAGTATGTCTAAATGAATTTGCAAGTTTTCTAATTGCGTGAAAGCTGTGGCAAGTGCAAACTGCATCATTGTGACATGCATGGGCAAATGATACAGTGTTGACATGCCATCTAATCATCTATTCTGCTTATACTAAGCTTATGTTACCATCCTATGTGTTATTTGTGTTTTTATCCTTATAATATATAACTGCCCTGTCGACTTGCCAAGCAATGCTTAGCTCTATCTATCGGTAATAAAAAATGCTATACTGTACCAGCGTTTTCTTGATCTATTTTGCTTAACTAAACTTATGTTACAATCATATGTACAGCACACCGGTGTTCCCAAGCCACCGATGTCGGACAACCTCATCCTCGGCATCTCCAGCCGCCTGTCTCTCATTGACGCCCTTCACTTGGATGTGTGCATGCACAGGGTTCTCCATGATTAAAGTCATACAACACTTGCTCTGTTCGATGCAGAATAAAGACGACAAAAAAAGAGGACTAAGTGTCACAGTTTCTATACAAAATTATTCCGCGAAGTAGCTGCATGTAAAATGATATATATCTGACGCCTCAGCCAAGTGAGTGAGTATACCTGGAACTGTGATCTGAATAATAGCTGCGCAATGACAGGACACTTGCTTTGTTAGATGCAGAGTTAATACTGCAAAAAGAAAGATCAGGTGGCAATCTTCACAGCCAGGATGAGATCCTCTTTGTCATCAATTCAGCCGAAACATCCTCCTCGATCCACCTTTTAATTTACCACCAAAAGTACCTAAACTTTGCAAGCAAGAGAGGCAGTTCAGATGTCACACGAGAAGTCTGACATCCCAGAACAAACAGAAAATGTTTTGCTACTGGACATGGAAGGAAGAATAAATCATCAAAGGACACAAATTATCGAAAAATTGACAAATTCTATCTCATTGTTATCCTCTCTTGGTCAATTTTTATTTGGCCAGAATGCTTTTGGTAGCTAGTAAACAAAGACAGGTACTGATCTTTAACGGATCTATAGAAACTTCTGTGGAAAGTGGACATCAGCTTTATGGGCTTGGAAACGGAGCTAACTGTGAAAGCCTTCTGGTTATGGTGGCAAGGTTTACGAGTCGAAGAGTCGACGAGTCGTTCCAAGGTTGAGACTCATAGACTAGTCTAGACTAGTCTAGACTAGTGCGAGACTAGTCGACATGGTACTGTAGCACTGAACTGACAGTCCAGCACAACAGCACTAGCATAAAAACAAGTTCAGAACTCCATAATCCATATGCAATTGCAAACATAGCAGAACACCTTAGTGTGACAACTTCACAAGACCGACATAAGGTTCAACATGTAGTCCAACATCAAGGTCTGAATTACAAAAGAAAGGTTCAACAACACCACAAGCAACAAGTTCCAGTCCAGCAAAAGAAATCTTGTAGCCTTAGCCCTCAAATCAATCCAGAAATCTTGTAGCCATAGCAGCACCAGCAGCACCAGCAGCAAGCATAGCAGCACCAGCAGCAACCATAGCAGCACCAGCAGCAAGCAGAGTAGCACCAGCAGCGAGCAGAGCAGCACCAACAGCAAGCAGAGCAGCACCAGCAGCGAGGCAGAGCAACAGCAGGTCCAGCAGCGAGGCAGGTTTTTTGAGTCGCTCGACTCAAACCAGTCGACTAGTCTAGACTAGTCGTCGACTAGTCGATACTTGGTTCGACTCGACCAAGTAGTCTACACGAGAAACGTAGTCGGACACAACTATGCGACTCATAGACTAGTCGAGCGACTAGTCTAGACTAGTCGTTCGACTCATAATCCTTGTATGGTGGAATAAGCATTTTTAGTGGACTCCCTTAAATGAACTGTTCCCACACATTTTTATAGAACCGCTTGTGTTTTGTATGATCGTATCCCACTGCAGCTGAAGACGCCAACAATAAAAATCCCAATACTTCAACATATTTTGTACAATCTAGTATACTTCAAAAGCATATTTTTAAGTAAAATAAGAAAATTATTGTTTGTTCACATTTCTAGTTAGAATCATAATATAATGACCATTAAAACCAAAAATAGAACATAGAAAGATACATAACATTAACTTTAGTAACACATCCTGCAACACAATATTTGTATATGTCTACTCTTGTTGATTAGTAACAATGGCCTGGAACCAGTACAGAGATAGTGCTATTGTCAGAACCATTTTACATGTTTCAGTTTGCTACATTATCAAGTTCAAAGCAAAATTTCCAGAACCTCTACTTGTGGCCATAACCCATTAATTATCTACATTGCCAAGTACCATCATGATTTTCTTATAGTGTAGTAGCATCAGAAAAAATGATCAGCTTTGAGGTTGGTTTATATGCATGGCATGACTTGTATGTCAGACAATGCGCATTTACCTACAAATAAATTGCTCCCAGATACATGTTTCTAAACCAAGTGATAACTGATAAGTGATTCATGCTTTTCAGTTTCATATCCTCCTGCTTATCTACAACAAATGCACAGAAATCTTTTACACAAATACAACATCAGTACATCTGAAGTGCATCTCTCTCTTTTTTCTCATTTTTAATTAAAATCTTCTCATGGCATTTGACTGAATAACATCACCAGATGGATTTAGTATATACAAAAAACAATTGGTATTTGTATAGGCTGTGATTTCATTTTCTACCTTTAGGTATCTAGTTCTAATTTATGTTACTGTAATTTACCAAAATGCCCTATAAATAAACCATAATAAATGCAAGGCATCTGATGCATCAACATTTGCCAATTACTTGATTGGCCTACAAAATTGCATCCCAGGAAAGGCAACTGTGCCTGAATATTTCTTAATTATCTCAGAACCTTTCCTTGAATATGCCTATCTTACACTCCAGTTTGCTTAACTTTACTTGAAGTTACAATACGAAGAGAGCACCCTGGGAATTTTTCCTAAAGAAAAAAGCAAGAGAGAACTGCAGAGATATTATTTCTTTTTTGTGGTGGCAGATAAGACCAAAATATGTAAGTTGTATTCATCAAGATATAGGCTGTGATATATATATTTCTCATTACAAAAAATTATCATAAGTTTCTGAAACTCATAGTTATAGGCACCCATGCATCAATCCATTTCTGCATTTGCAGAATTAACAATCAAGAACACCAAAGGTTTCCACATAATAACCAGTTTGCTTTTTATTGAGTCAAATCATACTCCTCTCTTTTTTTTAATACAAGGCCATTTCATAATTTGGGTATAACTTTGATCACTAATTTGAGCAACAACATATATGTTATATGACAAAGAAATGCAGTGGTATGCTTTCTGTGGCATGTAAGATATATTTTGTTGCTCAAATCGATGGTCAAAGCTAGACCAGTTTACAGAGTGGCCTTGTATATAGAAAAATAGAGGGAGTAATTTACAGATAGGACAATGAACATATAGCTATACATACAGCTAAATAAATGAAAACAGCAGGTGCATTCTTCCTTGCTAGCTACATCCAGAACGCTACGGGAGCAAAAGACGAGAGTTGCCTAGAGACAGGACAAGAGGTAGTGTTTCTGTCTATGACTCGCAGCTTGCCCTCATGATTGTACTTGAGACGAAACGTGGTCATGTTGAGCACAAAGCCATGAGGGTCATCAAAGGCATCCTGGAACTCAAATCCATCAGCTACGATGCAATCAACAAGGAAAAACCTGGAGTTGCCCATGTATGTGAGAGTAGCCCCTTGGGATTTAGATACTTGATGTCCTGGGCTCCACAGGTTTTGTTCGTTGGCCATCTTCCAGCTAGGCTGCTGCATGGTGGTGGTGCTTAGGGGCGGGAGTTGGCAGCAGCAGATGTAGCCATCCAGGTGTAGCCCAACCCATGCATCTAGGTCGGCGTCGAAGTAACCTTGGCGGTGGAAAGGGAGCACCCATTCCCCATGACGCCTCCACTCATGGTTCTCGCTGTCAAAGGAGTATGTTCCAGTGCCGCTGTCCTTCCTGTCATACACAGACACAAATATGGTGCGTCTGTCGGCGTGAAGGGCATACGATACAATGCTTTGATGCTTGGTGAAGGGAGCCGGCATGCTTTTCCAGGACCAGTCAGTGCTTGGGCACAAAGAGCGCATCTCATCCTTTGTGGTGGTCATGACTTCAAAGGAGGGAGAACGCGACATGAAGTAGTAGGCAAACGCAAATAACATGTCGTCGGCTGTGACAAAGAAGTTGAGGGCACTGAGAAGTGCATCCGGGAGGGGATTGCCGATGGCCAGCGCATCAGTTTCTGTGTCAAAGACAACTGTTGCGGCACATTGGTTGCTAGTGGCTATAATGTTGCTGCCCAGAGCGGCAAAGTCCATAGCATGGTTGTTCAGAGGTGACACTAGCCGGAAGACAGGGGGCACGCTCAGATCAGGGCTGTCAGCATCAAGCTTGCGAATGGTGAAGCCCCTGTGCCAGTCATCTAGTACAAGATAGATGCTCTTGTGTTTGTTATCGTCGCGGTCGTGGTAGTTGGACTGACCCTCGTCACCCTGCCATCTTCGCTTAGGCATCCTACAAACCGGAGACAAAAGATGGGAATCTGGTCAGATAAGCGCAATCGATCTGATCTTGTGGGCGTCGGGGCAGATCTAGATACTCAATCCGTCCCAAATTACTTGTCTTGGATTTGTCTAGATAGGGATCCGTATTTAGACACGTTTTAGTGTTAGATACATCTGTATGACAAATACAAGACAAGTAAATTGGGAAGCGGAGGTACAAATTTTTTTAATTTAAAAAAAAACTCATACCTCGAAGCCGAATCGCGGACCGGAAGGAGATAGTTTGTAGACGGGATCACGAGTTGGTCCCGTGGAGGAGAAAGGCGGCGAGCAAGCGAGCTCGCAGGCGGCAGCGGAGAACGGTCCAGGCGGTGGCGTGGATCGAGCGGAAAGCAGAGGCGGCGGCGAGGCGCTGTGGCTAGGGCGGGGGCGAGGCGCTGTGGCTAGGGCGGCCGATGCTGCGGCCTTTTATCTGCCGATCGTGGGGAGGGCCGGGCACAATCCGTAGTGCTCGACAGTCGACACCGAGTCGGTCTGCGTTGTGGGCCTCGCTGGCGCCTTTTTGCACTTTCGCCCCTTCAGAACCGCGCAAATAACCCGCACTTCCAACCTACATGTTTTTTTTTTAGACCAAAAACTTCCAACCTTATGTCGAACCGCATCCCCCCTGATCCACACCGGCGCCGCGCCCCCATCGACCACCACACAACCCACGACCCCCTCTCCAGATCTTGGCGGAGCTGCTGCGCGCGTGGCGACGAAGGGGACCGGCCGGAGAGCAAAGACAGTAACTTTGCTTGACGCCCGCCCCAAGGTCGTCGGACACCTCTACAAGCACCGTCCACCTCGGCAAGTCTCAGCGCGCCGCCCGACTACTCTCCGCAGCCTAGGTACACCGACCGCACCTGCACGAGCACCGTTTGTCCTCAAAGAGCTCACGTCCTCGATCCGCCGCCCTGCTCCCTCCCTTGGGCAGAGCTGGGATAGGGTTCAGCGCAGCGCCTCCCCTGGCTCAAGCTCCTGCAGCTCCCTCCATGCACTACTAGTAGCCCCACTACCGTACGTAGCCAGGGAACGACAGGTGTATACGCAAGCTTTCAGGTAGAGGTAGATTTTTTTACCTGCCCACTCCGTCTCTGATTTGTTAATTGCATAATTAGTTATCCCTTGCTAAGATATATCTGTACATACATAAGTTTGGTTTGCTTCAGTTGAATGTATGTATATTGATTTCCTCTTAAAAGGAATATGTGAGAGTTTGAGAAAGACTTGATTATTTAGGTTTTGTTTCAATCCCTTACTGTTCTCGTGCTGTTTTGGGATTTTGATAGCGAACGTATATGTGCTGTTTTGTTCCCTATCAGATGATGCATTATATGATGCCTTCCTCTTGCCAATTACAGCAAGCTTAACTGTCATTGGTGAATTTACAGATATTTGTTGAAATCTTAAGGATTCTAGGCAATGTCATCTTTCACGCATAGTAATATGTTATACCATGTAGATGAATTTTGGGGAAAGGGAATAGTTTTCTGGACATATGGCATTTTTATTAGGTTATAAGCATAAGTACACTACTAATTGTTGGTCTATTCTGGAATATATGGTCTAAAAATTGCATTTGCTATTTGATGTATGAGTTACTGTCTTTGCTTCCCTCCATGTTTTCAGTCTGGGTGCCATCTTTTCTGAGATTCTACCTATCTCATTGTCTTTATTACACTTGGGCTCAGATCTTTTCCCTTTTTCTTTTGTTTATTTCATATGTTTGATTTGTTTTTGTATCGTGTTGAAGGCATCCTAATTCAGCACTGCTCCTCCAGTTTTTTATAATAGGAAAGTTTTCACCCTATGAGTGAGAATCAAAAAACAGTTGGAAATTACTTGGAAATGCTTTACTATCCTGGTCTGATTAGAGTGAAAGATAAGCTGGAAATTAAGTGGGAATGCTCTGCTTTTCTGTTGAGATTGAATATCCACATTATCCCTATCAAAGTGTGCAGTTTTGTTCCTGTTATTTTTTCCTTTTCATTCAATTTTCCCTGTCCCATTTGTCTCTAGGTTGAGTATTGTATGAGGTAGCTGCACTATTGGCTTCTAGGTTGCTATAATCTCATGTTTTCACAAGACCATCTTTATGTAGGTGAAGTAACTTCATGATAAAATGCCCCATGGGGAAGAGTTGATGTTTGTCAGGAGCTAGGTACATTGGTCAATATCTTAATGGATTTGCATTACACGGTGGTTATTCTTCGTCTTACTTAAGATCATTACTATAGTTTTTCCTGTTCTTTCATTTTTATCACTGCCTAGGTTGCATATGGAGTTGTTACCATGAAATTGTGTCTAGGATTTTGTCAAACAAGGGAGTCATTATCTACTAATGTCAAATGTTAGAATTATACTCCCTCCGTCCCAAAATAAGTGACGCAAAAGTGACTCAACTTTGTACTAATTTTAATACAAAGTTGAGTCACTTTTGCGTCACTTATTTTGGGACAGAGGGAGTACAAGATTTCTTGGAGGCGAGCAAATCCACTTTGAAACAATGCTTATAAGATGTTTTACCTAAATAAAGTGATGCTGTTTAGTGTATAGCTAAATGAGAGAATGGCCACAATACCACTAGTGGAAAATGGAAGTTCCAAAATACCACTCACAAAACCAATGTAGCTAAAATAGCACTACCGTTAGGTTTTTAATGCCAAAATACCATCGCCGTGAGATGTCAAACGATTCCCGTCAGTCAAACTGCATGATTCTTGTCAGGTTTTTTGTAATGCCAAAACTTCCATCATCTAAACCTACTTGTGACCCGGTCTCTGTTCCCATCCCTGTTTTTCTACCAGAGACAAGGCGGCGCACCTGACCGCGGTGATGCCGCGATCGCCGCGCCGGCCGCTGGCCGGCCTGTCACCATCTGATTCTCTTGCCGAACACGCCCCGTCGCGGCCTACCCTGCACAGCTCTCCCCGCCACGACCTGCCTCTACTTCGCGTCCCTGCCCAGCTCATCCGCCACTGCTCAGACGTCGCGTATCTGCACCTGCTTGGTATCCACATTTGCCCTCCCTGCTCGCCCTCTCTCTGTGCGCCGCGGAAGCTTACGTGAGCAGCGGCGGAGGCTTAAGGGCGCGCGCGTGCGGTGGGTTGGGGGCGAGGAGACGCCGGCCGGCACACTGACTGGTGCACGACAAGCGGTGGAGGAGGTGCTGCCATGCCGGAGTTGTGCAGGGAGCTGAGGACCTTGTGCTATTCAACGTGTTGCTTGATGCAGCCCACGTGTACTTCCTGCTGCTCTCTGAGTCATTCTCCCGCTGTGCATCGATCTGTTTAAATCACCAGGAGCAGGGACAAAGGAAAGGAAATTGCTCCACACACGACCAAGGTTTTTGAGTCGCCGAGTCAAGCCAAGTCGCCGAGGCTGTGGCTAGTGGCTTGCTGGCTTGAGTCTGTGACTTGGCTTGACTAGTCGCCCCAAGTCGCCATGGCTTAGAATAGGATTTAGGGGTAGAATTAGGAGTGATATTACCTTGTAATCTTTTATAGTTGGCAATGGAAATCCCTTTCTGGCCTTGTGCAAGCTCGTCTTTGTTGATTGCAGGTGCACCTTGCAGTATAAATGTAATAGCAAGCATGAGCATCAAGTTGTTTGCACCTTGCACAGTATATATGTAATAGGAAACTTGCACATTTGAGTTGAAATAAAGAGGATAACTTACTTCTTGTGTGTCCATCTGTCCCAATTTGTTTTCCTTGATGATCCTTCTTTCTTTGCACCGGATCACCTGATTCATATAAGGAAAACAGCAGCAGTTGTACATATAAATACCATAACAGATCACAGCAACAAGTATTACAACAGAAATTAAGCATTAGTTCATTACATTTAACTACGAACTATCAAGTTCTTAACTTTTAACAACCAGCCCCAAATCGACCCCAAATCCTATGTCCAAAATAAGGGATAAGGCACACGAGCCCAACCCCCAAGCCCCCAACTCCATATGTCCAAAATGAATCACACCAGCAGACCAGCTCCAAATCCTATGTCCAAAATAAGGCACACTAGCCCCAAGAGCCCCCAACTCCATATGTCCAAAATGAATCCACACCAGCCCAAGTTCCATCAATCGTCCTAGTAATCCAGATCATCATCAAAGCCAATGGAGCCTCTCTCTTCACCTCCACCTTCATCTTCACCTTGATTTCCCTCCTGATCATCCTCACTTGTTGAATAATCTTCAAGCTCAACCTCCTGATTTGCATCCTCCTCCTCGTCCTCATCTTCTCCAACTTGGTTTTGCACTCGAGATCGAGAATAGACATGGGTAACAGCAGCCTGGCTCCCACTCCCACGGCTTTTAAGGTTGCGCAATGGACCTTCAGATGCACCGACAGCTTCGTCAACTTGAGCCCAAGTGATATCAGCCCCTTCATAAACCGGCTGGGCATTATGGTCAACCCATTCATTGTCCCATTGTAAGTCTTCTAGCACTAATGGGTCAGACCTAGTCCCTTTGGAGCCTTCCTCACGAATCTTTTGGAACCTATCGGCATTCTTCCGGTTGTATTGAACATATGACAAATCATTAAGTCTTTGGAACTCCAACCTATTTCTCTTTTTGCTATGGATCTGAAAACAACATACAAGAAAACAATTAGCAAGGCTACCATAAGCACCCCACCAAAGAACTACAGAAGTACAATGAACATCAAGTTGGTACTTACTACTTACATTTTGAAAGCAAGACAATGAACATCAAGTTGGTACTTACTACTTACATTTTGAAAGCAAGACCAATTTCGTTCACAACCAGAAGCTGAAGCACAAAGGCTAACTATGTGCTTTGCTAAATATTGCAGCTCATAAGCAAGGCCACCTGTGACGCCCCCGATTTGTCCGTACACTAATCATGCACGCAAATGTGTACGGCCAAGATCAAGGACTCACTGGAAGATATCACAACACAACTCTAGACACCAATTGAAATAATACAAGCTTTATATTACAAGCCAGGGGCCTCGAGGGCTCGAATACATAAGCTCGAATACACAAGAGTCAGCGGAAGCAATAATATCTGAGTACAGACATAAGTTAAACAAGTTTGCCTTAAGAAGGCTAGCACCAAAGTAACAACGATCGAAAAGGCAAGGCCTCCTGCCTGGGACCTCCTAACTACTCCTCGAAGCCGAACTCCATGTAGACACATCATCGGGATCCTCTGGCTCCTGGACTCCATCATCTGGTTGCGGCATCCGGGAAGAAGGGACAAAGGGGGAAAAGGGGGAGAAAAGCAACCGTGAGTACTCATCCAAAGTACTCGCAAGCAAGGATCTATACTACATATGCAATGATATCTGTGTAAAGGGGGAACATATGTGGACTGAACTGCAGAAAGCAGAATAAGAGGGGGATAGCTAATCCAATCGAAGACTACGCTTCTGGCCACCTCCATCTTGCAGCAGTAGAAGAGAATAGATGGAAGTAATAAGTATCCTCGTATCTCGCAGCCTCCATCTTGCAGCAGTAGAAGGGAGTAGATGGAATAGTAACAACTATCAAAGCTTCTGGCAGCCTCCGTCTTGAGTAGCAGAAGAGTTCACCAAGTAACATCGTAAAGCATAATCCTACCCGGCGATCCTCCCGCACATCACCCTGTGAGAGAGCAACCGCCGAGTTATATCTGGAACTTGTCTGGGTGTGTTTTATTAAGTATCCAGTTCTAGTTGTCATGAGGTCCGAGTACAACTCCGGGTCGTCCTTTTACCGAGGGACACGGCTATTCGAATAGATTAACTTCCCTGCAGGGGTGCACCACATAACCCAGCACGCTCGATCCCATTTGGCCGGACACACTTTCCAGGGTCATGCCCGGCCTCGGAAGATCAACACGTCGCAGCCCTACCTAAGCACAGCAGAGAGGTCAGCACGTCGGTCTAAGTCCTAAGCGCGCAGGGGTCCGGGCCCATCGCCCAACGCACACCTGCACGTTGCGTACGCGGCCGGTAAGCAGACCTAGCCTCTCCTAATACCAGAGCGGGCTTCCAGTCCAATCCGGCGCGCGCCGCTAAACCACTGACGTCAAGAAGGCTTCGGCTGATACCACGACGTCGAGTACCCATAACTATTCCCACGTAGCTGGTTAGTGCGTATAGACCAAATGGCCAGACTCAGATCAAATACCAAGATCCCGTTAAACGTGTTATTATGAAATAACCGCGGACAACGACCAGGGCCAGGCCCACCTGTCTCCTAGGTAGTCGCAACCTGCCCTGTCGCTCCGCCACAAAGTAACCATCAGGGGGCTGTCGGGAACCCAGGCCCACCACTACCTGTGTGGAACCACCTGCCCCTTCAGCCCCCATCTCCGAATCATCATCATGTGTATGTAAAGTATGTATATAGTATATACCCGTGATCACCCCCAAGTGATCACGGCCCGATAGAATAGCAGGGCAGACGGACAAGGGTGTAGGGCCACTGATGGAATACTAGCATCCTATACTAAGCATTTAGGATTGCTGGTGAAGTATCAACAGTGGTAGCAACAATGACAGGCTATGCAGCAGAATAGGAGTATCGAAAGCAGTAACATGCTACACTACTCTAATGCAAGCAGTAGAGAGAAGAATAGGCGATATCTGGTGATCAAAAGGGGGGCTTGCCTGGAAGCTCTGCAGACGAAAGGAATCTTCGGAAGCGTAGCCGTAGTCGAACACCGAAGCTTCAATTGTCTCGGGGTCTATCACAATATCGGCGTCTACCGAAAATAAGCAACGAAGGGGAAACAAATAAATAACAGAGCAAACAATGGCATCACAAAGCATAACATGGCAAAACGCGGTGCTACGTGTGACCTAACGCGGTGCTCGGTGATACAGTCGAAGAGGAATAACATCCGGGAAAGTATTCCCGGTGTTAGGCATTTTCGGGCAGATGAAACGGAGGGGAAAGTTGCATGTTCGGTATGCTAGGGACGTGCGGTTGACGAACGGTCTGCGTATTCGGATTCGTCTCGTCGTTCTGAGCAACTTTCATATATAAATTATTTTCATCCGAGTTACGGTTTAAAAGATATGATTTTCTAAAGTTTATATTAATTTCTGGAATTTAATTAATTAATTTAATATAACATTATCCAGAATAGTGTCTGCTGACGTCATCATGACATATGTGTGACGTCAGCAGTCAACTGGTCAGTTGACCAGCCAACCTGACATGGGGGGCCCACATGTCATTGAGACAGAATTAATCCAGAGTTAGTTCAAACTAATTGCAGATTAGTTAGTGGGTGGGGCCTACTAGTCGGTGACTGATTAGTGTTAATTAACTAATTAATTAATTTAAACTAATCATTTTATTTAACTCAATTAGCAGGGCCGCGGGGCCCACCGGTCAGACCAGTTGACCAAGTCAACTGGTCAACAGCGGCCCCACGGGCCCACATGTCATAGGGCCAGGGCGGGGCCTAGGGCGCCCACGTGGCAGCCACGTTGGCAGGCCGGCTGGAGCGTCTCCGGCGCGCGCCCGAGCGGCGACAGAGCGCCGGCGAGCGGCGGGATCTCGCTGTGGTGCGCCGTTAGGCGTGCGGCCGGGCGCGTTCGAACCGCACGGGTGCTGTGCGTCGAACGGTGGTGGTGGCGGGGGCACAGGTGGCCGGGAAAATGGCCGGCGTCGAGCCGAGCGGAGCGCAGCTCCGGTGAGTGATGGGGGAGGGTGCTGCGACGTGTTTTAGTGCGCGGTTTTTGGGGCATTCGAGCGTGTGGTCGACGGCGAGTCGGATGGCGCACGTGGCCGGGCCAAACGACGACGACGAAGGCCGAACGGCGCGAAGCAGCGGCGGTCGGAGCACGATGCCGCGGCGGACTGAGCTACGGCGAGCAGGCGAGCTAGCAGAGCAACGGGGAGGGAGGAGTAGCTCACCGGGAGGTGTAGCCGTGTACGCGTGCTCGGGGGAGGGCCGGTGCAGTTGCTGGCGAAGAAGAACGCCGGCGGGGATCCGAGAAGGGGGGGCAGAGCAGCTGCAGCGGAGGAGGGCCTCCGGGCGTCGAATGGTGGTGCGGGGCGACGTAGCCGACGACGAGGAGCGCGGTGGACACGGTGCGGCGACGAGGCGAAGGCGGTGGCCGCGCGTGCTACGGCGGCGGAGCCATGGCTGCGTCGGGTTGCGGTGGGGAGCGACGAGGAGGGAGAGGGAGGTAGCTAGGGTCCGCCCGCGGGGTCGAGGGGTGGGTTAGGGTTCGGTCGAGGGCGTCGCAGGCGACTTGAGGTCGACGGGGAGTCGCCGGATGGCCGCCCTGTGTTCCATCCGCGCCGTGGACGGCGCACGGGCGTCCACCGAGCAGCGGTGAACAGAGGAAGGGGGGAGGAAGGTAAGTGGGCCGGCCTGGTGGCTAGCTGGGCCAGCTGGGCCGGCTGGGACAAGGCCCAGTTGGCCAGAGGGGTTTTATTTTATTTTGTTTTTTTTTTGTTTATTCTTATCTTTTATTTACTTCTTTTCTGTTTTTATTTTAGTTCCTTTCAGTTTAGGTCTTATAAAAATTACCACTAGCACCTAAATTAGTACTTATAAATATACTAGTGCCACACTAATTCTTATCCCTAAATAAACTAGGTTGATATTTTATACTTTATGTATGAATTTAATCAATTGGTCAAGCCACTGTTTTTATTTATTTTAGTGCATTTATTTATTTTATAAAAATATGGTTTCTCCACCAATATTACTTATGAATTATTTATCACTTTCAGTACATTTTAGTTTTATTGTTTTGGAAACTTTTGTGTTTTCTTTTAATTCAAATTTTAATTTGGATCGTTTTCGAACTAACACGGGATTATCAACAGTAATTGTGGTGACGTGTCGTCATTAGTAGAGGGTTACTGTAGCTTAATTATCCGGGCGTCACACCACCATAAGCACCCCACCAAAGAACTACATAAGTACAAATGAAGACAATGTTAGAATTCGTAAGCCAAAAAAGATAGGTGTTGACTGCTGAAATTTATGAAAAAATAGAAGGCTAGAGCTGAAGTAACTTACGAGGACTCTTTTCTGTTCGGTCATTGATTGCCAACTTAGAGCTGAAGCATTCACCTTGACCTCTTTCATAGTCATCAGCCAATCTACTTATCACGCTTGCTTTATCATCATCGGGCCCCATGTGCAATAGCACCTCATTGAACATATGCCTAAGCTTTTGACAATATCGTGCTTTCTCGGGCTTAGCTTTGAGACCATAGATTCTATTTGGGTTTAAGAATAGTGCAGCTCCATACAACTTCACCCCCATTTGAGATTCCCACTTGTCCTCTACTATTTTTGTCACCTTCTTAACCAACGTTGGTTTGTCATCTATCGCAGCCTTGATTCTCTCCTTTGCATAATCCATTGCTGCCATAACCTCGGGCATCGCCAGCCTCTCATCGCCATCAACAATCCTTAGCACCCTTAGAAGAGGTAGAGAAACTTTCATGCAAGTCTCTACCGAGTTCCAAAAACTAATGGATAACACATCTTCTTGAACTTTTTGTCCCACCGGTGAGGTTGACAACTTCTTATTGCTATGCCAAACATCGCCCACAAACAATTCTTTGAGAGCTTGCCTATGTTTGTGCAAGCTTTGCAAGTTGAGAAAATTTGTGGCAAAGCGAGTAGCTCCAGCCCTCACAAGATCACGGTTGCCGGTCTTCACTCTCATTTCATCTAAAACCTTGCCATGCCTGTAGATGAATGTAGACACCCTTTTTCCATTTGTAATACACTCGCTGAATTGCTTGATTTTGCAAATTGACTCCAACATAAGGTTCAAACAATGGGCTGCACAAGGGGTCCACCATAATGTAGGGATCCTCTCCGTTAAGAGTCTACCCGCTGCCTTGTAGTTAGCACCATTATCCGTGCAAATCTGAACCACGTAGTCTCTTCCAATGTCGTTGATCCTTTTCTCCATCAAATCTGCCAACAATTCTTTGTTGGCTACTAGGGCTGATATGTCAACGCTATCAATGAAGAAAGTCCCGACTGGACTATTGACAAGGAAGTTGACCAAGTGCCTAGTCCTCCCATCGGTCCACCCATCAGACATTAGTGTGCAGCCATACTCTTGCCAAGCCAGCTCATGTTGCTCTCTCAATGCATGTGTCTTCTTTGCTTTCACAAGAAGTGGAAGCCTAAGAGCATGAATAGTTGGGGGGATGTAGCCTGGACCATATTGCCCAGTGGACTCCAATGCAATCTCAAAGGCTCTTGATCGGGTAACATTGAAGGGAATGGCATTAGCAAAGAAAAATGCTGCCCAATGATCATCAACTCTATCCTTATCCTCGGTGGTCCTTTTGAAGCAACCTGCGTTCAATGCGGCTTGAGAAGGATTCTTCGAGTGCCTTAGCTCAATGACTTCTTCCGGAGTCTTCCTAATCATCCCGGCAATTGTTCTTGAAGCCTTTTGTGTCGGTAATTCAGTTTGGACAGTCTCAACCTTCCTTTTTGATGTTGTCCTACTACTAGTTTGAGTTGCTGTTGCGTCCTCTTCTTCATCACCAGTTGCTGCATCTTCATTATCAGACTCCCCTGGCATATTATGCTTCTTTGCGTAGGCCTTCATGAAATCCAGCATCTCCTTTGAAACAGCCTCTGGCACCTTCTTGCATTTTATAGAATTCTTCTTCCCTTTAATACTAGCCCCAGCTAGGTGACGCTTGAACCTTGCTATTCCAGCATGCACATCTGTCCCGCAAAATGTGCATCGTATCCTATCCCTCATGTTCATGTCATGCCAATACCCATACTTCCACCCAGGATCTCCCGACCTTGCCTTCCGCTTAGGATCCTTGGATGGATCATATTGCTCAGGCTCAGGCCCATTGCCACCGGCTGCACGATTGGCAATTTGGTCAGTCATCCTCTAGCTGCAGCCAAGGTACCTGCAGAAAAAACAGAGCAGCACAAGTAGTAATTAGTAATTACTAATTAGAGCAGCAGAGCACATCACTAACATCAGTACATACTACATAGAGCAGCTAAGCACATCACTACATCAGTACATAGAGCAGCTAAGCACATCACTCCATCAGTACATACAGCAGCAGAGCACATAGATGATAGATCTACAGCAGAGCACATATAAAGCCCACCCCATGCTATCTTTCCTTCGGTACTTCTCCTTCCCCAGTCCCCATAGCAACAGCAGAGTACATAGCAGCAGAAGTCCCAGTCCCCACAGCAGCAGCAGAGCACACAGCAACAGATGCAGAGCAAAGAGGGGGAGCTGAGCAAAGAGGGGGAGACGAGTCGTACCTGCTGATGCAGCCGCAGGAGAAGATGGAGGCGGAGGCGGAGGAGGCTAGTGGGGGCAGGTCACCGGCGGAGGAGAGGAGGCTCTTGGGGGCGTGCGAATCCGGCGGATCTGGAGGGGAACGTCGCCGGCGGCCGCCGATTTGGAGTCCTAGGAGGCTAGGTTAGGAGACCAGCACGGTTTCCCTCCATTTCCCTCTCTTCCTCTGTAGTTTTCCCGCGTGGAGCTCTATTTATCCCCCCCTGTCCTCCCCAGAAATATCTCTGGCAGGGGGGGCCGCTCTGGAGCAAGCCAAGCGGCTGGCGATTACTAGCCGCCGACTAATCGCGACAAGTCGCCGGCGAGCCAGCGAGTCGCGCGACTCGCTTCGTGAGCCAAGTCGCCTGCGCGAGCCAGCCACGCTGCACCGACTCGGCGATTAGCCGGCGATTAGTCGGCGACTAGTCGCCGACTCAAAAACCTTGCACACGACAAACACTGGACGATCTGTGCATGACTAATGAATCCAGCGGCTGTTGTTCGGCGTTGGACAAGATTGCGCCGGTGGATGTAATCATCGTCCGCAAATCGTCTATGTAGTTGTCGTGCACATAGCACTGCTCCAAAGGAAACTGTATAGAAATAGCACTTTCAGTTAATTGCTATCTCTAGTACTCTAGTGCAATTAGGAGCATCAACCAATTGCGGATACATATATACGGAAATGAATTGATACATGATACGGCTCCCCAACAACAAGCATTAGTGATGGTGTCTGATGTACAAAATAACATGATGTATGTATGCAAGTTGGCCATATATGGATTTCGAGTATACGTGCTTGTTAAATTTTTGAGATGTTGCTTAACTGTTCCTGTCAAAAAGTAGATGGATTCCTGAAATCTTATCAAAATATTTCCGAAATCTGATTTCGTACAACAGTGTGTGAAGAGAGAAATTGAGAGAGTTGTAGTGTGTGAAGAGGTGAGGGCAGAACAGTCAGTTTGTGTGTGTGTTACTCTCAGTTAGTGCATAGTGGTATTTTGGCATCAAAAACTAGTTTGCAATGGTATTTTGGCAAGCTTGGTTTTTTTAGTGGTTTTTTGGAACTTTCGTTTCAACTAGTGGTATAGTGGCGATTCTCTCCAGATAAATATGGTGGAGAATTCAGTTTATGTTAACAGAAAGGCGTCGTATTACTATGTTCAAGCTAATTGCCTAAATTCCTAGACTTTTGTCAGGGACAAACGAATTTCATATCGAAATATTGCATTAGCTTGATATGTCCGTAGAAAATAGTTGGGTACATTATTAATTTGGGCTTTTTTTTACCTTTTCCTTGGTAATATTGCACATGTGAATACTTAGGACTAAAGCATGCTGACGCAAAATATGACATAGGCATGCTATGAAACACACTTGCCTCCACATAAGGTGCAGAGTAACTCCATGTTTATGTACGGTTAACTTTTGCCTTTAGATAAAGAAAGACCCAACTCAGATAATTAACTACTCCTCTTCGTAAACTAATATAAGAGCGTTTAGATCACTAGTTTAATGATCTAAATGCTTTTATATTAGTTTATAAAGGGAGTACTTATTTTCTTTGACAAACTGCATTGGTGATATTGTATGTTCTCTGTCGCAAATAACTTTTTTGCAGTGTCCGTCCAGATCCCAGCAGCATGGAACGGGGTGGTCATGCGAGAGCGGACGTCCTGGACGCAGCAGCAGCTGCACGCAGATATCCAGCCGTTGCTCCAGGCGATGTGATCTGGGCATTAATCTTTGTTCAAACAAGAAAAGGTGACATACATCAGTCCATACTTGCGAAATACCTGTGTCCACGTCGGTTTGGTGGGCCTGTCCGGGTACAAATCTGATGCAAAGGACCTGTCGTTTAGTACTATTATTATTAAAGTATCTGTCACAGCCTGGGTAGCGTGTATTAGACGCTGTCCTGCATCCCACACCATTTGCTCTGCAGGGCGCCGCGACCAGTGATAGAGTATCACCAGCCGCGTCCCCAACAGGCTTTTCCCAGGCGTTTTTGCCGCGCCGGTGTCGAAAAAACGGCCCAGTCGCGCCCCCAGAAGCCCGTTTTTCGTCGGCTCGGGCCAAAACTGGTACCGGCGAATCCAGGCCGAACCCGGCGCCCTGGGGGCGCTTGGGGAGCCGGCACAAGCGAAAAAGGCGCGTGGGTCCGCCCTGTCGACGACCCGAGGGCCTTTTCCCGCCGTTTCTTGACGCTTTTCCCTCGCATCCCTCCCGCTCGCTCGCCTTCCTCCCGCCAAACCCTCTCCCGCTCGCCTTCCAGTCGCCTCCGTGCCGTCGAAGAAGTATGCCATGCCGCGCGCGGCGGCAACCGTGACGGGCACCGTGGCCCAGTCGAAGCAGAGGAAGCCGAAGGCGCCGCAATCGAAGCCACCGGGTTTCGAACGCCGAGTGGAGGGTGGAAGTTCAGCGACGCGACGCAGTCACCGTCGATCGGCGAAACAGGGCCATCGCCAAGAAGGCCCGCGACAACGCGACGCGCGCGGCAGCGTCTGCGGCGGCCTCCTCATCGGTCAACCACGCGGGGAGGATGAATCCACCCGTCGTCAGCCACGCCCAGTACGCACCCTGGGGACAGCAAGGCGTCGGATCTCCATGGGGATCGTCGTCGCCCGGCTACGCCGACGGCGACGCGCACGGTGGGTTCAACCCAAACGTGACCTTCCCCCATGGCCACCCCGCGACGCGCACACCCTCGCCCGCCTTCGTCGGCGTGCAATACCCTCCATACAACTATTCGCCGCCCGTCTACGCGTCCACACCGACGCCCCATCTTCGCAGTGGACCGCTGCCCTTCTCGCACCTCGGCGACACCGACGACACAGGAGCCGACATGGACGACATCATCGCGACAGGTTCGACCGCGGCCGCCGCGTCTCCCGGGTTCGCCACCCAGGACGAGGTAGTGGATCTCAGCGGCGGCATGGAGGCCGAGCTCGGCTACGTCTACGGCGAGGACGCGCAGGAAGCGCAGGAACCCGAGGAGGAGGAGGAGGACGACGAGGAGGAGGAGGAGGAGCCGGCTCCTGATCCGACGAAGGGGCGCCAGAAGAAGAAGCGGGCGGCTAGGCCAGGCGAACCGCGCATCAAGTGGACGTCCAAGGAGGAGGAATGCCTCGCCAAAGCATGAAAAGTCGTCTGCCTCGACCCGACCACCGGCATGAACCAGAGCTTCGAGACGTACTGGGACCGCATCAAGGCCGAGTTCGACGAGCGGAAGCTCGTCGACCCCTACTTCAAAGGCGTCTACATGCAGCGCGGCTCCAAGGCGATGGCGAACCATTGGGGGCGTATCCAGGGGGCGTGCAACAAATGGCATGGTATCGTCGAGGAGGTCGCGGCTCGCCCGGAGAGCGGTGCCAGCGTTGAGGATCAGGTACGCACGCCGTTCGCCCGCTTCTCTTCATCGTCTACGCCCCGCCAACTATTTGTTCCTCCGCGCAGTTGCTGCGCATGTTCACCATGTATCGACGTGACAATCTCGACGCCGAGTTCAAGTACCTCCACGTCTACAAGCGCATTGACAAGTGCGAGAAGTGGGCGGAAGTCCGACGTACCCTCGACAAGGCCAAGGAAACATACAAGCCGGACGCGACGACTCCGGGCGCGTCAGAGGGCGGCCGGACGGCCACAAAGTGGCAAAGAAGGGGAAACACGCCGACGCGGCAACCGCGCGAGTGCAGGAGTCCATCGAGCATTGCCTCGCCGACGCCCAGGCCCGGACCGTCCTGCGTGAAGAGAAGACCGAGGCGCGGTGGTCGTCGTTGATGACGAACAGCGCCATCAAGCTCGACCTGCTCCGGACCAACGTCGACCTGCTCCGGACCAACGTCGCCGCGAAGAAGAGGAACACCGACATGGCTTTTCTGATGGGCGGAGCGGACATGCTCCAGAGCAACGACGAGCAGCTCAGGGCGTGGTACATGGCGGAGCGCGGCCTCATCCTGAACCAACTGCAGACGACGCCGACAACGCCGACGACGCCAGCTCCCGCGCCCACGGCCACACCGACGCCAAGCCCGAACGACGCCTCTACATCGCCGCCCATCAGTATCGAAGCCGCGCCGACACAGCCCAGCACCGAAGCAGCTCCGACACCGTCGAGCCTGCGCACGCCGACTCCGCCAACGCCTGGAGCCGACCCCGCCGAGTGATTCGTTGCGCACGCGAACTTGCGGCGCTCTGTTTTTTGTAACGCCAGACTACGTCCGATCGCCGGATTTGTGGCGTTTTTTGTGAGCGGGAACGACCTAGTTCAAATTTACCGCATCCTGGGGCCGGCGCTTAGGGGTGTGACTGGGAGCTAGGTCGCCCCCGGGGGCCGAACAAGCGTCGGCACGCCCCCAGGCCGCTCTATTTAGGCGCTCTGGGAGGCCGAACGGCTGAAGATGCCCTTATATATGAGCAGGTGGGGGACCATGACCCAATGATCAACAACGGCGGCGGTGTGGCCGCGCCATGCACGCATGCATTGCAGGGGACACGTCCTCTGCTGTGTACGACATATACGCTGCCCGTGAGCACGCTGGATGGATGAAGTGTGCAGTGTAGGAATTCGTGCTCCCGTTTAGTACTTTGGTGGCCTAGCAAGAATGCAAGACGTAAAAACATGCACCATGCTAGTTTGGTTATCTACGTGTAGTGTAGGAGATTCAAGTCGATAATGTATTAAGCGTTTCGTTTGGAATAACGGATGTACCATGTGATTACAGCAACTAATAAAAAACATTAAAATGTTTGATTTCCTAGCTAAGGCTGATGCGTGCCTGCGTTGCTGTACACAGTATGAAATCCTCGTCCAACACTTACGATTAGAGACAAATCGTTGATGATTCAGTTTGTGGGCCATAGCATTAGCAGTCTGGTCATACCGATGTACGATGAATATGAATCGTACGCAGAGCAGTTTCGCTGCTAATAATGGAGCGTAACTGGGTTGTGCGGGTACATAGCGCGTCGTATTCGTCCTCTGTGCCCGTACCCTGCTTGTGTCTGATCGTGCTGTCAGATTTGATCCTTGGAATACGCATATATGTTTCAATTCGCTCTCAAACGTTCAGCTATACTCTAACTAGCACGTTGAGCTGCTCCGAATCGCAATGACACGCGCGCCGTCGATGCGGTGCGTGTAGCTGCCGCTGCGTGCATGGACGCACTTCTCGTATATATCCTCTGCTGATGAGTAGTAGTTATACGAGACGGTAGTATATTAATTCACACATGTAGTTTATGTTTAGAAAATGTTGTATATACTTCGTGTAAAAGATGAAGTATAAACTTCCTGGTGAAAGATGTCACGTATACTATCCCATAAAATATGTAGTATATGCTTCCTAAAAAATGTTGTTGTACATAATCTCTGGCAAAATGAAGTATATACTTCCAAGAAAACAAGTCGTATATACGCTCTCATAAAGGATGAAGTATATACTTCCTCAAAAAAATTGTTGTATATACTCTCTGTCAAAAATGAAGTACATACTTCAAAAAATAGTTGTACATACACTCATAAAAGATGAAGTATATACTTTCTGAAAAATTTGTATATGTACTCACCCAAAATATAGAGTATATACGTCCTCACAAAAAATGTAGTAGATACACCCAAAAAAATAAAAATAAAAACATATCATACACCTGCTCATAAGGAGACAATATATAATCCAACCGAACGCTAACTGTTGAGTTTAATTAACCCATGTGTTAATTATGGAGAATCTTCACTATCCCTAACCGCCATGCACGAGGAACACGACTGTTCGCTCGTGTCTCTTCGGACAATTGCGTCTGTTGGATGTATCCCCTCGGGACTATATATACTTGTACTCAATCATCAATAAAGACAACCCTTCATTTTACATTTTTGTCTATGGTCTCTCTCGTTTTACTTTCTAAACACCTTATCAGCACGCTCTACCGAGAGCGAGACCGAGAGAGATTCACAGGAAACAACGGTTACGCTCTTCAGCGCGGTGGGCGCCCCTTGGCCTCAACGCCGCTCCTGCCGGTGTGGCTCCTTGCATCACGAGGATTCCTGCGGCTTGACGCCTCCCCGGCGGCCAGGGCGTGGCAACCGCTCCCAGTCATCATCGGCGTTGAACGCTGCAACCATGCCATCCGAGCATGCATGCTCCTGCAAAGGAGAAATCAATCAAGAACACGAATTTGATTTATTTCTTTCCATGATTAATTGAGGAACTAACCATCTAGTGACCGATTGCATTCGCAATTTTCATGAGCTATCTTCAACTCCGTCCTGGACGCATATCTTTGCGACTCTGTTCTGGAGCCTTTAGCTTCCAGTGGAAAACCAACAACGAGAAGGAGAGGGACAGGAATAAGACAGAAGATCGGCAAGAAACAAGGTGCTTTCTTTCCTAATTTTGTTCCTGCACACAACGAATGCTACGAGCAATCAGCCCCTTGGTACTTACCTGGGCATTCTCCTCAACGACGTTGGCACTTCGCAGCCCACAAAAGTCGATGGGTGCTCGGGTTTGGCATGGGGCGACCTACGTCGTCTCATGCGACGGCGCACGCAACCGCTTGATCGCTCGCCACCGCCGCCATGGTGTTGGCGAGCACCGCTGCTTCCAGCATCATGTGCGCGACCTCCGTCGCTTCCGGCGTGGAGATTGGAACCAGCGCCGTCAGGAACTCCGTCGCAACCACCGGCACGGCGCGGGGCCCTCGAATCAGCCCGTGCAGCCATCTGCGCCCCTGTAGCCCGATATGCCCGCCTGGCTTCTCGCCGGTCCGGCTGCACCAAGGCTCGAGGGCGATGGGGGCATTGATCCGGCACTGGAGGCTCCGCCGCCGCCGTTTTGATGCTCAGCGCATGGACGGGTAGTTTGCTGGGGAACCGTCGGGGCCGCGCCGCTGCAGCATCCGACTCCAGCGGTTGTTGAGGCTGTCGGCGACGTGTCATTGTAGAGGTTGCCGACGGTTGCACGCGCCCCCGACTCCGGCCACCCACCCACCTTCGCCGCGCGTGAAAGTTCGCCGCTGCCTCTTGGCCCTCGGCGTCCCACCGGCGAGCTTGCCGTCAAACGGTCACTCCGGCCGCTCTGGCACGCGAAGCCCCGCGGCGCTCGGGCTCGCGAACGGCGTCGCGTCCGGCTCCCATCTCCCCGGCGGTTATTCATCTTAGGACGAGCGCGGCGGGAGTTTTGCTCGCTGCAAATGATGCGGTCGACCGACCTGGTGCTCTCCGCCTGGTTGTGTCTTCGTGAGGATTGAGGATGAGTTGCATTCTTTCCCTGGTCTCTCTCCTTAGGGCATCAACAGTGTATAGAGGCTGGGCTGCCTTTATACTGGGTCCCACCTTCAGCCTCTAGGCAGAGTTAAAATTGACGCAGTGTGTAGCATCGGTTGTGACTCTAAGGATTGGGCCCACAGTAGAATAAACAACAGAATTATTGGAAGTCTGGAGCGATCAGTTTTTGTGGGCCTAGACACAACCTGACACAGACAAGTAGGACCATATGTGTTGTTTAATTCTTGGAGGCAGCCTCCAAGGCAAGCGTCGATGCCAAGCTCAAAAAACATAGAAGCGAAGTCTGCAGTGTTTGGAGGCCGGCTCCAAGCCTTTAGAGGCAGTTTTAGAGGCTGGAAAACACCACATTGTGGATGCTCTTATCCTTTAGATTGACTAGTCTGACCGCTTTTACAAGGCCATGTGCATCGGCAGGGAATCATGGCATCGACACTACCGTGGCTGTTTGTTTATTTGCTATTTGCTTGATCTCTACATTAATAGTCCGGTACTAGCTCAGCTTATCAGCAACTTAATTGTATAACAATTGTTCTAGCAGTATTTAGTCTGTTCTAGACCTGTTTATTCTTTTTCTGTCGAGTACAATGGATGTATTTCAGAATTCAACAAGGATGTAATATATTTCCACGTTTATCGCGTGTAGAGATTAATTACATCTATTATTTGTAATTGAGATTTTTTTTTATCTCTTGCAAAGATAAATTTAGTACCTCTGCAGTACTGGTTCTCCGTTGAATACGAGGTATTCCGGAATATTTCTAAGATGTATCTATGCCCATGTTAAACACATGTCGAGAATAGTACGTCTATTTGCAATTGAGATTTACAATTTCTTGCAAATACATATGCAAAATTCAAGGTGTCATTCTTAGCATTTTGAGATTCGCACTAATAATTTCGAGCCACCTTTCTTGAAATCTATTAATTTTGCAACATTAATATATATTTATATTACGGAATCTGTAATATAAATAAATTACCGGTTTTTTTTACCGGAGATGATATGTTCTTTGTGTTTACCACATTGCCATTCTTCATGAACATATCATAGCGGTCGAGATTGATTTCTCCCGCACAATAAACTTGTAAATTTTTGACAATAATATCTCCCTCATTATGTTAAGAAAACACAAGCTAATGAGTTGGATGTAATGCCCATGAGCAAACTATCTCTATTACTGTGAGATCTGTATGATCTTCAATGTGTTATGTTCCCATAATTGAGGTTGAGCATTTTCAAGTTATATACTTGAGTCAATTTTTTTTTTTGCATTCTTATTATAAAACCATGATGATTTTTAATTTACTTCTTGTAAATTAATTATCTCTGGCTTGCCCCTATAAGTAATTGATGGCTAACAATTTGAGGCTATTGCCCTCAATGGCCACAACTTACTTAAGCGGGTTATGGACATCAAGATCAGTCT
Organism: Secale cereale; assembly: GCA_902687465.1. Lineage (NCBI taxonomy): Eukaryota > Viridiplantae > Streptophyta > Magnoliopsida > Poales > Poaceae > Secale > Secale cereale. Next base: position 595,818,908 of record LR738714.1, read on the forward strand.
TGCATCCCATGGGATAGCGTGTGCAATCCAAGCCACACCACCGGGACGCAAAGGACCTCAAGGGTAATGGTTTGAAACTCACTTCAAACCCTTAATCTGACATCATCAAGCTGTCACGAGACCCTATGAGCATGGAGAGCATGATGGTTGAATATGCATCAACCGACATGTTTGGAGACTATACATTTAGTCCCTTAAAGTCTCATTAGTGATCTATTTGTCCATTTATGATGTTCTAATAAGAACATGATTATTGTTGTCATCATATATTGTATATCACAATATATTGTATCAGCACTTTGATACAAATTTATTTGTATATCCGACAGTGATTTTCTAGAGAATCTTCATGTCTATATATAGATTTCTACGGGTTTCAATCTGATGAAAGATGATTTGTACCATGTGGACATATGCACCACGAACTCTATACTCAGGGAAGTGAAATGTTTCCACTCTCGTTGAAAGAAAGGAGATATTTTAAAATCGCTAGATGTGATGAGGTATTTGTTGGCTCAACTCGAGTCATATTTACTATCCCTGTGGGTAATCGAGTAACGTCGGGATGCTTCATTGCTTCCCAGGTTTAACTCGTACCCTACTAGACTATGGAGGTATCCGTCAAAATAGTTTCCATATCGAAACTTATGATGACAACAAAGAGAAATAACTTCTCTTTACCATATGTAACGGATATGGCAAGCACATTCTCTGTGTCTCATCTGGATTGTACTACACATACGACACAACCCGTAGCACATGTTGCGTATGAGATAGTTTTCCAGAGTGTCTTGCACATGACAAACTTGGCACACTCGCCTTGGTCATCGAGACATTGGGTTGAAACTGAAACTATCGGTAATTCCAATAGTTTATGATTATTATGATGCTAAATTCTAACAACATTTGGATTTTATGTGCACTACAAGTGACACAGGGAAGCTAATTTTAAGGCCCGCACACCTTAAGTCTACGCTGAACCACTCAGACTCCTTGAATGCATCAAGTTGAGGTAAGTGGCTCTTTCCAGCCACTGACTAGACTATTCAGGTATTCCATGGTTCTAAAAGACATATCTACATGATGGTCTTAAGTGTGTGCTTTATTCAGACGAAACTGTTGGCTTATCCTCACATCGATTTAAAGCAAATCGGATGGACAACATTGCAGAATTCTCCTTGAGTGCCTTCTCTATGGCTCTCGGATTGAAGTTTAGCAATTTGTCTTAATGTCTATACTCAAAATGGTTTGGTAGAATCCATCCGAAGAATTGAGCTCATTGCATGATCTTTACTTTGAATTGCAACTTACCAACTTTACGCTGGAGTCATGTAGTCTTACACACTCATGACCAAAGTGCATATATCATTCCCCTCTATCTTTGATACGTGGAAATCTACCAAGTATTTCCCATCTGCAGTACTTCGGTTGCATACCGATATCACCACCCGGCATACATCATTGGCCCCTCAACATATAGTTGGGATCTATGTGAGGAATAACTGTATTACCGTCAATACCTCAAGCCCCTCACATGGGGTGTTATTCAAGGCCAGTATGCTGATTCAATGAGGAACATTTCCAGGCATTAGGGGGAGATTTCAAGTACCATAAAGAATGCCAAGAAATTAGTGGAATGTTCAACACATTTCTGCCTCAAATCCACGTACTCAAAGATCTGAACCATGCGTTCAGAAGATTTGCAACACATTGCAAATAACCTGCCATATTCATTTACTGACTATGAAGGTCTCACGCAATCCTACAATCCAGCAAAAATATGTCGGAAAGAGTGGAGGTACCAACTAAAACCACTCAACTCCCCGTTAAAAGCAACAGGGGGAGAAGTACGACAATAGTACATCAGGATTCTGCTTCTTGCAAGCAAGGATATCAAGGCCTCTGAATCGGTAAATGCATGTCAACTTTACGTTGACAGACACCTAATGGGTAGTATACACCCAGTGGACGGGAAACCTCCACCAACCCAGGTCATAGTGCACACAATGACCGGGACATCGAAATACCCAAATCAATCGCATTGGGAAATCGCAAGCGGTCACCATGGATAACGATATTTCCATCAACTATATATTGATATATAGATTCTAGAGAAACATATAACTGGAAGTCTACAATTATCGACATACATTTCTCAACTAGATTGAAAAAACCTTTCAAGTGATTCAGATCCAAAGACCATGGCCATGGCAAAGTGTGATCAACGCTCGGACTAAACTCAAGCAAAGGGTATAATCTAGGTAGAAATGATCTTGCTTAATAATGGGAAGGTATTCATAAGCAATACCTACACCAGTTTTCTTCTGGAAACAGAATTGAGAACAGCGAGGTGGTGAAACAAAGAGCAAGTATTATAGCGCAAGGGTTCACGCAGATACCCAACTATTCTCCAGAGGTGAATCTCTTTTCGATTACTTATATCATTAGCAGTACAAAATCATCTATCTCTGCAGTTGATAGATGTCGTGATCACATATCCAAGTGGATCACTAGATTCAGACATATATGGTTGATTCCCGATGGAATCTCACTTCTGAATCGAAATGCAATACACAACATACATTGTGTAAAATCAATAAGTCATCATATGACTTATTATTATTGTCGGTACATTTGGTACAACCGACGTAGTGAGTTCCTTATTCACAAGGATTACTCCTACAATGATGATTATCCATGTTTGTGTGTCTGCAATGACGACACATGTAATCATCTAAATGACGGAGTTTAAAATGAAGGGTTTGGGTAAACCAAAATACCGCTCGTTACTACAAATTGAGCACCTTCATTCATACATTATGGTATGCTATGTTGTCTATATCCATAATATACTGGAGAAATTCATTATGGACAAATCTTATCCATCCATAACTCTCATGATAGTTCATTCTCTAGACGTAGAGAAAGATCTATTTAGACCAAGAGATGATGGAAATGAAATATTGGGACTCAATGTTCCATAATGCCATTGGATCCACCAAACACAATTGGTTGGTACTCAAGAATATCTTTCAATATCTCCAAGGCATCAAACATCTTGTCCTGGTTTTTCAGTCTCACAGAAATGTGAACACCGATATCATTGGGTACATCGATCAGATCCCCACCATGTCAGATCGTTGACAAGCTTAGTGTTTCTACTAGGTGTGGTAGCCCTCTCATGGGGAGTCTTCAAAACAGACCTCATGGCTACATCCACCAACCATTATCTCAACGATAATGTTTCTTGTGTTGCTCGGATGCAAACATGTTATATAATAAACAATATCACTATATTGCATATCTTGCAAGTCAAATCATGCGACTGCCAACTTCTATGTTCCAGAAATGTGTTCATGGAATTGGTAGATGACGGCTTCGAATTTTGCAAGAATCGGGGGGAGTATCTTCTTGAATTGTTCATGTTCAATGCATCATATTATACTCTTTTTCCCTTCATGAGTTTACTTTACAGGTTCTCATAAAGGTTTTTAATGAGGTAATATCAACATGAGATCATATGTCATACTTTCAGTTTTCCCCACCGGGGTTTTTAGGAAAGTATATACGATATATTTATTGTCCTCTGAACTCTATGGGTTTTCTCGTATTGAGTTAAAGAGACAATAACCATTATATGTTGCATCATTTTCTCCTTATTTTCCCACTGGGTTTGCAGGAGTTTTAGCAGCATATCAAACACTATACTCCTCATATTTTTCCCACAGGGTTTTTGAGGAGCTTTTATTTAAGATGATGATGTTTACAAGGATAGCGTAGATTAGGGGGAGTGTTGAGTTTAATTAACCCATGTGTTAATTATGGAGAATCTCCACTATCCCTAACCGCCATGTACGAGGGACACGACTGTTCGCTCGTGTCTCTTCAGACAATCGCGTCTGTTGGATGTATCCCCTCGGGGCTATATATACTTGTACTCAATCATCAATAAAGACAACCCTTCACTTTACATTTCTGTCTATGGTCTCTCTCGTTTTACTTTCTAACACTAACAACCTTATCTGCCTAAAACAATCTATGAGCACCCACACGCTCCTTTATTTTAGGGAGTAGCTACGCATTCAAACAAACTAGTTATTTTTTGTTTTGCTAATTAGCACAGTTGTTACTTGCTGCTATCGGGGATATACCCGTTTTACCCATTAAACCTCATCCATTAGGAGTGGGAGTATGTACTCTTGGGAGTACAAAAGTACATAATCATCTTGGAGTACAATACAAGGTAGAATAATATCCTACACTATTCTAACTTTCCTAATAATCCCTCATAAGTATCAGGGAATCGTCCGTGAAGGGTAGGTTGGACACCGATGGTGCGTTTCGGCAAACCTTAACCCCCCATCAGGTTTCCCTCTTCCTCCACATGTGTGATCAAACTTGAGTCCTTCGGCATAAAGAAGAAATAAATATGGTGATAGGGAAAACCAAGCTGTGTTTCACGGATTGCAATGTGAAACTCTGATTTTTTTGTATGATAGAAGGTTTATGTCTCATCTACAGTAGCATATATTGAAGCAATTGGGGCATGTAATTGATGAAAAGCTGCATGTTAATTAGTGCCTGCCAGGGAAGGCTATTTGTGAGGGTTTAGTTCTTATCAAGTCAGATGCCGATATAGCTGCAGATAACCATAATAGAGGACCAGGACTGCCACCTATTATTAGTCCAAAGAAACATATCTTCATTAGCGGAACAAATAGCACTGAGGGTTGCTCACAACATTCTGTCCAAAAATGCAACCACACTGAGTTTACTCATTCTTAGAGAATCACTTGGCTATATACAACAGTCAATATTTCAAAAACCCTCTCACAATATTCTGAGATGCAAATGCAAGTGCCAACACTACGACAGTCATTTCCTTATTTTGCCTAACTAACCAAGGAGTATGGTGTCTAGTGAGGGCGGTTATCCTCTTAGAAGTCTCTTCTCTCCGAGCTATATACATGCTTTTCACATCGTGCTTCGATTTAATCACAAGTTTCTTCTCTTCCAATCTGATCAGATTGAGCTTCAATTCTTCAAACCTCCATCATACTTGTCCTGCATATCAGAGCATGTTGTCAGGACAGAACAAAGCAACATCTGCAGCGCACATGAGATCAATAACTTTGGTTGTTCAAACTAGATGCCAACTTCTATGTAGACATACACTGAAACTGAACAAATGAAGAGCTGACCAAACTTACCACCAAAGAAGAAGAAAAATTATGATTATATTAAGACCATACACAGATATAAAGATATTTGTGCATGCACACTATAAAGCAGTAGCGTAACGTCGAGTTGCTATCAGCAATGTGCAGATAATGTCGTCGCAGTTGCTAAGCCATGTCATGGCAGATCACGGCTCCCCTGAATAAAGTTCAACCTAGCTGCTTCTCACTGAAAGAACAGTTCTGCAATTTTGCAAAGCTGTTACTCTCAGGAATGCAGTTTGCTACTTCTTTGCGCAAAACTATGTGCCTTAATCTGGACATCAATACTTGCATTTTCAGTTAAGGGAACAGTTTAGTACACAGTGAGATGAGCATGCAAAAAGTGGTTGTAATTTTTTTCAATGTCAAATTATTGGTTATAGAGTACTCTGCTAATCCAGCAAGTGTATATTAATACGTATATTCAGTTAGATGATAATTCAGTTTAACTCGGCAATGGCAGAGAAGCAAAGTTCGGTAGGTTGAATTTCATGTAAACCTTACACCATCTGCAACGCCATCATGGTATCCGACTGATACATGTACATAGTGTTCTTTCAGCGAGAAGCAGAGTTCAAGTAGGTAGAGAAGTAATCAAGTGATACATGTACATCAATACTTATAGACAAGTGAGTTGGGTTAGCACTGGTGCAAACCTTCATAGCTTCGGGGATCACTTCAGATGTCCCAGTGCAGATAACAGCTGTTGTAGGTCTGCTAGAAGACCGGGGTACTCGATAAGAAGAATTGGGAACAACATTGACTGATAATCGAGTGCTGGATGAAAGAAGCAATCTCTGATCAGCTCAAGCAGGCCAAATACACTGGAGTCTCTCTGCTTCGGCTTGGGCTGACACGGTTTGGGCTGACACATAAGTTGTCCACTGTTCTGCTGGCACCTCAGTCTATACACCTCAAGCTGCCTGGGGTGTATGTACTTGAGACAATCATGGAGAACTATCCAACTAAATGGACGTTTCTCCCAGTCAATGTAGATTCGCAACTCTTCCGAACTGATAACTTGGTTGTAACTGACCAAGTCATTCCGCTTGAGCCCGAGTACAGAATAGTATATCGACACAAAAGTGCTGAAGATTTCAGTGCGTCCCAGCATATTGACATGGTGTTTCAGGACCCTGTCCGGTACCCCAGCAGCAATTGATGAAATCCAGCCAGCAATATCATCAGGCACTCGGTAGCCATTATCCCTGTACAGCTTCTGGACCATCAGGACAAATTCTTTCTTGTTTGAAGTAGCAAGTTCCTCAGTGAAAGGGACAAGCTGGACCAACTCAATCTTAACCTGGTCTGAACCCAAGAACATCTGGAAGCAATTTGAATCGAGTTGATTCTTGATACACTGTCCTTCAAGAATAATGTTCACTAGTGATGCATATGAGGCAAGAAAGAATCTTTTGATATCATCAGTGGCGACATCAATCTCAAGACGGCTTCTCGGTATCTGCACTTTGACAACGAGATCACTTCTTTTGCAGTCTGAGAGAGACCTCCGGTTAAAAAGACTCCTTCTACACGATGGAGCTTTCCATAATGCTTGCCTGTGTTCATAATAAAATGCAATATTAAATCCGCTGTTCCAAACCGAGACAAAGCATATTAAAACTATAAATTACAGGAAAACAGATGTGCCGTCCCAAGGTAGTATTAATTAGAAAATATACCCCCCCC
>LR738714.1:595825900-595872243 GCA_902687465.1 Secale cereale
CCCCCCCCCCCCCGGCAGTCTAACTGAAGGAACCATTCCTCCACGATGTCATTTCACATATCAACTTTCATCCATGGAAACAAAGCATTAAGGACAGAATGTCATAAGGATTATGGATAGTAATGCAATGAAGATATTCAGTCAGGATAACCACAGCACTACAACAAACGGACCCGGTATGAAGTCGCGGACAGATTCATAACACTCATTCACAATTCCTTGAACATACTAGTCTACACAAGATAAAAGCATTCATCTGAACGACACTGACTCTGAAACTAATACCATGTCAGGAAACCAAGAAAATACCTTTTAGATGTATTTTTTGGTTCAGCGGATCTTTTCCGACTTTCTCTTGGTTCAGTTTTCACCTTTTTTTCTGTGCAATAACCTCTGCTGTTTTCATATAATAGTCGGGAGTAAGTTGCCATTGGTTAATAATAGACCACCAACTAAAAGAGTTCCTCTACAAATAAAAAAGGACAGCATGCTGGAAGAAGTTACCTGCCCATGTTCATATCTGTTTCCTTCTTGGAAGGTGTTTTTTGGCTACCTGAACCTTGTCCCTTTGCAATTTGTTGATCCCAGGGCCTGGTGGCATAATTTGGATAAGACAAGATGAAAAATGGGGGATCACACTGAAATACTGACCATGAAAAATGGGCGACCACACTGAAACGATACTGACCATGAAATATATTGATCTACAGAGACGATATCCCACTCGATCACACTGAAACAAGCAAATTGTGGAAGTTAAATATTATGACGATGGCATGCAATTTCCCATTACTGCTGAAGCTAAGAACTACGAGTAAGTACGGTACTTACCAATCTTTGATCCATTGCTTGTTGACAGTAAAAACATCTTTGGCTCTTGCCGTTTTGTAGTCTTCTCCTACACAATATGTATATGTTACTCCCTCTGTTCCTAAATATAAGACATTTTGGCAGTTCAATTTGAACTGCCAAAACGTGTTATATTTATAAATAGAGGTACTACTTGACATCCAGTTTCATGAGTCAAAGAATTAAAATACAGTACTACCTACCTTCAGGTTTACAACAAATCAAATAGGAGCTCTTGCTCACTTCATCCTTCTCTGCCTGAGATGCTCCGATCAATTCAATAAGTCTCTACACATATGGTAATAAATATGTAATCAGAACTATTCTAGTACAAGCTTGCATGAAGTTTCTTGCATAGGTTATACTTATACATAGTTGCATTTTTATAAGAGCTAGTAACTAAACTTTAATAGTTTATACCTTTATCTCGCCTGATTCTTTAGGCGAAAAACCAGATTGAGCAATGAGTAACTGTCCAGCTCCTTTCACACCATCCAACGACACTGGAGGCTGGTAAAGAACCTGAAATATGCACAACCGTTGGTTTTTAGTCAATATATACACTTGCGCAAATTAACACGTAAGGTCTTATGTATACCATACCATAAGATGGTTATCTATAAATATGTTAAATGAACATATAGAGAAAAAAGGTATAATTCTGTAAAATCTGCAAGAGCACTAACTAGAGAAAGGTCCAATGAAGGCTAAAATGAAAAGAAGGCCATAAGAAGCCCCAAACATGCTCATATGAAAAGAAGGCCATAAGAAGCCCCAAACATGCTCATATGATCTCCTAAGAAGGCCATAAGGCTAAAGTGATTTATTTCTAAATAGGTGAAATATGTTCAAACAATCTGACAAAAGATCCCAAAATAACCAAAGCATTCTGCTCTGATACATGGAAAATACAAGCTCATCATAAGGATTAGTTAGTGAGGTATCATTTCAATACTGCTGAAACAGGGATGAAGTGCACTTTATATAGTAAAAAGAGAGAGGTGTGAACACATTGTGTACGAACTGATGATATTACAGGGAAAGTAATATTATTGTGTTACTCCAGAAAATAGAGAAAATAAATCAGAATCTAGAGGTTATACTTTGGAATTACGAACTTGACCAACTTACAGGTTAAAAAAATTGGAGAGCGACAAATATCAATTAAGATTACTACTTTTCATGGATGATGAACCAATAGAGGTCATTTTATTCCAGTGAAAATTATAGTTTCCAATTTATAAAGAGACCATAGAAGTGCTAGGTGGTCGCCAAAGGCGTTCGTCGCCTAGTGCCTAGGCTACATACTTATGAACCACGATAAAGAGAGAAATAAAGCATATTAAGATTAAAAATTACAGAAAATAGATGTATCATCCCAAAGTGGTATTGATTATAAAATATCATCATTTGTTATCACACATTTGGTGGTACTTTTCAGTTTAATAACTTTTATGATAGTATCAAGCAATACTTCAAACTGCCTGGCAATCTAACTGAAGCGCGATATTATTTCACATATCAACTTTCATCCATGGAAACAAAGCATGAAAGCAATGAAGCTCTTCTGTCAGGTTCATAACCACAGCACTACAACAAACGACCCCGTCTGAGTATAAAGCAATACCATGTCGGCCAGATTCGAAAGTAAGAATCCAAACTATGTTCGGTGCCAAGAACATTATCACCAGCAGAGCTACCTATTGCTTGAACGTGTAGGGCATCAAAAATGAAATTAACACTTACGTTTCCTGTATCCGCGATAGCTCTTGAAGCTAAAGTATCATCGAGCCAAAATTCATTTAAGACAACAGAGCCTTTATTCCGGGCCTCTACACAGATCTGGTCTGCCTACATTTCGCAATAAATGAAATTATAGATTCGTGAAATTATGAAAAGGATAATGAAGTTACATTGGAATAAAGATAGCACACTCACATATGTGACCGTGTCATTTGATGTGATTAGATAAAGTCCCTGCCATTCGTATTTCATGTCAATTGTTCCTCCTCCTTTTCTTATAAGACTTCGGTACTGTCCGAAAAGACATAAATTCAGTACGGCAATATATTGGGAAGGTACAATTCTCTGAAAAATCAGGTCTCAAACAGGTTGCACTGCCACTGAATCTTAATGCTCAGGTGCTCAACTCTGCAGATTCTTCAGGTTACAAAATCTGAAGAAACAGAGGTCACAAAAAGTATATGTGCAGCTACATGTATAAGCAACAAATTTTCACAAGAGTTCCAGATGAGCGGGGTGGTTCCAGCAACCCAACAACCGATTCAACATGCAGTTCCAGCACACCCATATAAACTGTGTCTCTGAATTCGACCCAGAATCGCATGAGCGTATGTCAACTAACTCGCAGAAACGCCATAGACTGACTACCCGCGACAAAGCATCAACGGATCAAACAGGTCGATCTCCGTGACGAACAAGAGGAGAGGGTCAGCATACACAGAATCCCCTCTGAATTCAACCCAAAATCGCGTTGCCTGTCGAACAAACTCGCAGAAAATCCTAGCGTACCCACGACAAAGGAATCAACGGATCAAACAGGTCGCTCTCCGTGACGAACAAGAGCAGAGGGTCAGCATACACAGAATCCCCTCTGAATTTAACCCAAAATCGCGTTGCCTGTGGAACAAACTCGCAGGAAATCCTAGCGTACCCACGACAAAGGAATCAACGCATCAATCCGGTCGCTCTCCGTGATGAACCAGAGGAGAGGGTCTGCATACACAGAATCCCCTCTGAATTCAACCCAAAATCGCGTGAGCCTGTGGAACAAACTCGCAAAAAATCCTAGCGTACCCACGACGAAGAAATCAACGGATCAATCCGGGTCGAGGAGAGGGGAATGGACTGAGAATTACCTCATCTTCCCTCTCTGTGTCGAAACCAACTAGCCGGAACTTCATCCGGAAAAGTCCGCCGTCGCCCGCCATTGCTAGGGTTTCGCCGATCTCCGGGAAGAGGTTCTCGAAGGTTCGGATGTGCGGCCGTTCGGTTTAAAAGAGGAGAAGAGAACTCGGCGGCGATCTTCGAATTTTGGTCTGCGCGTACCCACGCGGTGTATGGGCTTGGAATCTCTATGGGCTTGGCCCATTTATGTTTCTTCGCCCACACTCGGTTAATTTGGTTCGCTCAAAAAACAAATCGGTTAATTTGGTTGCCCCTTAGAAAAGAACTTCCTAAGTACAAAAACCAGTATGTGAGACAACATTTAGGCATTGTTTGGGTAGCGATGGGATTTTATAGAACTGAATTTTAGCCATTTTTTAGTAAAATCGGTTTAATCAATTGTTATATGTGTAACCAGTTTATAAAAAAAATGTTTGGACTAAACTTAGGACCGATTTGTTACGTTTTTTTTTGTAAGGTAATATGTGTCTCATTTATATCATAAGAATCATAGTACAAGTCACGTACATACTGACCTGGCAAATCAGAACAAATAACAGAACACTAGCCTTTGCACAAAGGAACAACAACCAAGAAGTAAAATTACAAACAAGACTGAAGAAACCTCTGAGCTTAACACCGACGCCCGTCACATGCCTCTGGCACCACCACAACAGCCACCAAAGAAAAAAAATGACGGATCACCTTCACAGTCGAGTTTAACGCGGCTCCATCGCTGATATGCAGCTTTGCGGACCTACAAGGTGGCTCGGCAAAGGTGAAACCATTACCGTTGAACGAATCAGACTGGGGCAACACCTTGGACACGCCATCAAACTCCAGATCTGGCAGCCCCACATGACTAAGACGTCGAAAGAGGAAACTGTACCTGTCATCCACGTACCATGAACCCAGCACACGATGTATCATCTTCGAGATGCTGTCGATGCATACCACAATCTACATCCGCTCCTGGACTACCTCCCAAGCTCCGCGTCGGTGCTGGAGCAAACGCCGTCGCAACGACGGAGCCCGAGGACACAGGTCCACCACGAGGAAGCCGCCGCCGGCCACACCATCCTTGCTTGAACAGACTGAATTCCAAATCCATCTCCAACCATAGACAAATCGCCTAATCAGAGTAGGATCTGAAGAAATTTTATTCAGCGTCGCCATCGCCGCCGCCAAAGCCAATACGATAAACAACCTAAAAACTAAACTAATTTGGGCTAAAACTATCCACCCGCGTGGATCCGGCGACCCCCCTCACCACCGACGACCGAGGTCGCCGGCGAAGGGGCGCCGCCGGAGGATGACGGCCGGGAAACTCCCTGGCGGCGTTGGCGCCTGGTGAGATCGCACGTTCCTTGTTTGGTTTAGATAGGCTTTTCGCCCACACGCATCAACGAGATTGTTGAGGAAAATACGGGCGTAGAGAAAAAGTTAGCGATCGAGCATATGCAAATCACGTTTTTAGAAAAACAACTAATCCTTGTTTTTCCATATACCTAAAATCCTGGATTATGGAAAACCAAATCTTCTATATTCACGGATTAGATAGAGTTACCAAACAGGATTTTAGTTTGTTACATCGTTTTCCTGATTTTTAGAGATCCAGTTCTGTATATATCACGTATCCAAACAACGTGTTAAGGTCTTCCCTGCGATCAACTGAATATTTACCATTTTAATTTTTTGAAGACATACAAAAATGGAAAAGGAAATATGAGACACTACTAGCAACTAGTAGAATGCCCGTGCGTTGCCACGGGCATTTGAAATATTTTGTTGAAATTATATATACACATAATGCATGTTAATTTTCACATGCATAAAAAAGATAGCCAGTAACAATCATGCAATAATTAAAATCTACTTTACTTGCAATGTAAGTTGATAGAAAAGGGTAAATTGACTATGTATGATCCAACTAATAATCTGTTATGAATTAAGATCTACTTGGCACGCTTAAGATATTGTCGCGCAATATCAGAAATGTTGTCTTTAAATTCATTAGCATGATATTTGAGCAAATATAATTAAAAAAACTTTCATAACTCATAACCATCCTGCACATGCACTATATGTAGGTAACACGAATAATTCACGCGGAAGGTCTAAAAATGTGCAACGTAGAATACTCACCAGGCGAACCAGACAAACCAATTCGTTACGGTTCCACGATAGCATAAAATCAATATCAAAATAGCCGAACACATCGCTGATATTTAATAAATTAATATTATCACGAATATAGTGATACAAAAATGCATGTATCTTGAATGTTATGAAATATATATAATTTACAAGAAACCGTCATGGACACTATGCCCAATCCATTTTATAACATAAAATGCTTTAACCTTGCTAATATGACGTTCATTTTGTAACATTGAGATCGGGCTACTTATAATCTTTATTAAACTCCACACTCTGTTGTGCAAAAAATTTCAACGCTTCTCGAGTCCCAGTAACAAAGGTCAATACTCAGCTAGTTCTCTTTACCATGTGATTAATTTCAGAGGTGTCCAACCTATGTTCATTCCTTGTGTCTGGAAACTTAGGTACCTCCCAAAATTTATGTTTTTATCTGGTTGCTTGCTAACAACAAACTTATGAGTAGAGACAACCTTAGGAAAAGACAGATTATCAAGCCGCTTGATTGTGTTTTCTGTGCCGAACCAGAATCCACCTTTCATCTCTTCTTTGATTGTGTAGTAGCCAAGCAGGTATGGTCTTTGGTCGAAGATCAGTTTAATTTAAATGTTGGACTAATTTCGAATCTGTAGCTAGACTCTGGGTCTCCAACAAGAATTCTGCTCTAAATACTATTAGTGCTGCTGTGTTATGGGGTCTTTGGAAATCCAGAAATTCTATTATTTTTTATAACTGGACCTCTATTAAACAGGTACTGAGGCTGATCCTGAGAATGATCAAACCCTGGTATGTTCTCTCCCTAGAACAGAACGAGGTGAGGCTGGAGGCCTTCTCAGGGCACCTAGCGAGTTTCATCCAGCGTCCTCTTATGCTTACAAGTGGATGAAAGCGCGCCCAGACCCCTGGAACAAGCTCAAGATCTCTTATGCCGACTCCTTCCTCGTTTCTACGGCCAAGAAGAGGGACATTAAATCCATTAAGCTACACATGAAAGGTGGCCAACCAAGTATGCCACATGGTGCATGCTGGTTGGCTGCGGTGAGATTTTTTTTGAATTTTGTTAGATGAAGGTGTAAATTACTTTTTAAATGTATGTTTTTCTTTTTAGATTGAGGTGAAGACCTCTGGTATTTTTTAAATGGAGTGTTATGCAAAATGACACTCGCTAGTAGGCTGTGGTGGTATTTTTTTTTCATTTTACTTCTTTTTTTTAGATGAGTGTGAGAATTTTTTTACTGGGATATTTTTTAGACGGAGATGAGAACTCTATGTTTTTTAATTGAAAACATGTGCACGGCTTCCTCTTAGACGGTGGGGAACCTTGCGTAGATGGCCAGGAACTCGTGCGCGGCGGTGGCGTGGCCGCGAGGTCGTCGGCGGCTAGGGCGCGGCCGCGGCGTCGAGCGCGGCCTCGGCGCACGAGTGCGCCACGTCGAGGTGGCGGATGCGAGTGGAGAGCGCCTCGGCGAGCGCGGCTGCGGAGGAGGAGGACTCCATGAGCGCGGCGGCGTTGGAGACGGTGTGCGAGAGGAGCGGCGGGGCGGAGCGGAGCAGGGAGGCGGCGGCGCGGTCGAGGACGGGGCAGCGGGCGACGAGCGCGTCGAGGGAGGAGGTGTTTATCTCCCTTTTTCTTTCTTAGCGATGAAGCCAGGTGTGTTCTCCAGCAAAAAAAAAATTGTGCGAGTGGCAGCGTGAATCTCTCCCGATTGACCTGAACCCCTTGTCCACGTGGCATAGCCCTTCATGCTCCTTTGATGCATACGTTAATTCAGGCATGTGATTGCTTAATGGCAACATGACAGCACGATTAAGAAATACTGACCTAGGCAGAGACGAATCTAAGCAAAGTCGTGTGAAACCGTGCTGGCTAGCCCCGTTTCTGCACTCTCGACATGTTGGTCCCGGCAGGCGACTACAACCCCTTCGGTGAAGGCCAGAGAAGCTTCCTTGTGACATACTTGCTCCGTCCCAAAATAAGTGTCTTGAGCTTAGTACAAATTTGTAATAGAGTTAGTACAAATTTGAGACACTTATTTTGAGACGGAGGGAGTACTTATGAGTAGTAATAGTTTGCGTTATCTTCTATTGCTGGGGTGTTACGAACACAAGATGTATCAAAGCCGTGCTTTAGATTAGCTTCATTTCTCTTTCTGCCGAACTGCTCCTCTAAGTGAGCTGATTGCAAGACTTTGTTAACTTTTGGTTTCATTCAAGTAATTGAACCGGGGAGGAGCCTCCCTGTTCTTGTAAGAAAAAAAGAGTAGAGATTAAGGCAAATAAAAGATATGTCAAGAGGATAAAAAATAACATATACTCCCTTCGTTCCTAATATTTGTCTTTCTAAAGATTTCAACGAGTGACTACATACGAAGCAAAATGAGTGAATCCACACTCTAAAATATGTCTACATACATCCGTATGTTGTGTCCATTTAAAATGTCTAGAAAGACAAATATTTAGGAACGGAGGGAGTAGTTACCATGGTAGCAAGTGACAGCAAGGTCACTCCGTTTGACCCAGGCATCAAGTGAGTCCAAGGGCCAGCTCTTTTGGACGGCTTAAAAAATAAGCTGCCTTTCCCCAGCTTAAAAAATAAGCCGCTCCCAAAATTTATTGAGGCTTCTAAATTAGTAATGCCATAAGGAGGTTAGAAGCCCCAATGAATGAGGTAGACGGCTTATGGAAGAAGCTGGGGAGGAGGAGGCTTATTTTTTAAGCCACCAAAAGAACTGGCCCCAATACTTGGATCTTATTTTTTTGGCATCGATGACTGGTAGATACCAATGGGGACGTGTATGTTAGATACAATTAATGTTTTTAAGGATTGATGCAGCTGGTGTTGAAATTGTAGAAAGGTATATGATGCAACTCATTGTATTCCATGGAGTAGGTTACAATATATACACAGGATGTCTTGCGTGACAAGGAAAACTAATCCTACCATATCTCTAGAAGGGGGGATTTGATTTTTTGCCACCCCTTACTTTGGAGTTTGATATTTTGCCACTACTTACTTTGTAATTGATTTTTTGCCACCGCTTACTTTGCACTTTGATCTTTTGCCACTTTATAACACAAAAACAATCTTTGCAAATGATAGATGAAATACATGCACAAATTGGAGGACGGTTATGCCCTTATAACTGTTTGACTGAAACAATGGGCACGAGCAGCATCAGTGGCCACGCACGGCCATGAGCAGCAGCAGCCACGGCTACCCACGGGCACAAGCAGCAGAGGCCGCGCATGGCCATGAGCAGCTGCTGCTGCTCCCCGGCTGTCACACCCTGCATTTTGTAACATGTCATTTGCATCATTAAAGCATGAAAATTTGGACCAGCAATTTTTTTTGGCATCATTTGGCTTTTATTTGGAATTAAGTTTTTTTTCTCTGTGTTTTTCAAGTGCTCTTTAAAGTCAACAACTCCCTCTTGTAGATTTCATCTCCTTACCCAAAACATCTGCCCAATGATCATACCAAGTGTTTATAGCAGTATAGTATTTTCTTATAAAATTAATTTGGCCAAAATATATTTTCAAAAATTAGTTTTCCAAAACCCCCCTGAATTGAGGTTTGCACTGCAAGTGCTTGATTTAAGGTGATAAAATTATTTCAAAGAGTGTATTTGAAACCTAGTAGATATAGGACTCCCATAAACCACAAAAGTATAATTTTAAAAGTTATTTTCCTATTTTATTTAAAGGCTTTTTCTTAAGGCCAGAAATGGTATTTAATAGGGAAAAATTATTTAATTATTTCAAAAATATTTGCCAAAATCCAGGGAGACTCATAGGACATATATTGTACATATATAAGAGTTTCAACACTTGGTCATGTTCAAAATGTTGGTCAAATCCCTCAGAAACCCTTTCTAGATATTTCAAGCTTTTGAAATATTTACAAAGGAAATATTCTCTAAAAATTCCAGGGAAATTCTATCATGTCATATATGAAAAATTGGATGATCTTGCCAAGCCCCATGCCTTGGGGAGCAAGAAAACATCATCAAAACCCCTCAAAACCATTCTGTCCATATTTGAAATTTGAGCAACTTTACATTGCCAAACTTGTCCAAATGCTCTCAAACTAGGTACACATGCTATAATGGTCTAATAAGGCACCTAGACCAAATGGAACAAGCTTTGGAGAAGGGTAACTTGATCAGAGTACCTCAAAACCATTTCTGTTCAAATTCAAATTTGAACAACTTTACATTACCAACTTTTTGCTTGGGGCTTCAAACTTTGTGGGTATGATCACAACCCCAAATGATGACACTACACCTAGTGGTGCATCAAGGGGTGATGATTAGCTTGACTCAAACAAGGTGAAACCATTTCTGTTGATTTCTAGGGTTCACCAAAGTTACATTGGAAAGTTTCTTCAAATAAGCCCAAACTTGGTGAAACACCCTATTTCCATATGAAATTTAATCCTGTTAAGTGTCACGGCTAGTGGAGATCATTTGATGGCTCAAACCCACATCAAACACCTTCTGGTGATTTTCTAAAGTTACCATTCTTACCTCTTCCCTTGTTCTCCTTGAGCCCAACTTTCTACCACAGCTTCCCCAGGTTCCCATCACCATTGCTTGTCCGAGTCACTTCAGGGAGGCGTGGTGTGGAAGTTGCAGGTTGCAGGTTTGTGCTAAGTGGGGGAGATATGGTAAAAGCGGCGAAAGAGAAAGGCTCCGGATTTTTGGATTGGGAGTTTGGACTCTAGATGCAAATTGATTGTGGGCCTGAAAGGCTACGATTGGGAACTCCTCTGGGTTGCTCTTTGCTTATAAATGCAACAAAATATATTTCACGTCCACTGATCACAGTTCATCTCTACATTCTCAGTAGGTACTTTAATTGAAGATCTTTTCTCATTGTGATAGGAGATAATTTGATAGATTCAAAACATATCTATATATTTCTATTAATTTCTTCATTCCTCAAATGGATGGTATTTTCTTTTCAAAAAAGGAAGTAGGATGGATGGTTGTAGAAAGAGAATTGTTGTACCCGGTTAGTTTTGCCACAATATCCTGGGCATATGTTTGGTTCACTACCACATATTTGGCTTGCCACATTTTCTTCGTACATGGTTCAAATGTCACAAGCTCAACTTTTTATTTGAGTCAATTACACCGATGGTGTTACAACTTGACATAAAAGTCACTTTGGTGCTAGAACTTCCAGCATACATTGAATTGGTGTAACAACTTGACTCGAGCATATAAATACGATGCAAATCACGTTTGCTAAGAAAAAAATGGTGACTTGGCACGCCAGCATGGCATGGGGCCGCTGTCAGCGACGGGAAGGCATAGAGGAACGCGTGTGGCCTATATTTTTTTTTTTGGCGAGAATCTCCTTGATTTTTTTATTTCTCATAAAAATGCCTCTATCTATGTGTCTTTTTTATTACATAAGGTATTTTATTTTTCCGCTTCTACGAAGCAGATGTTTACAGGAACAATTGTAGCATTTCATCCGGCCGAAACTAATACCTTGCTACTGTTTTGAAACCATATCTTTGTGCATGAATCTCTACATATTTCTCCATATGAAACCACCCAGTTGAATTGCATCTCAATTGTACTCGTGGGTCATGTAGAATTTTCTCACTAGTTCTTTATATTTTATGAAAGTTGTTTCCGCGACAAATGTTAATTCTAATGAATACTCTTTGTTTAATTTAGGTAATTTTACCCCCATAGCAACAGTAGATATTTTAGCTAAGAAGGTTGGCCCAGGCACCACTAGCATAGGCTCCAATACGAGATGAATATTTTATTACATATATGGACATTCCTATCGGGACACGCGACCATTTTTCTGTTTTTAAATTATATTTTTACTTAGTTATGAAACTAGTAGATTTCATTCCGCTAAATGAACCATATTTTCTTTTTTTCTTTTTACTTCTTTTTTTTAGATGAGTGTGAGAATTTTTTTACTGGGATATTTTTTAGACGAAGATGAGAACTCTATGTTTTTTAATTGAAAATATGCGCACGGCTTCCTCTTAGACAGTGGGGAACCTCGCGTAGATGGCCAGGAACTCGTGCGCGGCGGTGGCGTGGCCGCGAGGTCGTCGGCGGCTAGGGCGCGGCGCGCGGCGTCGAGCGCGGCCTCGGCGCGCGAGTGCGCCACGTCGAGGTGGCGGATGCGAGTGGAGAGCGCCTCGGCGAGCGCGGCTGCGGAGGAGGAGGACTCCATGAGCGCGGCGGCGTTGGAGACAGTGTGCGAGAGGAGCGGCGGGGCGGAGCGGAGCAGGGAGGCGGCGGCGCGGTCGAGGACGGGGCGGCGGGCGACGAGCGCGTCGAGGGAGGAGGTGTTTATCTCCCTTTTTCTTTCTTAGCGATGAAGCGAGGTGTGTTCTCCAGCAAAAAAAAATTGTGCGATTGGCAGCGCGAATCTCTCCCGATTGACCTGAACCCTTTATCCACGTGGCATAGCCCTTCATGCTCCTTTGATGCATACGTTAATTCAGGCATGTGATTGCTTAATGGCAACATGACAGCACGATTAAGAAATACTGACCTAGGCAGAGACGAATCTAAGCAAAGTCGTGTGAAACCGTGCTGGCTAGCCCCGTTTCTGCACTCTCAACATGTTGGTCCCCGCAGGCGACTACAACCCCTTCGGTGAAGGCCAGAGAAGCTTCCTTGTGACATACTTGCTCCGTCCCAAAATAAGTGTCTTGAGCTTAGTATAAATTTGTACTAGAGCTAGTACAAAGTTGAGACACTTATTTTGAGACGGAGAGAGTACTTATGAGTAGTAATAGTTTGCGTTATCTTCTATTGCTGGGGTGTTACGAACACAAGATGTATCAAAGCCGTGCTTTAGCTTAGCTTCATTTCTCTTTCTGCCGAACTGCTCCTCTAAGTGAGCTGATTGCAAGACTTTATTAACTTTTGGTTTCATTCAAGTAATTGAACCGGGGAGGAGCCTCCCTGTTCTTGTAAGAAAAAAAGAGTAGAGATTAAGGCAAATAAAAGATATGTCAAGAGGATAAAAAATAACATATACTCCCTTCGTTCCTAATATTTGTCTTTCTAAAGATTTCAACGAGTGACTACATACGAAGCAAAATGAGTGAATCCACACTCTAAAATATGTCTACATACATCCGTATGTTGTGTCCATTTAAAATGTCTAGAAAGACAAATATTTAGGAACGGAGGGAGTAGTTACCATGGTAGCAAGTGACAGCAAGGTCACTCCGTTTGACCCAGGCATCAAGTGAGTCCAAGGGCCAGTTCTTTTGGACGGCTTAAAAAATAAGCTGCCTTTCCCCAGCTTAAAAAATAAGCCGCTCCCAAAATTTATTGAGGCTTCTAAATTAGTAATGCCATAAGGAGGTTAGAAGCCCCAATGAATGAGGTAGACGGCTTATGGAAGAAGCTGGGGAGGAGGAGGCTTATTTTTTAAGCCACCAAAAGAACTGGCCCCAATACTTGGATCTTATTTTTTTGGCATCGATGACTGGTAGATACCAATGGGGACGTGTATGTTAGATACAATTAATGTTTTTAAGGATTGATGCAGCTGGTGTTGAAATTGTAGAAAGGTATATGATGCAACTCATTGTATTCCATGGAGTAGGTTACAATATATACACAGGATGTCTTGCGTGACAAGGAAAACTAATCCTACCATATCTCTAGAAGGGGGGATTTGATTTTTTGCCACCCCTTACTTTGGAGTTTGATATTTTGCCACTACTTACTTTGTAATTGATTTTTTGCCACCGCTTACTTTGCACTTTGATCTTTTGCCACTTTATAACACAAAAACAATCTTTGCAAATGATAGATGAAATACATGCACAAATTGGAGGACGGTTATGCCCTTATAACTGTTTGACTGAAACAATGGGCACGAGCAGCATCAGTGGCCACGCACGGCCATGAGCAGCAGCAGCCACGGCTACCCACGGGCACAAGCAGCAGAGGCCGCGCATGGCCATGAGCAGCTGCTGCTGCTCCCCGGCTGTCACACCCTGCATTTTGTAACATGTCATTTGCATCATTAAAGCATGAAAATTTGGACCAGCAATTTTTTTTGGCATCATTTGGCTTTTATTTGGAATTAAGTTTTTTTTCTCTGTGTTTTTCAAGTGCTCTTTAAAGTCAACAACTCCCTCTTGTAGATTTCATCTCCTTACCCAAAACATCTGCCCAATGATCATACCAAGTGTTTATAGCAGTATAGTATTTTCTTATAAAATTAATTTGGCCAAAATATATTTTCAAAAATTAGTTTTCCAAAACCCCCCTGAATTGAGGTTTGCACTGCAAGTGCTTGATTTAAGGTGATAAAATTATTTCAAAGAGTGTATTTGAAACCTAGTAGATATAGGACTCCCATAAACCACAAAAGTATAATTTTAAAAGTTATTTTCCTATTTTATTTAAAGGCTTTTTCTTAAGGCCAGAAATGGTATTTAATAGGGAAAAATTATTTAATTATTTCAAAAATATTTGCCAAAATCCAGGGAGACTCATAGGACATATATTGTACATATATAAGAGTTTCAACACTTGGTCATGTTCAAAATGTTGGTCAAATCCCTCAGAAACCCTTTCTAGATATTTCAAGCTTTTGAAATATTTACAAAGGAAATATTCTCTAAAAATTCCAGGGAAATTCTATCATGTCATATATGAAAAATTGGATGATCTTGCCAAGCCCCATGCCTTGGGGAGCAAGAAAACATCATCAAAACCCCTCAAAACCATTCTGTCCATATTTGAAATTTGAGCAACTTTACATTGCCAAACTTGTCCAAATGCTCTCAAACTAGGTACACATGCTATAATGGTCTAATAAGGCACCTAGACCAAATGGAACAAGCTTTGGAGAAGGGTAACTTGATCAGAGTACCTCAAAACCATTTCTGTTCAAATTCAAATTTGAACAACTTTACATTACCAACTTTTTGCTTGGGGCTTCAAACTTTGTGGGTATGATCACAACCCCAAATGATGACACTACACCTAGTGGTGCATCAAGGGGTGATGATTAGCTTGACTCAAACAAGGTGAAACCATTTCTGTTGATTTCTAGGGTTCACCAAAGTTACATTGGAAAGTTTCTTCAAATAAGCCCAAACTTGGTGAAACACCCTATTTCCATATGAAATTTAATCCTGTTAAGTGTCACGGCTAGTGGAGATCATTTGATGGCTCAAACCCACATCAAACACCTTCTGGTGATTTTCTAAAGTTACCATTCTTACCTCTTCCCTTGTTCTCCTTGAGCCCAACTTTCTACCACAGCTTCCCCAGGTTCCCATCACCATTGCTTGTCCGAGTCACTTCAGGGAGGCGTGGTGTGGAAGTTGCAGGTTGCAGGTTTGTGCTAAGTGGGGGAGATATGGTAAAAGCGGCGAAAGAGAAAGGCTCCGGATTTTTGGATTGGGAGTTTGGACTCTAGATGCAAATTGATTGTGGGCCTGAAAGGCTACGATTGGGAACTCCTCTGGGTTGCTCTTTGCTTATAAATGCAACAAAATATATTTCACGTCCACTGATCACAGTTCATCTCTACATTCTCAGTAGGTACTTTAATTGAAGATCTTTTCTCATTGTGATAGGAGATAATTTGATAGATTCAAAACATATCTATATATTTCTATTAATTTCTTCATTCCTCAAATGGATGGTATTTTCTTTTCAAAAAAGGAAGTAGGATGGATGGTTGTAGAAAGAGAATTGTTGTACCCGGTTAGTTTTGCCACAATATCCTGGGCATATGTTTGGTTCACTACCACATATTTGGCTTGCCACATTTTCTTCGTACATGGTTCAAATGTCACAAGCTCAACTTTTTATTTGAGTCAATTACACCGATGGTGTTACAACTTGACATAAAAGTCACTTTGGTGCTAGAACTTCCAGCATACATTGAATTGGTGTAACAACTTGACTCGAGCATATAAATACGATGCAAATCACGTTTGCTAAGAAAAAAATGGTGACTTGGCACGCCAGCATGGCATGGGGCCGCTGTCAGCGACGGGAAGGCATAGAGGAACGCGTGTGGCCTATATTTTTTTTTTTTGGCGAGAATCTCCTTGATTTTTTTATTTCTCATAAAAATGCCTCTATCTATGTGTCTTTTTTATTACATAAGGTATTTTATTTTTCCGCTTCTACGAAGCAGATGTTTACAGGAACAATTGTAGCATTTCATCCGGCCGAAACTAATACCTTGCTACTGTTTTGAAACCATATCTTTGTGCATGAATCTCTACATATTTCTCCATATGAAACCACCCAGTTGAATTGCATCTCAATTGTACTCGTGGGTCATGTAGAATTTTCTCACTAGTTCTTTATATTTTATGAAAGTTGTTTCCGCGACAAATGTTAATTCTAATGAACACTCTTTGTTTAATTTAGGTAATTTTACCCCCATAGCAACAGTAGATATTTTAGCTAAGAAGGTTGGCCCAGGCA
This sequence comes from Secale cereale, assembly GCA_902687465.1. Lineage (NCBI taxonomy): Eukaryota > Viridiplantae > Streptophyta > Magnoliopsida > Poales > Poaceae > Secale > Secale cereale. The sequence goes on from LR738714.1 coordinate 595,842,274, forward strand.
CCACTAGCATAGGCTCCAATACGAGATGAATATTTTATTACATATATGGACATTCCTATCGGGACACGCGACCATTTTTCTGTTTTTAAATTATATTTTTACTTAGTTATGAAACTAGTAGATTTCATTCCGCTAAATGAACCATATTTTCTTTTTTTCTTTTTACTTCTTTTTTTTAGATGAGTGTGAGAATTTTTTTACTGGGATATTTTTTAGACGAAGATGAGAACTCTATGTTTTTTAATTGAAAATATGCGCACGGCTTCCTCTTAGACAGTGGGGAACCTCGCGTAGATGGCCAGGAACTCGTGCGCGGCGGTGGCGTGGCCGCGAGGTCGTCGGCGGCTAGGGCGCGGCGCGCGGCGTCGAGCGCGGCCTCGGCGCGCGAGTGCGCCACGTCGAGGTGGCGGATGCGAGTGGAGAGCGCCTCGGCGAGCGCGGCTGCGGAGGAGGAGGACTCCATGAGCGCGGCGGCGTTGGAGACAGTGTGCGAGAGGAGCGGCGGGGCGGAGCGGAGCAGGGAGGCGGCGGCGCGGTCGAGGACGGGGCGGCGGGCGACGAGCGCGTCGAGGGAGGAGGTGTTTATCTCCCTTTTTCTTTCTTAGCGATGAAGCGAGGTGTGTTCTCCAGCAAAAAAAAATTGTGCGATTGGCAGCGCGAATCTCTCCCGATTGACCTGAACCCTTTATCCACGTGGCATAGCCCTTCATGCTCCTTTGATGCATACGTTAATTCAGGCATGTGATTGCTTAATGGCAACATGACAGCACGATTAAGAAATACTGACCTAGGCAGAGACGAATCTAAGCAAAGTCGTGTGAAACCGTGCTGGCTAGCCCCGTTTCTGCACTCTCAACATGTTGGTCCCCGCAGGCGACTACAACCCCTTCGGTGAAGGCCAGAGAAGCTTCCTCGTGACATACTTGCTCCGTCCCAAAATAAGTGTCTTGAGCTTAGTATAAATTTGTACTAGAGCTAGTACAAAGTTGAGACACTTATTTTGAGACGGAGAGAGTACTTATGAGTAGTAATAGTTTGCGTTATCTTCTATTGCTGGGGTGTTACGAACACAAGATGTATCAAAGCCGTGCTTTAGCTTAGCTTCATTTCTCTTTCTGCCGAACTGCTCCTCTAAGTGAGCTGATTGCAAGACTTTATTAACTTTTGGTTTCATTCAAGTAATTGAACCGGGGAGGAGCCTCCCTGTTCTTGTAAGAAAAAAGAGAGTAGAGATTAAGGCAAACAAAAGATATGTCAAGAGGATAAAAAATAACATATACTCCCTTCGTTCCTAATATTTGTCTTTCTAAAGATTTCAACGAGTGACTACATACGAAGCAAAATGAGTGAATCCACACTCTAAAATATGTCTACATACATCCGTATGTTGTGTCCATTTAAAATGTCTAGAAAGACAAATATTTAGGAACGGAGGGAGTAGTTACCATGGTAGCAAGTGACAGCAAGGTCACTCCGTTTGACCCAGGCATCAAGTGAGTCCAAGGGCCAGTTCTTTTGGACGGCTTAAAAAATAAGCTGCCTTTCCCCAGCTTAAAAAATAAGCCGCTCCCAAAATTTATTGAGGCTTCTAAATTAGTAATGCCATAAGGAGGTTAGAAGCCCCAATGAATGAGGGAGACGGCTTATGGAAGAAGCTGGGGAGGAGGAGGCTTATTTTTTAAGCCGCCAAAAGAACTGGCCCCAATACTTGGATCTTATTTTTTTGGCATCGATGACTGGTAGATACCAATGGGGACGTGTATGTTAGATACAATTAGTGTTTTTAAGGATTGATGCAGCTGGTGTTGAAATTGTAGAAAGGTATATGATGCAACTCATTGTATTCCATGGAGTAGGTTACAATATATACACAGGATGTCTTGCGTGACAAGGAAAACTAATCCTACCATATCTCTAGAAGGGGGGATTTGATTTTTGCCACCCCTTACTTTGGAGTTTGATATTTTGCCACTACTTACTTTGTAATTGATTTTTTGCCATCACTTACTTTGCACTTTGATCTTTTGCCACTTTATAACACAAAAACAATCTTTGCAAATGATAGATGAAATACATGCACAAATTGGAGGACGGTTATGCCCTTATAACTGTTTGACTGAAACAATGGGCACGAGCAGCATCAGTGGCCACACACGGCCATGAGCAGCAGCAGCCACGGCTACCCACGGGCACAAGCAGCAGAGGCCGCGCATGGCCATGAGCAGCTGCTGCTGCTCCCCGGCTGTCACACCCTGCATTTTGTAACATGTCATTTGCATCATTAAAGCATGAAAATTTGGACCAACAATTTTTTTGGCATCATTTGGCTTTTATTTGGAATTAAGTTTTTTTCTCTGTGTTTTTCAAGTGCTCTTTAAAGTCAACAACTCCCTCTTGTAGATTTCATCTCCTTACCCAAAACATCTGCCCAATGATCATACCAAGTGTTTATAGCAGTATAGTATTTTCTTATAAAACTAATTTGGCCAAAATGTATTTTCAAAAATTAGTTTTCCAAAACCCCCCTAAATTGAGGTTTGCACTGCAAGTGCTTGCTTTAAGGTGATAAAATTATTTCAAAGAGTGTATTTGAAACCTAGTAGATATAGGACTCCCATAAACCACAAAAGTATAATTTTAAAAGTTATTTTCCTATTTTATTTAAAGGCTTTTTCTTAAGGCCAGAAATGGTATTTAATAGGGAAAAATTATTTAATTATTTCAAAAATATTTGCCAAAATCCAGGGAGACTCATAGGACATATATTGTACATATATAAGAGTTTCAACACTTGGTCATGTTCAAAATGTTGGTCAAATCCCTCAGAAACCCTTTCTGGATATTTCAAGCTTTTGAAATATTTACAAAGGAAATATTCTCTAAAAATTCCAGGGAAATTCTATCATGTCATATATGACATATTTGATGATCTTGCCAAGCCCCATGCCTTGGGGAGCAATAAAACATCATCAAAACCCCTCAAAACCATTCTGTCCATATTTGAAATTTGAGCAACTTTATGTTGCCAAACTTGTCCAAATGTTCTCAAACTTGGTACACATGCTAGAATGGTCCAATAAGGCACCTAGACCAAATGGCACAAGCTTTGGAGAAGGGTAACTTGATCAGAGTACCTCAAAACCATTTCTGTTCAAATTCAAATTTGAACAACTTTACATTACCAACTTTTTGCTTGGGGCTTCAAACTTTGTGGGCATGATCACAACCCCAAATGATGACACTACACCAATTGGTGCATCAAGGGGTGATGATTAGCTTGACTCAAACAAGGTGAAACCATTTCTGTTGATTTCTAGGGTTCACCAAAGTTACATTGGAAAGTTTCTTCAAATAAGCCCAAACTTGGTGAAACACCCTAATTCCATATGAAATTTAATCCTGTTAAGTGTCATGGCTAGTGGAGATCATTTGATGGCTCAAACCCACATCAAACACCTTCTGGTGATTTTCTAAAGTTACCATTCTTACCTCTTCCCTTGTTCTCCTTGAGCCCAACTTTCTACCACAGCTTCCCTAGGTTCCCTTGCGCCTCCGGTAACTTCCCCATGGCCAGAGCTCAATAATTGAGGGGTGAAAACTCCATTTTACTCTGCTGGACAGCCCAGTTTTCACCTTCCCTCAACCTCTCTTCTCTTCCATTGGGTAACCAGGGCATCCAAGACCACAGCACACTTGTTTACTCCTCACCTGACCCCCCAGACAAGGTGGCCGCGTCCAGCAAGCCAAAGGCATGCCCTGGCATGCAATAGGCGTGCTCCAGAGCGTGCTACAGTGCACACCTGCACTGTAGCTGAAGGAAATATGCCCTAGAGGCAATAATAAAGTTGTTATTTATATTTCCTTATATCATGACAAATGTCTTTTATTCATGCTAGAATTGTATTAACCGTAAACTTAGTACATGTGTGGATACATAGACAAAACAGTATGTCCCTAGTATGCCTCTACTAGACTAGCTCATTGATCAAAGATGGTTATGTTTCCTAACCATAGACATGAGTTGTCATTTGATCAACGAGATCACATCATTAGGAGAATGATGTGATGGACAAGACCCATCCGTTAGCATAGCACTTTGATCGTTTAGTTTTACTGCTATTGCTTTCTTCATGACTTATACATGTTCCTATGACTATGAGATTATGCAACTCCCGAATACCGTAGGAACACCTTGTGTGCTATCAAACGTCACAACGTAACTGGGTGATCATAAAGATGCTCTACAGGTGTCTCCGAAAGTGTTCGTGGTGTTGGCATAGATCAAGACTAGGATTTGTCACTCCGAGTGTCGGAGAGGTATCTCTGGGCCCTCTCGGTAATGCACATCATAATAAGCCTTGCAAGCAAATGACTAATGAGTTAGTCACGAGATGATGTATTACGGAACGAGTAAAGAGACTTGCCGATAACGAGATTGAACTAGGTATAGAGATACCGACGATCGAATCTCGGGCAAGTAACATACCGATGACAAAAGGAACAACGTATGTTGTTATGCGGTTTGACCGATAAAGATCTTCGTAGAATATGTAGGAGCCAATATGAGCATCCAGGTTCCGCTATTGGTTATTGACCGGAGATGAGTCTCGGTCATGTCTACATAGTTCTCGAACCCGTAGGGTCCGCACGCTTAACGTTTGATGACGATCGGTATTACGAGTTTATGAGTTTTGATGCACCGAAGGAGTTCGGAGTCCCGGATGAGACCAGGAACATGACGAGGAATCTCGAAATGGTCGAGACGTAAAGATCGATATATTGGACGACTATATTCGGACATCGGAAAGGTTCCGAGTGATTCGGGTATTTTTCGGAGTATATGGGCCTTATTGGGCCATACGGGAATAGAGGAGAAACGCTAAAAGGAAGGAGGCGCGTGCCTTCCCTCTGGTCCGAATTGGACAAGGGGTGCAACCCCCTTTTCCTTCTCCCTCTCCACCTCTTTCCTTCTCTCCTACTCCGGAAAGGAAAGGGGAATCCTACTAGGACTTGGGAGTCCTAGTAGGACTCCCCACACTTGGCGCGCCCCCTCTAGGGCCGGCCTCTCCCTTGCTCCTTTATATACGGGGGCAGGGGGGCACCCAAAGACACACAAGTTGAATTGTTCTAGCCGTGTGCGGTGCCCCTCTCCACAGAAACACACCTCGGTCATACCGTCGCAGTGCTTAGGCGAAGCCCTGCGCCGGTAGATATATCATATCCGTCACCACGCCGTCGTGCTGACGAAACTCTCCCGTGAAGCTCAACTGGATCAAGAGCTCGTGGGACGTCACCAAGCTGAACGTGTGCTGAACGCGGAGGTGCCGTACGTTCGGTGCTTGATCGGTTGGATCGCGAAGAAGTTCGACTACATCAACCGCGTCACTTGACGCTTCCGCTTCTGGTCTATGAGGGTACGTAGACAAACTCTTCCCTCTCATTGCTATGCATCTAATAGATAGATCTTGCGTGATCGTAGGAAAATTTTAAAATACTACGTTTCCCAACAGTGGCATCATGAGCCAGGTCTATGCGTAGATGATATGCACGAGTAGAACACAATGAGTTGTGGGCGATACTAGTCATACTGCTTACCAGCATGTCATACTTTGCTTCGGCGGTATTGTGAGATGAAGCGGCCCGGACTGACATTACGCGTACGCTTACGCGAGACTGGTTTCACCGTTATGAGCACTCGTTGATTAAAGGTGACTGGCGGGTGTCTGTCTCTCTCACTTTAGCTGAATCAAGTGTGGCTACGCCCGGTCCTTGTGAAGGTTAAAACAACACATACTTGACGAAACATCGTTGTGGTTTTGTATGCGTAGGTAAGAACGGTTCTTGCTAAGCCCATAGCAGCCACGTAAAACTTGCAACAACAAAGTAGAGGACGTCTAACTTGTTTTTGCAGGGCATGTTGTGATGTGATATGGTCAAGACATGATGAGTTATACGGTTTTGTATGAGATGATCATGTTTTGTAATGTTATCGGCAACTGGCAGGAGCCATATGGTTGTCGCTTTATTGTATGAAATGCAATCGCCATGTAATTGCTTTACTTTATCACTAAGCGGTAGCGATAGTCGTAGAAGCAATAGTTGGCGAGACGACAACGATGCTACGATGGAGATCAAGGTGTCACGCCGGTGACGAAGGTGATCATGACAGTGCTTTGGAGATGGAGATCAAAAGCACAAGATGATGATGGCCATATCATGTCACATATTTTGATTGCATATGATGTTTATCTTATTATGCTTCTTATTTTGCTTAGAACGACGGTAGCATTATAAGATGATCCCTTACTAAATTTCAAGGTATAAGTGTTCTCCCTGAGTATGCACCGTTGCGAAAGTTCGTCGTGCCGAGACACCACGTGATGATCGGGTGTGATAAGCTCTACGTTCAAATACAACGGGTGTAAGCCAGTTTTGCACACGCAGAATACTCGGGTTAAACTTGACGAGCCTAGCATATGCAGATATGGCCTCGGAACACTGGAGACCGAAAGGTCGAGCGTGAATCATATAGTAGATATGATCACATAAGATGTTCACCATTGAAACTACTCCATCTCACGTGATGATCGGACATGGTTTAGTTGATTTGGATCGCGTGATCATTTAGATGACTAGAGGGATATCTATCTAAGTGGGAGTTCTTAAGTGAACTTAGTCCTGGTAGTATTAGCATATCTATGTTGTAGATCAATAGCTCGCGATGTTGCTCCCCGTTTATTATTTGATATGTTCCTAGAGAAAACTAAGTTGAAAGATGTTAGTAGCAATGATGCGGAATTGTTCCGTGATCTGAGGATTATCCTCATTGCTGCACAGAAGAATTATGTCCTTGATGCACCGCTAGGTGACATACCTATTGCATGAGCAGATGTAGACGTTATGAACGTTTTTGACAAAAGCTCGGTATGATGACTACTTGATAGTTTAAGTGCACCATGCTTTACGGCTTAGAACCGGGACTTCAAAAACGTTTTGAAAGCCACGGAGCATATAAGATGTTCCAAGAGTTGAAATTAGTATTTCATACTCATGCCCGTGTCGAGAGGTATGAGACCTCTGACAGTACTTTGCCTACAAGATGGAGGAGAATAGCTCAACCAGTGAGCATGTGCTCAGATTGTCTGGGTACTGCAATTGCTTGAATCAAGTGGGAGGCTAGGGGGCTGGCCCCTCCTAGGGCAGCCGCACCCCCTGGCTTGGGGGGCAAGGCACCTAGGGGGGGGGGGAACCCTAGGGCCTGCGCAGCCCCTGGCCGCCGCCCCCCCACTGCCTTGGCCGCCGGCCCCCCTAGGGGAAACCCTAGGGCGCCCCCCTCCCATCTATTCCCCCTATATATAGAGGGGCAGAGGGAGGGCAGCCAACACACGTTTGTGCCTCGGTGCTGCCCTCCCTCTCCCACAACATATTCGTCTTCCCGCGGTGCTTAGGCGAAGCCCTGCTGGAATCCTCCTCTACCATCACCACCACGCCGTCGTGCTGCCGGTCTCTCCATCAACCTCTCCTCCACCCCTTGCTGGATCAAGAAGGAGGAGACGTCCCCGAGCCGTACGTGTGAAGAACGCGGAGGCACCGTTGCTTCGGTGCTAGGATCTTCGGCGATCTGAATCGCGGCGAGTACGACTCCATCAACCGCGTTCTTAACGCTTCCGCTTAGCGATCTACAAGGGTACGTGGATCCAACTCTCCTCTCGTAGTAGCATCTCCTAGATTGATCTTGGTGAACGTAGGAAAAATTTTTGTTTCCCATGCAACGTTCCCCAACAGTGGCATCATGAGCTAGGATCTTGCGTAGATGCTTTCTCGAGTAGAACACAAAAGGGTTTGTGGGCGTTGATGTTTAAATTGCTGCCCTCCTTAGTCTTTCTTGATTCAGCGGTATTATGGGATGAAGCGGCCCGGACCAACTTTACATGTCCACGTACATGAGACCGGTTCCATCGACAGACATGTGACTTTTGTTGCATCAGATGGCTGGCGGGTGTCTGTCTCTCCTATCTTAGTTGAATCGGAATAGAACAAGGCGGTCCTTGTAGAAGGTTAAATAGCAACTTGAATATCACCGTTGTGGCTTTGCGTAGGTAAGAAGCGTTCTTGCTAGATACCCATAGCAGCCACGTAAAACATGCAACAACAAATTAGAGGACGTCTAACTTGTTTTTGCAGGGTATGTATGTGATATGATATGGCCAATGACATGATGAGATATATTTGATGTATGAGATGATCATGTTGTAATAGTTAATATCGACTTGCATGTCGATGCATACGGCAACCGGCAGGAGCCATAGGGTTGTCTTTAATTTTTGTATGACCTGCGTGTCAATCATTAAAGCGCTTTGTAATGCTTTACTTTATCGCTAAACGGTAGCAATAGTAGTAAGAGCATGGTGGGCGCGCGACAACCCCGATGGCGACACGATGATGGAGATCATGATGATGGAGATCATGGTGTGGCGCCGGTGACGATGGAGATCATGCCGGTGCTTTGGAGATGGAGATCAAAAGCACGAGTTGATGGCCATATCATGTCACTTATGATTTGCATGTGATGTTAATCCTTTTATGCATCTTATTTTGCTTAGGACGACGGTAGCATTATAAGATGATCCTTCACTAAAATTTCAAATTGTGTTCCCCCCGAGTGTGCGCCGTTGCGAAGGTTCGTCGTTTCGAAGCACCACGTGATGATCGGGTGTGATAGACTCTACGTTCGCATACAACGGGTGCAAGCCAGTTTTGCACATGCAGAACACTCGGGTTAGACTTGACGAGCCTAGCATGTACAGACATGGCCTCGGAACACGGAAGACCGAAAGGTCGAGCATGAGTCATATAGTAGATATGATCAACATGTAGATGTTCACCATTGACACCACCTCATCTCACGTGATGATCGGACTTGGGTTGGTGAATTTGGATCATGTCACGCTTGAATGACCAGAGGGATGTCAATTTGAGTGGGAGTTATAAATAATTTGATTAGGTAGTAACTCACTTATCATGAACAATAGTCTAAAATGTCTTTGCAAATCTTTTGTTGTAGATGGCTCGCGCAGTAGCTCCCCTGAATTTTAATGCGTTCCTAGAGAAAGCTAAACTGAAAGATGATGGGAGCAACTTTGTGGACTGGCTCCGCAATCTGAGGATCATCCTCACAGCTGCCCAAAAGGTTTATGTCCTAAATGCATCGCTAGGTGACCCCCCCGCTCCTACAGCCACTGCAGACGTTTTGAACGCCTGGCAGTCGCGTTCGGATGACTATTCGATAGTGCAGTGTGCCATGTTGTACGGCTTGGAAGGAGGACTTCAAAGGCGTTTTGAACGTCATGGTGCATATGAGATGTACCAGGAGTTGAAGTTCATCTTTGAAAAGAATGCTAAGATCGAGAGGTATGAGACCACCGATAAATTCTTTGCTTGCAAGATGGAGGAGAATTCGTCTGTCAGTGAACACTTACTGAAGATGTCTGGGTACTATACCCGCATAGCTGATCTGGGACTTGTGTTCCCGGATGAGGCTATCATTGACAGAATTCTCCAGTCACTCCCGCCAAGCTACAAGAGCTTCGTGCAGCAGTACAACATGCAAGGGATGAATAAAACCATCGCCGAGCTGTTTTCAATGCTGAAAGTCGCTGAGGCAGACATCCAGAATGAGTATCAAGTGTTGATGGTCAATAAAACCACCAGTTTCAAGAAGAATGGCAAGGGCAAGAAGGGTAACTCTAAGAAGGGTGGCAAAGCAGTTGCTAATCCAGTGAAGAAACCCAAGGCTGGGCCCAAGCCAGAGACTGAGTGTTTCTATTGCAAGGGGAACGGCCACTGGAAGCGGAACTGCCCCAAGTATCTGGCGGACAAGAAGGGGGCCAACAACAACAAAGGTATATGTGATATACATGTTATTGATGTGTACCTTACCAACTCTCGTTGTAGTGCCTGGGTATTTGATACCGGTTCGGTTGCTCACATTTGCAACTCTAAACAGGAACTGCGGAATAAACGGAGGCTGGCGAAGGACGAAGTGACGATGCGCGTGGGAAATGGTTCCAAGGTTGATGTGATCGCCGTCGGCACGCTCGCTCTTCGATTACCATCGGGATTAGTTATGAACCTGAATAATTGTTATTTAGTGCCTGCGTTAAGCATGAACATTATATCTGGATCTCGTTTATTGCGAGACGGTTACTCATTTAAATCAGAGAATAATGGTTGTTCTATTTATATGAGTAATATCTTTTATGGTCATGCACCCGAAGTTAGGGGTTTATTCTTATTGAATCTCGATAGTGATGATACACATGTTCATAACATTGATGCCAAAAGATGTAGAGTTGATAATGATAATACCACTTTCTTGTGGCACTGCCGTCTGGGTCATATCGGCGTGAAACGCATGAGGAAGCTCCATGCTGATGGACTTTTGGAGTCTCTTGATTTTGAATCACTTGACACGTGCGAGCCGTGCCTCATGGGCAAGATGACAAGGACCCCGTTTTCAGGGACAATGGAACGGGCAAGTGACTTATTGGAAATCATACATACTGATGTGTGCGGTCCGATGAGTGTAACGGCGCGCGGTGGATATCGTTATTTTCTCACCTTCACTGACGACTTAAGTAGATATGGGTATATTTACTTAATGAAGCATAAGTCTGAAACTTTTGAAAAGTTCAAGCAATTTCAGAGTGAAGTTGAAAATCATCGTAACAAGAAGATCAAGTTCCTACGATCTGATCGAGGGGGAGAATATCTGGGTTATGAGTTTGGTGATCACTTAAGAAAATGTGGAATTGTTTCACAGTTGACGCCACCTGGAACACCACAGCGTAATGGTGTGTCCGAACGTCGTAATCGAACCCTATTAGATATGGTACGTTCTATGATGTCTCTTGCCGATTTGCCACTATCGTTTTGGGGATATGCGTTAGAGACAGCTGCATTCACTTTAAATAGGGCTCCATCTAAGTCCGTTGAGACAACACCGTATGAACTGTGGTTTGGTAAGAAACCTAAGTTGTCTTTTCTCAAGGTTTGGGGTTGCGATGCTTATGTCAAAAGGCTTCAGCCAGAAAAGCTCGAACCCAAAGCGGACAAATGTGTCTTCATAGGATACCCAAAAGAAACAGTTGGGTACACCTTCTATCTCAGATCCGTGGGCAAAGTGTTTGTCGCTAAGAACGGGTCCTTTCTCGAGAAAGAGTTTCTCTCGAAAGAATTGAGTGGGAGGAAGGTAGAACTTGATGAGGTTATTGAACCTCTGCTTCAACCAGAGAGTAGCGCAGCGCAGAAAGATGTTTTTGTGGAGCCTGCAGAGGTTGAAGAGGAAGCCAATGATGATGATCAAGGAGCTTCTGATCAAGTTACTACCGAACCTCGTAGGTCGACAAGGGTACGCACTGCACCTGAGTGGTATGGTAACCCTGTCTTGGAGGTCATGTTGTTAGACAACGGTGAACCTACGAGCTATGGAGAAGCGATGGTGGGCCCGGATTCCGACAAATGGTTAGAGGCCATGAAATCCGAGATGGGATCCATGTATGAAAACAAAGTATGGACTTTGGAAGTATTACCTGAAGGGCGGAAGGCCATTCAGAATAAATGGATTTTTAAGAGGAAGACGGACGCTGACGGTAATGTCACCGTGTATAAAGCTCGACTTGTGGCAAAGGGTTTTTCACAAGTTCAAGGGATTTACTACGATGAGACTTTCTCACCCGTAGCGATGCTTAAATCCGTCCGAATCATGTTAGCAATAGCTGCATATTTCGATTATGAAATTTGGCAGATGGATGTCAAAACAGCGTTCCTTAATGGTTTTCTTAAGGAAGAGTTGTATATGATGCAACCGGAAGGTTTTGTCGATCCAGAGAATGCTGACAAAGTATGCAGGCTCCAGCGTTCCATTTATGGGCTGGTGCAAGCATCTCGGAGTTGGAATCTTCGCTTTGATGAGGTGATCAAAGCGTTTGGGTTTATACAAGTTTACAATGAAGCTTGTATTTACAAGAAAGTGAGTGGGAGCTCTATAGCGTTTCTAATATTATATGTGGATGACATATTGCTGATTGGAAACAATATAGAACTTTTGGATAGCGTGAAGGGGTATTTGAACAAGAGTTTTTCGATGAAGGATCTTGGTGAAGCTGCTTTCATATTGGGCATCAAGATCTATAGAGATAGATCAAGACGCTTGATAGGACTTTCACAAAGTACATACCTTGATAAAGTTTTGAAGAAGTTCAAAATGGATCAATCCAAGAAGGGGTTCTTGCCGGTATTGCAAGGTACAAAGTTGAGTAAGACTCAATGCCCAGTGACTGCGGAAGATAGAGAAAAGATGAGTGTCGTCCCCTATGCTTCAGCCATAGGCTCTATCATGTATGCAATGCTGTGCACAAGACCAGATGTCAGCCTTGCCATAAGTATGGCCGGAAGGTTTCAAAGTAATCCTGGTATGGATCACTGGACAGCGGTCAAGAATATCCTAAAGTACCTGAAAAGGACTAAGGAGATGTTTCTTGTTTATGGAGGTGATCAAGAGCTCGTCGTAAAGGGTTACGTCGATGCAAGCTTTGACACTGATCCGGATGACTCTAAGTCTCAAACCGGATACGTATATATTCTCAACGGGGGAGCGGTAAGCTGGTGCAGTTCCAAGCAGAGCGTGGTAGCTGATTCTACATGTGAAGCGGAGTATATAGCTGCCTCGGAGGCGGCAAAAGAAGGTGTCTGGATGAAGGAGTTCATGACAGATCTTGGAGTTGTGCCTAGTGCACTGAACCCAATGACTCTGTTCTGTGACAACACTGGTGCCATTGCTCTAGCCAAGGAACCAAGGTTTCACAAGAGGACCAGACACATAAAGCGACGCTTCAATTCCATCCGCGATTCGGTCAAGGAGGAGGACATAAGTATTTGCAAAGTACACACGGATTTGAATGTTGCAGATCCGTTGACTAAACCTCTTCCACGGGCTAAGCATGATCAACACCAAGACTCTATGGGTGTTAGATTCATTACCTTGTAATGCTAGATTATTGACTCTAGTGCAAGTGGGAGACTGTTGGAAATATGCCCTAGAGGCAATAATAAAAGAGTTATTATTATATTTCCTTGTTCATGATAATCGTTTATTATCCATGCTATAACTGTATTGATTGGAAACTCAAATACATGTGTGGATGAATAGACAGACTTTGTGTCCCTAGTGAGCCTCTACAGGACTAGCTCGTTGATCAAAGATGACCGCGGTTTCCAGGTCATGGACATGAGTTGTCATTTGATAACGGGATCACATCATTAGGAGAATGATGTGATGGACGAGACCCAAACGTTAAACATAGCTTTTGATCATATCAGTTATCGCTATAGTTTTCTGCATGTCAAGTATAAGTTCCTATGACCATGAGGTCATGTAACTCACTGACACCGTAGGAGTGCTTTGTGTGTGCCAAACGTCACAACGTAACTGGGTGACTATAAAGGTACTCTACAGGTATCTCCGAGGGTGTCTGTTGAGTTGACATGGATCGAGACTGGGATTTGTCACTCCGTGTGACGGAGAGGTATCTCCGGGCCCACTCGGTAATACGTCATCTCAATGAGCTCAAAGTGATTAAGTAGTTGGTCACGGGATTATGTATTACGGTAACGAGTAAAGAGACTTGCCAGTAACGAGATTGAACTAGGTATAGAGATACCGACGATCGAATCTCGGGCAAGTAACATACCGACGAGACAAAGGGAACTGTATACGGGATTGCCTGAATCCTTGACATCGTGGTTCATCCGATGAGATCATCGAGAAACGTGTGGGAACCAATATGGGTATCCAGATCCCGCTATTGGTTATTGACCTGGGAGTGTCTCGGTCATGTCTGCATGGTTTCCGAACCCGCAGGGTCTACACACTTAAGGTTCGGTGACGCTAGGGTTGTTAGTGAGAACAGTGCATGGTTACCGAAGGTTGTTCGGAGTCCCGGATGAGATCCCGGACATGACGAGGGTCTCCGGAATGGTCCGGAGACGAAGATTGATATATAGGATGAAAGGTTTCGGAGTCCGGAAGTGTTCCGGGGAGCATCGGGAAATCGGCGGATTACCGAAAAGGGTTTCGGGGGTCCCGGAAGTGGTTCTGGGCCTAATGGGCCACAAAGGGGGGACACCACAGCCCTTATAGGGCTGTGCGCCCCCCCTGGGCCCTCTCCTATGGCGCATGGGGGGCTGGCCCCTCCTAGGGCAGCCGCACCCCCTGGCTTGGGGGGCAAGGCACCTAGGGGGGGGAAACCCTAGGGCCTGCGCAGCCCCTGGCCGCCGCCCCCCCACTGCCCTGGCCGCCGGCCCCCCTAGGGGAAACCCTAGGGCGCCCCCCTCCCATCTATTCCCCCTATATATAGAGGGGCAGAGGGAGGGCAGCCAACACAGGTTTGTGCCTCGGTGCTGCCCTCCCTCTCCCACAACATATTCGTCTTCCCGCGGTGCTTAGGCGAAGCCCTGCTGGAATCCTCCTCTACCATCACCACCACGCCGTCGTGCTGCCGGTCTCTCCATCAACCTCTCCTCCACCCCTTGCTGGATCAAGAAGGAGGAGACGTCCCCGAGCCGTACGTGTGAAGAACGCGGAGGCACCGTTGCTTCGGTGCTAGGATCTTCGGCGATCTGAATCGCGGCGAGTACGACTCCATCAACCGCGTTCTTAACGCTTCCGATTAGCGATCTACAAGGGTACGTGGATCCAACTCTCCTCTCGTAGTAGCATCTCCTAGATTGATCTTGGTGAACGTAGGAAAATTTTTTGTTTCCCATGCAACGTTCCCCAACAATAATATATCTCCGGCTTCATCTATTCCATTCCGGGTTCTTTGTCTTTCGGGTTTTCGTCGTTTTGTTGTGTGCATGTGTGGCATTCATTCATATCATGTAGACATGTGCATCGCATTGCATTTGTGTTGTCGGTTGCATCCGGTTCCACGCGTTCCTTCCCGTTGTCCGTTTCGTGTTCCGGAGCTCCCTCACGTGTCCGTGGCGTCCCGTAGGCCTACTTTGTTGTTTGGCCGTGTAACGTCACCGGTGTGGCGCGAGACTTGTCGTGTGTTGTTGTTTTGGTGTGTGTAACCCGCCTGTCAAATCTCGTCGCGTTTCGAGTCCGTTTGCTACCCCAACAGTTATTCGTGTGGGCTCAAAGTGCTTCCACTTTGTGGCCCAAGACACCCTACAACAGCCCACTTACCTCCTCTTGGCCCATCCTAACTCCCCTCGCGATCGGATCCGTCGGATCGCGATCGGAGGGCTCTAAAACACCCCAAATCCCTCAAACCCTAGCACCTACCCTATATAAACACCCCCATGCCATTTTTGGGCAGCCTAGATCCCCTCCACCTACCTCTAGCCCCTCCTCTCCTTAATTTTCGTGCCTAGCCATTTCCTAACTGCCACTTGGTTCAATTCCTCTAATTTCGCGCCGGGCCAGTGCTTCCAGCCGCCGCCGTCGCGCCTGGGATCGGCGCCCGAGACCCCCCCTCGATCCGATCTGGGATCGCTGGGGTCAACGGGCGGCTCCTCCTTCGATCGCCCCAGGCCGTCCGACCGCACCGCCTGGGCCCTTCGCAGCGATCGCCAGATCTCGATCGCCCCTGGACCACTTCGCCGAAGGCCCAGGGTCCAGCAGCCGCTCTCCACCGCGGGCCGCCGCCTTCATCCGCCCTGGGCCGCCGCCTCCGTCGCGGGCCGCCTCCTCACCGCAGCTCGCCGCCTCCCGATCCGTCCAGGCCGCCAGCTCTCTCGCGTGGGCCGTGCCGCTCGCCTGCCCGAGCGGGCCGCGTCGCGCCTGCTGGGCCGCCCCAGTCGCCTCAGCGCCAGGCCGTCGTCGCCTCTCGCTCCAGGCCAGCGCCGCCGGGCTCCCGCCTTCGCCTCCTTCGGCTCCTCACTGGGCCGAGCCGCCGAAGGCCCAGCCGCCTCCACCGGATCCGGATCTAGCCCACTCCTACAGATCTGAGGTTGTTTGCATAACCCTAAGTCCCAGTTTTGTTGTGTCTGATGCATGTTTAGATCTGCGATAACTTTTTGTGTGGATGTCCGTTTTGCGCAAATGAGGTGTCCAGACGTTCGTGGTGATTAGCACTACGTTTCATCTCATTGTGCCATGCATGTTAGAGGTCATCTAGACGCTTGTTTTTCTGTTGCAAGAGTGCATCGTGATAAAACTGCTGTTATGTGTAGTTTTGATGCCATCTTTGCTATGTGATAACTTTTAGCTCGTTTATCCGATTGATGCAAATGACATGTCCACGTGTTCGTCTTGCCATGCTCTACTTGTTGCTTGTGTTAGGTTGCATGATAGATTTATTCTTGCCATGGTTATCCTCGTTGCAAAGTGCCATGTGGCTGTGATGTTGTTTCACTTGTTATGAAATGCCATCTTGTTGAGCTCATTGCTATCGTTGTGTTTATCTCCATGATGCATGCTTGTAAGTTTTGGAATCACCATCATGTGTACTTTGATGTGGTGCTTACCACTTGCCATGTTTAGTTTCGAGGTGAATTAAACTTGCTCTTTTAGATGCCATGATGAAACTACTGTTTTAACACTTAGTGGATTTTCACTAAGTCTGAAATCTGTAACGTTCCGATGCCATGTTTGCTTGCTGCTCTAGGACAAACCATGATAGTTTTGGGGTGGATCTTGATGGTTCCTTGTAGTATATATTGTTGTCTTTCCATTCATGTTCTCACATGCTTATTTAAGTGGCTGTAGCATGTTTAACTTTTGCTCCAAAGTTTCAATAAAATTCTGCTGTCAGAATTTTATTGTCAAGTTCAATATGTCCAAGCTTATTGCTATTGATCGGTGGCTCCTTTGGGGGTGCACCTTTGGACTTATTTGCTGTAGGATATGTATAATTTATGTTCATGCTCTTTGCCATGGTGTTTGAGTGCTGTAGCTTATTTTTCTAGTGCTCCGAAGTTGCTATGTTGCTGTAATTTTCAGCTTTCGCTCGTTTCTTGTTTCGGGCATAACTTTTAGCCCGTAGCTCCGATTTCAGGGAGTCTTATATGAAACTTGATTGATTTTCCGTGTAGATTCATAATCTCCTATTGTTATCATGTTTTGAGGTGATTTGCTTGAGTGCTATTTTCCGTGCTCCGTGTGCTCTCTTAGTGCATCCATCATGCATCCATCATTTTGGTGTGCGCATTGCATCTGTTGATTCGTGCCTTGTGTGATTGTATTGTTTAGAGCCGGAAGTTGAGACCGAGTACGAGTACGAGCACGAGGTTACCAACGAGGTTGAGCACGAGGACCCTTCTTACGATCCGAACGACTACGCTTCAGTCAAGATGACCGAACCCCGATAACATTACTATCTTTGCCTATTGCTAGTAGTTCCGCTCTATAGTTTTGCCTCGATGCCCATGTCTTTCATGTCAGCCTCCTACTTGTAACCATTACCATGTTTAACCACCCTACCTATGCAAACCGTTGCTTGGCTAAGTACGCTTCGCTCAGCCCTTCTTATAACATTGCTAGTTGCAGGTGAAGATCGAAGATGCTTGCTTCATGTTGAAGTTTTGTTGGGTTATATCACACTATATAAATGCTTAAAATGAAATCATCTATATATTGGCAAGGGTGGAAGGCTAAGCCTTTTGCTTGGTGATTTGTTCCACTCATGCCGTTAGGAACCGTTTAAACCAGTGTTATGTTCCTTGATTATGCGTTCCTAACACGGTTGGGGTGTATGGGACCCCCTCGATAAACCGCTAAGTGCTAAGTCTTTTCCAGCAAGTCCCAACATTGGTACTATTTTGCCTAATAACTAAATAACTTGCATAGGGAGTAATTAACCCTCTTTCTTAATTCTACAACCCCGGGCCAGTGCTCCACATGAGTGGTCGTCCGAAACGGGGAGCCTGCGGGGCCACCACGAGGAAACTCAAGGGCTGGTAAAAACCCGTAGCTTCGCCCATCCGGTCGTGTCCCGAGACTTAGATACACGCGGCTACTATCAGGGTGTCGATACGCCGGGAGGATTTGCTGGATTAGCCTTACCTTAGTTCGGAGTATCTTGAGCACGGGATTCCGAGAATACTCGGGTCTTCCCACTTTGGAGTTGCGACTCCGCGGATCGTGGGCTTGTAATAGGTCAAGTTGGAACACCCCTGCAGGGTTATGAACTTTCGAAAGCCGTGCCCGCGGTTATGTGGCAGATGGGAGCTTGTTAATATCCGGTTGTAGATAACTTGACACTTTGTTCTAATACACTACCAGCGTGTGTACCGTGACTGTCAATTTCCGAATAGGGATTCGGGAGTTGAACACGGTGGGGTTATGGTTGTTGAGCTGTAGCTAGGATCACTTCGTGATCATCTCTCGACCGAGGCACTTCTCTTCTCGCACTCTTTCACGTAAGCTAGTTGCTAGTTGCTGCTGCAGACACTTATTCTTTTCTTCAGCCTTATCCTCTCCCAAGGCTTAAATAGTCTTGTTACCCGGGAACGGGATTGCTGAGTCCTCTGTAGCTCACAGTTACTTCACCACACCAGATGCAGGTCCAGTTGTGAGCTATCCAGGTGATGGCACCGAGCTTGACTGGGAGTACGACGAGGAGCGTAGTCGATACTATGTTCGTTATCCTGATGATCAGTAGTGGAGACTTCTACTAGGATTCGATCCGACCTGTGGAATTAAATTATGTTTGGTATTTTGCCCTTTGGATTTTATCCTTAGAGGGCTGTGATGTTTTATTGTATGATGACTGAGACATGTAATGTATTTGTGTGACGTGGCGAGTGTAAGCCAACTATGTTTATGTTTTCCATCCCCCTTTTACATGAGTTGTGCAAAGATACCAGACTTGCGATCATTCCAGCATGGGGTTATGTCTCTAAGTCGTGCCTCGACACGTAGGAGATATAGCTCCATCCTGGGCATTACACTGGAAGTGGAACTACCCTAGATACTTGGCGGATAAGAAGGATGGCAAAGTGAACAAAGGTATATTTTGATATACAGATTATTGATGTGTACTTTACTAGTGTTCATAGCAACCCCTGGGTATTTGATACCGGTTCAGTTGCTAAAATTAAACTCGAAACGAGAATTGCAGAATGAACAGAGACTAGTTAAAGGTGAAGTGACGATGTGTGTTGGAAGTGGTTCCAAGATTGATATGATCATCATCGCACACTCCCTATACTTTCGGGATTAGTGTAAAACCTAAATAAATGTTATTTGGCATTTGCGTTGAGCATGAATATGATTTGATCATATTTGTTGCAATACGGTTATTCATTTAAAGTCATAGAATAATTGTTATTTTGTTTACATGAATAAAACCTTCGATGGTCATACACCCAATGAAAATAGTTTGTTGGATCTCGATCGTGGTGATACACATATTCATAATATTGAAGCCAAAAGATGCAAGGTTAATAATGATAGTGCAACTTATTTGTGGCACTGCTGTTTAGGTCATAATGGTGTAAAGCGCATAAAGAAACTCCATAGTGATTGACTTTTGGAATCACTTGATTATGAATCACTTGGTGCTTGCGAACCATGCCTCATGGGAAAGATGACTAAAACTCCGTTCTCCGGAACAATGGAGCGAGCAACAGATTTGTTGGAGATCATACATACAGATGTATGTGGACCAATGAGTGTTGAAGCTCGCGGCGGGTATCGTTATTTTCTGACCTTCACTGATGATTTGAGCAGATATGGGTATATCTACTTAATGAAGCACAAGTCTGAAACATTTGAAAAGTTCAAAGAATTTCAGAGTGAAGTGGAGAATCATCGTAACAAGAAAATAAGAGTTTCTACGATATGATCGTAGAGGTAAAATATTTGAGTTAGCGAGTTTGGCCTTCAGTAAAAACAATGTGAAATAGTTTCACTACTCACGCCACCTGGAACACCACAGTGTAATGGTGTGTCCGAACGTCATAACCGTACTTTATTAGATATGGTGCGATCGATGATGTCTCTTACCGATCTACCACTATCACTTTTGGGGTTATGCATTAGAGACAGCTACATTCACGTTAAATAGGGCACCATCTAAATCCGTGGAGATGACACCGTATGAACTGTGGTTTGACGAGAAACCTAAGCTGTCATTTCTTTAAGTTTGGGACTGCGATGCTTATGTGAAAAAGTTTCAACATGATAAGCTCGAACCCAAATCGGAGAAGTAAATCTTCATAGGATACCCAAAAGAAACTGTTGGGTACACCTTCTATCACAGATCCGAAGGCAAGGTCTTTGATGCTAAGAGTGGATCCTTTCTAGAGAAGGAGTTTCTCTCGAAAGAAGTGAGTGGGAGGAAAGTAGAACTTGATGAGGTAATTGTACCTTCTCCCGAATTGGAAAGTGGAACGTCACAGAAACTAGTTCCAGTGATTCCTACACCAATTAGTGAGGAAGCTAATGATGATGATCATGAAACTTCAGATCAAGTTTCTGCTGAACTTCGTAGATCAACCAGAGTTCGTTCCGCATCAGAGTGGTACGGCAACCCGGTTCTGGAAGTCATGTTACTAGACCATGATGAACCTGCGAACTATGAGGAAGCGATGATGAGCCCCGATTCCGCAAAATGGCTTAAGGCCATAAAATCTGAGATGGAATCCATGTATGAGAACAAAGTGTGGACTTTGGTTGACTTGCCCGATGATCGACAAGCCATCAAAAATAAATGGATCTTCAAGAGGAAGACTGACGCTGACGGTAATGTTACTGTTTACAAAGCTCGACTTGTTGCGAAAGGTTTTCGACAAGTTCAAGGAGTTGACTACGATTAGACTTTCTCAACCGTAGCGATGCTTAAGTCGGTCCGAATAATGTTAGCAATTGCCGCATTTTATGAAATCTGGCAAATGGATAACAAAACTGCATTCTTTAATGGATATCTCAAAGAAGAGTTGTATATGATGCAACCAGAAGGTTTTGTCAATCCTAAAGGTGCTAACAAAATGTGCAAGCTCCAGCGATCCATCTATGGACTGGTGCAAGCATCTCGGAGTTGGAATATACACTTTGATAAGTTGATCAAAGCATATAGATTTATACAGACTTGCGGTGAAAGCCTGTATTTACAAGAAGTGAGTGGGAGCACTACAACCTTTCTGATAAATATATGTGAATGACATATTGTCGATCGGAAATGATGTAGAATTTCCTAGAAAGCATAAAGGAGTATTTGAAAGGAGTTTTTCAAAGAAAGACCTTGGTGAAGCTGCTTACATATTGGGCATCAAGATCTATAGAGATAGATCAAGACGCTTGATAAGACTTTTGATGAGTACATACCTTGATAAGTTTTTGAAGTAGTTCAAAATGGATCAGTCAAAGAAGGAGTTCTTGCCTGACTTGTAAGGTGTGAAGTTGAGTAAGACTCAAAGCCAGACCACAGTAGAAAAATATAGAGAGAATGAAAGTCATTCCCTATGCCTCAGACATAGGTTCTATAAAGCATGCCATGCTGTGTACCAAACATGTTGTGTACCTTGACATGAGTTTGTCAAAGGGGTACAATAGTGATCCAGGTGTAGATCACTGTACAGAGGTCAAAATTATCCTTAGTAACTGGATGACTAAGGAAATGTTTCTCGATTATGGAGGTGATAAAGAGTTCGTCGTAAAGGGTTACACCGATGCAAACTTTGACACTAAATCCAGATGACTCTAAGTATCAATCTGGATGCGTATTGAAAGTGGGAGCAATTAGCTAGAGTAGTTCTATACAGAGCATTGTAGACATAGAAATTTGCGAAATACATACGAATCTGAATGTGACAGACCCGTTGACTAAACTTCTCTCACAAGCAAAACATGATCACACCTTATTACTCTTGGGTATTAATCACATAGTGATGTGAACTAGATTATTGACTCTAGTAAACCCTTTGGGTGTTGGTCACATGGCGATGTGAACTATGGGTGTTATTCACATAACGATGTGAACTATCAGTATTAAATCACATGGCGATGTGAGCTAGATTATTGACTCTAGTGCAAGTGGGAGACTGAAGGAAATATGCCCTAGAGGCAATAATAAAGTTGTTATTTATATTTCCTTATATCATGATAAATGTCTTTTATTCATGCTAGAATTGTATTAACCAGAAACTTAGTACATGTGTGGATACATAGACAAAACAATATGTCCCTAGTATGCCTCTACTAGACTAGCTCATTGATCAAAGATGGTTATGTTTCCTAACCATAGACATGAGTTGTCATTTGATCAACGAGATCACATCATTAGGAGAATGATGTGATGGACAAGACCCATCAGTTAGCATAGCACTTTGATCGTTTAGTTTTACTGCTATTGCTTTCTTCATGACTTATACATGTTCCTATGACTATGAGATTATGCAACTCCCGAATACCGTAGGAACACCTTGTGTGCTATCAAACGTCACAACATAACTGGGTGATCATAAAGATGCTCTACAGGTGTCTCCGAAAGTGTTCGTGGTGTTGGCATAGATCAAGACTAGGATTTGTCACTCCGAGTGTCGGAGAGGTATCTCTGGGCCCTCTCGGTAATGCACATCATAATAAGCCTTGCAAGCAAATGACTAATGAGTTAGTCACGAGATGATGTATTACAGAACGAGTAAAGAGACTTGCCGGTAACGAGATTGAACTAGGTATAGAGATACCGACGATCGAATCTCGGGCAAGTAACATACCGATGACAAAAGGAACAACGTATGTTGTTATGCGGTTTGACCGATAAAGATCTTCGTAGAATATGTAGGAGCCAATATGAGCATCCAGGTTCCGCTATTGGTTATTGACCGGAGATGAGTCTCGGTCATGTCTACATAGTTCTCGAACCCGTAGGGTCCGCAATGGTCGAGACGTAAAGATCGATATATTGGACGACTATATTCAGAGTCCCGGATGAGACCGGGGACATGACGAGGAGTCTCGAAATGGTCGAGACGTAAAGATCGATATATTGGACGACTATATTCGGATATCGGAAAGGTTCCGAGTGATTCAGGTATTTTTCGGAGTATATGGGCCTTATTGGGCCATACGGGAATAGAGGAGAAATGCTAAAAGGAAGGCGGCGCGTGCCTTCCCTCTGGTCCGAATTGGACAAGGGGTGCATCCCCTTTTCCTTCTCCCTCTCCACCTCTTTCCTTCTCTCCTACTCCGGAAAGGAAAGGGGAATCCTACTAGGACTTGGGAGTCCTAGTAGGACTCCCCACGCTTGGCGCGCCCCCTCTAGGGCCGGCCTCTTCCTTGCTCCTTTATATATGGGGGCAGGGGGGCACCCAAAGACACACAAGTTGAATTGTTCTAGCCGTGTGCGGTGCCCCCTCCACAGAAACACACCTCGGTCATACCGTCGCAGTGCTTAGGCGAAGCCCTGCGCCGGTAGATATATCATATCCGTCACCACGCCGTCGTGCTGACGAAACTCTCCCGTGAAGCTCAACTGGATCAAGAGCTCGTGGGACGTCATCAAGCTGAACGTGTGCTGAACGCGGAGGTGCCGTACGTTCGGTGCTTGATCGGTTGGATCGCGAAGAAGTTCTACTACATCAACCGCGTCACTTGACGCTTCCGCTTCCGGTCTACGAGGGTACGTAGACAAACTCTTCCCTCTCGTTGCTATGCATCTGGTAGATAGATCTTGCGTGATCGTAGGAAAATTTTAAAATACTACGTTTCCCAACAGTAGCCTCCTCCAATCAGCAGCCCCCGACCACCTCGAGCCTCCCCTCGCGCCACTCGATGCGCCTCGACGTCCGCAACACGCCCCGGTGCTGTCCCCCTCCTTCTTCTCCCTCCTGTGGCTGCCCTCGCACGCGCGCCGGCCGCCCGCAAGCTCCAGTCTTCGGCCTCACACGCGCGCTGCTCTGGAAGCTTCCCCCGCTCTCTCTCTTCCTCTCCCCGGCCCTGGACCGCATCCAGCAACTCCGCAGACACCACCCCAGCTCCCGAGCCCTGTGGCAACGGGCAGAAGCTCGCCGGTGCACAGGTCCACGGCACCTCGTCGTTCGCCTATAAAAGGACCCCCCGTGCTCCTCCTCTCCTCACCAACTGCTCTCTCACCCACCTAATCTTCCCCCTACGCCCCTCACTCCACTCTAGAAAGGCCCGAGCTCGAGATCGAGCTCGAGCTCCGCCGCGGCGGCTCGCCGTCGTCCGCTCAATACAGGCCCTCCCCGCCGCTCCTCTCGCTCGATATAGCACCACGACGCCCCACTGATCCTTTTCCCCCTCTTTCCCCTCTCTGCAGTTGCCGGAAACAACCAGAGCAACCTTCACCCGACGCCCCTCCGCCGCGTGACCTCGCCGCCGGCAAACCAGGCCACTCTGGCGACCAATTCCCTCTCTACCAGATCGGCGACACCTCGTTGATTCCTTCCCTGCCCTTAGCTCGCCCTGCCGTGCCACGAATCGTCGCCGGTGAGCTCGTCGGCCCTCTGCCGGAGGGTTAGGGATGACAGGCGGGCCCCGCCTGTCAGCCTCCCCTCGCCCTCGCCTCTCTCTCCTCTCACTGACGCCGGGCCCCGCCCGTCAGGTTTGAAACCTGGCGCGCGCGCTGGCGCCCGTGCGGTGGGCTGATTCCCCCTGGGCCTGCTGCACTGTGGCTGTTCTGGCCCAGTTGCACAGGAACCTTTTTCTTTTTCTTTTCTATGGGATTTTCAAATAATTCCACAGGATTAAGTATTTATCCAAATGAATTAATTCCAGTTCCTAAAAACTTGTAAAAATCCAACCTATTTAATGATGTCACTTTCACCCGTATCCATGGACCTTTTCTGTTTTGTTCAAATTTAAATCCATATTTGAACACTAAAACCTCTGTTCAAAAATTCATGTACCCCATTCTGTCACTCCAAATCTCAAACTAAGATTTTTTGCCATCTTAGTTTTCCCTCTAGTATTTGATAAAAATAAGTTGACATTTTTCTGAGCACTTTGGTTTTTTCTGTTTTTATTGTGGTCTTATTTTTCCCGTTGTTTATTGCGACGATTAGATACCGCATTTGACGAGGTTGCTGAAGAAGAAGGAGGGGAAGGATTTGAAGACCATGAAGACCAAGCCAATCCAGGCAAGCAGCCCTTTGACCATGACTATGGAACCCCTTTTTATGCATGTCATATAGCACCATATTGTTGTTGCATCGGAATCATGAAGAGGTGGAAACCTCTTGTTGGTTTGCCACTACACTTCCTCGTTGATACTTGCATTTGTGCATGACCCTACCTTCTTATGAGGGTTATGCCGGTGGGAGTAGATAGGTTGCTGTAGTAGTGGCTATGGTAGTAGAACGGGATATTCATGATAATGAAAGCATAGTTCATTTGAGGAACTCTTTCAAAAGACCCCATCGGGTGTCACTTATGCCCGAGGGAGATGATGGGATGGGTAACCACTTGATGACGAAGTGGTGTACCAAGACAAGTGTGTGTGATGTTTTTCAAATGGATTGGTTTAAGTTGCGACCATTATTCCAACTTTACATGCGCAACCACTCTACCCTTATATGGGAAAGGACATTACTGATTACCTAGGTCGATACTAGCATGGTGCCCGCATTACTATTGACGGGGGTGACATGAGGTCACTCTCAGGACGGGGTCGTGCTTGGATAGGCGGCCATGACTGTTTTCACAGGGCACCGAACACACCGTTGGTACCCCGTGCCCGTGGTATGTGAAATGGGAGCAAGGCTCCAAAAATCTTAAGATGTGAATGTGGGGCACGAGGGTTACTACCAATCGAGTGGACTCCATATTAGTGTCGCCTAGGGAAAGATAGTGATCGGGTGCTTACCCCGGGTACTTGAGGTACCGCGGGTCGTGGATGACACGGAAAGTTCCCCGGATCTAATGGGTAAAGTGTGCAACCTCTGCAGAGTGTAAAACTATTCGAATAGCCGTGTCCACGGTCAAGGACAGTTGGGTAACCGCTCTTGGGCTACCTCCAATGTTTGCGAAACCCTGTGTGTGTGTGGAAGCTCCGTTTGGTTTAAGACAGAAGGACTTGACGAAATGAAGAGGTCATAGCTTGGCTATGTTGATATTTGTAACCTATAATATTTATGATGCATGCCTCAGATAGCTCATGTCATTGCACTCTCAAATTTCTGCTTTCTGCAAACGTATCCTATCTAGTGCTATTTCATATCTTGTCATACTTGTTCCAAAAACAATGGTTGCTTGCGAGTACATTCAAAGTACTCATTGGCTTGCCACTTGTTATTTAATTGGCCAGGAATGGAAGAGCAGGAATATGAAGAAGAATTCTATGGAGACGAACATGCGAACTAGGACGGTTCCCCAGTCAGAATGCATGTAGGGTTAAGGCAGATGGCATGGGTTCTACTTATCTACGAAGACTTCCACTATTCGAGTTTATTTGTTATTCGACCCTTGAGGCTTATCTATGTAAGACTTGGCCATAATGGTCATAATTTGTGTAAGACGGTATGTATGGATGTAAGACTCTTGTTATTCAGCTTCTGTGTGTTCAGTGAGCATTGATCTCTGGGATCACTGTACACGTGCATTCGGTGATCTCGACTCTTGAGTCGGGGTCCCCACAGAGCTGGTATCAGAGCCATCCTGACAGTAGGAAGCCTTAGTTAGCATGGGCGTTAGTTAGATGAGACCCTTTTCAAAAACCTTCTGAACCTCTCTTCTTTTCTAAACCTTACCAACCCGAGATATCATCGGCTTATTAACCTCTCCTATTCAACCTTTGTAGATGGCCGCTGTACCTGAGAGCACCTGACCACTGGGTTCCCCTTGCTTCTCGAGGATAGCCTCCAGGAGTGCCAGTTCCACCGAGCACCCATCCTCACCTACCATGAGCATTGGGTTGATGATACTGAGGTGGAGTACCATGTGGAAGTGATCGTGAAGGCAAACGATCCTCCCACAAGTTGGTTCTTCGAGGGACCCCGGATGGCAACACTACCCCTCGCTGTCGAGGCTGCTGCACTCAAGGCACTAACCCGTCTCCGCGAGCTTCTTCCGGAGATGGCAGCCAAGATGACAACCCGCTTCTTGCCTTACCGGAAGGAAGGTGAAGATGAAAGCATCACACAAGCCCCTCCACTGAAGGAAGGACTTCCACTTCGATTCCAGACCTACTTCAACCTATGTGCCGACAGCTTGGCACAAGATTTGGCTTCGGAATCGATGAAGCTCCCAGAAGAACTTCACAAAACCAAGGCACTTCTTCGTCGAGCACAAGAGAAGACATGTAGGATCAAAAAGGAAGGTGCACCTCCCGGACAGTCCGCTATCGCGTGCCGAGGCGGAAGGCCCTCAGGAGATGTATCTTCCAAGGATGAAGAACCACCCCGGCGACGCCGTATGACGGCAAGGGAATATCGCAAGCTTTTCCCTGCACCACCGACAAAACACCGCCGTATCCAACTCCTCCACTCCCCCACACCCTCAAGTGATAAGGGGGCCCAGACAGATGAAGACAAGGAGGAAGACCTAGAAGAGCCAGAATACGCGACCGAGCATTCCGCCGCTTAGGCATTATTCGCAACTCGGATATGCCAGTTAGTGACCTCTACGGTAGGATAGGTCGTGTAACCCCTATGCGAAGTCGAGTCCTTGTATGGTTCATATGAAGCCATCTAGTATTTGCTTTTGTTGTGTTTGGATGTACGTCGTATTCTCCCTTCGGGAATATGTAAACGACTGCATCACCCATTTGGATTTTAGTGTATGTGTTTGGCCCTTTCGGCCCTTGCATGAATTGATTAGTGTCACACCCACCCCCTTACTAGGCACCCATCTTTATTGCTTTCCCTCTTCCAAATCATGAGACCTTTTACCACTCCAACAGGATGCCTGTTGTAACTCGTACGGGTACCTCTACCCAGCAGCCTGAAGCCGGAGCGTCCGCCCAATCAGAGGCCGGCCAAGACCAAACCCACGACCAAGCTCCACCACCACCACCTCCTCCGAACATGGACATGGCTCAACTTCTCCAAGCTTTCTGAGAGTAACGCCAAGCCAACACCGCAGCCCTTCAGATGATTGCTCAAGCTGTCACCAACGACCGCCAGCCGGCGGGGAATGGCAATGGACGTTCCACGTTGGCAGAGTTCAAGAAGCATGCACCGCCAACTTTCATCGAGACTTCTGAACCCCTGGATGCAGACGACTGGGTCCGCACCATTGAGGACTTGCTGGAACTAGTCGGATGCACCGAAGACCGCGAGAAGGTGGCCTATGCTGCCCACTGCCTCGGGGGGACTGCTAGAGCTTGGTGGGATGGATTCAAGGTCATGCATGCTGTGCAAGGCATCACTTGGGACAACTTCAAGGCAGAATTCCGCAAGGCCCATATTCCTTCCGGAATCATGGCTATCAAAAAGCGTGAGTTTCGAGCCCTGAAGCAAGGAAGTGGCACTGTCAAGGAGTACATGCATAAGTTCAGTGTTCTGTCAAGGTATGCTCCTGAAGATGTCAGCACTGATGCTGCAAAAAGGGAGCGCTCCATGGAAGGCCTCAATCAGACTCTGCAGTACTCGCTTGTCGTGTGTGACT
Source organism: Secale cereale (assembly GCA_902687465.1). Classification (NCBI taxonomy): domain Eukaryota; kingdom Viridiplantae; phylum Streptophyta; class Magnoliopsida; order Poales; family Poaceae; genus Secale; species Secale cereale. Next base: position 595,870,850 of record LR738714.1, read on the forward strand.
GCCCAACCTTCCCCGACCTGGTGAACAAAGTACTGATGGGCCTCGAACCCCTCGTTGGTTACCCCAAGTGGAAGGTGTAAGATGCAGTAAGTAGAAGTGTTTTCCCCTAGCAAAGATGCCAAGGATCGAATCCCCAGAGACTCCTAGGTTCAACAAGTAGGTGTCAATTGCTACGGCGCCAGATTAGTAGCAACCAACGTGGACCTGCACATAGATACAAATAACTTTGCTCCCAACAAGTACAGAGAGGTTGTCAATCTCTCCGGCCTTGTAGTTCACAAAGGGTTAAAAGCAGTGATAGTAGTGATAGATAGTTTTTTGCAATAGTAAGTAAATAACGAAAAGTAAATAGTGGATGTGATCAATGATGGTAATGTTGACCGGAGTCTCATGATGTTCACTAGTGATGTCTCTCTCCCAAAAGACGATAAAACAGCTATGTGAGGTAAACAAATTACAGCTGGGCAATTGACAGGACCACGAACGCAAACCAATGCTGACTACATTGCAAGAAAGGTTGAGGTTCAAAGCATGGGCGGTACGCCAAAGTAAGTAGACCGAAATCCATCAATATCTACTACTAATCATCCACCTTGAGATATATATCCAGAACATCTCGCTGGTATTAAGTTGCGAGTCCCACCCATAGTGTAAACTCAATGCAACAGACAACTGCATTAAAAGAACTTTGCGTAAAGTAAACAATCCTTGCACCCGCGGGCACAAGCACCGTTGTTTTCCCCTTGTGGCAACAGCACATCCCCTAGACTCATGTTTCTGTCACTCAAGCTAGTCATCGAGGGGCATGAACCCACAATCAAGCATAACGTTCCCTCTTGGAGTCACTACCTACTACTCGGCCAAAGCAATAAATAACAACGGAGAACATGCAAGAATTACTTATGAACTAAAATATAAGAGAGGTGAATCAAATATATTACTCAAGATCAATCTGAACATAATCTCATAATCCATCGGATCCCAGCAAACTCAACATAGCAACAACATAAGGATTACATAGGTGCCTCGATCATGTAGGGCAGCTCACGAGGACTAATTAGTGAAGCACAAGAACGGGAGGAGAACATCACATAGCTACTGGTCATGGACTCATGGTCCAAGGGAGACTACTCACGAGTCATCCGGGAGGCGTCCATGGTGGTGGAGAAGCTCCCGGTGGTGATCCTCCCCTCCGGCAGGGTGCCGGGAAGAGTTCTCCTGGTGCTCCCGATCTAGGAAGCGGCGGCGGCGGCGGAACAGAGATGGGATCGCGAAAATAAGTCCTCGTCTGAGGGTTTCGGAGAGTCCTTTAAATATATGCCAAAGTAGGGCACCGGGAGAGCCTCGGGGGGCCCAGGCGCCCCCCCCGGCGCGGCCCGGGGGGGGGGGGGGGG
>LR738714.1:595872463-595885369 GCA_902687465.1 Secale cereale
GGGGGGCGCCCACAGGGCGCCTGGAGCCCCTGTGGCCCCCCCAGGCTGCCCTTCGGACGCAGTGTTGTTCCCGGATCGCTGATTTTTTATATAATTTTTCTGGATTTTTCTGGGCAGTTCTCGAAACGTGAAAACCTGAAATACAAAAACAGCCGAAAACAGAAACTGGCACTGGGGTGCACTGGATTAGTAAGTTAGTCCAAATATGATCAAAAGTGTATGGAAGTGTATGAATATCATAGCAATATCACCCAAAAGTGGCATGGAGCAAGCACAAATTATAGATACGTTTTGGACGTATCAACATCCCCAAGCTTAATTCCTGCTCGTCCTCGAGTAGGTAAATGATAACAAGAATAATTTCTGTGGTGACATGCTATTAACCATATAGGACTTTCTCATAGTCATATGACAAAAGCTTACTGAGACAATGATTCTAAAGTAATTAAGTTGCCTCAAGAGAAAATCACAAATGACTGAAAGTTTTACAACATGAAACTGAAACATCAAAAAGATTTGCAATGAACATGATGTGCAAATATGATAAAGTGATATCTAGCTTGCCCCCTTTAGTGATGCAAAACATAAATGCAGGGGCACCTTCAAGGTTTAAGTGATGACTAGATACAATCATTTCAGAATAAACGATATCACAATCATGCAAAAGACAATGCTACTTTGGGACAATGCACATTACACTTAGAATGACAATCATGCTCTCAGTAGTTGGTGCTTCAACATAAAGGTAAAAGAAAGGTTAAGTGCTAAAGCTTTTTATTTTGAAAACATGGAATCAATTGTGTCAACGGTAGTAGTACTTCATATGTGTCATGCATAAAACATCCTATAAGTTGCATGCCTCATGCATCGAATACCAATAGTGCTCGCTCCTTGTCCTAATTAGCTCAGATCCCCATGGGTTATCATTGCATTGCATATGTTTTAACCAAGTGTCACAAAGGGGTACCTCTATGCCACCTGTACAAAGGTCCAAGGAGATAAATCGCATTTGATTTCTCGTTTTTGATAGATCTCAACTTGAGGACATCCATACCGGGACAACATAGAAAATAGATGATGGACTCCTCTTTAATGCATAAGCATATTCTCATGAGAGATTGAGGATTAAGGTCCAAGCTAAAACTTCCACCATGATGCATGGCTTTGGTTGGCGGCCCAATGTTCTTCTCTAACAATATGCATAGTTATTCAACCCACGGTAAATCACCCTTACTTCAGACAAGACGAACATGCATAGCAACTCACATGATATTCAAAAAAAGTGTGACAGTTGATGGCGTCCCCAGAAACATGGTTACCGCTCAGCAAGCAACTCATAAGAAATAAGATACATAAGCAACATATTCTTTACCACAATAGTTTTTAGGCTACTTTCCCATGAGCTATGTATTGCATGGTTAGTTTTCTTAGTGCAGGTGGAGGTTAGCAAAAATACTGGGAGCGACCAACTAAGAGAGCAATGACGGTCATAATCATGCAGAGCGACAAAGCAATATTGAATCATGCATGGTAGTTATATCGCTACTTAGAAATAAAAGATCATCAAGGCTTGACAGACTTTCTTTACAGTCTTGAATATGCGTGAGCATACGCCAAGTCAATCAAAATAAATTCTCGAAGGAAGATATTACTAAACCATACCACATCATAGGCAAACAAACCAAGTTGGTACTCCAATAACACATTGGGAACCCCCCAGCTATTCGAGATTAACCATAAGAAAACCTGAACTACTAAGCACCATCATGAAAGTAGCATCTTTATCATAGACACATTAACCAATGCAACGGAAGCAAACTCTCTTAATAAGGTGAGCATGGTAATTAAAGAGAGTTCAAGCAACCAACTAAATAAAAGCTCTTGAAAAGATAAGCATGAATACTAAGAGCAGAGTATGATAGTAGCTATTAAAAGACAAAGAACACACACAACATAGATAGACATGAAAATTCTATGTAATGTTCTAGGTAGAGGTGGAGCGTGTTTCTCTCCCACATAAAGGAATGCTGAGTTCCGACTCGTTATGAAAAAAACTAAAAAGAAAACTAAAAGCAAGACGCTCCAAGCATAGCACATAACACATGAAGTGATAAAAATATAGCGGAACGAAAGACGAACTGATAATGTTGATGGAGAAGGGGATGCACGGGGGCATCCCCAAGCTTAGACACTTGAGTCTCCTTGAATATTTCTTGGGGGTGCACGGGAGCATCCCCAAGCTTGAGCGCTTGACACTCCTGAATCTTTTTATCATCTTCCCTCGCACACTTGAAAACTCCCTTCATACATAACTCATCATAATCTGATTAGCGAGGTTAGTACCCTTAATAAAATAATTATACCTTGCTGGAAATAAGGATATTCTTGAAGTTCTACTGTTTCTCAAGATTGCCAAAAGGTTTTTGCAAAGGAAAAGCAAGTTCTTAATTTGCAAAGTGAAGGTAAGGCAAAACAGGACAGAATCTGTGAAAAACAGAACAACAGTCAGTAATTGACCTGTTCGGGATACTTCTGCAACTCAAATCAAAAAACTCAGAACTGACGCACGAAAGAAAATTATATAGAGAACGCTGTCGAAAAATTCAGACCAAAAAGATGATCTGGTGATTTTATACGAATTTTTCTATCCAAGGACAGAATCTATTTCCTGGACAGCACCTCACAACTTTTGAACTTTCTAGCAATCAGAGGCTATACTTGGCACAAATATGAAAAGCAAAGATACAATGATGATGCTACAGCAGTAAACAACATCAAGACACAACAAAAGGAAAAAAATTATTCATGTGGGCTGCCTCCCAAAAGCGCTTTCTTTTATGCCTTTAAGCTAGGCATAATGCATAGATCAAGTTGTATCAATTGAACCATCATCAAGATCATCAAAAAGCTCTTCAATAATACAACTAGTCTTAAGAGGACTCTCAAATAAAGGCCTCATAGAGATACTTCTAGGTAGAAGACCAAAAGGATAAAAGTCAAGGGAAGATTCATTTATAAATTCATCAACGATTGGTGTTTCTTCCAAAGTCTTTACAGTTTCAACCCCTTTGGCAATAGGTGGATTGCTTTTAGAACGGGGAGCCTTTGGAATGTGAACGAACTTAGGCTCCCTCTTTGCCGGAGTTTCTACCTTTTCGGTTTTGATCGAGGAGAAAGTAGTTCCTAAGGTATCAAATATTTCCTCAATCTTGTCCATCCTAGAAGAATCAGAATCATGGAATTTGACGGTATCCAAAATTTTGAAAATTTTATGCATGGAGCTATCAAGTCTATTCAAATTCCCTTGGATCTTTCGATCCAACTCATTCATCTTATTAGTGCTTGACATCTCTAGCTCTATTTTTTCAAGTTTTTTCATAATGTGAGCTAGGGTGATGTCCTCTCGAATGCTAACAACAGGGGGACTCCCAACAAGATTTTCAATAATACTAAGAGACTCCCAAACTGGGGCCTCTAGGAAATTCCCATTGATAGCAGTATCTAGAATAAACCTATTCCAAGAAGTAATTCCAACATAAAAATTTCTAAGCAAGATAGTAGTAGGTTGCTTCTTGGTGGCTCTTTTTTGTGAATCATTAATTCTATACCAAGCATCTTTCAAACTTTCCCCACCTCTTTGTTTGAAGGTGAGAACTTCTGCCTCGTCAAAGACAAAAGGACCCGACATAATGATAACTAAAGAACAAGATAACTATTTTTGTGATTTTCGATAAAAAGGAACTAAAGCAAAAAATGAAAGGTAAACTAACAAGACTAAAAAGCAAAGATAAAAGATAGCATGCAACTCCCCTATCCTGAAGAGTGGAGTCCCCGGCAACGGCGCCAGAAAATACTCCTTGATAGGCCTCGAACCCCTCGTTGGTTACCCCAAGTGGAAGGTGTAAGATGCAGTAAGTAGAAGTGTTTCCCCTAGCAAAGATGCCAAGGATCGAATCCCCAGAGACTCCTAGGTTCAACAAGTAGGTGTCAATTGCTACGGCGCCAGATTAGTAGCAACCAACGTGGACCTGCACACAGATACAAATAACTTTGCTCCAACGAGTACAGAGAGGTTGTCAATTTCTCCGGCCTTGTAGTTCACAAAGGGTTAAAAGCAGTGATAGTAGTGATAGATAGTTTTTTGCAATAGTAAGTAAATAACGAAAAGTAAATAGTGGATGTGATCAATGATGGTAATATGGACCGGAGTCTCATGATGTTCACTAGTGATGTCTCTCTCCCAAAAGACGATAAAACAACTATGTGAGGTAAACAAATTACAGCTGGGCAATTGACAGAACCACGAACGCAAACCAATGCTGACTACATTGCAAGAAAGGTTGAGGTTCAAAGCATGGGCGGTACGCCAAAGTAAGTAGAACGAAATCCATCAATATCTACTACTAATCATCCACCTTGAGATATCTATCCAGAACATCTCGCTGGTATTAAGTTGAGAGTCCCACCCATAGTGTAAACTCAATGCAACAGACAACTACATTAAAAGAACTTTGCGTAAAGTAAACAATCCTTGCACCCGCGGGCACAAGCACCGTTGTTTTCCCCCTTGTGGCAACAACACATCCCCTAGACTCATGTTTCTGTCTCTCAAGCTAGTCATCGAGGGGCCTGAACCCACAATCAAGCATAACGTTCCCTCTTGGAGTCACTACCTACTACTCGGCCAAAGCAATAAATAACAACGGAGAACATGCAAGAATTACTTATGAACTAAAATATAAGAGAGGTGAATCAAATATATTACTCAAGATCAATCTGAACATAATCTCATAATCCATTGGATCCCAGCAAACTCAACATAGCAACAGCATAAGGATTACATAGGTGCCTCGATCATGTAGGGCAGCTCACGAGGACTAATTAGTGAAGCACAAGAACGGGAGGAGAACATCACATAGCTACTGGTCATGGACTCATGGCCCAAGGGAGACTACTCACGAGTCATCCGGGAGGCGTCCATGGTGGTGGAGAAGCTCCCGGTGGTGATCCTCCCCTCCGGCAGGGTGCCGGGAAGAGTTCTCCTGGTGCTCCCGATCTTGGAAGCGGCGGCGGCGGCGGAACAGAGATGGGATCGCGAAAAGAAGTCCTCGTCTGAGGGTTTCGGATAGTCCTTTAAATATATGCCAAAGTAGGGCACCGGGGGAGCCTCGGGGGGCCCAGGCGCCCCCCCGGCGCAGCCCAGGGGGGGGGGGGGCGCCCACAGGGCGCCTGGAGCCCCTGTGGCCCCCCCAGGCTGCCCTTCGGACGCAGTGTTGTTCCCGGATTGCTGATTTTTTATATAATTTTTCTGGATTTTTCTGGGCAGTTCTCGAAACATGAAAACCTGAAATACAAAAACAGCCGAAAACAGAAACTGGCACTGGGGTGCACTGGATTAGTAAGTTAGTCCAAATATGATCAAAAGTGTATGGAAGTGTATGAATATCATAGCAATATCACCCAAAAGTGGCATGGAGCAAGCAGAAATTATAGATACGTTTTGGACGTATCAAGCACTCATGCTAGAAGACAAGCGGCGTGCTCTGGAAGACACTCGCAAGCGCAAGATGGTCAGCAAGGGAAGTTCCAGCAACCAGAAACCTCGCCCGTTGCAGCCAGCCCCGGTCAAGCCAACCTACCAGCAACCAAGAGCTCCTGCACCTCGCACCAACTATCAGCCTCAGCAGTATGCCAACCCAAGGCCAACATTCAACCCCAATAACAGTGGTGGCAACAAGATCAATAATCCAAACCAAGTCACTTGCTTTGGATGTGGCCAGTCAGGGCATATTTCTAAGGTGTGCCCCAACAAGAAGCCCGATGCCCCGCGCCCCAATGCGCAGAACCCAGGACAAGGCCGCGAGATGCCACCAAGGAACCAAGCTCCTCGCAACCCGCCTAACCATGGGAAGGGGCGTGTGAATCATGTCACTGCTAAAGAAGCTTAGGAAGACCCGGACGTCGTGCTGGGTACGTTCCTTGTCAACTCAGCACCTGCAACTGTCTTGTTTGATTCTGGAGCCATGCATTCATTTGTCACTCAAAGATTTGCATTAAAAAGTGGCATGACCCCTACACCCCTGAATAACCCCATGGTGGTACAAACCCCCGGAGCAGAGATGAGAGCCAAGATAGGCTGTAAGGGAGTCAGTATTACCATTAACGGGGTAGATTTCCTAGCAGACCTTATCATCCTAAGATCGCAAGGCTTGGATGTGATCTCAGGGATGGATTGGCCCAGCAAGCACCAAGGCTTATTAGACTGTGCCAATCGGACTGTCATTGTGACCAATGACCAAGGAGTCGAAGTTAAGTTTGCTTCCAACTCCTCTTCTGCTCAAACCGCTCAAGTCAACTGTCTGTCTGAAGTTGGACTGGAGCAAGTACCAGTAGTATGCGAGTATCCCGATGTCTTTGCAGATGAGCTATCGGGAATGCCCCCTGGCCGTGACATTGAGTTCATCATCGAGCTCGTGCCCGGGGCAGGACCCATCTATAAGAAGCCTTATAGAATGGGGACGGAAGAATTAGCTGACTTGAAGAAGCAACTGGAAGAGCAGCTGAGGAAGGGATTTATCCGCCCAAGTGCCTCCCCTTGGGGATCACCTGTTCTGTTTGTGGCAAAAAGGGACGGTACCATCCGCTTATGCATTGACTACCATTCTCTCAATGAGGTTACAATCAAGAACAAGTATCCACTTCCCAAGATTGAAGATCTGTTTGATCAACTCAGCGGAGCCAAGGTGTTCTCCAAGATCGACCTCAGATCTGGGTACTACCAGCTGAAGATCAGACCCCAAGACATTCCGAAGACGGCATTTGTAACCAGATATGGCCTGTACGAGTGCACGGTCATGTCCTTTGGGTTAACCAATGCCCCAGCTTACTTCATGTATCTCATGAATAAAGTCTTCATGGAATATTTGGACAAGTTTGTTGTTGTCTTCATCGATGACATTCTTGTCTTCTCAAAGACGGAGGAAGAGCACAAGCAACATTTGAGGATGGTCCTAGACAAGCTTCGAGAGCACCAACTATACGCCAAATTCAGCAAGTGTGAGTTTTGGCTGCATAAGGTTGGATTCTTAGGTCATGTCTTGACCGAAGAAGGATTGTCAGTTGATCCCGTGAAGATCAAAGCCGTGACCCAATGGCAATCTCCAACGACCGTCAAGGAAGTCAAAAGCTTCCTCGGACTTGTGGGCTATTACCGCAAATTTGTGGAAGGATTCTCTAGCATTGCCCGGCCAATGACTCAGCTCCTGAAGAAGGACAAGAAGTTCGAATGGACGCCAAAATGCGAAGAAAGCTTCCAAGAGCTCAAGAAGAGATTGACCACCGCCCCAGTTCTGGCAACACCTGATATTCACAAGGAGTTCGTGATATATTGTGATGCCTCTCGAACCGGATTGGGAAGCGTTCTAATGCAAGAAGGCCGAGTCATAGCTTACCTCTCAAGGCAGCTACGACCTCATGAAGAGAACTACGCTACTCACGATCTTGAGTTAGCAGTAGTGGTTCATGCCTTGAAGACATGGCGACATTACCTCCTAGGGAAACGGTGTGAGATATACACAGACCACAAAAGTCTGAAGTACATTTTCACCCAGAAGGAATTGAACATGAGGCAACGAAGATGGTTGGAACTAATCAAAGACTATGACCTCAGCGTTCAATATCACCCCGGGAAGGCTAACGTGGTAGCCGATGCCTTAAGTAGAAAGGCTTGCTCCTTGAATGCCATAATTCAAAAAAGGCAGCCAACCCTGTTTGAAGAGCTGGAACAATTCAGTTTGGAATTGGTCACCCCTGGATTTCTAGATCATCTGGAAGTAAAACCAACCCTGATGGACGAAGTCAAGAAGGCACAAGGTGGGCACGTGTGACACCGAAGACCGACGTCCCAGAAGATTCCAGAAGATTCCAGATGTTCCGGGTTCTTCATTGTGTTTCATTTGTGCTTGTGTTATTTATTTTTGCATTGCATCATGTCATCATGCCATCATGTCATTAATCTTTTGCATCTCAACTTAAATAAATTGTGTGGACCTTCGGTCCATTTAAATCGAGGGAAGTGTGACTTCTCTTTATAACATATCCTCCCAATATTTAGGGAGCTATATTAAAAATATTCCACTTGTTTGGGATCACCGTAACACACTTGCAATATTCCCCATGCCTCTTAATTCAAGTTCACCGTCAAACCTTGCCAACAATTCTTATCCGTTTTATTGAGGCTCCTCCAAAAATTCGAACATTTTTGGACACTTCCTAAATCATGTCCTAGTTCAAACCTTTCGAGTTAAATTCAAAGGAATTTGAATTTAATCTTGCAATCTTGCCCATTCCTATTTTCTTGGTTCAAGCTCCTTTTTACGAGTCCGGGGAAAATATCCTCTTGCCCAAAATTCCATCCCTAACCTCTATTTTTTCTTTCTTTCTCTTCCTTGTTTTTTTAAATAAGGAGATGGCCCAACCAGCCACCTCCGAGCCGCACCTGCCTTCCCAGGCCCAGGCCTCAGCCGGCCCATTCTTTCCCTGGCCCATCTCCAGGCCACTGGCCCATTGGCCCAACCGCTAATCCTAGCGACCGACTGTCCAGCCGATCTCCCACTCCTCCTCTCCTAGCCGCCGCACCTCTCCCCATCGCTCGTTTTTTCCCTCGACCGTCCTCTCCCCTCGCAGCCCGCACCCATCGCTCCAGCGCGCCCGATCCCCCAGGTTCCAGCAGCGCCATGCCTCGGCTTCCTCCAGCCGCAGCCCGGCGCCGCCAAGGCCTCGCCTCCATGCCCGCGTTCCTCCAGCCGCCGGACGACCTCCTTCCCCCGCGACCCCGTGGAGCATCGCCCCCTCCTCTACAGCCCCGAGCGCCTTCCTCCATCGCCCTGAGTCCTCGCCTTCATGCGCTCGTCTAGCGCCCCGCCGGTGCCAGACGTGCTGCCGCGGCTGTCGCGCAGGCCTCCTCTTCTGCGCATCGCCAGGCTGTGCCATGGCCGCGTCCTTCCCCTCTGGGCCCCTCCGTCGCCATGGCCTGGACTCCGACGCCTCCAGCAAGGCCTACGCATCGCCTCCAGCGCCGAGCAGCTCCCTTCTGCGACAGCCCCGTCGGTCACCTCTGTTTCGGCTGCTGCCAGCAAGCAGTTCCCCGATGACCATGGAGTCCCGAGACCGCCATGTTCTTTTTTTTGTTGTTTGTTGCTATTGGTTTTCGCCAAGTGCACCGTAGGCAAGACTCGGTCTCCAAACCGTCAAGCACCATTGTCGTGGATTGTGCCAAGTGCACGGAGACCCCAAGTACCCCTACGTCAAGTACCAAGACGACGCGTCAAGTACCCCTACGACCGGTGCCGTGCCAAGTACCTCTACCGACGACTTGAACGACTACGAACGGAACGATTACCTTCGGTGAAGAAACGAGTACCACGACGTCGATGCCCATCAAGTACCACTACGTACCGCCAAGTACCTCGACGTCCGATGTCAAGTTCGGCTACTCGGAGACGCAACAAGTTCCACGACGTGACAAGTACCTCTTCGGAGACGAGAACGACTACTTCCTTCTATGAACATGTACCCCGACCCGCGAGAACGACTACTTCCACTACGTCCCTCGACGATCTCGAACCGCCCCGAAACGAATGTTCCGAAGGTATAGCCCCGAGACGATGACCCGTGGAATGCTTGTGTTGTATGAGATGTTTCACTTGTGTGCACCGTGCCCATTTCATCTTTTGTCATGTTCCTCGGTTGCCTCGTCGCCGACCCGTGGGAACCCGGTGACGGGATCACCCCACCTTTCTTCTTGTTCGAATCGTTCACGCCACCTTTCTTTTGCACCGGTCTCTCAACGAGTTACCGGAACCGAGATGTTGCGTTGCATCATTTTCAGATCGTTGCCGTGGCACCCTTTCCTTCCACCACGGTGACTAATACTCCGTATCATCTTCATATCCCTTCATGTTAACTTTTAATAAAATTGCATAAACTTGATCATGTCATCCGCATCATGTTAACAACCTTCGAATGTTTAATTGTTGTTGCTTTAATAATTGCTAAACATGCTCATGGGGTTTTTCCGGATTTGTTGTTGTTTTTCCGGCCTCATTTAAAATGCCTAATAGTGTAGTTTTTTTATGCTTCACCTCTTGCTATGTTAAAACATTTAATATTGTCTTGTTAATAAACGAGAGTCAACTAAATAAATAACACGTGGTGTTTCGTCAATATGCAACTCGTTGCATATTGAGCTCCACTTAACTTGTAGTGTTGTTTGTGCACTCTGCCATGCCATGCATAATTAAACCGGACATGCATCATACTTGGATGTGCATCGTATGCCATGTTTTTCTTGTGTGTTTACCATGTTGTTTGCTTCTTTCCGGTTGCTTCTCTTGTTAGCTTCGGTTCCGTTCCGGAGTTGTGAGGATTCGCTCGACTATGTTGCTCCGTCTACTTCATGGATCCGTTCTTCTCCCTTGCGGAATCCCAGGCAAGATGATCATACCCTTGGATACCTTTACTACCATTGCCATGCTTAGTTGTCTCGATGCTATCGTTACATGTCGCACTACCCATCTTTTATGTCAGCCTCTCCTTGTTGCCATGAAACCTCTAACCTTTTGACACCTTCCTAGCAAAACCACTATTTGGCCATGTTACCCGCTTGCTCAGCCCCTCTTATAGCGTTGTTAGTTGCAGGTGAAGATGAAGTTCGTTCCAGGAGGGAACTTGTTGTTGGAATATCACAATATGTTATATATATATATATATATATATATATATATATATATATATATATATATATATATATATATATATATATTAACACACCTATATACTGGGCATGGGTGGAAGGCTTGGCCTTTTGCTCGGTGTTTTGTTCCACTCATGCCACCTTAGGCGCCGATAAACCGGCATTATGTTCCTTGATTTTGCGTTCCTTACACGATGGGTGGATGGGGACCCCTTGACAGTTCGACTTTGAATAAAACTCCTCCAGCAAGGCCCAACTTTGGTTTTAATTTGCTCATAATAACAACTTAATTAATTAATTAAATTGCATAGGGAGTTAGCGCTACCCGAGGATTCTTTCTACATAGCAGGGGGGGCCAGTGCTGATGGTGTTGGTCCCAAACGGGGAGACTGCGGGGTCACCACGGGGAAACTCGAGGATTGACTCCCGTAGGCTCACCTATCCGGTCGTGGCCTGAGACGAGATACGTGCGACTACTATCAGGGTGTCGACACACCGGAGGTCTTGCTGGACTTGTTTTACCATTGTCGAAATGTCTTGTGCATAGGGATGCCGAGCCTGATCAGATTTTCCCTAAGATAAGGGGTGATGATATTATATTTATCACTTCAGCTAATCGTGAGAGCTTGTGATGGGCTAAGTTGGGACACCCCTACAGGGTTATGATCTTTCGAAAGCCGTGCCCGCGGTTATGTGGCAGATTGGAATTTGTTAATGTCCGGTTGTAGAAAACTTGACAGAGGATCCGAAGTAAAACACACAACTGTGTGAGTAACCGTGACTGTCCCTTTTCACTTTGAGAAGAGAACACGGTGGGGTTATGTTTGACTCGTATGTAGTTCAGGATCTTTAGCGATCACTACTATTTGCGACCGTTTGCGTAGATGCTCATCTTATTCTTGTACTCGTAAGTTAGCCACCATATTATGCTTAGCCGCTGCTGCAACCTCACCACTTTACCTCTTCCTACCCATAAAGCTTTGCTAGTCTTGTTACCCATGGTTATGGGATTGCTGAGTCCTCGTGGCTCACAGATATTACAACACCAGATGCAGGTTCAGCCGAGTTCGATGCAGGAGCTGGTACAAGTACTTCTGGGAGCTCGATGAAGAGAGTAGCCGTATGCTTGTGACGTTTTCGACGATCAGTAGTGGTTTCTACTAGGATTCGATCTAGACCTGTGGCGTTATGTTTTGGTATCTTTCTTTTGGATCTTCACCCGTAGTCGGGTTGTGATGTTTTGAATGATGTTTTTATTATGTAATGTATTGTGTGAAGTGGCGAGTGTAAGCCAACTATCTCCTTTTGCAATTTAATCCCTCTTTTACATGAGCGTGCAAAGATACCAAACTTGAGATCATTCCAGAATGGGCTTATACCTTTAAGTCGTGCCTCAACACGTAGGAGGTATAGTCCCATCCTGGGCATTACAAGTTGGTATCAGAGCCTTCTCCGACCTAGAAGCCCCCACTGATTGATCGAATCGTTGACGGTTGAGTCTAGGCACACACTTGAAAATGTTCTGAGTCTTATATATATATATCGGAGAGTAGGATTTCTTTTGCTGCTCATCTCTTTTCACTCTGGTGAGGACTCCTGACGACTACTCTTGCCTCTTCTATTCTCAAAAATCCACCAATTTTTTTTAGGATCTCGCGAGTATTGTTTGGATTGTTCCGATGTCTTTGTGACGAGAACATTGTTCTCGATGCCTCCTGTCATTAGGGGTTGTGGCAGTGTCCCGGGGAGTTGAGCTCCGAGGTGTTGTCGTCACAAATATATCGCATCAGTTCTAGAATACTTAAGACGGCCGACATCGAAAACTCTCCTATGCGGTTAGTGGCAAGATAACCCCGACATCACTGATACGTCCAAAACGTATCTATAATTTCTGCTTGCTCCATGCTACTTTTGGGTGATATTGCTATGATATTCATACACTTCCATACACTTTTGATCATATTTGGACTAACTTACTAATCCAGTGCACCCCAGTGCCAGTTTCTGTTTTCGGCTGTTTTTGTATTTCAGGTTTTCATGTTTCGAGAACTGCCCAGAAAAATCCATAAAAAATATATAAAAAATCAGCGTATCGGGAACGACACTGCTTCCGAAGGGGAGCCTGGGGGGGCCCACAGGGGGCCCAGGCGCCC
>LR738714.1:595885522-595907788 GCA_902687465.1 Secale cereale
GGGGGGGGGGGCGCCTCGGCACCCCGAGAGCCCCCCGATGCCCTACTTTGGCAGATATTTAAAGGGTCCCCCGTAACCCTTGAAACATGACTTCTTTTCGCGATCCCATCTCTGTTCCGCCGCCGCCGCTTCCAAGATCGGGAGCACCAGGAGAACTCTTCCCGGCACCCTGTCGGAGGGGAGGATCACCACCGGGAGCTTCTCCACCACCTCTTATGTAATGTATTGTGTGAAGTGGCGAGTGTAAGCCAACTATCTCCTTTTGCAATTTAATCCCTCTTTTACATGAGTCGTGCAAAGATACCAAACTTGAGATCATTCCAGAATGGGCTTATACCTTTAAGTCGTGCCTCGACACGTAGGAGGTATAGTCCCATCCTGGGCATTACGGCACGCAAGCATTGGAGGCATCAAGAAGAAGATGAAGCTAGGCAAGGCCCCAGGATTCTCCGAGGACGAGCACGGGATTGTTTGGTACAAAGGCCGCATCTGCATACCAAACAAGATGGAGCTGAAGAACCTGATCCTGCAAGAAGCCCACGACACTCCATATTCCATCCACCCTGGAGGAACCAAGATGTATCAGGACTTGAAGAAATTTTGGTGGCACGGGATGAAAAGAGAGATTGCAACCTATGTTGCGAAGTGTGATGTGTGCCAAAGGGTCAAGGCTGAATATCAGCGACCCGCTGGATTGCTCCAACCACTCAAGGTTCCTGAGTGGAAGTGGGATAAAGTCGGAATGGACTTCATCACTGGGTTACCAAGGTCGAATAAAGGACATGACTCCATCTGGGTCATAGTCGACCATTTGACCAAGGTAGCCCATTTCATTCCTGTCAAGACTACCTATAATGGCAACCAGTTGGCAACTCTCTATATCGACCGAATCGTGAGCCTCCATGGTGTTCCAAAAGAAATTGTGTCAGATCGAGGCACCTAGTTTACTTCAAGGTTCTGGAAAAGATTCCAAGAAGCCTTGGGAACCAAGTTGTCTTTCAGCACGGCTTTTCACCCGCAGACCGGAGGTCAGACAGAGCGAGTAAATCAAATTCTCGAAGACATGCTCCGAGCCTGTGTCTTGGCATATGGAGCCAAGTGGGAAGATTGCCTGCCTTTTTCCGAGTTCTCCTATAACAACAGTTATCAGTCGAGCCTTCAGATGGCACCATTTGAGGTGTTGTAAGGACGCAAGTGTCGCACACCCCTCAACTGGTCAGAGACTGGAGAAGGACTAGTCTTTGGACCAGATATACTCCGCGAAGCAGAAGAGCAACTCCAACTAGTCAGAGAACGTTTGAAGGCCGCCAAATCAAGGCAGAAGAGCTATGCTGACACTCATCGCCGAGACATGAGTTTCCGTGTCGGAGACCATGTGTACCTGCGAGTAAGTCCTCTGAAGGGAACCAAGCGTTTCCACGTTAAGGGGACACTTGCACCAAGATTTATTGGCCCTTTCAAGATCACCGACCGACGAGGAGAAGTGGCTTACCAGTTGGAACTACCACCTGAGCAATCCGATGTGCACAACGTATTCCACGTGTCACAACTCCGGAAGTGTCTCCAAGTTCCGAACAAGCCTGATCTCTACAAGGATGTTGATCACCAAGCTATTGATCTTCATCCTGATTTGACCTACCGCGAGAAGCCCATTCGCATTCTGGATGAAGCAGAGCGACAGACGCGAAGCCGCACCATCAAGTACTTCAAGGTCCAGTGGAGCAACCACACGGAAGCAGAAGCAACCTGGGATCGTGAAGACTCTTAGATCCGAGTATCCCGATCTCTTTTAGGACCTAGTTTAGGAATCTCGGGGACGAGATTCTTGTAGGGGGGTAGGTCTATCACACCTTGCATTTTGTAACATGTCATTTGCATCATTAAAGCATGAAAATTTGGACCAACATTTTTTTTGGCTTCATTTGGCTTTTATTTGGAATTAAGTTTTTCTCTGTGTGTTTTTCAAGTGCTCTTTAAAGTCAACTACCCCCTCTTGTAGATTACATATCCTTACCCAAAACTTCTGCCCAATGATCATCCAAGTGTTTATAGCAGTATAGTATTTTCTTATAAAATTAATTTGGCCAAAATGTATTTTCAAAAATTAGTTTTCCAAAAACCCCCTGAATTGAGGTTTGCACTGCAAGTGCTTGATTTAGGGTGAGAAAATTATTTCAAAGAGTGTATTTGAAACCTAGTAGATATAGGACTCCCATAAACCACAAAAGTATAATTTTAAAAGTTATTTTCCTATTTTATTTAGAGGATTTTTCTTAAGGCCAGAAATGGTCTTTAATAGGGAAAAATTATTTAATTATTTCAAAAATATTTGCCAAAATTCAGGGAGACTCATAGGACATATATTGTCCATATATAAGAGTTTCAACACTTGGTCATGTTCAAAATATTGGTCAAATCCCTCAGAAACCCTTTCTGGATATTTCAAGCTTTTGAAATATTTACGAAGGAAATATTCTCTAAACATTCCAGGGAAATTCTATCATGTCATATATGACATATTTGATGATCTTGCCATGCCCCATGCCTTGGGGAGCAAGAAAACATCATCAAAACCCCTCAAAACCATTCTGTCCATATTTGAAGTTTGAGCAACTTTACATTGCCAAACTTGTCCAAATGCTCTCAAACTTGGTACACATGCTAGAATGGTCTAATAAGGCACCTTGACCAAATGGCACAAGCTTTGGAGAAGGGTAACTTGATCAGAGTACCTCAAAACCATTTCTGTTCAAATTCTAATTTGAACAACTTTACATTACCAACTTTTTGCTTGGGGCTTCAAACTTTGTGGGCATGATCACAACCCCAAATGATGACACTACACCAAGTGGTGCATCAAGGGGTGATGATTAGCTTGACTCAAACAAGGTGAAACCATTTCTGTTGATTTCTAGGGTTCACCAAAGTTACATTGGAAAGTTTCTTCAAATAATCCCAAACTTGGTGAAACACCCTATTTCCATATGAAATTTAATCCTGTTAAGTGTCATGGCTAGTGGAGATCATTTGATGGCTCAAACCCACATCAAACACCTTTTGGTGATTTTCTAAAGTTACCATTCTTACCTCTTCCCTTGTTCTCCTTGAGCCCAACTTTATACCACAGCTTCCCTAGGTTCCCTTGCGCCTCCAGTAACTTCCCCATGGCCAGAGCTCAATAATTGAGGGGTGAAAACTCCATTTTACTCTGCTGGACAGCCCAGTTTTCACCTTCCCTCAACCTCTCTCCTCTTCCATTGGGTAACCAGGGCATCCAAGACCACAGCACACTTGTTTACTCCTCACCTGACCCCCAGACAAGGTGGCCGCGTCCAGCAAGCCAAAGGCATGCCCTGGCATGCAATAGGCGTGCTCCAGAGCACGCTACAGTGCACACCCGCACTGTAGCCTCCTCCAATCAGCAGCCCCCGACCACCTCGAGCCTCCCCTCGTGCCACTGATGCGCCTCGATGTCCGCAACACGCCTCGGCGCTGTCCCCCTCCTCCTTTTCCCTCCTGTGGCTGCCCTCGCACGCGCGCCGGCCGCCCGCAAGCTCCAGTCTTCGGCCTCACACACGCGCTGCTCTGGAAGCTTCCCCCGCTCTCTCTCTTCCTCTCCCCGGCCATGGACCGCATCCAGCAACTCCGCAGAAACCACCCCAGCCCCTCCCGAGCCCTGTGGCAATGGGCAGAAGCTCGCCGGCGCACAGGTGCACGGCACCTCGTCGTTCGCCTATAAAAGGACCCCCCGCGCTCCTCCTCTCCTCACCAACTGCTCTCTCACCCACCTAATCTTCCCCCTACGCCCCTCACTCCACTCCAGATAGGCCCGAGCTCGAGATTGAGCTCGAGCTCCGCCGCGGCGGCTCGCCGTCGTCCGCTCAATACAGGCCCTCCCCGCTGCTCCTCTCGCTCGATCTAGCACCACGACGCCCCACTGATCCTTTTCCCCCTCTTTCCCCTCTCTGCAGCTGCCGGAAACGACCGGAGCAACCTTCACCCGACGCCCCTCCGCCGCGTGACCTCGCCGCCGGCAAACCAGGCCACTCCGGCGACCAACTCCCCCTCCACCAGATCGGCGACACCTCGTTGATTCCGTCCCTGCCCTTAGCTCGCCCTGCCGTGCCCTGAATCGTCGCCGGTGAGCTCGCCGGCCCTCTACTGGAGGGTTAGGGATGACAGGCGGGCCCCGCCTGTCAGACTCCCCTCGCCCTCGCCTCTCTCTCCTCTCACTGACGCCGGGCCCCGCCCGTCAGGTTTGAAACCTGGCGCGCGCGCTGGCGCCCGGGCGGTGGGCTGATTCCCCCTGGGCCTGCTGCACTTTGGCCGTTCTGGCCTAGTTGCACAGTAACCTTTTTCTCTTTCTTTTTTGTGGGATTTTCAAATAATTCCACAGGATTAAATATTTATCCAAATGAATTAATTCCAGTTCCTTAAAACATGTAAAAATCCAACATATTTAATGATGTCACTTTCACCCATACCCATGGACCTTTTCTGTTCAGTTCAAATTTAAATCCATATTTGAACACTAAAACCTCTATTCAAAAATTCATGTACCCCATTCTGTCACTCCAAATCTCAAACTAAGAATTTTTGCCATCTTAGTTTTCCCTCTAGTATTTGATAAAAATAAGTTGACATTTTTCTGAGCACTTTGGTTTTTTCTGTTTTTATTGTGGTCTTATTTTTCCCGTTGTTTATTGCGATGATTAGATACCGTATTTGACGAGGTTGCTGAAGAAGAAGAAGGAGGGGAAGGATTTGAAGACCATGAAGACCAAGACAATCCAGGCAAGCAGCCCTTTGACAATGACTATGTAACCCCTTTTTATGCATGTCATATAGCACCATATTGTTGTTGCATCGGAATCATGAAGAGGTGGAAACCTCTTGTTGGTTTGCCACTACACTTCCTCGTTGATACTTGAATTTGTGCATGACCCTACCTTCTTATGAGGGTTATGTCGGTGGGAGTAGATAGGTTGCTATAGTAGTGGCTATGGTAGTAGAACGGGATATGCATGATAATGAAATCATAGTTCATTTGAGGAACTCTTTCAAAAGACCCCATCGGGTGTCACTTATGCCCGAGGGAGATGATGAGATGGGTAACCACTTGATGACGAAGTGGTGTACCAAGACAAGTGTGTGTGATGTTTTTCAAACCGATTGGTTTAAGTTGCGACCGTTATTCCAACTTTACATGCGCAACCACTCTACCCTTATATGGGAAAGGGCATTATTGATTACCTAGGTCGATAGTAGCATGGTTCCCGCATTACTAGTGATGGGGGTGACATGAGGTCACTCTCGGGACGGGGTCGTGCTTGGATAGGCGGCCATGACTGTTTTCACAGGGCACCGAACACACCGTTGGTACCCCGTGCCCGTGGTATGTGAAATGGGAGCAAGGCTCCAAAAATCTTAAGATGTGAATGTGGGGCACGGGGGTTACTACCAATCGAGTGGACTCCATATTAGTGTCGCCTAGGGAAAGATAGTGATCGGGTGCTTACCCCGGGTACTTGAGGTACCGCGGGTCGTGGATGACACGGAAAGTTCCTCGGTTCTAGTGGGTAAAGTGTGCAACCTCTGCAGAGTGTAAAACTATTCGAATAGCCGTGTCCCGGTCAAGGACAGTTGCGTAACCGCTCTTGGGCTACGTGCAATGTTTGCGAAACCCTGTGTGTGTGTGGAAGCTCCTTTTGGTTTAAGACAGAGGGACTTGACAAGATGAAGAGGTCATAGCTTGGCTATGTTGATATCTGTGACCTATAATTTTTATGATGGATGCCTCAGATAGCTCATGTCATTGCACTCTCAAATTTCCGCTTTCTGCAAACGTATCCTATCTAGTGCTATTTCATATCTTGTCATACTTGTTCCAAAAACATGATTGCTTGCGAGTACATTCAAAGTACTCATTGGCTTGCCACTGGTTGTTTAATTGGCCAGGCATGGAAGAGCAGGAATATGAAGAAGAATTCTATGGAGACGAACATGCGAACTAGGACGCTTCCCCAGTCAGAATGCATGTAGGGTGAAGGCAGATGGCATGGGTTCTACTTATCTACGAAGACTTCCGCTATTCGAGTTTATTTGCTATTCAGCCCTTGAGGCTTTATCTATGTAAGACTTGGCCATAATGGTCATAATTTGTGTAAGACGGTATGTATGGATGTAAGACTCTTATTATTCAGCTTCTGTGTGTTCAGTGAGCATTGATCTCTGGGATCACTGTACACGTGCATTCGGTGATCTCGACTCCTGAGTCGGGGTTCCCACACCGGCGGCCCTGCTGCCACGCACGACATGAGCAGCGGCGGTGGCGTCCACGCATGGCCACGAGCAGTAGCGGTGGTGGCGGTGCATGGGCATGCGGTGGCCGGCGGTGGAGCACAAGTGCGCGGAGCGGCGGCCACGCAGCACGAGCAGCGGCAGCGGTGGCCACACCCGTCCACGAGCAGCATATGCGGAGGCGGTGCACGGGCATGCGGAGGCCGGCGACGAAGCAAGAGCGCGAGGAGCGGCGGCGGTGCACGGGCACGCGGAGGCCGACGACGGAGCAAGAGCGCGAGGAGCGGCAGCGGCGACTCGTAACCCTAACCCTAGGTGGCTTGGGACCGGGGCGGGAGAGAGCCGACTGGCCTTCGTCATCGTGGACCACAGGTGGCCGTCGCCATCGCCGTCGTGGATCACCAGGGGAGTTGGCCGCCGCCCCGCCGTCTCTCTGTGAAAGTTGTGGACGAGAGAGGATGTGTCGCGAACGAGCTCCTCTCCTCCCGCTTCTGGTCAATCTCGTCGGCAGGTGTATTTTGTCATTTTTTGTGTGACCCACCTGACAGAGGGCAAAAAATCAAAGTGCAAAGTAAGTGGTGGCAAATAATCAATTACAAAGTAAGTTGTGGCAAAATATCAAAGTCCAAAATAAGTGGTGGCAAAAAATCAAATTCCCCCTCTAGAAGTCAGCTATACAAGGCTACAGAAGATAGGAATAGAAATACAAGATATGTCACGTTCAACACCCCCCGCCGCAGTCAAAGCGTCGGCGTCGGCGATGCAAAGACTGGAACGAAACTCCTGGAATGCAGCGGTTGGAAGTCCCTTGGTCATAATGTCGGCAAACTGCTGGGTGGTCGGTACATGAAGAACACGAAACTGACCCAACTGTACCTTCTCGCGAACGAAGTGAACATCAAGTTCAATATGCTTGGTGCGCTTGTGCTGCACCGGGTTGGCCGCGAGATAGGTGGCCGAAACATTATCACAAAAAACCACCGTAGCTTTCGGGATTGGAACCCGAAGTTCACCAAGTAGCTGGCGGAGCCAACATGTCTCGGCAACGACATTGGCAACAGCACGGTACTCGGCCTCAGCGCTCGAGCGGGAGACGGTGGGTTGCCGCTTGGAGGACCAAGATATGAGAGAGTCACCGAAGAAGACACAATATCCCGACGTGGATTGTCGAGTGTCAGGACAACTGGCCCAATCCGCATCAGTGTAAGCAAGCAGCTCGGTGGAGGCGGATGCGCAAAGACGAAGTCCAAAAGTCGGTGTGCCACGAATATACCGAAGAATGCGCTTGACCAAAGACCAGTGAACATCACGAGGCGAGTGCATATGCAAGCAGACTTGCTGTACCGCAAACTGAATGTCTGGTCTGGTGAGCGTGAGGTACTGAAGAGCACCAACAATACTGCGGTGGAGAGCGGCATCAGTGGCAGGTTGCCCAGTAGTGGCAGAAAGCTTCGGCTTGGCCTCGACAGGAGTGGTAGCAGGCTTGCAGTCGATCATACCAGCACGATCTAGGAGATCAAGAGCATACTGTCCTTGATGAAGAAAGAATCCGGAAGCATCACGTCGCACATTAATGCCGAGGAAGAAGTGCAATGCGCCCAAGTCCTTCAGCCGAAACTCAGAACCAAGACGACCGATGATGTCGCGAAGTAGATCCGCGCGAGAGGTGGTGATGACAATATCGTCAACATACAGGAGAAGCATGGCGACATGATCAGCTCGATGAAGCACAAATAGCGATGTGTTTGAGGTGGTGCTGTGAAACCCAAGAGCAGTGAGGAATGCTGCAATGTGTTGATACCAAGCACAAGGCGCCTGTTTCAGACCATATAGAGACCGTGAGAGCAAGCAGACATCATCAGGCCGAGTGGGATCAACAAAACCAGTAGGCTGCTGACAGAGAACACGCTCCTGGAGATGACCATAAAGAAAGGCGTTGTTGATGTCGAGCTGATGAACAGGCCAATGATGAGATACAGCGAGCTGAAGAACAACACGAATCGTGGCGGGTTTGACAACCGAAGAGAAGGTCTCCGAGAAATCAACGCCGGCACGTTGTGCAAAGCCGCGAACAACCCAACGGGCCTTGTACCTATCCAAAGATCCATCCGAAAGAAACTTATGCCGAAATACCCACTTGCCGGTGATGATGTTAGCTCCAGGGGGACGAGGGACTAGCGTCCAAGTCCGGTTGGTGACGAGGGCATCATACTCAGAGCGCATGGCTGCGAGCCAATGCGGATCACTCAACGCAGAGCGCACCGAGCGTGGTAAGGGAGAGATGACCGTGACACTAAGATTATGACAACGACGGTTCGGTTGCCGGATCCCGTCCTTGGCACATGTCACCATAGAATGATGAGGCGGCGGAGGCGGGGGCCGATCCCGACATCGAGGAGGAGCCGCAGCCTCGGGTGAAGATGCGGCCGCGGTGACAGCCATGGGTGACGAGACGGCGGTGTGTCCGCAGCCGTAGACGAGGGCGACGGAAAGGCCACGGGTGATGGCGACGAAGCCACGGGCGAGGCCGCGGGTGGCGGCACCGGTGATGGCGGCAAACCAGCGGGCGAGGCCGCAGGTGGCACCAACAGCGACGGCGGTAGAGTCGCAGGCGAGGCTACGGGTGGCGGGCAGGACGCCTCCGCGGGCGAGGCCGCGACGAGCATGGGCGGAGTTGCGCATGGAGAGACGGCCGATGACCCAGCCGATGAGGCGGGGCCAACAGATGCTGGTGCTGACGCCTACCGAGGCGAGGCTGGCTCCTCATGAGCCGGCGAGAGAGGCCCCGTCGAGAGGCCCGAAGGGCCCACCGAAGGGGAAGGCGGGCGCAGCGAGGGAAGCGCAAGGGCTCCCCGAGACCACCGGATGGGAGCGTCCGAGGACGGGGCTGCTGTCGGCGAAACCTGCTGAAAGGGAAAAACAGCTTCGTCAAAGTAAACATGCCTTGAGACGAACACTCGACGAGAGACCGGGTCAAAGCAGCGAAAGCCTTTGGTGTTGGGTTGATAGCCTAGAAAGACACAAGTGAGGGATCGCGGTGCAAGTTTCTGTGGCGCCGTAGCGGTGATGTTGGGATAACACAAGCAACCAAAGACGTGAAGATCGTCATAGGAAGGAGGAGACCCGAATAGAAGATGGTGAGGGGTATAGCTCCAGCGTGGTTTGCAAGGCCGGATGTTGAGAAGGAGGGTGGCGGTGGCGAGAGCGTCGGGCAAAAAGCGAGCCGGCATGTGTGCATGAAAGAGCAAAGCACGAACACTCTCATTGAGGGTGCGGAGAACACGTTCGGCACGACTGTTTTGTTGTGATGTGTATGGACATGTGAGGCGAAATATGGTGCCATGAGTGGAAAGGAGATGTCGAATGGCGAGGTTATAAAATTCTTTTCCGTTATCGGTTTGAAGGTGAGCAATGGTGCGATGAAAGTGGGTGTTGACGTAGGCATAAAAAGACTGAAGAGTGGTGGCGACGTCGGATTTGTGGCATAACGGAAAAGTCCAAGCGAAGTGAGAAAAATCATCTAAGATCACAAGGTAATATGATAAACCCGAATTGCTAGGCACTGGAGATGTCCAAACATCACAATGAATAACATCAAAGGGAAAAGTAGCAATTGATGAAGATGAAGAAAAGGGTAGGCAAACGCGTTTTCCTATGCGGCAAGCATGACAAGTGTGAGCCGCTGATTTATTACATGAAAAGGGAAAAGTGCTCAAAATTTTATGAAGAGCGTCGGCGCCGGGATGACCGAGACGAGCGTGCCAAAGCGAAACATCGGCATGAAGTGCAACCGGGCTGCCGCGTGTAGAAGCACCGCATGCGCCAACCGGAGCAGGCACGCGCGGCCCCGGCAGAGTTGGGGAAGCACCGTGGCCGGCGGCGAGGCCGACGTGAAGAGCAACGTGGGTTGCCTGCCGGGCGGAGGCGCTTCTCCTCCATACGAAGGTACGTGACAGCCTTCGTGTACGTCGGCGTGACGAGGGAGAGGTTGGCGGCAGACTGGCCGAGGTCGGGGTGGAGACCCCGAAAGAGGTTGGTGAGGAGGACGGAGTCGTCGATGTTCATGCCGACGTCGCGCAGCTTGTCGGCGAGAACCTTCAGCCGCGTGCAGTACTCATCGATCGAAAGATCGTTTTTCTGCATAGTGAAGAATTCACCTTGGAGGAAGACACGGCGTTGGAGCTGATTGTCGAGGAAGAGGTCGCACAGCCGTGTCCACATGGCGTACACGGAGGGGTCACGGGAGTTCACCATGTTGAAGAGGCCTGGAGAGATGGTGAGGAAGAGCCACTTGACGATGCAGGCGTCCACGGCGAGCCACTCGTCGTCGTCCTTCATGTCGCGGGAGTCGACGCTCCCATCAACGTGCTCGTGGGACGGTAGGAGCGGAACAAGAGCGCGAAGTAGGTGTGCCATGCGTTGTAGGACGGCGAGTCGAGGTCAAGGATGACAGGCACATGATCCTTTATGTGGAGCTCATTGAGACGATCCGAGGTGAACATGGCACCAACAAAGGAGCCGGCGTCGGAGGGGTCGACCTTGGAGCGAGACATGGTGAGGGAGAAGATGGCAGCGGCGAAAGGCAGCGGCTGCGTGGGAGAGGAAGGGAGGGTGGCGGCTGCGAGGAGAGGCAGCTGAGGTTTAGGGTTTTGGTAGGGGTGCGGCGGCGGGTTAGGGTTTTGGAGGGGTGCGGCGGCTACTACAGGAGAGGAGCGGCGGCGGAGGGTTGGGGTGAGTTGCGGTGGCTGCAGCGGCGGGGAGATGCGGCGGCGGCATAGGGTTGGGGAGGCGCGGCGACGACAACTATAGGGAGATGCGGCGGCAGCGGCGCAAGGCGGAAGCGATGAGGATCATAGGGTAAATTGATACCATGTAGAAAGGTATATGATGCAACTCATTGTATTCCATGGAGTAGGTTACAATATATACACAGGATGTCTTGCGTGACAAGGAAAACTAATCCTACCATATCTCTAGAAGTCAGCTATACAAGGCTAGAGAAGATAGGAATAGCAATACAAGATATGTCACGTTCAACAGAAATAATAAAATATGTATGCCCGTCACTGCGCGGCCGTCAAATCCACTTATAAAGCCGTTTGGCCAGGATCCTATAAGTTCCTCTCTTACAAAAAAAAATCTCACAAAGCAACAAACAGAACAAGCAGCGGCTGCCATAGGCAAGCGACCGCAGCCAACTTGAAGCATCAGCGCCCTTACCGTCGGTCACCACCCTTGCCGCTGGTTGCCGCCTATGTTTCTCGTCGGCTCCACGCATGTAACAACGTGCACCCACTGTGGCAGCTCTAGTGGCAACGGCGGCAACTCGCCGATGAGCTCCATGGTTGCAGCACCTCGATGCGCTTGTCGTTGCACACTCGTCGTCAAAGCTCCCCGCACGGGGTTGCTTGAGCGACGCCCAAGAGTCAATGTCGTTCATGGACGTAGCACAAAAGATTGCCAATCGTAGCAAAAAAGAATGATGGTTGCAGCAATTCGTCGTCATAGCCGTCGTGGGTCGTGTCTCCGCCGTGATGGATGTAGCAAAATTCCTTACCGATAGTAGCAAAATCCAACGACGGTTGCGTCACCGACGTCGTCGCGGGTGGCAGCTCCGTCGTGATGGATGTAGCAAAATCCTCACCGGTAGTAGCAAAATCCGAGGACTGTTGCAACAAGAAAACACCTTCGTAGTAGGTCGCAGCTCTGTCGTGATGGATGTAGCAAATCCGTCGTCGGTAGTAGCAAAATTCGACAACGGTTGCAGCTCCTGGCTCAGCTGGTTGCAGCCTCCAGGTATGTAGGTTCGCTCGCCGGAGTGGAGCTAGATGGATGGACGGAGCGGATTCCATGGTGGTGCTGCAGGGGCGCAGTGGGGCTGTAGCAGGCTGTGATGATGGTAGTAGCAAATTGCGACGCGGTTGAAGCATGTAGAAAAACGGTGACGCCGGTTGTTTCTCGAAGCAGCGTCGCCATGTCCTCGTTGTCCATGGTTGCAACCATCGACACTGGTTGCAGCTTCACCTAACACCGGTTGCAGCTCCTAGGCTCGCCGTCTTCATGTCGGTTGTTGGCTCGAAGCTAGCGCGATCACCGGCATGCACATTGATGGCTTGAGAGTTGGGAAAACCATTGGAGAGAGAAAGGGGAAAAAGATAGAACATGGAAGAGATAAGACGAGAAAAGCTATAAGAATGAAAGTGAGAGAGGAGTGTGTTGCAGTTTTGTACACACGGACCCGCGCGTCGTTAGCGCAGGACCGGCCCAAAAGTTAGCCGGTCGTCCGGCTGCAAGCGTTTTCCTTTCCTTTATCATTAAGTCGCTCTTCTTATTCTTCCACCACCTTCTATCTATCTACTAGATGACCAGTTGCGCCAAATGGCACAAAGACCCATTTAAAACCATGTTCGTGTTGAAAATATTTACGTTTTTTCAATAACCGCATATTTGAGTACATCTGGTAAGAACTTATACCCCTATATATAAAGGAAATTAAATGAAAATATTTTCGTAAGGTAATAATGCCACAAATTATATCATCGGTAGGTCAAGATAGTTGAGTCTACAATTAGGAATTCGGAGTAGCTGTAAACTTGAATTAAAAAAAGAGTAAACACAAGTGACACAATAAAATGTACTTAATACATGAACTCATGAACATTGTGTACAGGAGAAGTTAATAGAAATAATAGTCAATTACATCATATAATTTGGTTCTATACTCTTTTGTGTATATATCCTGAATGCTACCCCTTTGTGATCAACTCCTTGTCCTTCAAATCAAATGGCACAGCTACTGCCCCTTGTGGAAAAAGAAAGGACTCTATAATACTCATAAATGTAAAAGGAAAACATCATGTGATGCATCTCAACCTACTCAAAACAATGTAGAAACCATACATGCTATCTACATACTCTCATTGTCTAGCAAAGCATAAGTAGCCGAGGGACCCCGTACAAAAGAATTGACAATTCGCAGAAAGAAGCATGCCATCAGCTGTCTAGACAACCATAGAACACCAAGTGGCAAAAGCCCCATCAGAATTAGCATTTGCCATCCAGTTTATGAGCTAAAGTTGAGCATTCACCAGTCGGTGAAACATATTAAGCATCAGCTATAAAACAAACTCTATTTTCCTAATAAGACAACATAGATATGAAATGGGCAAACTCTATTTTGCCATCCAGTTTATGAGCTAAAGTGGAAAGCTATGGTCACTGAATTTTAGGCACTTTTCACGTGCCATCGGTATCGAAAATGACTTATCGTCTAAGTTGTTGCATCATAGCATTTGGAAGGCCAAGTTGTTGCATTATGGCATCACGGAGAAGTACTTTTGTTGGGATCTTAACCTTTTCCATCAGTGGACTGACAACAAGAGGGAAGACATCGTAAGTAAGCAATGTTTGTTAGATAACAAAAAAATCTGAGAATAACAGAGGTTTGAGGTTGCCTACGAAAAAGAGTAAGACATTGTAAACAAGTGCAATGTATGATTCATCATACCATCCTATAGAAGTAAATACGAAAATAGCAGATGAACATGACCTCATACACAAAGATAAAGTTGATGGCTCTCCAGCAAAACTAACTACACATAACACTTAGTAATGTATTATACTAATATCCTCACTGGCGCTCTACAGAAAAAGTAAAATACAAATATCTCCAAGAAATGTGTTATACTAATATTATTGATACGCACACCTAATCTACATACCACATTCATAATCCATAAATCAACCAAAATAAGATAATTTCAAGTTTTCATATGCTTGGCTGTCCAATAATCTTTTCAGGTAGATGTGAGGCCAATAGTAACAATGATAATAGCCGTGTAAGTATCAACCAATAATAGTTTACCTTCCTTTCAACCGGTCATTTCCTGGGATAGAGTCCTTCTAGCATAAATATTGGATGTTGTTTATCTACATACGATCAAAAGAAAAGCAGAGTTATAATAGTTTACCTTCCTTTCAACTGGTCATTTTCGGGGATAGTCCTTCCGACATAAATATTGGTTGTTGTTTATCTACATACGATGAAAATAAAAACAAAATTATAACATGTGCTTCTGTCACGGAACATATTAAAACATAAGAAAGACAATTGCCTAATTATCTAGGGAACTACGCGTGCCCTTGGTAAATGAATGTAGCTTGCATATATTATACATATTCACTGTTTTATTGAGATAGTATATCAATACTACAATGCTGAAAATGCATGCAGATCAATAAAACTGCACTTAAACCACCCATACACGCCACTGAAAATTATATGAGCAGCTAGAAGTATTTTGTGGTGATAAAACTATGGAAGCACGTTGGAAATACAATTATAAAATATACTATCTTGAAAGAAATCTGCACTTGTAGCCATGTCTGATAGCAAAGTACTTTCTATGTATTTTGAGAATAACACGGTTTTTAAGATTAACACAGTTTTAATTACAGTGGGCTGTTTGGCTACCACTAAAAACTGTGGTTTTAATTACAGTATTAAAAACTATGGTCTTAATAATGTAGTATTTGCAAAATTATCATTTTTTCTCTGTATTAAAAAAAAGAACCGCAGACCTCTTTTTTTTAACTGAGCATGCTGAAAAACAATCCACGGGCGTATTCATGTGCCTCCCGACGCACATTTCCTGCTACCTCTCGATGGTGACACCGAAGAAGGCCAAGACGTCCCGTGGTGCCCACGACGAAGACACAGAAGACTGCCTAGCATTCCAGGCCATATGAAGCAACAGCTCAACCTAGTTCAACTCCTCCGCTTACTGTTTAATTAAGCTAGCTTTGTGTATGGTCGTTTAATGCATATAGTCGTTCAAGTTTGTGCAAGCGGCTAGGGCTAGCTCTTGTGCATAGCTGTTCGGTTCGCAACGGCCAGCGAGCAGGGTACACGCGTGTCTGCGACTGTCAACAAATGGCCAGCTCTCGTCGCCACTCCACCTTCAGCTCTCTGGGAATAAAAAATAAAGAGTGGATATTCATTTTTGTGGATGTTAGCAAAGAAAAAATGAAACCAACTGGGGATAGAAAACTTTAAAGGGCAGTAAGTAACAATAGAAACAGAGAGAGAGATAAATGCATAATCCAGCCTCAGAGATTGTCTAAGCTGTGACATCGTTTGTTAGAGGCAGATTAGTTTTATGTTTTTCTTTTTTGCATAATGGTAGGTTAGTATCTTGTCCCAATATTATATATATTAACATCTAGTTTGTATCAGTCATAATTTTCCCATGAAGAAACTGCTATAAAGATTAGTCAAGTCTAAACTCTAGATCCCCGCAAAAAGGAAGTCTAAACTCCAGATTAGACCTAAACTGATACAGTAGTAGAAATCCTTCACCATTTAATATATGGATCACACTAATACAAATCATAGTACAACTTAGTCTTGTATCATAGATACGACGATAGAATATAGCCATTTCACTAATGAAGTGAATAACTGCATTTAGTAGTAAGATTGAGCTTCTGGACATTTAGACAATCCTAACCTGGGTTTCATAGTAAAGAAATGGCTGAAGACCAAACACGTCATCGTGTTACCCTTTCTCCTTGTTCGATTCATCACTTCCTACTTCAGAAAAGAAACAGAGTAACTTAGTTCAATAATAGCAATAGTAGCACTGTTTCAGAACATTTTATACCACGGAAATGTAGACAGAGCTGTGCAAGCATGGAAGAAGAA
Source organism: Secale cereale (assembly GCA_902687465.1). Lineage (NCBI taxonomy): Eukaryota > Viridiplantae > Streptophyta > Magnoliopsida > Poales > Poaceae > Secale > Secale cereale. The sequence goes on from LR738714.1 coordinate 595,901,526, forward strand.
ATCGAGCAGAGGAGGAGGAGCTCACAATGGGCTTTGGCCCGTAGATCTGGACATGCCAACGCCAAATATAAATAGGGGCATTGCCTGCTCTGCTTCTTATACCCACCCACTTATTTGCTCGACACTCTTCCGCGACACCGTCTACTGAATCATTTGCACCACTCTTCCGCGACACTCCGGAGGCTGCCCTCCGCTTTGCCTTCCTGTGCACAACCTGAAGAGAGGAGATGCAGATTTGAGAATACTTCAAGAAACAAACCCGAGTCACAAATGAGTTGGGAGATACAGTAATAATAGGTTTAGTACGCCCAAATGCAAAAAAGGGGGTTGCATACTTTCGAATCACATTGCAGCTCTCCATTAATGCCGCTGCCTCTGGATGATTTTCACCAAACGCTTGCCTTGCAGGTTCTTCATGTCGAATTGCCCAATTTGTACTTGATGCGCAGAAAGTATGTGGAGGTCAAGTTTGTTCTATCTACCAGCAAGCATCTAATAATAAACATGCAGATGAAAATATAATTACCAGATAGCTACAACTATCTGAAGCAGTTTCTCAACAAAATAAACGCAAAACTGGAGAAATCAAGAGATGAATGTTGGCAATAACTAACCTGCTTAAGAGCTCCAGTATCAGGATCATATAAATGTTCACAGTAAAAGGCATGGTCAACCACTACTGGAAGATTCGAATTTGGAAGGTCGTTCTTTTCTGTAACCTCACATTTCCCCTCTATCATCACAACTGGCAGACTCATTATATCTTCACTGTAGTATACCTGGATCAAACAACAAAGAAAATATTACATACCAAATGCACAAACCAAAAGTTTATTGGGAATCATAGGAATATGACAGTATTGGTGCGGATCAACAATAATGAAGTGAATAGTAGGCCCTGGACAAATAAGGCAAAGTGACAAACCTCTCTGATGAAATATCATCTGCCCTCTATAACCTTCTTGCACTGACTTGGGTTGATTCTGGATTAGCTTTCTTTGATCTAGAAGAAGCTTTGATATTCTGCATATGACACCCAACATAAGGCTTCAGGCCTACATTTCTTCCAGCCTTGAAGGTCCCCTGACCCTCGACTTCAGAGAAAAACTGAACCTGATGTACAGAAAGCTGGTCTCTGATAATATTTTGAACTTGTCAGCAGCTATTGATTCTTGTTAGAGAAAGAAAAACAAGATGAAGATTTTGAAATTCATGTACCATTAACACGCATCCACCGCCAACGACCTCACGCAGCAACTCACACATAGACCAGCACCTGCAAAACAATAGACAGCAGAGAAACAGTACACTGTTAATCAAGCGAACAAAAAAGGAAGAGGAAGGAAATAGACAGAGAAACCCAAATCCAGTGAATGAACAACCAGGAAGTAGCCAAAATAAAGAAGAAGTACTAAACTGCAATCAGCTCATAGAAGGTGACAAAACCCAAACATTCAGAGGTTTAGTGAAGAACTAATTAGCTTAGGCCAACACTTTTAAAGTCTAGAAAATTAGTTAGAATTTTATTTTGTACTGCATATAATACATAGGTAGTCCTTTTACATAAATCTATTCAAGTGTATGTATTCATCCGCTAGAAAGTAACACCTAACTTTGTAGCTCACTTTCTTCTTGGTCCATCTTACTAATCGTTCAAAGTTGCACACATGTGCAAACTGAATGATAAGTTTGAGAATGGAGTTAGCTGCAGCCTGTAGAGCGACTGGGCTGCAAGGTTGCCAAAAGGATGCAACATAAGTGGCAAGCAAGGGAAGAACACCCTACTTCTTATCCAAATATTCAAAATGCAGATGATTGTGTATGATATTTAGTAGATAATACAATACAGTTCACTTTCTAGTTCAGATCTCCTTGACTGTATTTCAAGTGTGTAGTAGATTAACCATTTTTTAGCAAAATTTCAGGAGATCCGGTTCCACTTGATTCATTAATCGAACAACCTACAGCGCAAGGTAGAGAAAACTGAAACTTAAATCTTGTGAAACCTACACCAAAACAGACATATATGATTAGTTGAACTGAAGAATGTAGTTGCCTAGCCTACTGCATTGAGCTAAAATACGTCGAATAACCGCTAACATCACTAAAAGGAGCTTACTTTTCCCTTGGGACTACTGTTGCAGTCACCGATGAGCTCTCTAGCAGGTGTCGTCTGCATCCTCTTCCTATACAAGCCACTGTCTCTAAGGCCGTATCGAGTCATTTGAAACAGAGATCCTAGAAGCTAAATAGTGTTGGTTCCCCTCGCTCATCTCAATCAAAAACGCAATGCAAATAATCAAGAGCAGCACAATCTCGTTAAAAAGAATGATGTACAAATTATTCAATCAAATATACAAATGGCGAAGTGTCTACACTCCTGAGCTAAACTTGTCATAATCCAAGCATTTCCAGAAACATAAGTAAATGACTGGAGGCCAAATCCACATATGCACCAGCAAAGATTTAACGCAGAGTTTTACAACTATTTAGACTTTATATATCCGTTTACATTTGAAGAATATAACATAGCAAATGAAAGTACATGATTAATTTAGCATAAGGTACAAACAGTACTTAACTGGGGACAAGCTTAACATGGGTTTCAGAGTGAAGAAACAGTCTAAGATCAAACACATCATCGTGTTACCATGCAAGGTTAATTTAGCAGTAGGTACAACAACACTTAACAGGGGACATCAGGTCACCACCTAATCTATTTTGTATACCAAAGTAGTATATACGGTCAATTCGGTCAGGTAAGTGTAACCTAAAATATATCTTGGCATGAATGAATAGAATCACTCGCTTTTAGAAAGGGAAGCATCAGTATGGGATAAGTGCTGATAAATTAATTCATCTGCCTCTACTTCTATTAAGTGACTGGAATCACCTTAGAATTATGAAGTTAGCATCCATCTTCAATTAGATATTTTTTTTACAAAATTGTCAAACATGATTGTGTTGTGCCTACCTCTGAATGTTACATATGACGTGAATATTCAGTAATATATCAAGCTCCAAATCCAGTGCATTTGCTGATCATTCTTCAGCAGCAGATTAGTAGAAGTGTAAGGCCACACCAGACTGCAAATTCTATCACTGCTCCTTGAATTAAAATGTGGAAGACAAGGAAAAATCAAGTGTCACAAAATAACATTATGCCAAATGATAAACTTGTATCTAGAAAATTAAAATCCAGTAAAAGATTTCTCTAAAGGAAATATGCTGCCATTAACATTCTGCAATGACTTTTAAAAAGAACAGACACTGGTCGCAAGCTTTGTTCGTCGGGTGATTGCCGAGATTAACAGAATAGGTAAGATAATTAGTGCATCACTAATTTATGAAGACAAAAAATATGTCTGGGCTTACAGAAACACCATTCATCCTAGTAACCTTAATCATCATAGCACACACACTTGGTTGAAATCACAAAAACTTATAGGCTGTAAACCAGCTATGCCACCAAAATCTCGATAAACTTGGAAAGAAGATCATGTCGAACAAACGAAGCAAGGAATGAAAGAGAAAATTGGGGGAAGAACTCACCGAAGCAGTATGTGCAGAGCAACCAGGGATATAGAATTTTTGCCAATAGCAAACTGAAGAAAATATCAGGATATCAATATGAAACGACGATGATGTGTGCCTTGCCGCAGTAGCTGCAATGGCCACAAAGTCGGGGCATCATAAGAAGCTAATGTTCTCTTCAGAATCCCAGACCAAATCCCTAATGCGCAAACTGCTTTGCACAATTGCCGGCACCATCTGAGGTTGATCTGTAAGATAATAAAAAATATGAGAAGAAGAAAGGTTATCAGTCCAATATCAACATATGTGCCTTAATTTTCTCATAATACATATGTAAGAGAATCAACATATAACGCACGATCAGATCTTATTTTTATTGATTAGAAGGCATCGCTAGATGCAGCATACATATCTCACTCCCAAAGAAACTATGGGTAAGAGTAACCATCTATTTGAAATTTCCAAGTCATTCTTCTTAAATATTATACCACATGGTATATGTCCATGTCAAAAAGGGTAATCAGATGAAAAGAGAGTGGACATTAACAATCTCTAAGATTAGCTTAATCACACTATGCCATTACACACTAAAAACTACAGGAAGGAAAACTCCCACCACATGGCTACGTGTTTTCATCAGGTATGGCACACAGTTTATTTTACCATATTAAAACTGGGAGGGTTGGCGATGATGAGATTGGTCAGTTCTCTAACCCAATCTATAACGAAATTTTTCTTATTTAGTGTTTTCAAAGTAAATGCCGAAGACATGCTTGAAACACAGATTTTGGTAGCACAATAGCTGTTTAACAGCGCAAAATCACTTGAAATTCCCAATAAAATAGATGTAGTAAATATGTCCCGTTTTGTAGAGAAACTTACATGCTGGCCATATCAAGCACCATCAGTAACTGATAGGCGAGCTTGACTACAAAGAGCGAAAAAACCTCTCCCAATCATTTTAGTAATTCTCTTGATTTAATGGAACAAAGAAATAGGAAGAATAATGAATGGATGTACGTGAGACTAAATTGGCAGCCTGCACACGTGTGTTTCTCTAAATTTTATTCCTATTATTCTGAATACGAAAACACCTCTGGATTTAGCTATGCCTATAAGAAAAATGTAAGTAGCACAAGCATTTAATGAAACAGTGCAAGAGGGCTCACAGTTCGATTGCTGACCACGTCCTCATAATATAGAACAATACTCCAAATCTTCTTGAAGCTCACTAAAGCATCAACTGACAACTTATCAGACCTCTTCAGTCCAGCAATCAACGATTTTGTATCATTGTTGGCCCATACTGAGCAAGAACATCAGCCTGCAGAGAAGAAAAATGGAGGAATTCATCATAATCATTTGCCAATATAGAGACATCACCGCAGAAGGTTTCTTCTCAAAAGGAAAATTAAAGACACACACCCCTTCAGTTGAAATATTCAGCTATCTCTTCATGATGCTTCATCAGACCCTGGAATTCCATGGAACAATCGTATCAAAAAGCTTCATCAGACCCTGGAATTCCATGAAACAATCGTATCAAAACAAGTAAACCAGGGGGGCTAAGATTATTGGAAGAGATGCACAGTACAGAAAATAATTCTTACGAAGAAATGAAAGGAAAAACTGATTTACAACAAATCTTAGATTTCCTCGAAGACAAAAATACAAAGAGAGTCAGCAGGCTTGTTACTGTCTATTTGCTTCAGACCTCGTGCAGCTGCTCACCTCGTGCTGCACCTGCTTGGCGGAACTCCAATCGCCAGGTCGCGCCCGACCTCGCCAGCGCAGGCCGACGCCTGCGGAGACCCTCTCCCATTCGAATCCAGCGCCGCCGCCGTCGCTCGCTTTCCTTTTCCTTTCGCTACAGGTGCGAGGAAGGACACAGGCTCGTTTACCTTTTCTTTCGCTGCCCGAGCCGCTGCACTATTCACATCCGACGTGGATGGCGCGGTTATGTCTAGCACTTCTTCAGGCTTTATATGTTCTATATTATACTCCCTCCGTTCCTAAATATTTGTCTTTCTAGACATTCAAATGGACTGTAACATACGGATGTATGTAGACATATTTTAAAGTGTAGATTAACTCATTTTGCTTCGTATGTAGTCACTTGTTGAAATCTCTAAAAAGATAAATATTTAGGAACTGAGAGAGTATGTTCTATCTCGGTCTCGAACTATGAACCCTCTCGCTTCTTTTATACTCCCTCCGTCTCATAATGTAGGATGTTTTTTAACACTAGTGTAGTTAAAAACATCCTACATTATGAGACGGAGGGAGTACCTTGCATCTTACTTGTCTGATCTCTGTGGATCCCCGCTTCAATTAATTCATTCTCCAATTATACACATAATAATATACTAGTAAACATGCCCGTGCATTGCAACGGGAGAAAATAAATGTCTCAAACCCCTTACCCAATAAATATAATGTAACCAGACATGCACATGTCAGGTGTGTGGACATCGACACCACCATATCTGTCTCATAGCAGTTGCACTATACCGGGCGAGCCACATCGTGCCGTTGACACCGGCATAACATCTTTCACCCATCAGGAAGAAAAATGTGCCAAGGCCGTCTATGCTCAGGACGGGCGACTCCAACGGGACACCGGAGGGGCTCGTAGCCGGTGAAGGCCATACCTTGGTACGTCCATGACGCACTGCATGGAGCAGGGCGTCTTCCTGTTGATCGGGGTTTTTTTTTTTTTTTTTTTTTTT
>LR738714.1:595913322-595990913 GCA_902687465.1 Secale cereale
CTTCTTGGAGGCGTCGTCGTTCGAGGGCCTTCGACCTCTTCTCTCGTACTCCGGGGGAAACCCTTGCTCCAGGTTCTTGGAGCGGATGATGGCGGCGCTCCGGTGTCGCGGTCCTTCTTGGAGGCATCATTCTGGAGTGGTCTTGGCCTAGGAGAGTCATCGGCTCGGGTGGTGCGCGGCCTCGGGGCCGGCGTGGAAGTCGGAGTGGCGGCTCCGGATCTCGTCGTCATGGAGGGGTGTCGGCATTGGTCACGTGGGTGGCAGTGTCGTTGGCCAGCCTGGTGCGCGGCCTCGGGGTCGGCGTGGATGTCGGAGCGGCGGCTCCGGATACGGTGGTTGGGTGTCGGCTCCGGTTGCTCGGGTGACGTAGCTGACGGCTCGCCTGGTGCGCGGCCTCGGGGTCGGTGTGTGGGGTTTCTATCTGTACGTCGGAGCGGCGGCTCCGGAGATGGTTGTAGGGTGTCGGCTCCGGTTGCTCGGGCAGCAGAGCAGGCAGCTCGCCTGGTGCGCGGCCTCGGGGTCGGCGTGGATGCCGGAGCGGCGGCTTCGGTCTTGGTTGTAGGGTGTCGGCTACGGGCTGCTTGGGTGGCAGAGCCGGCGGCTCGGCTGGAGCGCGGCCCTGGGGTCGGCGTGTGTTGATGGTGCCCTGTTGAGGGCGTGTGTTGTAACGGTTTTCGCCCGGGTTTCCGTTAATTAACCGGGCAACTCTCTTCTGCTTAATGAATGAAAGTGGCAAATCTTTTGCCCTGTTTCAAAAAAAAAATTTAGGATTGGTACAAAGTTTACATAGAAGACCAGGGTCCACATTATTCCACAGTTTTCCTTATTTCCCAGAATACTAACTATATGCGTTCTTTTAAAAAGTATTACACTTGATAGCAATTCAAACTATCACCAGATCATGAGAGTGTAAGACAATATAGGCAGTGTTAAACCCCAATTTTTTCATGGCTTGTGAGTAATTCGCAGAACAACCATCGAACATCTCCATGGAGTTAGATATCTCCTACATTGTTAGATTTTTTAATTCTCGTAGTACCACCTCCAAGTGATGATTAAACACTTACATTTAAGATTTTTCCTAAGTCAGTGCAGATTTGGATGAGCAGACTGGGGGCTAGGGGGTCGTACCATCGCATAATAATAATAATATACATAATTGATCGCAATTATATAGCTAAAAGAATATTCCGCTAAAAGATTATATGCATGAAAAGAAAGAAAAATCAGAATGAGCGTTGAACTAAATATCTTGGTGCCCAATGAATAAAGATATCAGGTTGCAATGTGGGAATATGATACTTAGGTACAAGTCTCCACTTGCCCACCTTCCTATTGAGCAAACTAATTAATCAAATACGCCACTTATCACCTACCAATGAATATAGCATAATTGACTAAGTTGAAGGTACTTTTAAAATTTAAACCAGCTCTGAAAGACCGCTAAGTTGTAGGTAGCTACATCATCATCAACTCTTCTCGGCAGTTAGTCTTAAGATATATGTTAAACGTTCATAACATACGGGGTGATTGTTACACTAGTAGAAAACTGGGCTTTGGTCCAGGCCAGATAAGAGCATTAATGCTGATTCTCTGACGAACCGGGACCAATGGGTGCATCAGTCCCGGTTTGTGAGGCCAGGGCGCCGGGCGGGCCTCGGGGCCATAGGTCCCGATTCGTCTGGCCCCTTTGGTCCCGTTTCCAGACACAAACCGAGACCAAAGGGCCTCGATCCTAGTGCAGACCCTTTAGTCCCGGTTGGTGGCTGGATCCGGGACCAAAGGTCTATCTTCTGTCCTGGTGCTAGCCACCAACCAGGACTAAAGAGATGCCTATATATATGCTCGCCCCTGCCCACTCACTCCTTTGTTTTTTGGCCGGTCAGCGTGTGGGAGGTGTGTTCTTCACTGCTCTTACCTCCTATGCACATGATGTGTTTGATGAAATGCCACACTTAAGTTTTCTCCTCTCCAAGCTCGACCTCGAAGCTCCATTTCCCCCAAGTTTTGTCTAGACTTGGCGATCCGTCCCGTCCCGTTCCCGTCCTCACCACTGTCGATCGCCCGCGCCGATCTCGTCGCCGACACCACCGTGGTGAGCCTCTTGTTCTTATTTTCTTTTTAAAAGAAAAAAAGTTCTTACTTGTTTGATTTAGATTGATATTTGTATAATTTTCTTACTTTTATTATTGTTTGTTATTATATAGTGCCATGGTTTTGGTATCCGCCCCGGCCGGCCCTTGTCCGGTCTATGATTCGGATGTGCTATATTTTTTTATAACTATTTGTTTCATTTAGTGTTTATGCCGGCCAACATGACATATATATTTTTATCTAGGAGGTATGTGAACCGGAAATTCCAACTGACCCTATCGTCGAGAGGTTAAATTTGGTTGAAAAAGAAAACAATTACTTGAAAGAAAAATTGAAAAGAGTTTAAGAGGAGAAGATGAAATTGTAGTTGCATGTTGTCGATGTCGTCGATGACCGCAAGATCAATATGGATGCAATGCGCTTGAAGATTAGTAAGATTAGAAAATATAACATTGATAATGAGGCTTGGTATCATTATGATGTTGAATCAATTGTTACCTTAGTTGCCATAATGATCGCATTTGTTATTGCATTTAAATGTTTTAGGTAAACGTTTGCGTTCGGCGCGCCAGCCGAACGCAGTGCCGGACGAGGGCGAGCCGCACAATCTGTTTTCAGTCGCACGCTTCACGATCTCCCAATGCTCAATACAGCTAGGCCCACGAATCGTTTTTTTCTCTACGCAACCTTATCCTTGTTGGAAATATGCCCTAGAGGCAATAATAAATTGGTTATTATTATATTTCCTTGTTCACGATAATCGTTTATTATCCATGCTAGAATTGTATTGATAGGAAACTCAGATACATGTATGGATACATAGACAAACACCATGTCCCTAGTGAGCCTCTAGACGACTAGCTCGTTGATCAATAGATGGTTACGGTTTCCTAACCATGGACATTGGATGTCGTTGATAACGGGATCACATCATTAGGAGAATGATGTGATGGACAAGACCCAATCCTAAGCCTAGCACAGATCGTGTAGTTCGTATGCTAAAGCTTTTCTATATGTCAAGTATCTTTTCCTTAGACCATGAGATTGTGCAACTCCCAGATACCGTAGGAATGCTTTGGGTGTACCAAACGTCACAACGTAACTGGGTGGCTATAAAGGTGCACAACAGGTATCTCCGAAAGTGTCTGTTGGGTTGGCACGAATCGAGACTGGGATTTGTCACTCCGTATGACGGGGAGGTATCTCTGGGCCCACTCGGTAGGACATCATCATAATGTGCACAATATGTGATCAAGGAGTTGATCACGGGATGATGTGTTACGGAACGAGTAAAGAGACTTGCCGGTAACGAGATTGAGCAAGGTATCGGTATACCGACGATCGAATCTCGGGCAAGTGCTATACCGATAGACAAAGGGAATCGTATACGGGATTGATTGAATCCTTGACATCGTGGTTCATCCGATGAGATCATCGTGGAACATGTGGGAGCCAACATGGGTATCCAGATCCCGCTGTTGGTTATTGGCCGGAGAGTTGTCTCGGTCATGTCTACATGGTTCCCGAGCCCGTAGGGTCTACACACTTAAGGTTCGATGACGCTAGGGTTATAGGGAAAGTATGTACGCGGTTACCGAATGTTGTTCGGAGTCCCGGATGAGATCCCGGACGTCACGAGGAGTTCCGGAATGGTCCGGAGGTAAAGATTCATATATGGGAAGTCCTGTTTTGGTCATCGGAAAAGTTTCGGGCGATATCGGTAATGTACCGGGACCACCGGGAGGGTCCCGGGGGTCCACCAGGTGGGGCCACCAGCCCCAGAAGGCTACGTGGGCTAAGTGTGGGAGGGGACCAGCCCCAAGGGGGCTGGTGCGCCCCCCCCCACCAAGTCCCAGGGCGCCTCCAAGAGGGGAGGGGGGCAAACCCTAGGGCAGTTGGGCCCTAGGGCCCAATAGTGGTGCGCCTCCCCCTCTCTCCCCCTTGGCCGCCCCCCTAGATGGGATCTAGGGCTGGCCGCACCCTAGGGGTGGGAAACCCTAAAGGGGGGCGCAGCCCTCCCTTCCCCCTATATATATGTGAGGTTTTAGGGCTGCTTGACACACGAGAAAGTCTCCCTCTTGGCGCAGCCCTACCCCTCTCCCTCCTCGTCTCTTGCAGCGCTTGGCGAAGCCCTGCTGGAGTCCCGCGCTCCTCCATCACCACCACGCCGTCGTGCTGCTGTTGGATGGAGTCTTCCCCAACCTCTCCCTCTCTCCTTGCTGGATCAAGGCGTGGGAGACGTCACCGGGCTGCACGTGTGAAGAACGCGGAGGCACCGTCCGTTCGGTGCTAGGATCTTCGGCGATCTGAATCGCGGCGAGTACGACTCCATCAACCGCGTTCTTGAACGCTTCCGCTTAGCGATCTACAAGGGTATGTGGATCCAACTCTCCTCTCGTAGATGCATCTCCTAGATTGATCTTGGTGAACGTAGGAAAATTTTTGTTTCCCATGCGACGTTCCCCAACAGTGGTATCAGAGCCAGGTTCTTGCGTAGATGTTTTCACGAGTAGAACACAAAGGGGTTTGTGGGCGTTGATGTTTAAATTGCTTCCCTCCTTGGTCTTTCTTGATTCAGCGGTATTATGGGATGAAGCGGCCCGGACCAACTTTACATGTCCACGTACATGAGACCGGTTCCATCGACAGACATGCGACTTTTGTTGCATAAGATGGCTGGCGGGTGTCTGTCTCTCCTATCTTAGTTGAATCGGAATAGACAAAGGCGGTCCTTGTAGAAGGTTAAATAGCAACTTAAATATCACCGTTGTGGCTTTGCGTAGGTAAGAAGCGTTCTTGCTAGATACCCATAGCAGCCACGTAAAACATGCAACAACAAATTAGAGGACGTCTAACTTGTTTTTGCAGGGTATGTATGTGATATGATATGGCCAATGACATGATGAGATATATTTTGATGTATGAGATGATCATGTTGTAATAGTTAATATCGACTTGCATGTCGATGTATACGGCAACCGGCAGGAGCCATAGGGTTGTCTTTATTTTTTGTATGACCTGCGTGTCAATCATTAAGCGCTATGTAATGCTTTACTTTATCGCTAAACGGTAGCAATAGTAGTAAGAGCATGGTGGGCGCGCGACAACCCCGATGGCGACACGATGATGGAGATCATGATGATGGGGATCATGGTGTTACGCCGGTGACGATGGAGATCATGCCGGTGCTTTGGAGATGGAGATCAAAAGCACGAGTTGATGGCCATATCATGTCACTTATGATTTGCATGTGATGTTAATCCTTTTATGCATCTTATTTTGCTTAGGACGGCGGTAGCATTATAAGATGATCCCTCACTAAAATTTCAAGATGAAATTGTGTTCCCCCTGAGTGTGCGCCGTTGCGAAGGTTCGTCGTTTCGAAGCACCACGTGATGATCGGGTGTGATAGACTCTACGTTCGCATACAACGGGTGCAAGCCAGTTTTGCACATGCAGAACACTCGGGTTAGACTTGATGAGCCTAGCATGTACAGACATGGCCTCGGAACACGGAAGACCGAAAGGTCGAGCATGAGTCATATAGTAGATATGATCAACATGAAGATGTTCACCATTGACACCACCTCATCTCACGTGATGATCGGACTTGGGTTGGTGGATTTGGATCATGTCACGCTCGGATGACCAGAGGGATGTCAATTTGAGTGGGAGTTATAAGTAATTTGATTAGTTAAACTCACTTATCATGAACAATAGTCTAAGTTGACTTTGCAAATTATGTTGTAGACCAATAACTGCGTTGTAGCTCCCTGTTTAATACGATCCTAGAGAAAGACTAAGTTGAAAGATAATGTAAGCAAGGATGCGGACTGGGTCCGTAGTCCGAGGAGTGTCCTCACTGCTGCACAGAAAGCTTACGTCTTTGATGCACCGCTCGATGTGCAAACCCCTACAACGTTGTCTGTGGATGTTGTGAACACCTGACAGAGACGTCCTGATGACTACTTGATAGTTTAGTGCACCATACTTCACGGCTTAGAATCGGGATTCCAATGACGTTTTGAACGCCATAGAACATATGAGATGTTCTAAAAGCTGAAATTGGGATTTTAGGCTCATGCCCGTGCTGAGAGGTGTGAGACCTCTGACAAGTTCTTTTGCCAAAAAGATGGAGGAGAATGGCTCAACTAGTGAGCATGTGCTCAGAATGTCTGGGTGCTGAAATCACTTGAACCAAGTGGGAGTTAATCTTCCAGGTGAGATAGTGGTTGACAGAATTCTCTAGACACTATCACCAAGCTACTAGAACTTCGTGATGAACTATGACATGCAAAGGATGGAGATGATCCCGGTGCTGTTAGCGGTTCTTAGTACCGCAAAAGTAGAAATCAAGAAGGAGCATCAAGTGTTGATGGTTTAGCAAGACCACTGGTTTCAAAAGGGGCAAGGGCTAGAAGGGAAACTTCATGAATGGCAAACCAGTTGTCGCTCTAATGAGGGAACCTAAGGTTGCACCCAAACCTCGAGACTAAGTGCTTCGATTGTAAGGGTAACGGTCACATGGTAGCGGAACCACCCCAAATACATGGTAGATATGATAGCTGGAAACTTCAACGAAGTATATTGTTATTAATGTGTACCTTACTAGTACTCCTTGTAGCACCTGGGTATTGGATACCGGTTCAGGTGCTATTATTAGTGACTTGAAGCAAAAGCTACGGACTGAACGGAGACTAGCTAAGGGCGAGGTGATGATGTGTGTTGGAAGTGTTTCCAAGGTTGATAAGATCACCATCGCACGCTCCCTCAACTTTCGGGATTAGTGTTCAACCTAGATAAATATTATCAGGTGTCTACGTTGAGCATGAATATGATTAGATCATGTTCATCGCAATACGATTATTCATTTAAGTTAGAGAATAATGGTTATTCTGTTTACATGAATAATACCATTATGGTCATGCACCCAATGGTTCGTTGAATCTCGATCATAGTAATACACATGATGATAATATTAATGCCAAAAGATGTAGAGTTAATAATGATAGTACCACTTTCTTGTGGCACTGCCGCTTAGGTCATTTTGGCATAAAATGCATGAAGAAACTCCATGCTGATGGACGTTTGGAGTCACTTGATTTTGAATCGCTTGACACATGCGAGCCATGCCTCATGGGCAGGATGACTGAGATCTCGTTTTCAGGTACAATGAAACGGGTAAGTGACTTATTGGAAATCATACATGCTGATGTATGTGATCCAATGAGAATTAAGGCGTGTGGTGGATATCGTTATTTTCTCATCTTCACTGACGATTTGAGTAGATATGGTATATTTACTTAATGAAGCAAAAGTCTGAAACGTTTGAAAGGTTCAAAAAATTTCAGAGTGAAGATTAAGAATCATCATAACAAGAAGATCATGTTCCTACGATCTGATCAAGGGGATATAATCTGAATTATGAGTTTGGCAATCACTTAAGACATTGTGGAATTGTTTCGCAGTTGAAGTCCCCTGGAACACCACAGCGTAATGGTGTGTCCGGACATCGTAATCGAACCTTATGAGATATGGTGCGATCTATGGTGTGTCTTACCGATCTACCGCTATTATTTTGAGGTTATGCATTAGAGACAACTGCATTCACTTTATATAGGGCACCATCTAAGTCCGTTGAGACGACGTCGTATGGTTTGGCAAGAAACCAAAGTTGTCGTTTTCTTAAATGTTTGGGGCTCCGATGCTTATGGCTTCAGCCAGGAAAAGCTCGAACCCAAAGCGGACAAATACATCTTCATGGAATACCCACTGGTAACGGTTGGGTATACCTTCTATCTCAGATCCAAGGACAAAAATGTTTGTCGCTAAGAATGGGTCCTTTCTCGAGAAGGAGTTTCTCTCGAAAGAATTGAGTGGGAGGAAGATAGAACTTGATGAGGTTGTCGAACCCTCACTTCAACCGGAGAGTAGTGCAACACAGAAAGATGTTTCTGTGGAATCTACAACAGTTGAAGAGGAAACTAATGATAGTGATCATGAAGCTCCAGATCAAGTTGCTATCGAACCTCGTAGGTTGACAAGGATATGTACTACTCCTGAGTGGTACGTTGATCCTGTCTTAGAGGTCATGTTGTTGGACAACGATGAACCTACGAACTATGGAGAAGCGATGGTGGGCCCATATTCCGACAAATGGTTAGAAGCCGATAAATCCGAGATAGGATCCATGTATCAAAACAAAGTATGGACTTTGGTGGACTTGCCCTGTGATCGACAAGCCATTGAGACAAATGGATCTTTAAGACTAAGACGGATGTGGACGGTAATGTCACCGTCTATGAAGCTCGACTTGTGGCGAAGAGTTTTCCACAAGTTCAAGGAGTTGACTACGATGAGATTTTCTCGCCCGTAGCGATGCTTAAGTCCGTCGGAATCATGTTAGCATTAGCTGCATTTATGAAATCTGGCAGATGGATGACAAAACAAGTTTCCTTACCAGTTTTCGTAAGGAAAGGTTGTATGTGATACAATCAGAAAGGTTTTGTCGATCCTAAGGATGCTAAAAGATATGCTAGCTCCAACGATCCTTCCATGGACTAGAGCAAGCATCTCGGAGTCGGAATATACACTTTGATGGAGTGATCAAAGTTTTTGGGTATACAAAGTTTGGTGGAAACTTGTATTTGCAATAAAGTGAGTGGGAGCACTACAACATTTCTGATAAGTATATGTGAATGACATATTGTTGATCCGAAATGATGTAGAATTTCTGGAAAGCATAAAGGGTTGTTTGAAATGAGTTTTTCAAAGGAAGACCTGGATAAAGCTGCTTACATATTGGGCATCAAGATCTATACAGATAGATCAAGACGCCTGATGATACTTTCAAAAGATCACACACCTTGGCATGATTTTGAAGAAGTTCAAAATAGATCAGTCAAAGAAGGAGTTCTTACCTGAGTTGTAAGGTGTGAAGTTGAGTATGACTCAAAGCTTGACCACGGCAGAAGAAAGAGGAAGGACGAAGGTCGTCCCCTATGGTTTTGTCATAGGCTCTATACGATATGCCATGCTAAGTACCGCACCTGATGTGTGCCTTGCCACATGTCTGGCAAGAGGGTACAAAGGTGATCCAGGAGTGGATTACTAGATAGTGGTCAAAATTATCCTTAGAGGAATAAGGAAATGTTTCTCGGTTATGGAGGTGATAAAGAGTTCGACGTAAAGAGTTACGTCGATGCAAGCTTAACACCTATCCGGATAACTCTAAGTGGAGATACCGGATACGTATAATGGAGCAACAGTTTGGAATAGCTCCAAGTGGAACGTGGTAGCAGCATCTACGATATGACATAAAGTTTTGCGAAGTACATAGGGATCTGAATGTTGCAGACCCGTTGACTACAACCTCTCTCACAAGCATAACATGATCAAACACAGAACTCATTGAGTGTTAATCACATATTGATGTGAACTAGATTACTGACTCTAGTGAACTCTTTGGATGTTGGTCACATGGCGATGTGACCTGTGAGTGTTAATCACATGGCGATGTGAACTAGATTATTGACTCTAGTGCAAGTGGGAGACTGTTGGAAATATGCCCTAGAGGCAATAATAAATTAGTTATTATTATATTTCCTTGTTCACGATAATCATTTATTATCCATACTAGAATTGTATTGATAGGAAACTCAGATACATGTATGGATACATAGATAAACACCATGTCCCTAGTGAGCCTCTAGACGACTAGCTCGTTGATCAATAGATGGTTACGGTTTCCTAACCATGGACATTGGATGTCGTTGATAACGGGATCACATCATTAGGAGAATGATGTGATGGACAAGACCCAATCCTAAGCCTAGCACAGATCGTGTAGTTCGTATGCTAAAGCTTTTCTATATGTCAAGTATCTTTTCCTTAGACCATGAGATTGTGCAACTCCCAGATACCGTAGGAATGCTTTGGGTGTACCAAACGTCACAACGTAACTGGGTGGCTATAAAGGTGCACAACAGGTATCTCCGAAAGTGTCTGTTTGGTTGGCACGAATCGAGACTGGGATTTGTCACTCCGTATGACGGAGAGGTATCTCTGGGCCCACTCGGTAGGGCATCATCATAATGTGCACAATATGTGATCAAGGAGTTGATCACGGGATGATGTGTTACGGAACGAGTAAAGAGACTTGCCGGTAACGAGATTGAGCAAGGTATCGGTATACCGACGATCGAATCTCGGGCAAGTGCTATACCGATAGACAAAGGGAATCGTATACGGGATTGATTGAATCCTTGACATCGTGGTTCATCCGATGAGATCATCGTGGAACATGTGGGAGCCAACATGGGTATCCAGATCCCGCTGTTGGTTATTGGCCGGAGAGTTGTCTCGGTCATGTCTACATGGTTCCCGAGCCCGTAGGGTCTACACACTTAAGGTTCGATGACGCTAGGGTTATAGGGAAAGTATGTACGCGGTTACCGAATGTTGTTCGGAGTCCCGGATGAGATCCCGGACGTCACGAGGAGTTCCGGAATGGTCCGGAGGTAAAGATTCATATATGGGAAGTCCTGTTTTGGTCATCGGAAAAGTTTCGGGCGATATCGGTAATGTACCGGGACCACCGGGAGGGTCCCGGGGGTCCACCAGGTGGGGCCACCAGCCCCAGAAGGCTACGTGGGCTAAGTGTGGGAGGGGACCAGCCCCAAGGGGGCTGGTGCGCCCCCCCCCACCAAGTCCCAGGGCGCCTCCAAGAGGGGAGGGGGGCAAACCCTAGGGCAGTTGGGCCCTAGGGCCCAATAGTGGTGCGCCTCCCCCTCTCTCCCCCTTGGCCGCCCCCCTAGATGGGATCTAGGGCTGGCCGCACCCTAGGGGTGGGAAACCCTAAAGGGGGGCGCAGCCCTCCCTTCCCCCTATATATATGTGAGGTTTTAGGGCTGCTTGACACACGAGAAAGTCTCCCTCTTGGCGCAGCCCTACCCCTCTCCCTCCTCGTCTCTTGCAGCGCTTGGCGAAGCCCTGCTGGAGTCCCGCGCTCCTCCATCACCACCACGCCGTCGTGCTGCTGTTGGATGGAGTCTTCCCCAACCTCTCCCTCTCTCCTTGCTGGATCAAGGCGTGGGAGACGTCACCGGGCTGCACGTGTGAAGAACGCGGAGGCACCGTTGCTTCGGTGCTAGGATCTTCGGTGATCTGAATCGCGACGAGTACGACTCCATCAACCGCGTTCTTGAACGCTTCCGCTTAGCGATCTACAAGGGTATGTGGATCCAACTCTCCTCTCGTAGATGCATCTCCTAGATTGATCTTGGTGAACGTAGGAAAATTTTTGTTTCCCATGCGACGTTCCCCAACAATCCTCTTATCCGTTCGTCCTCATCCCTTTCTTCTTCCTCGTAGCAAGCTCCCGTGCGGCTATCATGGCCGCTACCTCTGGTGATAAACCAGCTCCTCGCAGGCCTCGGCCACGGCCACGACGACGCTGCGGTCCTGACACCCATGGCCGCTGCTGCTGGGGGGCGTATCCCGGCGAACCTGCAGGCGAGGCACCGCAGAACCCGCCACAGCCCCGTGTGCTGCAACCTCTAAAAAAGCTTCAAATTTCTAGATGAAAAGCTTCAACCAGATATACAAAAAGCTGCAAGCGTTCAGTGCCACAGAGGAAAGCTACAACCGTCTACAGAAAATATTACAGCCTTCAATGAAAAAAGCTTCAACCGAACGATAGAGGAAGATTTCACCCAGGAGTTGCTCAAAATGAAAAAAGTTTGAATCGTTTACGCAAAAGCTTCTACCGTAGAGGGAAAAAGCTTCAACCATTGGAAGATAAAGCTGCAACCGTGTCAATTTTTTGCTACTACCATATGTGTATTTTTCTACATCCATTCATAAGGCCATGGTGTTTTTTTTACGAATTGAGATGTGACCGGCGACGACGAGGACGACATTTTTGTTGCAACAACCTCGTTTTTTGCTACTATCGGCGACGTGTTTTTGCTACATCCATTCACGAGGCCATGGTGCTTCAAGCGCAGCGGCGAGTTCCGTCAGCGTTTTTGCTACAACCGTCTGCGAGGTCAACGGCTTGGGGGCTGCGGTGCGGTGCGGCGAGGGGAGGGGTGCGGCGAGGGGCGGGGTGCGGCGAGTGGCGGGGGTGTGGCGAGTTGCAACCTGCCGCAGTGCGGTGTGGCGAGGGACGGGGTGCGGCGAGGGGCGAGGTGTGCGGCGAGGTGCAGCCTGTGCGGTGCGGCGAGGGTGTGCGATGCGGGAGGATTTCTTCGAGGCGATCTGACGCAGATCTGACGGCCCTGACTCGCGCATCGAACGACTGGCGCTCGACCGGCCCAACAGTTGGGCCGGCGCGCCAGCCCAGATCAGCGCCCAATGTTTTACATAGTTGTATGTTAGTTTAAATGTATGTTTTAATTAGATGCTCTAGAGAGCTATATGTTGTTCTATGAGAACTATATATGTATGAACTTTATGCATTAATTTTTTTAGTAATAACTTTTGATCACTACTGTACTTTGGTTTTAATGTGATGATGAACTTGTATTAATTTGGTCACTTCTCTATTCATGATGTTCTGTAATGGTTTTTGATATACTTAATTATATAATGCATGCAGATGAACCGGCAATGGATGTACGGTGACCGACGCACCGATGACTACATTGACGGCCTCCATACTTTTCTTGAGGCGGCCGAGGCAAACAAGCATAATGGTTTTATGTATTGTCCATGTACTATCTGTGAGAATACGAAGGATTACTCTTCCGTGAAAACCCTTCACTGGCACCTACTTGATAAGGGTTTCATGCCACACTATAATGTTTGGACCAAGCACGAAGAAAGAGAGGTTATGATGGAAGACAACGAAGAAGAAGAGGGTGATGCCAACTATCCCATGTTCCCTGAATATGGTGATACTGCTAAAGAAGAGGGGAAAGCTGAAGATCAAGAGGCACCAGCTGACGATGTGCCCGATGATGATCTTCGCCCGTTCATTGTTGATGCACAGAAAGAATGCGAAAGTGAAAGGGAGAAGTTGAATTTCAATCGCATGTTAGAGGATCACAAAAAAGGGTTGTACCCAAATTGCGAAGATGGCAACACAAAGCTCGGTACCATACTGGAATTGCTGCAATGGAAGGCAGAAAATGGTTTATCTGACATGGGATTTGGGAACCTACTGAAAATACTAAAGAAGAAGCTTCCAGAGGATAACAAATTGCCGGTACGTACGAAGCAAAGAATGTTCTATGCCCTCTAGGATTAGAGGTGCAGAAGATACATGCATGCCCTAATGACTGCATCATGTACCGCGGTGAGGAGTATGAGAATTTGAATGCATGTCCGGTATGCGGTGCATTACGGTATAATATCAGACGAGATGACCCTGGTGATATTGAGGGTGAGCGTCCCAGAAAGAGTGTCCTGCCAAGGTGATGTGGTATGTTCCTATAATACCACGGTTGAAACGTTTGTTCAGAACCAAAGGGCATGCCAAGTTGACGCGATGGCACAAGGAAGATCGTAAGAAAGACGGGAAGTTGAGAGCACCCACTGATGGATCAAAGTGGAGAAAAATCAAGAGAAATTGGGGGGACTTTGCTGGTGACGCAAGGAACGTATGGTTTGGTTTAAGTACAGATGGCATTAATCCTTTTGGGGAGCATAGCAGCAATCATATCACCTGGCCCATGACTCTATGTATCTATAACCTTCCTCCTTGGTTGTACATGAAGCAGAAGTTCATTATGATGTCAGTGCTCGTCCAAGGCCCTAAGCAACCCGGCAATGACATTGATTTGTACCTAAGGCCATTAGTTGAAGAACTTTTACAGCTATGGAATGGAAAATGTGTACGTGTGTGGGATGAGCACAAACAAGAGGAATTTGACCTACATGCGTTATTTTTTGTCACCATCAACGATTGTCCTGATCTTAGTAACCTTTCAGGACAAACAAACAAGGGATACCACGCATGTACACACTATTTAAATGATATCGAAAGTATATATTTGGACAAATGCAGGAAGAATGTGTACGTGGGACATCGTCGATTTCTTCTGACCAACCATCTCTTAAGAAAGAAAGGCAAGCATTTCAAAGGTGAGTCAGAACATTGGAAGAAGCCCGTCCTCCGTACTGGTGATGAAATACTTGATATGGTTCAGGGTTTACAAGTGATCTTTGGAAAAGGGTCCTGGCGGACAAACCGTTTCGAATGACGCGGAGGGACGCGCACCCATGTGGAAGAAGAAATCTATTTTTTGGGACCTACCCTACTAAAAAGACCTAGAGGTCCGCTCTGCAATCAACGTGATGCACGTGACGAAGAATGTTTGCATAAACCTGCTAGGCTTCTTGGGCGTTTATGGAAAGACAAAAGATACACCGGAGGCACATGAGGACCAACAACGTGTGCACGAAAATGACGGCATGCATCCAAAGCAGTATCAAGGTCCTGCCAGCTACACTCTTACCAAAGAAGAGAAGGAAATCTTCTTTGAATGCCTACTCAGTATGAAGGTCTGATACGTCTCCAACGTATCTATAATTTTTGATTGTTCCATGCTATTATATTATCTGTTTTGGATGTTCAATGGGCTTTAATATACACTTTTTTTGGGACTAACCTATTAACCTGAGGCCCAGTGCCAGTTGCTGTTTTTTGCCTATTTTAGTGTTTCGCAGAAAAGGAATATCAAACGGAGTCCAAACGGAACGAAACCTTCGCGAGGATCTTTCTTGGAACAAACGCAATCCAGGAGGCTTGGAGCGGATGTCAAGGAAGCAACGAGGCGACCACGAGGAAGGAGGGCGTGCCCAGGGGGTAGGCGCGCCCCCACCCTCGTGGGCCCCTCGTAGCTCCACCGACCTACTTATTTCACCTATATATACTCTTATACCCTGAAAACATCCAGGAGAGTCACGAAACCACTTTTCCACCGCTGCAACCTTCTGTACCCGTGATATCCCATCTTGGGGCCTTTTCCGGCGCTCCGTCGGAGGGGGATTCGATCACAGAGGGCTTCTACATCAACACCATAGCCTCTCCGATGATGTGTGAGTAGTTTACCACAGACCTTCGGGTCCATAGTTATTAGCTAGATGGCTTCTTCTCTGTCTTTGGTTCTCAATACAAAGTTCTCCTCGATGTTCTTGGATATCTATTCGAAGTAATTCTTTTTGTGGTGTGTTTGTCGAGATCCGATGAATTGTGGGTTTATGAGCAAGATTATCTATGAACAATATTTGGTTCTTCTCTGAATTCTTATATGCATGATTTAATATCTTTGCAAGTCTCTTTGAATTATCAGTTTGGTTTGGCCTACTAGATTGATCTTTCTTTCAATGGGAGAAGTGCTTAGCTTTGGGTTCAATCTTGCGGTGCTCGATCCCAGTGACAGAAAGGGAACCAACACGTATTGTATTGTTGCCATCGAGGATAAAAAGATGGGGTTTATATCATATTACTTGAGTTTATCCCTCTACATCATGTCATCTTGCTTAAGGCATTACTCTGTTCTTATGAACTTTATACTCTAGATGCATGCTGGATAGCGGCCGGTGTGTGGAGTAATAGTAGTAGATGCAGAATCGTTTCGGTCTACTTGACACAGACGTGATGCCTATGTTCATGATCATGCCTAGATATTCTCATAACTATGCAATTTTCTATCAATTGCTCGGTAGTAATTTGTTCACCCACCGTAATATATGCTATCATGAGAGAAGCCACTAGTGAAACA
Source organism: Secale cereale (assembly GCA_902687465.1). Taxonomy (NCBI): domain Eukaryota; kingdom Viridiplantae; phylum Streptophyta; class Magnoliopsida; order Poales; family Poaceae; genus Secale; species Secale cereale. Next base: position 595,929,147 of record LR738714.1, read on the forward strand.
TATGGCCCCCGGGTCTACTTTACATCATATAAGTTTCCGATCTACAATTCTAGTTTACTATTCATTTTGCAATCTTTATTTTCCAATCTATACAAAAAAAATACCGAAAATACTTATCTTATTATCTTTATAAGATCTCACTTTTGCAAGTGGTCGTGAAGGGATTGACAACCCCTTTATCGCGTTGGTTGCAAGGTTCTTGATTGTTTGTGCAGGTACTAGGAGACTTGCGTGTAGTCTCCTACTGGATTGATACCTTGGTTCTCAAAAACTGAGGGAAATACTTACGCTACTTTCCTGCATCACCGTTTCCTCTTCAAGGGAAATCCAACGCATGCTCAAGAGGTAGCAAGAAGGATTTCTGGCACCGTTGCCGGGGAGATCTATGCCAAGTCAAGACATACCAAGTACCCATCACAAACTCTTCTCCCTCGCATTACATTATTTACCATTCGCCTCTCATTTTCCTCTCCCCCACTTCTAAAACGATTTTCGAAAACCTTTGCCTTTTCTTTGCCTTCTTCCAATATGTATCTTTGTTTGTGTTTCCATGTGCCTTCTATTTGCTTGCATCTTTGCTTTGTAAAAATCTATTGATATGGATCCACTTAAAGTGTTCTACTTGGATCATCTTCGATCGTTATGCGCTCGTGCTGAAACCGCAACTAGCCTAGTTGATGGGAGATCTTTAGATGAGCATGCTCATTTTGTGCGTCACCGTTTTTCTGAAAAAGAGAGACTCTTATGGGATCAAATAAACAGATTGCCGTGTTATGCTTGGAATCTTTGTGAAATTTATGATTTTACTTGTTGCTCTAAGAACCCTAAAAAACACCTCCCCTACCTATGTGAGTTTAATGATAATGAAATCTTATCTTCTTATGCAAAGGGTGTTTATAGTTACTACGATATCGAACAAACGGTAGAATTTGTTGCTTTTAAGGGTGCTTATGAAATTGCTTCTTTGATTGAAGAATATGATATTACTCTCTACGAATTTGAATTTTTTGACATACTTAAATATTGCTATGAAAACTATGCTCATAATGTCTATGTCAAAGAATTTATTGAAAGCATGACCGCTGCTTTGGAAGAAAATAATGATATGCATGAATCTATAGATAATTATGATTCCGATGATTTGATTGAAATATCCCTTGATGAACATGACGCTTGCTATTCTTGTGGCCATGATGCCAATATTTATGAAGATGAATTTGCTATAGTTCCTTATGTTAAACATGAGATCGTTGCTATTGCACCCATACTTGATAGTTCCTTCGATGAAAAGCATGATTGCAATGATGTTATTATAAATTCTATTAATGACAATTATGCTAATGATATGCAAAACCCTAAGCTTGGGGAAGCTTATTTTGCTATGCCCACTACTTGTTGCAATGATCATGATTGCGGTGATGCTTCTTACGATCTTGAAAACTTATTTAAGCCCCATGATATAAATGAGATTGATAATAATGTTTGCAATAATATTGAAAGTGGGTTTGGAAGAGTGTCAACTTTAGATCCCACATATTTGGAGAATGTTCAGTCTTATGATTTTTTTGATAAAAGTGGGTTTGGAGAGGTCATGACTTTAGTTAATGTTAATCCCACTATTTTGGAAGAGTCTCAACTTCGCATGCATGTGGATCGTGTTGAGAATATGTTATGTGATAGCTATACTGTTGAATTTGCTTATGATCCTACATGCAATTATTATGAGAGAGGAAAATATGGTTGTAGACATTTTCATGTTACTAAATTACCCCTCGTTACTTTGATATTGCTATTGTTTCTTTCTTCTTCCTCGCATATGCTAGATCTTGCTTGTCTTGATAATTTGTTTTCCTATAAAATGCGTATGCATAGGAAGTATGTTAGACTTAGATGTGATTTTCACATGTTATATGATGCTCTTTTGTGCTTCAAGTCCTGTCTTTCATGTGAGCATCATTGAATTCTCAAGCCTATCTTAATGGCTATAAAGAAAGAGCTTGTTGGGAGGCAACCCAATTTTATTTTCTTTGTTTTTTTGCTTCTATTTAGTAATAAATAATTCATCATTATACTGCTATGATTGTGGTTTTATGTTTTAATTAGTGTTTGTGCCAAGTAGAACCGTTGGGAAGACTTGGGTGAAGTCTTTGCGATCTTGCTGTAAAAAACAAAAACTTTTGTGCTCACGAGATTAGTTGCCATTTTTTTACTGGAGAGTGCTTTTAGGTTGATTATTTTTGCATATGATTAATAGACAAATTCCTCACGTCCAAAAATTTATTTCGGAATGTTTAGAGTTACAGAAGTATTCGAAAGTTACAGATTGCTACAGATTGTTCTGTTTTTGACAGATTCTGTTTTTCGTGTGTTGTTTGCTTATTTTGATGAATCTATGGATAGTATCGGGGGGTATGAACCATAGAGAAGTTGGAATACAGTAAGTTTAACATCAATATAAATAAAGAATGAGTTCATTACAGTACCTTAAAGTGGTGATTTGTTTTCTTATACTAACGGAGCTCATGAGATTTTCTATTGAGTTTTGTGTTGTGAAGTTTTCAAGTTTTTGGGTAAAGAATTGATGGATTTCAGAATAAAGAGTGGCAAGAGCCTAACCTTGGGGATGCCCAAGGCACCCCAATGTAAAATTCAAGGACAACCAAAATCCTAAGCTTGGGGATGCCCCGGGAAGGCATCCCCTCTTTCGTCTTCGTCTATCGGTAACTTTACTTGAGGCTATATTTTTATTCACCACATGATATGTGTTTTGCTTGGACCATCTTATATGATTTGAGTCTTTCATTTTTAGTTTACCACAATCATCCTTGCTGTACACACCTTTTGGGAGAGACGCACATGAATCGGAATTTATTAGAATACTCTATGTGCTTCACTTATATCTTTTGAGCTAGATAAATTCTGCTCTAGTGCTTCACTTATATCTTTTAGAGCACGGTGGTGGTTTTATTTTATAGAAATTATTGATATCTCATGCTTCGCTTATATTATTTTGAGAATCTTTTAGAACAGCATGGTAATTTTCTTTGGCTATAAAATTAGTCCTAATATGATGGGTATCCAAGATGGGTATAATAAAAACTTCCATATAGAGTGCATTGAATACTATGAGAAGTTTGATACTTGATGATTGTTTTGAGATATGAAGATGGTGATATTAGAGTTGTGCTAGTTGAGTAATTGTGAATTTGAGAAATACTTGAGTTGAGGTTTGCAAGTCCCGTAACATGCATGTATGGTAACCGTTGTGCAACAAATTTAAAGCATGAGGTATTTCTTTGATTGTCTTCCTTTGTGTGGAGGCCGGGATCGCGCGATGGTTAACTCCTACCAACCCTTCCCCTAGGAGCATGCGTGTAGTGCTTGGTTTTGATGACTTGTAGATTTTTGCAATAAGTATGTGAGTTCTTTATGACTAATGTTGAGTCCATGGATTATACGCACTCTCACCCTTCCACCATTGCTAGCCTCTCTAGTGCCGTGCAACTTTCGCTGGTACCATACACCCACCATATACCTTCCTCAAAACAGCCACCATACCTACCTATTATGGCATTTCCATAGCCATTCTTAGATATATTGCCATGCAACTTTCCACCGTTCCGTTTATTATGACACGCTCCATCATTGTCATATTGCCTTGCATGATCATGTAGTTGACATCGTATTTGTGGCGAAGCCACCACTCATAATTTTTCCATACATGTCACTCTTGATTCATTGCACATCCTGGTACACCGCATGAGGCATTGATGTAGAGTCATATTTTGTTCTAAGTATCGAGTTGTAATCCTTGAGTTGTAAAAGAAATAGAAGTGTAATGATCATCATCATTAGAGCATTGTCCCGTGTGAGGAAATAAAAAAAGGAGAAAAAAAGAAAGGCCAATGAAGTCAATGAAAAAAAGAGAGAAAAAAGAGAGAATGTGTCGTGGAATTGTCACGGCAGATGTCCTAGGGTAAGGACTTAGTCGCGAGGTCAACACATCTATGTGGTAGCTTGAGAGGGGTTGAGCGGAATCGAGAGACGCAATGCAAGACAAGGATTTAGACAGCTTCGGGCCCCGGGAAACATCATCCGGTAATAGCCCTACGTGCTGTTTGAGGCTAGATCTCATTATGATCCTCATGGTGTCGCCGGTAAACTGGCGATCCTTTAGTTGTGTCTAGCCCTAAAGAATATGGCGCCTCCAACTTGTGAGAACTTGTCCCTCTTTGGGGAGCCCTGCCCCTCCTTATATATGTTGAAGGGGCAGGTTACATGACTAGTCCTAGTAGGATTAGGATTAATCTATTACAAGGAGTCCTAGTCTTGCTTCCTTTGTAGGAGAATATTCCTTGTGCTTTTTTCATAAACCGGCCCACCATAACATGAACCGGCCTTCTGAGCCTTGGGCTTTGTCATCCGTGATCCGCCCGCCGGGTTACCAGTGAATCGCCAAGTGTAAACCGTCTCAAGTAAACCGCCAAGTCCGGCCGGGTTATACTTCCGGCCGGGTTACGCCGCGGGGTATATCCCAGGCAGAAGGGACAATGCTACTATCCTTTTTCCACACTTGTGCTTCAAAATAGCACCATCATCTTCATGATAGAGAGTCTCTTGTTTTGTCACTTTCATATACTAGTGGGAATTTTCATTATAGAACTTGGCTTGTATATTCCAACGATGGGCTTCCTCAAAATGCCCTAGGTCTTCCAGAGCAAGCAAGTTGGATGCACACCCACTTAGTTTCTTTTGTTGAGCTTTCATACATTTATAGCTCTAGTACATCCGTTGCATGGCAATCCCTACTCACTCACATTGATATTTATTGATGGGTATATCCATAGCAGATTAATACGCCTAGTTGATGTGAGCCATCTTCCTCCTTTTTGTCTTCTACACAACCACCACTCTATTCCACCTATAGTGCTATATCCATGGCTCACGCTCATGCATTGCGTGAAAGTTGAAAAAGTTTGAGAATACTAAAGTATGAAACAATTGCTTGGCTGAAACCGGGGTTGTGCATGATTTGAATATTTTGTGTGACGAAGATGGAGCATAGCCAAACTATATGATTTTGTAGGGATGAACTTTCTTTGGCCATGTTATTTTGAGAAGACATAATTGCTTTGTTAGTATGCTTGAAGTATTATTATTTTTATGTCAATATTGAACTTTTGTCTTGAATCTTTCGGATCTGAACAATCATGCCACAATAAATAAAATTGCATTGATAAATATCTTAGGCATCATTCCACATCAAAAATTCTGTTTTTATCATTTACCTACTCGAGGACGAGCAGGAATTAAGCTTGGGGATGCTGATACGTCTCCAACGTATCTATAACTTTTTATTGTTCCATGCTATTATATTATCTGTTTTGGATGTTTAATGGGCTTTAATATACACTTTTATATTATTTTTGGGACTAACCTATTAACCGGAGGCCCAGTGCCAGTTGCTGTTTTTTTTGCCTATTTTAGTGTTTCGCAGAAAAGGAATATCAAACGGAGTCCAAACGGAACGAAACCTTCGCGAGGATCTTTCTTGGAACAAACGCAATCCAGGAGGCTTGGAGCGGATGTCAAGGAAGCAACGAGGCGACCACGAGGAAGGAGGGCGTGCCCAGGGGGTAGGCATGCCCCCACCCTCGTGGGCCCCTCGTAGCTCCACCAACCTACTTATTTCTCCTATATATATTCTTATACCCTGAAAACATCCAGGAGAGCCACGAAACCACTTTTCCACCGCCACAATCTTCTGTACCTGTGAGATCCCATCTTGCGGCCTTTTCCGGCACTCCGCCGGAGGGGGATTCGATCATGGAGGGCTTCTACATCAACACCATAGCCTCTCCGATGATGTGTGAGTAGTTTACCACAGACCTTCGGGTCCATAGTTATTAGCTAGATGGCTTCTTCTCTGTCTTTGGTTCTCAATACAAAGTTCTCCTCGATGTTCTTGGAGATCTATTCGAAGTAATTCTTTTTGTGGTGTGTTTGTCGAGATCCGATGAATTGTGGGTTTATGATCAAGATTATCTATGAACAATATTTAGTTCTTCTCTGAATTCTTATATGCATGATTTAATATCTTTGCAAATATCTTTGAATTATCAGTTTGGTTTGGCCTACTAGATTGATCTTTCTTGCAATGGGAGAAGTGCTTAGCTTTGGGTTCAATCTTGTGGTGCTCGATCCCAGTGACAAAAAGGGAACCGACACATATTGTATTGTTGCCATCGAGGATAAAAAGATGGGGTTTATATCATATTGCTTGAGTTTATCCCTTTACACCATGTCATCTTGATCTTTCTTGACACGGACGTGATGCCTATGTTAATGATCATGCCTAGATATTCTCATAACTATGCGCTTTTCTATCAATTGCTCGGCAGTAATTTGTTCACCCACCGTAATATATGCTATCATGAGAGAAGCCACTAGTGAAACCTATGGCCGCCGGGTCTACTTTACATCATATAAGTTTCCGATCTACAATTCTAGTTTACTATTTATTTTGCAATCTTTATTTTCCAATCTATACAACAAAAACACCAAAAATACTTATCTTATTATCTTTATCAGATCTCACTTTTGCAAGTGGCCATGAAGGGATTGATAACCCCTTTATCGCGTTGGTTGCAAGGTTCTTGATTGTTTGTGCAGGTACTAGGCGACTTGTGTGTAGTCTCCTACTGGATTGATACCTTGGTTCTCAAAAACTGAGGGAAATACTTACGCTACTTTGCTGCATCACCATTTCCTCTTCAAGGGAAAACCAACGCATGCTCAAGAAGTATCAAGGCCCCGTCTGACTTCTTGTCCAACATGAAGGGAATAATAAACACTGTAGAGAAAAAGTTCCAGAACATAAAGTCTCATGACTGCCACGTGATTATGATGCAATTGCTTCCGGTTGCATTGAGGGGGCTTCTATCGGAAACGTTCGATTAGCCATTGTGAAGCTATGTGCATTCCACAATGCAATCTCTCAGAAGGTAATCGATCCAGAAATCCTACCAAGTTTGCGGAATAATTTGGTGCAATGTCTTGTCAGTTTCGAGTTGGTGTTCCCACCATCATTCCTCAATATCATGACGCACGTCCTAGTTCATCTAGTCAACGAGATTGCCATTATGGCTCCTGTATTTCTATACAATATGTTGCCCTTTGAGAGGTTAATGGGAGTCTTAAAGAAATATGCTCGTAATCATGCTAGGCCAGAAGAAAGCATCTCCATGGGCCATCATATATAGGAGGTCATTGGGTTATGTGTTGACTTTATTCCTAACCTTAAGAATATTGGTGTCCCTCAATCGTGGTATGAGGGGAGACTAACAGGAAAAGGCACGCTAGGAGCGGATTCAGTAATATGTAGGGACGGACATTGTTGGGCTCAAGCACACTACACAGTTCTACAGAATTCTGCCTTGGTGGCCCCGTATGGCACTAAACACAAGAATATTCTACGCTCCAAACACCCAGAGCAGTCTGACGACTGGATTACATGTGAACACATCAGGATTTTCTGCAGTTGGTTGCAAACACATCTCATGGGTAACAACATTGTTGGAGATGAGTTGTACTTGTTGGCCAGTACACCATCTTTGACTGTATTGACTTACCAAGGGCACGAGATAAATGGGAATACATTTTACACAATCGCACCAACCAAAACAATGGTGTCCTCTTTGATGTAGCAACGAACAGGGGAAAGGACACATATTATGGTTACATAATGGACATATGTGAACTTAACTATGGACATGATTTTAAGGTCCCTTTGTTTCGATGCAAATGGGTCAATCTATCAGGAGGCGGGGTACAGGTAGACCCGTAGTACGGAATGACAATAGTGTATCTCAACAATCTTGAGTACACAGACAAACCATTCTGTCGGTGTTCTGGTAACGGGGGTACCCAGACTTGCCTGCCTGCGGCCCACGGCATGGCACATCAGGCGGCCTGGTATGGCCCAACCTCTTCAGCAACCACTCAAGACCCTCGCAAGGGGCCGAGCCTCGCGAGGCGAACGACGCAATACATCCCCTGGGGCGGCCTCACTAGGCTGGCTCATGAGGATCGGAGATATCAAGGCAAGGGGTACCTCACGAGGTCTTCGTGACGTGAGCAGTGACGACCAAGGCCAGGCGGGCGCCAGCGGGCGCAGAGTGCCAGTTTCCTCTTTGGTGCTAAAGGAGCAGGTGCAGGCGAGGAGTCCCGAGGCGTCAGGCAAAGGTTTCCATATGGGTGCAACGAGACCAAGACTAGTAGGACGGCAGAGCGGAGGTCATCGCGGAGCCCACGGTGGCGTCACCACCAGAGCCTTTGGCACGCGAAGACCACCTTTTGTCAGGATAGCTTGTACTAGCTGCCCCCCTTCAAATTTGGCCGTTGTGGGATCCCTTCCCGCTCAATATTTGGGAGGAGGACCCGGCCCACTATAAATAGGACTAGCCACCACCATTGGGAGGGGGGATCTCGAGTTGATCAAATAGAAGGCCACACACCCACAAGCTCACTCGAGCACAAGAACACCTCTCCTCAGGAGGCTGTTCACCCCATGTACTAGTTCTTCCTCAGCCTATAAGGTAATCCACCACACCAAAGTGGATTAGGGTATTACACCACAACGGTGGCCCCAACCAGTATAAACCTTGTGCCCCTTGTTCTTCGGATCTGACGAGCTAGGCCTAGGGATCTGTGAGTAGACGAGCTAGGGCGGAAGGAAAGATCTTCGTGCGCACCCCAGAGTTCGAACCACAAGGGTTTGCCGGAACCCAACATCCGACATTTGGCGCGCCAGGTAGGGTTGTGCCGGAATTTCCTCCCCGTCTGTCCCGCTCTCCGTCTGCCAAGTTCCCATGGCAAGCGCCTCTCCTCCGACCAGCTTGGTGGGCGCGCGCGGCGGTGCTCCTGGACACCGGGCCTTCACCCCCGCCTTACGATGGGTGCAGTGGCCACCCAGGTTTAGGCCAGATCTGCCGCCCCGACGGCGGACCCGGTCGTCTTCCTCCAGGCTTACGAAGAGGCCATCTCGGCGGCCGGCGGCGACAACAAGGTCATGGCAAGTTGGCGCCCCATGGCGCTCACCGATGTACCGCGCGCCTGGTTTTCCAGCTTGCCAGAATCGTCCGTGGCATCATGGGAGGAGTTGCGCGACCTCTTCTTCGCGCGCTTCGGGGCACCGGCGCCCCACGTCGTCGCGGCCCTCCTCGGCGGCTCCCAAGCGCCACCCTCCGGCCGCCACATCAAGAAATTCTTTCGCCAGGCAGGCGATGCCTCCGTACGCCAGGGGGCTCCTCCTGGATTGGCGGCACCCAATACCGACCTCACCATTGACTCAGGGGACCACCCTGCTTCCATCGCGGGCTCAGGCGCGCTCCCGATGCTCTGCACCCCCACCATCTGCAACGTGGAAGTCACCAAGACCCTCGTTGACGGAGGGGCTGGCCTCGATGTGCTCTCAGTGGAGGCTTTCAGCTTGCTTCACGTGCCGCTCGAGCGGCTGCGCCCCACCAAGCCCTTCTCCGGAGTCAGCAGCGGTTCCACCAGCCCTCTGGGGCAGATCCGCCTCCCGGTCACCTTCGGCACCCGCGACAACTACCGCACCGAGCTGATCAACTTCGACATCGCCCGTATCGACCTCCTATACAACGCCATCCTTGGGTACCCCACGCTGGCTCGGTTCATGGCCGCGACCCATCCGACCTATAACCTCATGAAGATGCCGGGGAGCAGCGGTGTCCTCACCATGGCAGGAGACACCAAGGAAGCTCCGGTGGCCCTCAAGCGCGCCTTCCGGACCACTACAGCAACACATCCGACCAGTGAAGCCGCCCTTGGGACCGAGGGGGCTGCACCGGCAAAGAAGAAGAAAATTTTCTCCCAAGACCGAGCTGAGACGAAGCAGGTGCCGGTGGATGAAGACGAGCCGTGAAGTGTCGCCTTCACCATAGGTGCTGGCCTTCCCCCGGCTTAAGAAGAGCGCTGGTTGGATTCCTACGCCCAAACAAGGATGTGTTCGTGTGGGAACCCAAGGACCTAGCAGGAGTCCCGAGGGAGGTGATTGAGCATCACCTGAACGTATGCCCCAATACGCGCCCCGTAAAGCAGAAGGCCCGGTGCCAATATACGGAGAAGCATCCCTTCATCGTGCAAGAGACTCGTAAGCTCGAAGCGGCGGGTGTCATCCGCGAGGTCCAGTACCCGGAGTGGCTGACAAACCCCGTCGTCGTACCCAAGAAAGGCGGAAAAGAGCGCATGTGTGTCAACTTCACCAACCTCAACAAAGCTTGCCCGCAAGACCCGTTTCCTCTGCCCTGCATCGACCAGATCGTCGACTCCACCGCCGAGTGCGACCTATTGTGCTTTCTTGATGCCTTCTCAGGTTACCACCAGATCAAGATGGCGTTGCAAGACGTCGAGAAGACTGCCTTCCTCACCATGTGCGGAGTATACTGCTACACCTGCATGCTGTTCGGATTGCAGAATGTGGGAGCAACCTTTCAATGATTGATGCATATCGCACCGGGGAAACAGCTCAAGAGGAACGCTGAGGCATATGTTGATGACATCATGGTAAAATATCAGGAGGCCACAACCCTTATCACAGATCTGGAAGAAACCTTCGCCAACCTGTGCAAGGTAGACATGCGGCTCAACCAAGAAAAGTGCGTGTTCGGTGTCCCATCAGGCAAGCTTCTGGGCTTCCTGGTGTCACACTGAGGGATCGAGGCAAACCCCGAGAAGGTCTAGGCCATAGAAAAGATGAGTCCGCCTAAGAACCTCAAGGAGATGCAGAAGCTGGCCGGTTGTGTAACATCGCTCGGGTGTTTCATCTCCAAGCTAGGGGAGAGAGCCCTCCCTTTCTTCAAGCTGATGAAAAGGAAGGGCCTGCTTGAGTGGACCCCTGAGGGTGATGCGGCGTTCGAAGACCTCAAGTGATACCTCACCAACCCACCAGTAATGGTGGCACCCAAACCTCAAGAACCACTGGTGCTCTACCTGGCCGCTACACCACATTCAACCAGTGCAGCGTTGGTGGCTGTCCGAGAGGAGCGCCAAGATAAGGCCTTACAGCCCGAGGGCGGTACTCCCGAGGCCCTCGCAGGGCCGGCGGGCGACCACATCCTGCAAGACGACTCTCTTGAGGCAGCGGCCTCCCCATCTGGTGGCTAAGCCCTTGGAGCCCCTTTACCCAGTCAGACTGCACAACCACAGGCGAGCCAGGACCTCACCACGTCGAGCACCCAGTATACTTCGTCAGCACGATGCTCCGTGATGCCCAGGCGCGCTATCCCATGCCGCAGAATCTTCTACTTGCACTCCTCGTCGCTTCGCGTAAGCTGCGCCACTACTTCCAAGGCCACCCCATCAAGGTCGTCTCTGCCAATGCTCTGGAGAGGGTACTCCATATCCCAAACACGGTAGGAAGGGTCACGGAATGGAATATAGAGCTGCAGGTGTTCCAGCTAGAATTCAGCACAACCAGAGTCATCAAAGGAGCCGCACTTGCTGACTTTGTGGCAGAATGGACCGACCCCCCAGAGCCCGAAGGAAGCCAAAGCCGGTCCCTCTCACCGGGAAGCGAAGTGCCGGATGGCTAGGTCATGTACTTCGATGGCGCGTTCGCCCGCTAGGGTGCGGGGGCTGGGGCTGTGCTCATCTCGCCCACTCAAGACAAGCTCTACTACGCCATGCAGCTCTGCTTTCAGCCAGGCGATAAGGTCTCCAACAACATCGCGGAGTACAAGGGCCTCATTGCTGGTCTCAAGGCTATGATGGCCCTAGGGGTGAAACGCCTTGTCATCAGGGGCGACTCACAGCTCCTCGTCAACTTCTCCAACAAGGTGTACGAGCCAAAGGATGAGCATATGGAGGCATACCTCGCAGAGGTACGCAAACTGGAGAAGCAGTTCTTGGGCCTGGAGTTGGAGCATCTGTCCCATGGCACTAATAAGGAAGCCGGGGACATCGCCAAGAGAGCGTCTAGGCGCCTGCCCTAAGAGCCGGGCGTCTTCGAGGAGAGGCTCCTCAGGCCCTCGGCGTCGCCCCCGCGAGAAGGGCCGGCGAAGCCTCAAGAGGAACTCCCCCAACCACCGACCTCGAGAGCCCCCGCCTGCGGCCCGGCCTCAGGAGCCCACTTGCTCCTGACGCTCGAGCCTCAGGAGGGATGCTGGGCCAAGGAACTCAAGGTATACCTGGTGCGAGGAGCGCTGCTAGAAAAGGAGGAGGATGCCGAACGCGTGGCCCGACAGGCTACGACATACTGCATCAAAGACGGTGAGCTTTACATGAAGCGACCGAATGATGTTTCTTTGCGATGCATCTCCAGGAAGCAGGGAGGCGAGCTGCTAGCTAACATCCACACCGGGGACTGCGAGCATCACTCATTGTCGCGCACCTTGGTCGGCAAGGCATTCCGTAGTGGTTTTTACTGGCCCACGGCGTTCAACGATGCCGCCGAGCTGGTGAAATCTTGCGAGGCTTGCCAGTTCCATGCCAAGCAGATCCACCAACCGGCTTAGGGCCTCCAAACCATCCCGCTCTCCTGGCCGTTTGCAGTCTGGGGGCTAGACATCCTGGGCCCTGTCCCTCGAGCACCCAGGGCTACCGATACCGCTACGTCGCCGTCGACAAATTTACCAAATAGGCGAAGGTGGAAGCTGTCCGAACCATCCCAGCTGGCTCCGCAGTCAAGTTCATCAAGGGCCTCGTAAACCGGTTCGGGGGCCCCAACCGCATCATCACCGACAATGGCTCACAGTTCACTAGCAACCTTTTCAAGACATATTGTGCTAACCTTGGAATGCAGATTTGCTACGCTTCTGTAGCACACCCTAGAAGCAATGGCTAGGCCGAGTGCGCCTGAGAAGACTAGGCTCCGTGCCTGCGACGAACAAGGCCCTACGCCTGAGAAGACTAGGCTCCGTGCCTGCGAGGAACAAGACCCTGCGCCTGAGAAGACTAGGCTCCGTGCCTGCGAGGAACAAGGCCCGGCGCCTGAGAAGTCTAGGCTCCGTGCCTGCCAGGAACAAGGCCCCGCGCCTAAGAAGACTAGGCTCCGTGCCTGCGAGGAACAAGGCCCTGCGCCTGAGAAGACTAGGCTCCATGCCTGTGAGGAACAAGGCCCTGCGCCTAAGAAGACTAGGCTCCGTGCCTGCGAGGAACAAGGCCCTGCGCCTGAGAAGACTAGGCTCCGTGCCTGCGAGGAACAAGGCCCTGCGCCTGAGAAGACTAGGCTCCATGCCTGCGAGGAACAAGGCCCTGCGCCCGAGAAGACTAGGAACCGTGCCTGCGAGGAACAGGGCCCTACACCTGAGAAGACTAGGCTCCGTGCCTGCGAGGAACAAGGCCCTGCGCCTGAGAAGCCAAGGCCCAGTGCCTGTGAAGCAAGGCTCACGCCTGTGAAGATATCCACTCGTGACACTCTCATGTAATAATGAGTGGGCCTGTACACGCCCCGGAGTCACCGGAGAGCAGCTCTCGGGCCTCGCGGGCTCCCTCCCACGTCCTAGTGGCAACACTTAGCTCCGCGCCGATGAGAAGACTAGATTAGGTGCCAGACGCGGCTGTTCATTTGCTTTCTGGAGTTGGCTTGCCCCTTCCTTCTTTTTAATGGATTCCGAAAGTTCTGGTGTTCCCCAATTGCTCAGTTTAATTTCCCTCTATGGTCCTTCCCTCAGTTTTTGGGCTTGCCCAGGGAGAGCGGCAGTTGCCCGGCGCTCTCCCTAGCGCGCCTCCCTTAGGCTTCATGATGTGCCCATGCCAGGGCTCGTGATTGGCACACCCCCCTCCTTATGTCCGTGCCCCACGGGTACCGCGACAAGGAGCGTCAGACCATGCTCGACCCACGTTAGGGACCTCAGATGGTAAAGGATAATAATCGCCTAACGAGTTTTTGCAGCCTCACAAAGGGTCAGAGATGAGGGCAATTCCGAGTGCGTCAAGATTAGTCTCCTCACCCTAAGAGTGCATAACACACAGATCACGCAGTGATGGACATGGACGCTAAACATGGCGGTAAGCATCATAAAAACACGATTCATGACATGCCCTTCCAGGGCTCCATATTTGTTTGCTTGAATGATGCAGGAAGAAAGAAAGATCAAGAACAGGCGGTGACGACCCTCGAGGCGCGGCTACTCACGAGGACCTGCTCCCCGAGCTCAGTCGGAACCTTCCTCACGCTTCACCCGGGCATGGTGACGAGACGATCCAGCGCCACACTCAAGGCGGGCGCGGCAGCTGGTCGTAACCACCGCTGCTGGAGCTACCACTGAAGGAGGAGCTACCGTAGCTGGATGAGCTGCGACCATCACCCAAGCCAAGCACCTCGCCACCACCGTTGTCCTCGGGGCAGCACTCGGCGCGGCGCCCGTCTTCCCCAAACACCCTCACGAAGAGGTTTGAGTCATCATCATACCTGAAATGAAGGGTGCACCGTCTACCAGCCACGCGCGCGGGCGAACATCTGCCAGCCACGATCCAGACCTCCACCGCAACCCATGAAGCACTGCTGCAGCAACCATCCACCTGCAGCCAAAAGCCGCCGCAGCTCGCGGCAAGGAGTTCGCTGGCTAGGGAGCGCGGGAGCTGGAGCCGCATACCGACTGGGCTCTCTGACCACACGGCGAACTCCAGTGTCACCCCCACTATGTGGGAGCGCGGCCGAGGAGGCCTGGAAACCCCGAAGCGCCTCCCCTCATTCACAGGACCACCAACGCCACGGTGATCTCCACCGCTCAAGGAACCACCGCCGCGGTTACCGAGGGCGGCTACGGGCGCTGTGGGGGTCCGCCCATGCCCGCTAGCAGCCCCGACAGGAGTCACGGCACACTTGCGGGGACGGCCTTATCCCCTCTTAGCTGGTGGTGAGCCGGGCCCCTCCTGCCTGGCCTTCTCCTTCTCTGCGGATGAAAGCTTCCTGGTCGGTGCCATGAGCAGCTCGGCTAGGCAAGGAGCAAGGAAGAAGAAGAAGCGAGAGAAACGAAGGAAGAAGATGGGCAGCGAGGACCCCGCCTGCCACCTTATTTATAGCCAAGAGAAGGCCAACCGCCGGCCTCCATAATCGCATGTAATGATGGTCTTTTGTGCATGCAGGGACTTGTCAAGTCGCGTAGTCACCGAGGCTGCGTGGGGAAGTGGAGACGTTCATGTCCAATCAATTGCCACGCGTCAATCAAGGCCGCATGTTTTGGGGTCCACGGCACTCCGCACTTGACCCTTGGCTTCGCCGCGAAGCCAAGCCCGAGCGCACCTTGGACCTGGGGGCTACTGTCGGCGTTCTGGGAACGGGGGTACCCAGACTTGCCTGCCTGCGGCCCAGGGTGTGGCTCATCAGGCGCCCTGGTATGACCCAACCTCTTTAGCAACCACTCAAGACCCTCGCGAGGTGAACGACACAAGACATCCCTTGGGGTGGCCTCACTAGGCTGGCTCATGAGAATCAGAGATATCAAGACAAGGGGTACCTCACGAGGTCTTCGTGACGTGAGCAGTGACGACCAAGGCTAGGCAGGCGCCAGCGGGCGGAGAGTGCCAGTTTCCTCTTTGGTGCTAAAGGAGCAGGTGCAAGCGAGGAGTCCCGAGGCGTCATGCAAAGGTTTCCATATCGGTGCAATGAGACCAAGACCAGCAGGACGACATAGCGGAGGTCATCGCGGAGCCCACGGCGGCGTCATCACCAGAGCCTTTGGCAGGCGAAGACCACCTTTTGTCAGGATAGCTTGTACTAGCTGTCCCCCTTCAAATTTGGCCGTTGTGGGATCCCTTCCCGCTCAATATTTGGGAGGAGGACCCGGGCCACTATAAATAGGACTAGCCACCACCATTGGGAGGGGGGATTTGGAGTTGATCAGATAGAAGGCCACACACCCACAAGCTCACTCGAGCACAAGAACACCTCTCCTCAGGAGGCTGTTCACCCCATGTACTAGTTCTTTCTCAGCCTACAAGGCAATCCACCACACCACACTAGATTAGGGTATTACACCACAACGGTGGCCCGAACCAGTATAAACCTTGTGTTCCTTGTTCTTCAGATCTGACGAGCTAGGCCTAGGGATCGGCGAGTAGACGAGCTAGGGCGGAAGGAAAGATCTTTGTGTGCACCCCAGAGTTCGAACCACAAGGGTTTTGCTGGAACCCAAGATCCGACACATTCTTCCTAGCAAATGATGTGCCGCAGGTTTTCTATGTGAAGGACATGTCTAGCAAACTGAGAAAACAAAAAGATAAGGAAGCAAATACATCATACGATGAGCCAAAGAGCCACATAGTTCTTTCGGGGAACACAAAGAGTTGTGGGTGGTGATCGGCATACTACTTACCACCAACGTCTTATTTTGATTCGGTGGCATTGTAAGATGAAGCGGCCCGGACCAACCTTACATGTCCACATAGATGAGACCGGTTCCACCGACAAACATGGAACTTGTTTTGCATAAAGGTGGCTGGCGGGTGTCTGTTTCTCCTACTTTAGTTGAATAGAATTTGACTGCGGCCGGTCCTTGTTGAAGGTTCAAACAACAAACTTGATAAATCACTGTTGTGGTTTTGTGCTGTAGGTAAGAACGGTTCTTGCTAGAAGCCCGTAGCAGCCACGTAAAACTTGCAACAACAAAGTAGAGGACGTCTAACTTGTATTTGCAGGGCATGTTGTGATGTGATATGGTCAAGACGTGATGAGTTATACGTTATTGTATGAGATGATCATGTTTTGTAAATTATCATCAATCGGCAGGAGCCTTATGCTTGTCTCTTTATTGTATGAAATGCAAGCGCCATGTAATTTCTTTACTTTATCTCTCTGAGTTAGCAATAGTCGTAGAAGCAATAGTTGGTGAGACGACCATGATGCTACGATGGAGATCAAGGTGTCGAGCCGGTGACGATGGGGATCATGATGATGCTTTGAAGATGGAGATCAAAAGCACAAGTTGATGATGGCCATATCATTTCACATATTTTGATTGCATGTGATGTTTATCTTTTATGCATTTTATTTTTCTTAGATCGGCGGTAGCATTATAAGATGATCCCTTCACTAAAGTTCAAGATAATAGTGTTCTCCCCGAGTATGCACCATTGCTATAGTTCATCGTTTCGAGACACCACATGATGATCGGGTATGATAGACTCTACGTTCACATACAACGGGCGTAAGAAAGTTCTACACATGCGGAATACTTGGGTTAAACTTGACGAGCCTAGCATGTACAGACATGGCCTCAGAACACTGGAGACCAAAAGGTCGAACATGAGTCATATAGTAGATATGATCAACATAGAGATGTTCACCATTGATGATTACTCCATCTCACGTGATGATCGGACATGGTTTAGTTGATTTGGATCATGTATCACTAGTACAACGAGGTGCTATACAAATGGTTTTTAACCCCTTTCCGCGACAGCATTTCGAACCGTCACCTAGTGAGTGTGGGCGATAGGGGGGTCCTTCCCACACGACACAGAAACCGTCAGGGATATGCCCTCCTCGCACACACGCTCGGCAAAATGAGGTTGTGTGAGACTGGGGAGCGACCAAATACGGTTATACGTAAAATAGTGGTAAAAAAAATACAATTATACAGGCGAAATCATTTCTGTTCGTAAGTACATCCCACACAACCAGTCCCCACTAAACGTTTCCGTTTGTATATACATCCCACGCAGTCGCTCCAAGGAAAATGTTTCTGTTCGCAGGTACAACACACGTGATTTTCCCCATTAAATCGTTTGTGATAGTGTTTCCATTACACACGGTATTAACAATTTTATCATTTGCCTTATTGAATGCATCACACACGATGCGTAGAAGAAACTGTGTGGCAAAGGCTGTCCATCATACATAGTTTTTATGTGGTAAACGTTTGCGCCAGGTGGCCTAACGCCAACTATTTTAAGAGGATGTCGTGCGTGATTGTTCATTAATCTAACACAGTTTATTCCTAGAAACTGTGTGCATTATTGAATGCATCACACACGGTGTTTTCTCAATAATAGTTTGCAATAGAAAAACCCAATTAGCAGGCTAATTATCCTATTATTAATAATCCATTTATTAATCTAATTGACATTTCATATTAAGTAGGCAATATATTTCATTTTCATAATTGAAATACATCATAGTACAACATCATATAGCTTCAACACTCAGCTACCCCATTACACAACTGCACCAGCACCAAGTTTCACATGCAACATCTATAACCTTTCGAAATTAGCATCATAGACGGTACATAGATAGATGTATCTCATCTCGAAAACTGCTGAAGCAGAAGGCGAATATTGAGCCTTCATCGATGTTGAAGGTCTTTGCAACTTTAGGCCAGTGTCTGTGGATGATTGACCGTCCATCCTTCGTCCTCTTCAGGAACACTTCGATGTTGAACCGTGGGTGTTGTATGAATACCTTCCTCGCCGCTTGACCATATAGGTGGTTTGAGAGGTAATCATCAGTGAACTGCTTTGGAAAGGCCTGAAAACAAGGATGTGCATAAATATCTTCTCTATATTGGAAATGGGGCAAAGGAACAAAAAAGGCAAGGTATAATAGTTAGTACCATCTTGTAGTGAACTGATGTCCTCTTCATTGTGCAGACAAAGATCTTGTTGTTTTTTGTCACTAATTTCTCTATCCCAACAATCTTTCCAAGTTTCTTGACTTGACTGATATTCATGGACAACTCATTTCCCCATATGCAAAAAGGGTCAAATAGTGGGTCAAAACCTCTGATAGCAGGACCTACATGTGCATGTCCAAATTGTTAAAAACCTAAATATTAGAATGGTTCCTGCAATTGCACAATAATGTGCTATTATACATAGGACCATGCATGTGCAAACCTCGATTGTAAACCTCAGTGCTTCCCATTGTTTCCCTGCAACACATATAAGGTAGATAGTCATCGGGTTAAGTGAGGGTTCGCATGCTATCAGGAAAATATGTTGATGAAAAATAAGCACATTGCAGATTCATCAGATTAATTCAAGCCACATGGAAAACCCCTTTATCCAAACCAAGCATGATTAAGAACTAGGAAATATAGCACTTGTATATGTTTCTCATGTATTAGGTGCAGCCAAATTCGATTTATTCCTCACATGCACAACAATACAAAATTCTACCCACGAAAATTGGACATCGCATTGCAGAATTGAACCAAGCAGTTAACTAAACACCACAACAAATGAACCAAACATTAACTGAACACCACATTACACAATATAACATACTCCTAATAGAAGATCAGACAGTTAACCAAACCAATCATGCTTAACAACTTAGAAATATAGCAATTGTATTTGTTTCTCATGTATTTACTACAGCCAAATTCAATTTATTTCTTCGCATGGTATACAATAACAGAATGCACCCACAACAATTAAACATCGCATTGCAGAATTGAACTAAACAGTTAACTAAACACCACAACAAATGAACCAAACGTTAACTGAGCACCACATTGCATAATATAACATACTCCAAATAGAAGATCAGACAGTTAACCAAACCAATCATGCTTAACAACTTGAAAATATAGCAATTGTATTTGTTTCTCATGTATTTAGTACAACCAAATTCGATTTACTTCTCACATGGTATACAATAACAGAATGCACCCACAACTATTGAACATCGCATTGCAGAATTGAACCAAACAGTTAACTAAACACCACAACACAAATGAACCAAACATTAACTGAGCACCACATTGCACAATATATAACCAAACAAAGAATGCTTGACAACTTGGAAATATAGCAATTGTATTTGTTTGTCATGTATTTTTTAAAGATAAACTCAATTTATCTCACATGGAAGACAATACAAAATTGCAGCCTGAAGAATTGAACATCACATTTGCAGAATTGAACCAAACTGTTAACTGAAGATGACAACTAATTAACCAAACAATAAATAAGTGAGTACCACACTGCATGACAGATAGAACATATACACTAGAGCAACAAATCGCATGGTAAAATTAGATAGCACAATTCACTAGAATTTGTTAAGGAAAGGCAGGAGCAGCACACACAACGGGTAAACCGAGCATGCTTAACCGGCGTAGCTAGCAAATGGCGAGGTGCTCCTCCAAGATCTAGGGCTCGGCACGAATGGCAGCCATCGCGACCTCATCCGCGCGTGCGTCCGTGATTTGCTTCTCCACTGCCAAATGCTCCTTGAGATCCTCGCTATACTGCGTGCACCATGGCTAAGGGTGGCACTTATTTGGTGGAGGGGTTGGTGATTTGGCTGGAAGGTGTCGCGCCAGCGATCGGGGCATATGGGATGTGGAAGGAGGAAGAGGAGGATGGGGGTCGGGTGTGGATTCCCTCCCTAGATAGATGAGATCGAGCAGCGTGAAGGAGGGTCGCCGGCGAGGAGGCGGCGTTGCAAGCAAGGAGTGAAGGTTTCAACTTGGAAACGAAGGCGGAAAAAGGGGAAATGTGGCTTTTGATAAGGGGGAGGGGGCGGGGAGGTACATATTTCTGCGGAAGCCAAAACTTTGGAATCTCTTCAGCGAAAAAACGGGCGCACAAAGTGTCATCAGATACGGTCCCTTACTCAGAATGTTGTACGATATGCGAACATCACAAACGATTCAGATAGCTTAACCAGTGTGTTATGAGTTTGAACGTCAAAAAATTTGGTTCGAATTTGCCTGGTTACAGTGGTCATCCACGTCAATGCATAATTTGGGTATACAAAGGAGACTACAACACACCCACACTTCTTAATCGAGTAAGTTCAGCAATTAAACAAAGCTAGCTGACCTAAACATTACTCTAGCAAATTAAAGACCGGCGCTCTTAATTAAACAAAACAAAGAGTACTACTACGGCTGGTGCTCATCAATCTCCGCCGCCGCCTCCATGTCCAGCTCGCGCCCGAAGGTCTCCTGGGGAAGGGGCTCCATGGCTTCAATCGCACCATACTCGGCAAGCATCTCGCCATCCGCGTCCGCCATATGTCAGGCCCAAGATGCGATTCTATCCCGATCACCTGACACATACGTGATTGTGGCACAACCGCATTTCAGGCTCTTAGCAAGATGGATATCATTACATCGTACCATTACATACATACATGGGGGATACAACAATTCATACAAGTCACACGAATACAACACCATCAATACAAGGCATCCGACTACGGATGCAAACATGAAAAGCACAACGACATCCATCTGCTATCCCAGGCTGCCGACCCGGAACCTAACCCAAGACTGAAAAAGAAGAAGAATGAAGGAACTCCAACAAAAGAACATCGCTCTCACGTCAAGTCATCGGAAACCTGCACCTGCAACTGTTGTTGTAGTATCTGTGAGCCACGAGGACTCAACAATCCCATGACCATGGGTAACAAGACTAGCAAAGCTTAATGGGTAGGAAGAGGTAAAGTGGTGAGGTGGCAGCAGCGGCTAAGCAATATATGGTGGCTAACTTACGAGTACAAGAATAAGATGGGCATCTACGCAAACGGTTGCAAAATAGTAGTGATCGCTAAAGATCCTGAACTACCTACAAATCAAACATAACCCCACCGTGTTCTCTTCTCAAAATGAAAAGAGGCAGTCACGGTTACTCACACAGTTGTGTGTTTTACTTCGGATCCTCTGTCAAGTTTTCTACAACCGGACATTAACAAATTCCAATCTGCCACATAACCGTGGGCACGGCTTTCGAAAGATCATAACCCTGCAGGGGTGTCCCAACTTAGCCCATCACAAGCTCTCACGATCAGCAGAAGTAATAATAATATTACCCCTTATCTTAGGGCAGGCCCGATCAGACTCAGAATTCCCGGTGCACAAGACATTTCGACAATGGTAAAACAAATCCAGCAAGACCTCCCGGCGTGCCGACACCCTGATAGTAGCCACGCGTATCTTGTCTCAGGCCACCACCGGATGGGACAAGCTACGAGTAAAACCAGCCCTCGGGTTTCCCCCAGGTGGCCCCGCAGGTTGCCTGTTTGGGACCAACACCATCAGCACTGCCCCCCTGCTATGTAGAAAAGAATCCTCGAGGGCGCGACCCCCTATGCAAATTTAATATTTTAATTAAGTTGTTATTATGAGGCAAATTAAAACCAATGTTGGGCCTTGCTGGAGGAGATTTATTCAAAGACGAAGTGTCAAGGGGTCCCCATATACCCAACCGTGTAAGGAACGCAAAATCAAGGAACATAACGCCGGTTTATCGGCTCCTAAGGTGGCATGAGTGGAACAAAACACCGAGCAAAAGGCCAAGCCTTCCACCCATTGCCAAGTATATAGGTGTGTTAATTTATATAAGATATATTGTGATATTCCAACAACAAGATCAGACATGGATCAATCTTCATCTTCACCTGCAACTAACAATGCTATAAGAGGGGCTGAGCAAGTGGATAACATAGCCAAATAACGGTTTGCTAGGAATGTGTCAAGGTTAGAGGTTTCATGGCAACAAGGAGAGGGGCTGACAATAAATGATGGGTAGCGCGACATATAACGATAGCATCGAGACAACTAAGCATGGCAATGATAGTAAAGGTATCCAAGGTGATGGTCATCTTGCCTGAGATCCCGC
This sequence comes from Secale cereale, assembly GCA_902687465.1. Classification (NCBI taxonomy): domain Eukaryota; kingdom Viridiplantae; phylum Streptophyta; class Magnoliopsida; order Poales; family Poaceae; genus Secale; species Secale cereale. The sequence continues at coordinate 595,951,743 of LR738714.1, forward strand.
AAGGAAGAAGAATGAGTCCATGAAGAAGACGAAGAAGAAGCCTTGAAGACGAAGCACGAGTAGTCGAACGGATCCCCATGATCGCAACAGAAAAGAACTAGCGAGAGGAAAGTACACAACACGGTAAACACCCAACACAAGAGCATGACAAGATGCTCAACTAAGTATTATGCAAGACAAACTATATGATGCATTTCATGGCAAGGGATGAAGCACAGAAGAACAACACAAACCAACAAGTTTAAATGAGGTTGGAACCAACATATAACAACCCAGGTAAGTCCTCATATGCACGTTTTGAAAATTGGTCCAGATCTGAACAAACCTTAAGTTAAAGTTGTTAAACTGCAATTTAACATGCACCATGATGATCTACATGAAATTCTAGTCAAGTTTCATATAAAGTTTGTTTAATTCGGAGCTACGGCCTAGAAGATATGAGCAAAACAAGACAAGCATGGACATGTAGTAGACATAGCATACATCAAACAACTCCATTGGAGCAACTCCATAGGAGGCATGGATCGATAACAACAAGCTTCACCATATTGATCATGCTGATAAAAATCTGACAGGTAATTTTATAGCAACTTGAGAGCAAGAAATAAATAAGCTACAGCTGGCCATATAAGCAAACAAGGGCATGGATGGATAGACAATAATAGGGACAACAAGGAATGAACATTTGACATACTAAAACATGCAAAGACAAACACATCAATACCAATGAGCAAGTGAAATCAGCATCTCATAACAAGTTTTAGCACTTAACAGCCAAATGCACTTTTGCAACAGAGATTAACATGGCAATATGGCACCTAACATGAATGCAACAGCAACCAGCATGTAGAGCACATCACCATGAACATTTTGACATATCACACACTCCATTTGGACCAACATGCGCAAAGTTACAAGCATCACAAGTATGCAACAAAATTACCGATAACAACAGTTTTAAACATATAGCACTCTTGCAACGATGATTAGGGCATCAAGATGAACTCAAACAAGCATGCCACAATGGAACAAAATGAAGAGCATATCACCACGATCATTTTGACATATTATATGCACAATTTGGATAAGCACACAAAAAGTTATAGCAATGCAAAGGTGCCAACATTTTTACACAGAACTGGGGACTTAGCCATATTTAAAGGAAAAACAGTCGAGCGCGGAATTGTTAAAGAGCGCTCAGGGCGAGGGATAGGCGAAGGCTCACCGTGGGCCTTGGGCCAGAAGCGAAGGAGGAGGGAGGCAGATGCGGGCCGGGTGGCTGGGCCTCGGATCTGGGCTGCGGCAGGAGGTGGCAGGCCGAAGGGGCAGAGCAAACGGGCTGCCGGCTGGGCCGTGGAGGCCGACGCGGGGGGAAGGCGAGGCAGGCCGAGGTGGGCCGCTGGGGAGGCGCGCGGCCCACGAGCAGCGCGGCCCACGTGGCCGAGGCGAGCCGGCGCGCGTCGTGTTCGTCCTCCTCGGCCGAGCGAAGCAGGGCGCGGCGGCGGCTCGTCGCCGGCGAGGGAAGGGGCGGCGAGGCCGATCCGGCGAGGGAGGCCCGGGGTGTCACAGCCCTAGCTTTAGCTTTGCTTGTGGACTAGTCTTGGTTGTTGCATCATGTCTAGATTCTTTTGAAACCTGAAATGGGGATGATTAAACCCTATTACCAAATCAAAGCAATTAGGTTTAACCTAAAATGTTTTCCAATGACCAAAATGCCTTCATCAATGTTTGATAATTTTGGCAAGGCTTTGAGTCCAAACCAAAAATAGTGAACATTTTTGTGGAATATTTTGGGCACTGATTTAAATCATACCATATTTGCATTTGGGCATTTAAATTTTATATATTATTTTCAATGTCCAAATATTCATGAACTGAAATGTTGGCTGTTGGAAATAATCCAAACAGTGGCCACAACTAGTCTCATGATTTTTGAAAATGCTCTAGCATTTTTATTAAAGCCAAAATAATTACAGAAAATAGAAAACAGAAATTAAAATAGAAAATTGAGAGAGATAGGAAACTACCTGGACCACTTACCTGCCACAGCCAACGGCCCAGCTAGACGGCCCAGCCCACCAGGGGCAAGGGCGTCTTCAACCTCCTGCCAGGAGGATAGGCAGGTGCGTGGCGACGGCACGCGCGCCAGCCTCCACCTCCTGCTTGCCGCGAGCCACGTCGACGCCGCGGATGACCACCCCACTGCCGTCCGGATCGAGCTGACCTCTCACTCGCCCCCTTCCTCCCTCCCTCGTCTCTCCCGAACGCTGCCCGACGCGCCCGTGAGCACGCCACCACCGTAGCTGCGTCCACCGCCACTCCCCCGCCTCTCCGACGCGCCCCCGAGCTCCGCCGTACCTTCCTCATCCCCTCCGTCAACCCATGCGACCGCGGGAGCCCTACAGCGTCGTCCCCGACCTCTTCTTCCTCCTCCGGCCACTGAGATCGCCGGTGACCATACGCCGTCCCTGATGACTCCCTGAGCTTGCTGAGCTCCGCATCAACTCCGCTGTGAGCATCTCGTCGTTTCCCCTCTCCTCTATTCCCCGTTTGCATGCTGTAGCCACACCAACCACCGGACCCGAGAGCTCACCGCCGCCATGGTTCTTCACGCCGCGGCCAGGGCCACCCTAGCTCGCAGCTGAGCGCGTCACCGTGTTGGCTGAACTCCCAGGAGCACGCAACACCCACCAGCTCCTCCCCTAGAGCACCGTGGCCTTGTGTCCTTCAACGTCCGAACGCCGGCCGCTGCCATGAGCTCAACTCCGGCGAGCCCGCTCCACCCCAGCTCCTCCCGCTTGCACCATTCGACGCGGACGAGTCTCCTCATTCCGTAGATGGCCTCGGCCTTCGATTTGGTCGTCGTGGGACGAAACCCGAGCCTCTCCGGCGAGACACCGCCGCGGAATGAGGTCGCCGGCGACTAATCGCCGGCAGTGCTGACTTGGCAAGTCATTAGCCACTAATGACGCCCTAACTAACCCCCTAGAGCCACTGCCATGTGGGCCCCTGTACCAATTTAGGTTAGTTTTATTTTCTGTTAGATTAATTCATAAACAGTGGGACCCACCCGTGAGCATTGACTCTGCTGACGTGCTGTTGACCTGACCCCACCTGTCGGTGACCCACACAGCACTGCGTGACTGACCAATGGACCCCACTGGTCAGGTTTGACCCGGGGCAGCCCTTTGACCCTGCTGACATCAGCATGAGGTCATGCTGATGCAGTATATGTTTTCTGAGATTTTAAATAAATCAGAAATGATTTATTTATTTCAGAAAAAAGCTAAAACTCCTAAAATTCATATAAAATCAACCGTAGCTCAGATGAAAATAATTTATATATGAAAAATGATCAGAAAAATCCAATCTATCCATCTGAACTTGTTTCATGCATGTTAGAACAGCTTATGGCTACTGTTTAGGACAAATGAAATGAATGGCATTTAAATAACTACATGTGGAGTTTGAATTTGAACCTTGGGTTCAAACCAACTTCATTTAATTGTGTTGCTAGTTGCATTAGCTCAATAAACATCATATTGGCATGTCACATTCATGCATCATATTGTTGCATTGCATTGATTGTGTTCCTTCTGTGTTGCCGGCGTTTGCCCCCTCTCAGTAGACGTTGTTCCGACGATGAGATCGATGACACCGCTGAAGACATAGTGCTATCTTCAGAAGTGCCAGGCAAGCAGAACCCCCTTGTTCATTATGATACAATCCCACTCTCTCGCTCCTGCTCTCTTTTACTGCATTAGGACAACAACGTTTCAACTGTTACCTGCTGCGGTAGCTGAACCTCTTTCCTCTGCATGACCTGTCATTGCCACAGTAAATAGTTGAAACCCACTAGCATGAGTAGGAGTTGTTTGAGCCATGTTGTGCCTACTCATTCATGCTTTCTGGTTATGCCTGCTATTGCTTAGAGTTGTGTCAGGTCTGATTCATCATGGATGAATTGGAAAGTTATGAACATTTCCTACTGTTGAGAGCTAAGTGTGTGAACACGTTTTGGTAAAGGTAGCGGTGAGAGGCCATGTAGGAGTACATGGTGGGTTGTCTCACTGGAACCGTCCTTAAGAACTGAGTTCTATGTAAGTTGTCCAATGACTAGTTACTACCACACATTGGGTTCCGGTAACTCGACCCCTCTCGACTTATTAATCAACTAGATCTCTGTCCAGGAGTTGCAACTAGTTTCTGGTGTTTGTAGGTAGTGCTAGTAGTCTACCAAGTGGCACCCGGTACAGGTGGGCTTGGGACAGACTAGGTGCAGTGGCCCGGTGTACCAAGTGGCACCCGGTTGGTGGGCTTGGGAACCCTGCACACATCATTTGGGGCCGTGAGCGACACCCCGGCCGGATCTCCTTACGGATGGAACCCGAATAGGCGATAAACCTGGACTAGAGTCTTGTGTGGTTAGTCAGGTCGTGGCCGACACCCTCGCCAGGCTTCCGCTTCAAGGTTGCCGAGATACACGACGTGTACATGGCGGTAAGTGGCGAGAGCGTGTGTGAAGAAGTACACCCCTGCAGGGTTAACATGATCTATTCGAATAGCCAGGTCCGCGGATATGGACTTCTTGGATGCTTACGTGGTACATAGACAAGTGAAAGTGGATACTCTAAAATGCTCAAGACAAGTGTGAGTGCTATGGATGGCGTTCTCGTAGGGAGACGGGAGCAGATCCATAGTGGTGTATTGATTGGTGAATATGTGGACTCGTGTGCGCCACCTCAAAAGAGTTACTTGCAGTCATAGTTCAGGATAGCAACCGAGTCAAAGCTGGCTTGCTGCAGTCAAACTCCACCACCCCTTTGTTGATACTGATGCATATGTAGCTATTTCTGATGTAAGTCTTGCTGAGTACCTTTGTACTCACGTTTGCTTAATTTATGTTTTGCAGAGAGACTTCAGTCTCGCTAGTGGTTCCGCGTGGACTTCGACGTTTAGCTTGTTACCTCAGCTACGATCTTGTACCCTTGGGAGGGTCTTGTAGTTAGTTAGGCTTCTTAGCCTTTTTCATTTGTAGTTGTTTGTACTCAGACATGTTATGCTTCCGTTGCCTGTATGCTCTGTATGTTGGGTCATGTGACCCCTGTTTGTAATAAATGCTATGATGGCTCTTCTGGGCCTTATCTATATGAGTTGTTGAGTTATGTTGTGATGCCATGTTGTACAGCACATACTTGCATGTTATGCGTACGTGTAATGTGTATTGCTATGTGTGGGATTCGACACCTAGTTGTTTACCCTTGGTAGCCTATCTTACAAGGAAATGTCTCCTAGTGCTTCCACTGAGCCTTGGTAGCTTGCTACTGCTCCGGAACACTTAGGCTGGCCGGCATGTGTCCTTCTTCGTTCCTGTGTCTGTCCCTTAGGGGAAACGTCACACGTTGTTCCTTTAAGTCCTTGTAGCTTGCTACGACTTGGGTTCATACGTTGATGACCGACACGTTCGTTGCTGGGTCATGTATGCCTGTCTCTGTAATTTAGCGCCACTTTTGGTTTATAACTAGTCATGTCGGCCCGGGTTCTCTATCATATGGATGCTAGCGACACTATCATATACGTGTGCCAAAATGCGCAAACGGTCCCGGGCCAGGTAAGGTGGCACCCGTGGGGATACCGTGCTTGAGGCCGCAAAGTGATATGAAGTGTTACAGGTTAGACCTGTGTGACTTAGGATCGGGGTCCCGACAGCTTTGGTATCAGAGCCTGACTGCCTGTAGGATTACCAAGCCAAACTGGTCGAAGTCATGTCTAGAAATTCTTTAGTTATATAGGGGAATTGATTGTGGAAGGGAACGTAAGGCTCTTTTTAACCCTTTACCCTATGACCTTCTGATCTGAGTCACCTTGTTTTTTCTACGGGGATTAAGAACTAGGCTTTCTCTTCTGTCTATCAGGATCACGTTAATTGCGGATTCAACCCTCAGTTCAGTTTCTTCTACCTCCGTGTGTTGATAGTTGGTCTCGGAATCTTGTTATTGCGATGTTGAGTGGTTATGCCACCATTTTGCAGGATCTCTCAGCATTTACAACCGTTATGCTGTCCGAGTGATCCCAGGTCTCTAAACAATCTGATGCATTTGCAAATCATTCCTCAGTGTTCTTATTGTCCTTTTAGGCCAGATTAACCACACTGACCAGTGTGCTTAGGTACTCTGATACCTCGATATATATGTTGGAGTTATTATTATGACCCTAAGTATCTTAGAAGATCACCCAGTAATCGAGCAATGTTTTATATTCCAAGTGTGAATATTCTGGCCATTATTCTCGAAAGCATCCCGTGATGCCATTTAGTTAGTAGGCCTTCTATTTCTGGGTTCTTGAACCCGAGATTCACCCTACTTGCTTCATGTTGTTAGTGTTTGCTAGTTCCTTTAGGATTTTAGTAACCTTGTGATAGTCCTCGAGGTCCGTGGTGAATCGTACTTCCAATACCATGAACCATTATGGCAGAAGTTCTTTTGAACCAAAAGATCACAACCAGAGTGATCTTGATGAGTTCTCCATTCCATGGTGTGACTCTGCCAATTCTGCCTTTCTGCATGGATTATCCGGAAGAAATATGTTGAACTCGTTTGACATGCTAATCTATGCATCCACAACTCAGAAAGTTATCTGTTCCTTTGAGTTGTCCTTCTTTAGTTGTATTCTGACCTTCGTCTATCAATTGATAGTCAGGAGCAGTTGTGCATTCGTGTTCATCAATGCCTATTATTCTTGTGGTCTGTCAAGCCATTCTATTCCGGAATGACTAGGAGAAACAAACCCCAGTGCCTCTTCCATATCCAGGATTGGGTCAGAGTAGTTGTGTTTCGCAGGGCAAAATGCCAATTCAGCTTTTGTTCTGTTCTAACTTGGAGTATTACCATCTTTATATCAAGAATGTCATGGGAATTGCACAACCTCCTACGAACCCTTGATACAGTGATACTTCTCGCCATCGTCGTTTATTCCCCGGTCTCCGTGTTGTTGTAACCGGAATACCGACAAGTGAACTATGAGTGAAGTCAATACTCCTAGCAACTCTGTTCCTTGGTAGTTAATGGACGGTAATATCATTCTTAGTGTGCTGATTATTGAATTATCATTCTAAGATTGATCGTGCTACCTAGTCCATTTTCTTGGTGCACTTTTCGATCAACGAGTTAGGATTGTATCAATCTCTCGCTCTCTTGATCATATCGTCTTGCCCTGAAAAGCAAGATTGTTCCCGAGCTTCATAACATATCGGTGGTTCGTAGTTTTCCGAATATCTTCTCGAAAGTATTACCAGGTTATTTCCTGGCCGTTATGTTGAGCTCGTGATCAAGTTGGTTTACCTATAAACCACCTTTTCTCCAAGAATCTGAGTTGGATACCTCTGAACTAGTTGGTTAAGCTAAGCAACAACTTGGAGAGTTGGAAGATAAAAGCTTAATCCACATAGCTCACTCCAAAGGGATATCTTGTGTGTGTATTGAAGATAGATGATAACTTCTTCAATTGATCTCCGTGATCATTTGTGGATGTATTGTCCTGTCCAGACTTTGATTTGAGTATGGGTTATCGTCAAGTCAAATCAGAACCAACGGTATTCGTAACGTTGTCTTACTTGTGGTTGATCCCTCGAGCATACACCCTTACATCCTTTGGTCTGACCAATGCTATCACCGTGCTCACGTAATTGTGGAATTCCATCCATATGGAAGCCTGGATGAATTGTTGTGGAGCCCATCAGCAACATTGTTATCTTCTCCATGATCTGTGTTGAACATCCAGCTAGTATTGGAAACTTTTAAAGCATTATCTTCGTGTCTGTTCATGGAGTATATGTTTGGATGAAAGAAGTGGCTTCCCCTAACTCACGTGTAATTGACGTAAGTTGCCACCGTGAATTTGAGAAAGCTTGTTTTTGCTTCCTCTGGAATCATCCCAAGTTAGTCACGCATATGTGCGAAGTACTCTATGGTTTGATAGGTTGGCCGCCTCCATTCTATATGTGTTTCCTAGCACACCAAGCCATTGATTGATTTGTTCAAGGGAAAAGGAGTTGTTGTGCGAATACTAGTTCATGCACAAGACTTCAATATCCTCGTTGATGGTTCCCCACCTGAACTCGGTAGTGTTTTATCATAAGACTACTACGTGGTCATGCTTGTCTTGGACAACGTGTTCACACGTACGTAGCAGAACTAGCTCATGTTTTGGAGCTTACTACCATGGTCCATTTCCCGAGAATCTCACAACGTCATCTCGTCGATTTGGGTTGCAAACTTTCATTTTTCTTTCTAGACTCGATGAGTCTGGAATATCCCGACACCAACCAGAACTGAATCTCAGGCAGATATGATGGTTGTGGCTTTTTCCAAGAACTATAATATTGGTCTCTCGATAACCGGTAAAGTGGATGTTGTGGCCAACACACCCAACCGGAAGACCTATTGTTGTAGAATCTTGATTGAAGAAGTTGGCCACCTCCCCATAAGGATTTCGTAGGATTTACTCCAACAATTGTTCCTTATGGATTCTTGTGCTTCCGAAGTCCGACCTTTTACTTGACGATCTAGGTACCAAACCATTTTAATAAATGGGTTGTGCTATCACATCAAGGAGAACATTAGAAGCGGAGTGCTAAATGTTTCTCTGGTCAATCATCCAGATTTTGCCCCTTGACTCTGCCAAGGTGAAATCTGAGAAAGTGTTATCTTCCTTTGCATCTGCATCGTTCATCGCTATTCATCATGGTCGTATGTTGTGTTGTCAACACCGTTGGCACGGATATTGGTAAAACCTTGATGAATATGGGAATGCTCAAGTTCTTGAGAGCACGCACAAGCACTAGGTGTTATCACCGGCACTAACCGGGATTGCTCCCAGCGTTCTTGGTTATGCTATAACCACTCAAAGAGTAGATTACTCTCTACTGTTGGGATTTACCCCAGTTACCAGAAACATTCCCAGCATTTGCATTTTGTTCCCGGCTTGCACCGCCAATGTGCCATTTTTACCATGGGTCTCATCCATTTCCAATGATAACTAAAATCATCCCTTGTGTTGTCTTCAACAAGGTAGTCCACATCATCCATTCTGGCCGAGAATGTCATTCTTTCGGACTCCGTCAAACGATCGTTTGTGATTGCCTCAGGCTGGTATAGAGAGTTTCAACGATCTCTATATCAAAAGTAATTCTTTTTGCCACTTAAGGGAATAATTCTACGGGTCACCTTCTCTAAGGTGCCCCGTCTGGTGACCTCAATCACCATCTTTTAGGTGTGGAATTATTGCCGGCCAAGTGAATCTTCAGGTTTTGTTTCACTCCATCCCTCTGGATGTGTGCTCCTTGTCTCAGCTCAAGAGATGCTTCAACGTCTCGCTCCATGAGTTGATCTTAAGTTGCTTGACCCTTTCAGAAGATCAATTTTGTAGAGTTTCCTTCGTCGTCACCGTGTTCCGATCTCAAAGCAAGGATGACAAGATCAATATGATGCAATAAATCAACATCTCCGAGAAGGAAAGTTGAATCGAGAAGATTGTGATGGCTTTGTGTCCCCTCTGTCTTCTTACCTCACGTCTTGAATCTCGGGACGAGATTCTTGTTTAGTGGGGGTGAGTTGTCACAGCCCTAGCTTTAGCTTTGCTTGTGGACTAGTCTTGGTTGTTGCATCATGTCTAAATTCTTTTGAAACCTGAAATGGGGATGATTAAACCCTAGCACCAAATCAAAACAATTAGGTTTAACCTAAAATCTTTTCCAATGACCAAAATGCCTTCATCAATGTTTGATAATTTTGGCAAGGCTTTGAGTCCAAACCAAAAATAGTGAACATTTTTGTGGAATATTTTGGGCACTGATTTAAATCACACCATATTTGCATTTGGGCATTTAAATTTTATATATTATTTTCAATGTCCAAATATTCATGAACTGAAATGTTGGCTGTTGGAAATAATCCAAACAGTGGCCACAATCAGTCTCATGATTTTTGAAAATGCTCTAGCATTTTTATTAAAGCCAAAATAATTACAGAAAATAGAAAACAGAAATTTAAATAGAAAACTGAGAGAGATAGGAAACTACCTGGACCGCTTACCTGCCACAGCCACCGGCCTAGCTAGACGGCCCAGCCCACCAGGGGCAAGGGCGTCTTCAACCTCCTACCAGGAGGACAGGTAGGTGCATGGCGACGGCACGCGCGCTAGCCTCCACCTCCTGCTTGCCGCGAGCCACGTCGACGTCGCGGATGACCACCCCACTGCCGTCCGGATCGAGCTGACCTCTCACTCGCCCCTTCCTCCCTCCCTCATCTCTCCCGAACGCTGGCCGATGCGCCCGTGAGCACGCCGCCGCCGTAGCTGCGTCCACCGCCACTCCCTCGCCTCTTCGAAGTGCCCCCGAGCTCCGCCGTACCTCCCTCATCCCCTCCGTCAACCCATGCGACCGTGGGAGCCCTACAACGTCGTCCCCGACCTCTTCTTCCTCCTCCAGCCACCAAGATCGCCGGCGACCATACGCCGTCCCTCATGCCTCCCTGAGCTTGCTGAGCTCCGCATCAACTCCGCTATTATTTCCTTCAACGTCCGAACGCCCGCCGCCGCCACGAGCTCAACTCCGGTGAGCCCGCTCCACCCCATCTCCTCCCGCTTGCACCATTCGACGCGGACGAGTCTCCTCATTCCATAGATAGCCTCGGCCTTCGATTTGGTCGCCGTGGGATGAAACCCGAGCCTCTCCGGCAAGACACCACCGCGGAATGAGGTCGCCGGCAGTGCTGACTTGGCAAGTCATTAGCCACTAATGACGCCCTAACTAACCCCCTAGAGCCACTGCCATGTGGGCCCCTGTACCTGTTTAGGTTAGTCTTATTTTTTGTTAGATTAATTCATAAACAGTGGGACCCACCCGTCAGCATTGACTCTGCTGACGTGCTGTTGACCTGACCCCACCTGTCGGTGACCCAGACAGCACTGTGTGACTGACCAGTGGACCCCACTGGTCAGGTTTGACCCGGGGCAACCCTTTGACCCTGCTGACGTTAGCATGAGGTCATGCTGACACAGTAAATGTTTTCTGAGATTTTAAATAAATCAGAAATGATTTATTTATTTCAGAAAATAGCTAAAACTTCTAAAATTCATATAAAATCAACCGTAGCTCAGATGAAAATAATTTATATATGAAAAATGATCAGAAAAATCCAATCTATCCATCTGTACTGGTTTCATGCATGTTAGAACAACTTATGGCTACTGTTTAGGACAAATGAAATGAATGGCATTTAAATAACTACATGTGGAGTTTGAATTTGAACCTTGGGTTCAAACCAACTTCATTTAATTGTGTTGCTAGTTGCATTAGCTCAATAAACATCATATTGCCATGTCACATTCATGCATCATATTGTTGCATTGCATTGATTGTGCTCCTTCTGTTTTGTCGGTGTTTGCCCCCTCTTAGTAGACGTTGTTCCGACGATGAGATCGATGACACCGATGAAGACATAGTGCTATCTTCAGAAGTGCCAGGCAAGCAGAGCCCCCTTGTTCATTCTGATACAATCCCACTCTCTCGCTCCTGCTCTCTTTTATTGCATTAGGACAACAACGTTTCAACTGTTACCTGCTGCGGTAGCTGAACCCCTTTCCACTGCATGACCTATCATTGCCATAGTAAATAGTTGAAACCCACTAGCATGAGTAGGAGTTGTTTGATCAATGTTGTGCCTACTCACTCATGCTTTCTGGTTATGCCTGCTATTGCTTAGAGTTGTGTCAGGTCTGATTCATCGGGGATGAATTGGAAAGTTATGAACATGTCCTACTGTTGAGAGCTAAGTGTGTGAACACGTTTTGGTAAAGGTAGCGGTGAGAGGCCATGTAGGAGTACATGGTGGGTTGTCTCACTGGAACCATCCTTAAGAACTGAGTTCTGTGTAAGTTGTCCAATGACTAGTTACTACCACACATTGGGTTCCGGTAACTCGACCCCTCTCGACTTATTAATCAACTAGATCTCTGTCCAGGAGTTGTAACTAGTTTCTGGTGTTTGTAGGTAGTGCTAGTAGTCTACCAAGTGGCACTCGGTACAGGTGGGCTTGGGACAGACTAGGTGCAGTCGCCCGGTGTACCAAGTGGCACTCGGTTGGTGGGCTTGGGAACCCTGCACACATCATTTGGGGCCGTGAGCGACACCCCGGCCGGATCTCCTTACGGATGGAACCCGAATTGGCGATAAACCTGGACTAGAGTCTTGTGTGGTTAGTCAGGTCGTGGCCGACACCCTCGCCAGGCTTCCACTTGAAGGTTGCCGAGATACACGACGTGTACATGGCGGTAAGTGGCGAGAGCGTGTGTGAAGAAGTACACCCCTACAGGGTTAACATGATCTATTCGAATAGCCTGGTCCGCGGATATGGACTTCTTGGATGCTTACGTGGTACATAGACAAGTGAAAGTGGATACTCTAAAATGCTCAAGACAAGTGTGAGTTCTATGGATGGCGTTCTCGTAGGGAGACGGGAGCATCCATAGTGGTGTATTGATTGGTGAATATGTGGACTCGTGTGCGCCACCTCAAAAGAGTTACTTGCAGTCATAGTTCAGGATAGCCACCGAGTCAAAGCTGGCTTGCTGCAGTCAAACTCCACCACCCCTTTGTTGTTACTGATGCATATGTAGCTAGTTCTGATGTAAGTCTTGCTGAGTACCTTTGTACTCACGTTTGCTTAATTTATGTTTTGCAGAGAGACTTCAGTCTCGCTAGTGGTTCCGCGTGGACTTCGACGTTTAGCTTGTTACCTCAGCTACGATCTTGTACCCTTGGGAGGGTCTTGTAGTTAGTCAGGCTTCTCAGCCTTTTTCATTTGTAGTTGACTGTACTCAGACATGTTATGCTCCCGTTGCCTGTATGCTCTGTATGTTGGGTCATGTGACCCCTGTTTGTAATAAATGCTATGATGGCTCTTCTGGGCCTTATCTATATGAGTTGTTGAGTTATGTTGTGATGCAATGTTGTACAGCACATAATTGCATGTTATGCATACGTGTAATGTGTATTGCTATGTGTGGGATCCGACACCTAGTTGTTTACCCTTGGTAGCCTATCTTACAGGGAAATGTCTTGTAGTGCTTCCACTGAGCCTTGGTAGCTTGCTACTGCTCCGGAACACTTAGGCTGGCCGGCATGTGTTCTTCTTCGTTCCTGTGTCTGTCCCTTAGGGGAAATGTCACGCGTTGTTCCTTTAAGTCCTTGTAGCTTGCTACGACTTGGGTTCATATGTTGATGACCGACACGTTCGTTGCTGGGTCATGTATGTCTGTCTCTGTAATTTAGCGCCACTTTCGGTTTATAACTAGTCATGTCGGCCCGGGTTCTCTGTCATATGGATACTAGCGACACTATCATATACGTGTGCCAAAATGCGCAAACGGTCCCGAGCCAGGTAAGGTGGCACCCGTGGCGATACCGTGCGTGAGGCCGCAAAGTGATATGATGTGTTACAGGCTAGACCTGTGTGACTTAGGATCGGGGTCCCGACACGGGGCGGCCGGACGGCGGTGCGCGGCGGCGGCGCGAAGGCGGAGGCGGCGCTTGGCGATGGTTGGCGGCGTGGACCGAAGTGGCGCGGCGGCGGGGGAAGGGGTCCACAGCGGCGGCGCAGTCCGGCGCGGCGGCGGGGTCGCGCGCCGACGACGTTCGGCGGCGGAGGCTGTACGGGGCAAGCGGGGCGCTCGTGCCCATGGCGGCGGCGGCGGCCGGGCCGGGCGGGCCCCGGATGGGCTCCCCAGGCCTAGCGCAGAGGAGTGGAGGAAGGTGGCCACGTGGCAGCTCCGGGTAGGTCGGGGCCGGGCGGCCGGCTGTGGTGGCGGCGCGCGATAGGCTGAGCGACGTGGCGGGGTGGGTTGGACGTGTCCGCTCGTCGGCCGACGTGTCCGGCGGCGCTGAGGAGCTCGGGATTAGGGTTTCGCTTGCAAAATGGAGGGGATGGGGCTATTTTATAGGTAGAGGGAGCTAGGAGACTCTAAACGAGGAGCGGTTTTCGGCCATGCGATCCTGATCCGACGGCCGAGAGCATGGAGGGGGTTAGAATGGGCTTGTGGGCTGGAGTTGGGCTATCAAACGAACTCCGAATGCGACGAAACTTGACAGGCGGTCTACCTATGCTATAATAAGACCACACGCCAAGTTTCAACCCATTCCGAGAACGTTTTCCGGCCACTCATAAAATAAATATCCGGAGGTGCCGCAGGCACGTGCAAGTGTGTCTGGGCTCAGAACGGACAACGGAAAGGACGAGCGGGCTCGGACGGATGCAAGTTTGAAAACATGATGGTGCAATGCAGACGATGACAAGGCAAAGATGCAACACGCAAGAAGATGACATGGCAACGACAACGAATAACTGGCTGACACCTGGCGCATCGGTCTCGGGGTGTCACAACACTCCCCTACTAACAAGAGATCTCGTCCCGAGATCTTAAGAACGAGACGGAAGAGAAAAAGGAAGAACAAGGTTCTTCGAGGACAAAACAGTGAAACCAAAGAACCTTGAGAGGTTGAACAACTTGAAAGAAAGAACACAACGGAGATGAACGAAGCTGCAAAGACTTCGTTAGACAAGAGGAACAAGGAATCGTCGAGAACCAAAGGTTGAAAGGCACGAAACAAGAGCTGAAGGAACAAGAATGAGTTCGAAACCACGCCGGTTAATAAGAGATAGAAAGGAATCTCCACGAAGGAATTCTGGCAGCACTCCGGCTGAAACTGAAAGAAGTAGCACACCGGTTGAACAAGAATGGAATGGAACAAGAACTTGAGAAGATGGAATAAAAACATGATGAAATGAACAAGACAATGCCTCTAGAAGAATTGAGAGAGTTGCATGAACGAAGTTGTTGAGAAATCAACAACAAAGAATAAGCTTGTTGTGGACTTATGAAAAACATCTCAAAATTTGAGGTGATATTATGCCGCAACCTAAGTATTGATGAGCTGAGAAGAGTGAAGAATGCAAAACTCCACTTCAAAAGAATACGGAGAATTATTGCATCTCGGGACACAAAAGAATACTGCTTGAGTTGCTCAACAAGAATTTGATGAACACTTGAAGAATGATTTGAATCACGATGAACCACCATGAATAAATCCGGTACGAAAGGATGATGATATAGAAATGATGGATGAAAAGAATAAGATTAAAGCCTTGCGGTGATTAGACGGGGTTCCGACGAGATATCGAGAAAAACTTTGAACTCCGGGGAAGAAAAGATTTAAGCACTTGGAACTAGAATTTATTCATCAAGAATAAACTCCGAAGGAAGGAATTGATCAAGTTGATGAAAAAGAATAAGAATTATGTTATGCTTATCCTCCATCAAATAAATTGATGAGAAGCAATGGATTCGCATATCGCTTATTCTCAATGAAATTGATTAAAGAGGGATATATCGCGAACTTGCGACAATCTTCATGAAACACCGATAGGATTGGAAAAAATGAATGAATTGATATGATAACACCGGAAAAGAACTCTTGAGAGAACAACCGTAAAGAATTAAAGGCGAGTGAATAAAAGAACAAACCACCAGGAATAATTGAAATTGAGTGAATACAAGAGAATGAATCGCCGGAAGAATAAAGCACTTGAGGAAGTTTTATACAAGAGAATGAAGATATCGCGAACTTATTAACGAATACTTGAACGAAGCACCGGATGAATGTGAGACGAACGAAGAGGCATTGTTGAAGAATATTTGGAGGACAAAGTTGAAAACTGAGAACGAAGAAATCTTCTGAAATGATGGCCTTCGGAGAAACACAAAGAAAAGAATTCATGAAATACTCGGAAGAATGAAAAGAAGAAAGGTTGAACCAACGATGAAAAGAATTGAAAGCGATCTTGGAGAAGGCACAAGATTGATGGAATCCATACTTACGTCACACTTGAAAAAGAATTTCGAAACACTCCGGGAAATTAGAAGAGTCAGGTAAGATCCTGGTAAAATACCTGTGGGTTAGGGCCCACCAAAGAGAACACCGTTGAAAAGGATCGAAAAGGAGATGATGCACCGGAATGATTAAAAGACTCAAAGGAGGTGACAATCTCGAATTAATTAGCACAAAAGAATCTCCTGAGATATCTTCGGAACTCTGGAATAATTAAACGGCGAGAAACGAATGAGCAAGGTGAAGCAATTGAGCCGAGGAAAAGAATATGATGAACACCGAATACTAGAATTGAATCCATTGGAGAAGAAAAGATATGAAGAAGGACAAACTAGACGAGAATTCACCAGTTGAAACAATGGATGAAAGAAAGCAAAGACTTCACACGAGTAGGATGGATACTCGATTAAGGACTCCGGCTCCGAGAAGCAAAAGGGTGGGCGGGTGGGAAAAAGAAAGACAACTTCGGAAGGTGAAACACACCGGTTGGAAAGAACCGAGGATGAACTTGCAAAGAAGAAGAGGGTCGAATCCACTTGACGAGAGATGCACCAGATGAAAGAACTGACAACGGAACAAACGAAAACTAACCACGTGATCCTAAAAAAAATTTGAAGGGGAAGAGGAGTAATTCAAAACATCCACGTCAAGATTCCTCACCAGAGCGACGAAGGGACCGAGGAGTAAAAGAATTCCTACTCTCCGATATAACTAGACTCCGAAATGGTTTTCAGCTAGACTCAACAACGGCCAGACTACGATCAATCAAGGGGGCTCCTATGGTCGGTCGAGGCTCTGATACCAACTTGTCAGGCCCAAGATGCGATTCTATCCCAATCACGTGACACATACGTGATTGGGGCACAACCGCATTTCGGGCTCTTAGCAAGATGGTTATCGTTACATCGTACCATTACATACATACATGGGGGATACAACAATTCATACAAGTCACACGAATACAACACCATCAATACTAGGCATCCGACTATGGATGCAAACATGAAAAGCACAACGACATCCATCTGCTATCCCAGGCTACCGACCCGGAACCTAACCCAAGACTGAAGAAGAAGAAGAATGAAGGAACTCCAACAAAAGAACATCGCTCTCATGTCAAGTTATCGGAAACCTGCACCTGCAACTGTTGTTGTAGTATTTGTGAGCCACGAGGACTCAGCAATCCCATAACCATGGGTAACAAGACTAGCAAAGCTTAATGGGTAGGAAGAGGTAAAGTGGTGAGGTGGCAGCAGCGGCTAAGCAATATATGGTGGCTAACTTACGAGTACAAGAATAAGATGAGCATCTACGCAAACGGTCACAAACTAGTAGTGATCGCTAAAGATCCTGAACTACCTACAAATCAAACATAACCCCACCGTGTTCTCTTCTCAAAATGAAAAGAGACAGCCACGGTTACTCACACAGTTGTGTGTTTTACTTCGGATCCTCTGTCAAGTTTTCTACAACTGGGCATTAACAAATTCCAATCTGCCACATAACCGCGGGCACGGCTTTCGAAAGATCATAACCTTGCAGGGGTGTCCCAACTTAGCCCATCACAAGCTCTCACGATCAGTAGAAGTAATAATAATATTACTCCTTATCTTAGGGAAGGCCCGATCAGACTCGGAATTCCCGGTGCACAAGACATTTCGACAATGGTAAAACAAATCCATTAAGACCTCCCAGGGTGCCGACACCCTGATAGTAGCCGCGCGTATCTCGTCTCAGGCCACAACCGGATGGGACAAGCTACGAGTAAAACCAGCCCTCGGGTTTCCCCTAGGTGGCCCCGCAGGTTGCCCGTTTGGGACCAACACCATCAGCACTGCCCCCCTTGCTATGTAGAAAAGAATCCTCGAGGGCGCGACCCCCTATGCAAATTTAATTATTTAATTAAGTTGTTATTATGAGGCAAATTAAAAACAATGTTGGGCCTTGCTGGAGGAGTTTTATTCAAAGATGAAGTGTCAAGAGGTCCCCATATACCCATCCGTGTAAGGAACGCAGAATCAAGGAACATAACGCCGGTTTATCGGCTCCTAAGGTGGCATGAGTGGAACAAAACACCGAGCAAAAGGCCAAGCCTTCCACCCATTGCCAAGTATATAGGTGTGTTAATTTATATAAGATATATTGTGATATTCCAACAAGAAGATCCGACATGGATCAATCTTCATCTTCACCTGCAACTAACAACACTATAAGAGGGGCTGACCAAGCGGATAACATAGCCAAACAACGGTTTGCTAGGAAGGTGTCAAGGTTAGAGGTTTCATGGCAACAAGGAGAGGGGCTGACAATAAATGATGGGTAGTGCGACATATAACGATAGCATCGAGACAACTAAGCATGACAATGATAGTAAAGGTATCCAAGGTGATGGTTATCTTTCCTGAGATCCCGCAAGGAAGAAGAATGAGTCCATGAAGAAGACGAAGAAGAAGCCTTGAAGACGAAGCACGAGTAGTCGAACGAATCCCCACGATCGCAACGTAAAAGAACTAGCGAGAGGAAAGCACACCACACGGTAAACACCCAACACAAGAACATGACAAGATGCTCAACCAAGTATGATGCAAGACAAATCTATATGATGCATTTCATGTCAAGGGATGAAGCACACAAGAACAACACAAACCAACAAGTTTAAATGAGGCCAGAACCAACATATAACAACCCTGGTAAGTCCTCATATGCACGTTTTGAAATTGGTCCAGATCTGAAAAAACCTTAAGTTAAAGTTGTTAAACAGCAATTTAACATGCACCATGATGATGTACATGAAATTCTAGTCAAGTTTCATATAAAGTTTGTTTAATTCGGAGCTACGGCCTAGAAGATATGAGCAAAACAAGACAAGCATGGCAACGGTGCAAGATGCACCCAAACATCAAGCAAACACACTCCAAATAGGTAAACAACATGATATTATGCTTCTACATGCAAAATCATGCAATTTTCATATAGGGTACGCTCAAAACGGAGCAACGGTGCAACACATACACACGAAACAAGATAAACACAAGCTGTCCAAAAACAGGAACATATCAACTTTGGAGCAAGGTAAATATATGCTACAGCACCCAAACATGATAACAAGAGGCATGGATGTGAAATAGACATGATACTTAACAAGCATGAACTTAGAACACACCCAAAAACTTGCTGGAACACATTTAACCAAGCATGGCATGTTGCAATAAATTTATCCAGACTTAGCCAAAATCTGGGAAGGCAAAAACATCATCACGATGCTGCCTTCAGAGGCACAAAACAACAAGCATATCAACTCAACTAAGTATATAAAGATCATGGACATGTAGTAGACATAGCATACATCAAACAACTCCATTGGAGCAACTCCATAGGAGGCATGGATCAATAACAACAAGCTTCACCAAATTGATCATGCTGATAAAAATCTGACAGGTAATTTTATAGCAACTTGAGAGCAAGAAATTAATAAGCTACAGCAGGCTACATAAGCAAACAAGGGCATGGATGGATAGACAATAACATGGACAACAAGGAATGAACATTTGACATACTAAAACATGCAAGGATTTGAGTGGGACATCAAGCAAACATAGCATCAGGTTTAACAGATTCCAGACATAGCAGTTTTTTCACTAAGTATAAAACAACAACATTGGCATGGCATGTTTACAAGCTTGTTTAAGTCACCTCAAGGCATATCATAGAAAGTGGATTGCACCACAGCAAAGACCATATGATTGTGTTTCTAAAACATATAGACATGTGGCATGAAGACAAACACATCAATGGCAATGAGCAAGTGAAATCAGCATCTCATAACAAGTTTCAACACTTAACAGCCAAATGCACTTTTGCAACAGAGATTAACATGGCAATATGGCACCTAACATGAATGCTACATCAACCATCATGTAGAGCACTTCACCATGAACATTTTGACATATCACACACTCCATTTGGACCAACATGTGCAAAGTTACAAGCATCACAAGTATGCAACAAAATTACAGATAACAGCAGTTTTAAACATATATCACTCTTGCAACAATGATTAGGGCATCAAGATGAACTCAAACAAGCATGCCACAATGGAACAAAATGAAGAGCATATCACCACGATCATTTTGACATATTATATGCACAATTTGGATAAGCACACAAAAAGTTACAGCCATGCAGAGGTGCCAACATTTTTACATAGAACTAGGGACTTAGCCATATTCGAGGGAAAAATAGACGAGCGCGGAATTGTTAAAGAGCGCTCAGGGCGAGGGATAGGCGAAGGCTCACCGTGGGCCTTGGGCCAGAAGCGAAGGAGGAGGGAGGTAGATGCGGGCCGGGTGGCTGGGCCTCGGATCTGGGCTGCGGGAGGAGGTGGCAGGCCGGAGGGGCAGAGGAGACGGGCCGTCGGCTGGGCCGTGGAGGTCTGTGCGGGGGGAAGGCGAGGCAGGCCGAGGTGGGCCGCTGGGGAGGCGCGCGGCCCGCGAGCGGCGCGACCCACGTGGCCGAGGCGAGCCAGCGCGCGTCTTGCTCGTCCTCCTCGGCCGAGCGAGGCAGGGCGTGGCGGCGGCTCATCGCCGGTGAGGGAAGGGGCGGAGAGCCCGATCCGGCGAGGGAGGGCCCGGGGCGGCCGGATGGCGGTGCACGGCGGCAGCGCGAAGGCGGAGGCGACGCTTGGCGATGGTTGCCGGCGGGGACCGAAGTGGCGCGACGGCGGGGGAAGGTGTCCGCGGCGGTGGAGCAGTCCGGCGCGGCGGCGGGGTTGCGCGCCGGCGACTTTCGGCGGCGGAGGCTGTACAGGGTGAGCGGGGCGCTCGCGCCCGCTGCGGCGGCGGCGGCCGGGCCGGGCGGGCCCCGGATGGGCTCCCCGGGCCTGGCGCGGAGGAGTGGAGGCAGGCGGCCACGTGGCGGCTCCGGGTAGGTAGGGGCCGGGCGGCCGGCTGAGGTGGCGGCGCTCGATATGCTGAGCGACATGGCGGGGTGGGTTGGACGTGTTTGGCCGTCGGCGGACGTGTCCGGCGGCGCTGAGGAGCTCGGGATTAGGGTTTCGCCCGCAAAATGGAGGGATTGAGGCTGTTTTATAGGTAGAGGGAGCTAGGAGACTCCAAATGAGCAGTGGTTTTCGGCCACGCGATCCTGATTCGACGGCCGAGAGCATGGAGGGGGTTAGAATGGCCTTGTGGGCTGGAGTTAAGGGGTGATGGGCCAAAAGAGAGAAGGCTTCCGACGGTTAACACGGTTAACCGTTGGGCTATCAAACGAACTCCGAATGCGACGAAACTTGACAGGCGGTCTACCTATGCTATAATAAGACCAGACGCCAAGTTTCAACCCATTCTGAGAACGTTTTCCGGCCACTCATAAAATAAATATCCGGAGGTGCCGCAGGCACGTGCAAGTGTGTCTGGGCTCAGAACGGACAACGGAAAGGACGAGCGGGCTCGGACGGATGCAAGTTTTGAAAACATGATGATGCAATGCACACGATGACAAGGCAAAGATGCAACACGCAAGCAGATGACATGGCAACGACGAAGAATAACTGGCTGTCACCTGGCGCATCGGTCTCGGGGTGTCACACCATATCTTTGGAATAGGCCTCTACGAGCTTGGCGTGGGCGGCCGCGATCTGGGATTTGGCGGGCTCCGTCGTGGCAAGGTATGCCGCGCAGGAATGGACGGCCGCTCGAACGCTCTCGGCAATTGCCAACTCTTCGGCCGTGGGTTACCGACCGTTGTCGGAGAAGCTTCGTTCAATTTGTGTGGTGACCGCCACGAGCTGGGCGTGGATGGCCTCGGCATGGTCGTGGGCGGCCTGCATCAGGGCTAAGGCCGCCGCTGCGGAACGGACAGCTGTTGTGCCGCTCTCGCCAGTTGCTATCCCCGAGGCAGATGTTGATGCCACCTCCTGAGAAGCAACATCGGCCGTTTGGGCTGCCTTGGCCGCCCAAACGCAGATTGTGATCGCCCTCACGAAGCTTGTTAGCATACGCCTGGCAGCTGCGGCCGCGCTCTCGCCAGAGTGGGCCGCCGAAGTTACCCTCACGATGCGGGTCCACGTCCCCATCTTTCACCGATGACAATTGAATAGTGAAATGATATTTGAGGAGCGGGCTAGTGGGCTTGACACTCCGATGGTGCTCCAAGATATTTTGTGCTGCATCTCACACGGTTGGTGATAATAAACTGTATGCAATCTACTTGATTTTCATCTTGATTTGAATTACATAATGGGGTCACAGCTGCAAAGGATGTTGTTTGAATTTCGAGAACTTTTATCTGCAGTGAACATGCAACTGTAGGTGTGTCGTCAAAAAAATTTGAATTATTCAGGGTTCATTTGGACATTTTTATACATTAACTTGGTTTTGTAGGCATTTTAGGTGCATAATTCAAATTTGAACTACATGCACATGCTCCAGTGCATATAAATGGGTTGACAAATCAAATATGTGTCCTTGGTTGCATGCTTAGGTCCCATGCAAGAAATGGGAATGAATGTCAAACTCCCTGCCACCGTCACTCGGCCACAAACATTGAGATACTTGATTTTTAAATTATAGTAAATCCAAAACTTGTCTGAAATTCATGCAACTTGGCATCCTATCATGGAGCGGCATCAACATGCCATGGCAAATTTTTTGTCCCATTTGGGGCAGGTTTGGGTATAAACTTCTCACAAACCAGAGCTTCTCACAACAAGCGTGATGGTTTCGGTAGGGAACGTGCCACCTTTGGGGACAAAACGATATCCGTTGCCTCTTATTGCTTTCAAAAAAGTTTCTAGTGTCAACATAGAACAACAGGAGTGTTGTCTTTAATTTTGGAATTTTTCGGGGTTCGTTTGGACATTTTTATACATTAACTGAGTTTTCTAGGCATTTTATGTGAATAATTCAAATTTGAACTACATGCACATGCTCCAATGCATATAAACAGGTTGAAAAATCAAATCTGTGTCCTTGGGTGCATGCTTAGGTCCCATGCAAGAAATGAGAATGAATTTCAAACACCCTCCACCGTCACTCAGCCGCAAACATTGTGTCGGCTTCCTGGGAACAGTGGTGCCCAGACTTGCTTGCCTACGGCCCGTAACGTGGCTCCATCAGCGGCCTGGTAAGGCCCAACTTCATCAACCGCAACTCAAGACCCTCGCGAGGGGCCAAGCCTCGCGAGGCGGGCGACAACAAGACCTACCTGGGGGCAGTCTCTCTAGGCTGGCTCCCAGGAGCGGAGATATCTACGCAAGGTGCACCTCACGAAGTTCACGTGACGTGAGCCACGACGTCCAACGCCAGGCGGGCGCAGTGTACCAGTTTCCCCTTTGGTGCTAACAGGGCAAGCGCAAGCGCGGGGTCCCGAGGGATCAGGCAAAGGTTTCCATATCGGTGTAACAATACCAAGGACCGTCAGGGCTGCAGAATGGAGGTCATCATGGAGCCCGGTGCGGCGTCACCACTAGAGCCTTTGGCAGGCGAAGACCACTTTTGTCAGGATAACTTGTACTAGCAGTTCACCTTCAAATTTGGCCGTTGTGGGATCCCTTCCCGCAAATATTTGGGGAGAGGACCAAGGCCACTATAAATAGGACCTAGCCACCACTATAGAAGGGATCAGATCCATTCCACCCTCACGCACACCACAAGCTCATCCGAGCCGAAGAACACCTCTCCTCCGGAGGTTGTTCATCCCTTGTACTAGTTCATCATCAACCATACAAGGCAATCCACCACACACATTGGAATAGGGTATTACACCACAAGGTGGCCCAAACCAGTATAATCCTTTGTGTCCCTTGTTCTTTGAGTTCGTCGAGCTAGGCTATGGAATCGTAGGGCGAGCGTGCTGGGGAGAGAGTGTACTTCGTGCGCACCCCAGAGTTCGAAGCTCTCAAGGGTTTGCGGAACCCGAAATCCGACATTTGGTGCCCCAGGTAGGGCTGTGCCGAAACCTCTCTTCCGTCGGTTGACGCATCACCGCTCCAACGCTTCCATGGCTGAAGCTTGCCGTGCTCGTGCTGAGCGACGGGCCGCCCTCGCCGCCCGTGCCGCTCAGACAACTCCTGCCGGCGGACCTCCTCGCCGTTCTCCATCGCCCGCCGCCAACGCAGCCATAGGCCCGGCGAGGCACAAGCAGCAGGCCTCATCGCTGCACCCCTCTACTACAAAAAAATACACTTCCGTGATGATACATGTTTGTCACAGCAGGTCACGTTTTCTGTCATGCATGTACATCCATGACGATTTTATGACAGAATGAAGATAGTCATACTTGTGCTGTCGTAGAAGTGTTCCATGACATTACGAAAATTATCATCACGGAAGTGTCCACTTCCATGATGATAAATCGCGCATCACATAAGTGCTTTCGTCAAGGGTGACAGACACGTGGCATCCACCGTAACGGAACGCCGTTAAGCTATCGGGTCATGTTTTGGATCCGATAACCCGTTAACAGCCCCGACCAATGGGGATTTTCCACGTGTAAAATTCTGATTGGCTGACGGAAACAGGTGTCAGCTCCGCGTTGGCACATGTGTCACTCTTCCAATGGGCGAGATGCGCCTATGATATGTTGACATGTGGACTGGCCCAAAAGTGGCCCATAAAGTTTAAATGGGATGGCCCAACTAAAGGCCCACAAGATTTTGCGACCCATAATGGGCCGGCCCAGCAAAAGGCCCAAAAGATTTTGCTGTCCATAATGGGTCGCCCAGCAAAAGCCCCATGAGATTTTGCGTACCATAATGGGCCGACCCAGCTAAAGGCCCACGAGATTTTGCGGGCCATAATGGGACGGCCCAGCTAAACGCCCGCGAGATTTTGCAGACCATAATGGGCCGACCCAGCTAAAGGCCCAACATTCTGAGTTAAGGCCCGTACGGCTAGTGTCAAATCGGCCCGTCAACGGCCTATCCTAAACTTGTCATCATCACGGCCCATGGTCACTTCTGGCCCATTAACAGTCCGCTGAGTATATGGGCCAAATTACGGCCCGGTGTATTTCCGGCCTGTTAAAGGTCCTGCTTCATTTGGGCCCATTTACAGGCCATTGAAACTTTCGGCCCATAAACGATCGTGAAGGATTTGGGTCATATTCGGCCATATGTGACATTCGGCCTGTTAGAGGCCCACCACAGATTTGGGCCACTTTCAGCTTGTTAACGTTGGACGAAATCCATGGGCCATATGTGGCCCAACGTCACATCGGGCCCATTAATGGCCCATATAAAAATGATGATAATCTAGCGTGGCCGAACTTCCGACGTGTTAAAGGCCCGTGTATTAGGTCGGCGCATTTACGGCCCGTCCGAATTTCGGCATGTGAAAGATCTGCATCGTAAATGGGCTCAATCTCACTTTTGGTCTTTTAAAGGCCCATGTTTTTTATGGCTCGAGATATTTACACCTGTAAACGACCTATTGTTACTGAGGGCCTAAATTATGTTTAGGCCTGTTAAAGGCCCACTATGGGCACAGGCCTACCAGAAAAATATGAAATCTTATGCTGATTTAGGCTCAGATATTTTTAGTGGGCTACATGCAAATTTTGGCCCATAATCGTTTTTAGCCCAATTGGAATGGGCCCGACGAATGTTGGCATGTTGGGCTCCTACGAAGCTTTCGGCCGAATACATTACTAAGATAAACCTACACTATACAAAAATAGCGTCGTAATTATTGCAGCCTTTGGCAGCATCATAAATGTTGTATCACAACAAAAGGCCTGTTGGGATAAAGTTTACAGTCCTTGCAGATAAAAGCACCATCAGATGTATAGAAGCACAGATCATTTGACCTGAGTGCTAATGTTTCAGGCTGTAGAATATGATGGAGCAGCATGATCTTCACCTTTTTTCCACCAGTGCTCTTGAATAACGAAGCAAATGTATGATAGTCTGGTTTCAAAACCATTCATATCTTGACGACATTTGTCAACCTCTATTCTTGTTTCCAAAATGACGTCCATTAGGGATTGGACTTGTGTCTCGAGCACAGATATATCACTCTGTCTAGCAGGACGATTTTGTTTAGTAGGCGATTTGGACGAGGTTACCTTGACAACCAACCCAGAATTACGCGGGAAGGTGCTTTTTGCACTGTTAGTGGAGAGATACTGACTCACTGTAGCAAGAGGTGACATTGTGCCTGTGGTAGCCTCGTCACCTTCAGGTGGTTGTGGCTATTCAATCATTTTTTCCATAGCTTCCTAAAAGTTTGAACTTGTAGATTAGTGTACCAGATAAGTTACTAATGAGACAAAAACAAACAAAGTAGGTTACACGTTTATACATAACTTATTTTGGTGAACTACTATAATACATTAGCATGTATTGTAGTGCCAACTACATAATAAAATCACTTTCGGAACATATGTCCATGTAGCATGCCTACTGTAATGTCTATTTTCTCACATTTGTTGACATCTAAGGATAAAGAGACATGGCTTAAAGTAGGATGAACATAGTATGACATCATTCATATCATGGGCAAACAGATATAAAACAAACAGGCTATTTTATCATTGTGTGCGCACGTGAACATAACAACTAGAATAGAGATCAAGACCAAAAGAATATCCTTCATCTCTTTTAAACCATGTAAGGTGAAATGATACGTTAAGACAGCTGTGTATAAAAGTGAACAGAGTAACTGACATTGGTTGCAAACCAAGTAGTTAAATGAACACATCACAGTACCAATCAGTTCAAAGGCAGGAGGAGTAAGGACTTACAACAACGGCTTGAACTGGTGTGCTCATGCCCTTCATCTTGCTGGTGTGGCAATCCCTAAAGATTTGCACTGCATTCGGTTCAGGTTCTTTTTGGTCCGCACATGCTTTCCTCTGTATTTGGAACAAGTCAATATAGATACAATAATATGGCACAGAAAAAAGAAGGAAGTAACAGCTATTTACAAGAGCATGGCAGTGTGCAATATAGCTACGAGATCCTGTTGTCTATTGGAATTTCACTTTAGAACGGTTGGTCTTGTTTTTCAAACAGTTAGCCTAGAAGAAGATACACTTGTAAGGCACATACATAAATACAAGTTCAATATGTGGTCTGATCAAATACATATAGCCTACATGATACTTTGGATCAGACCAGTGTTTAACGAGGGCTGTCCAATCTTCATCTGTAATATATTCCACTTGAGATGTTTGGGCGATTTCATTGTTAGCCTTGCCTTCAAAGTGAGATTTTCTAAGGTGGTACCGATACTGTCGCATAACAGACTTAAAAACATGAGTGCATGCTTGTTTAGTTGCATCATCTTTCGGATCCAACTTGAACCTCATATGTTGAAAAAAGAATGTGAGCCTTATTAGGAGCAAGCTAGAAAGTATGGGACAGAGCAAGACAATATTACTAATTGTGATGAATAACATTACTTATGGATAAATGGTCAAGGAAGGTGTTAAACTGGGTATTGTCTTTATCATTCCTATACTGGATCCACGTTGGGAGGATACATGCATGACACCTAACGGCAACGGCTGCCTCTAATACTAACTTGGCTGACTCTCTAGCATCACGTGGCCTTTTTAAACCTGCCTCAAAATGGATCTCCATTCTTCCTCCTTTAGATTTTGTTAATCTGTCAAGCATTATCCCTAATGTCTGTTTCCTCTTGCGTCGTGGTGCTAGTTCAACAACGAATATGGAAAGTGTTAGTGTACATCAAACTGTGAGAGTACATATAAAGGAGCATGCAACTGCAACTTGACTCGGTCAGGTACGATCTTGGTGTTCATGCTCATGAGGTTCATATGATCTTGCCAAGTCCTGTCGTGTCAGCAGTGCTTCGGAAGTAGTGTTAGGTGTGAAGGCAGCTTGGGAACTGGCCAATTCCGGAGCAAACGAACTAGTAACCCATTGAGATGCTGGTACAGTTGAAGCGGATGATGTAGCTGGTGGAGCAGGAGATACTACGTTTGTAGATTTAGCCGGTGGACTTGGACCTTCTACTGCACTATAAGTACCAGCAGAATCTGGACGGCAGATCCTTTTCCGTTTCACCCGACGAGTAACACCACTCCCTACTATATTATTTTCCTTGCTCTTTTTTGACTTTTCCATGTCAAGCCGTACCCACAACACAAAAGAATAAAATCGCTCTTCAGAACTCATTGATGCATGATACAGACAAGCACTACTTTGATGTAAGACAACCGTATGAGGATGGAATATGTAAGAAAAACAGGACGGCATGACATATTCACAGCTACGATGTGTAAACTAAGCAGAAGGATTTTCAAGAAAATAGAAGTAATGCAAGCTA
This sequence comes from Secale cereale, assembly GCA_902687465.1. Lineage (NCBI taxonomy): Eukaryota > Viridiplantae > Streptophyta > Magnoliopsida > Poales > Poaceae > Secale > Secale cereale. The sequence goes on from LR738714.1 coordinate 595,979,976, forward strand.
GACACCATATGAAAGATGCAACCAATATTACTCTGCCAAGTTAAAAGTGTCTTGTTATAAGTGGCAATTCGAAAAATTAGAAGCAGTACAACGTAGAAATCAATGCAAGATGCAACCACTATCAAACTGCCATGTTAAAAGTGTCCAATCATGAGTGACTGATGTGGGATACACAACAGCGGTACTTTGATGTAAGAACATGGTATGATGGATAGATGAAGTGTATTCTAGACACAGAACACCATGTCATATGCACATGTATAACGTATGAACTCAGCAGGTGCAATTTAATTAAAATAGAAGAAATACAGGCTAGACAACATATGCAACATGAAACCAATTATCACACTGTCAACTTAGAGCAAGCACCTGCGATGGTGGAGTACGGGAGATGAACTCATCATTTAGACTTGGGACTTCAACTTCATGAGCAGTAGCAGTGGCAAATCTAGAGAGCCTCTGTTTGCGTTGGTGCAGAAGACCACCATCATCCCCTAACTTACTCTTTTCCTTCCTATTTTCTGATATTGCCTTATGAAGTCAAAACCACAAGAAGATGAATAAAGTTAGCTTTGCATAACTGGTTGATGCATGATATAGACGAACACTACTTTGAGGCAAGGCAAGCGCAGGATAGGAGGATGGAATATATACAAAAAAAGATAGCGTTTCATATTCACACATACGATAGGAGGATGGAATATGTATGAAAAAACAGTAAGCAGAAGGCATTGCAACAAAATTAGAAGAAATGAAAGCTAGGCACCATATGAACATGCAACCAATATCACTCTATCAGGTAAAAAGTGTCTCATCGTAAGTGCCATTTCAAGAAATTAGAAGCAATACAAGCTAGAAGACAATGCAAGATGCAACCTACATCACAGTCCCAAGTTAAATGTGTCTTATGGGTAAGTGATCATTGCAGGTATAAGTTGTAAGCTACGCAGATGCAAGTCAACATAATCGGAAGCAATACAAACTAGACATCATACGGAAAAGGCAACCACATATAACAATTCCAAGTTAGAGCAAGCACCTGTGATGGTGGAGTAGGGGAGATGCGCTCATCATGTACACGTATGTTCTAGAAACAGGAACACGTGTTATATTCACAGACATTATGTGTAAAGTAAGCAGATGCAATTCAACAAAGTTAGAAGCAATACAAGCTAGACATCATACGCAACATGCAACCACATATAATAGTGCCAAGTTAGAGCAAGCACCTATGATGGTGGAGGAGGGGAGAAGTGCTCATCATGTACATGTATGTTCTACAAACAGGAACACGTGTCATATTCACATGCATTATGTGTAAAGTAAGCAGATGCAATTCAACAAAGTTAGAAGCAATACAAGCTAGACATCATACGCAACATGCAACCACATATAATAGTGCCAAGTTAGAGCAAGCACCTGTGATGGTGGAGTAGGGGAGATGTTCTCATCATCTACACAACTACGTATGTTGACTGTCTAGACTTGCGTTGTCTTGCGAATCTTGTTGGGAGGATGGCGGAGTAGAATCTTTAGAGAACCTCCGTTTTAGTTGCTCGGAAGGACCACCATCATCAAATGCCTTGCCAATTCCCTTCAGCTTTATTGATTTTGCATTGTGAGGTCAAACCGACAAGAAAAAGGAATATAATTCGCTCTTCAGAACTCATTCATGCATGATACTGACGAACACTACTCTGATGAAAGGCAAAGTCATGATACGAGGATGGAATACGTACGAAAAAATGGACGGCTTGACATATTCACACCTATGATGTGGTAACTAAGCAGAAGGCCCTTCAACAAATTAGAAGCACTGCAAACTAGACACCATATGAAAGGTGCAATCAATATCACTCTGCCAAGTTAAAAATGTCTCGTCATAGGTGGCGTTCATCAAACTAGAAGCAATACATGCTAGAAATCATATTCAAGATGCAAACCAATATCACACTGCCAACTTAAAGGTGTTCCATCATAAGTGACTGATGCAGGATACACAAGAAGAGTAGTTTCATGTAAGAACATGGTGTGATAGACAAATATAGTATGTACCAAAAACAGGAAAGCGTGTCATATTCACACGTATCATGTGTAAGCTAAGCAGATGTAGTTTACACTAATTAGGAGCAATACAAGCTAGACACCATATGCAACATGCAACTAGATATCACACTGCCAAGTTAGAGCAAGCACCTTGGATGGTGGAGTAGGGGAGCGGAGACTTGGACCTTGTAATGCACTATCAGTACAAGGAGAATCGGTACAGATGCTCCATTTACGTTGCTGCAGAGGACCACTATCATCGCCTTCCTTACTCTTTTCCTTCCTCTTTCTTGATTTTGCCTTGTCAAGTCAAACCCACAAGAAAAAGGAATAAAATTTGCTCTTCAGAACTCATTGATGCATGATACTGACAAACACTACTTTCATGTAAGGCAGCGCATGATAGGAGGATGGAATATGTATGAAAAACAAGATGGCGTGACATATTGACATGTATGCTGTATAAAGTGTAAACTAAACACAAGGTGCTTGAACTTGTTAGAATCAATGCAAGCTAGAAACCATATGAAAGATGAAACCAATATCACTCTGCCAAATTAAAAGGGTGCCCTAACAAATGTATTTGACCAAATTAGAAGCAATACATGGCAGCATGCTAGAAATAATATGCAATATGCAACGAATAAAGGTGACTCATCGTAAGTGATTGATGCAGGATATAGAAGAGAGGTAGTTTCATGTAAGAACAAGGTTAACACATAGATGTAGTGTGTACCAAAAATAGGAAGGCATATCATATTCACAGGTATAATGTGTAAACTAAGCAGATGCAATTTACCCTAATTAGAAGCATTACAAGCTAGACACCGTATGCAACATGCAATGACATATCACACTGCGAAGTTAGAGCAAGCACCTTGGATGGTGGTTTGCGGTCATCAACTATAGAGCTACGTTGACTATCTTCATTTAGCCTTGCTGTTTCTTGAGAATCATGTAGGGAGGATGACACTGCACTCTTTAAACGAGTATGGCGTCTCACACTAACCCACCTGGATGACACTGCAGAGCTACGTTTACTGTCTCCAACTGCTGACATTCCATCCTTTAGAGCGCTGAAACGCTTAGTGCTTATCTTCGAATTACACTGGAGCAACTTCTGTCTTTTCTTTTCAATATTCATCAACACTGCGTCAGAGTCTGAAATACCCATGCATAAAAAACAATAGTGTGAGTATGGGTGAAGTGTGTGCACAATTAGTACAATGTAAAGGTAGCAGATAGCAGGTCGATGAGAAATAAATGACGGGAGACATATGATAGCTCTACAACATGCATGACACACTAAATTACTACATGATTCTATGAAAATAACATTCGACTGAAAACAAATAGGCCAGTCCATTTTTTCTTCACCATCCGATGTACAAAGAACGGGTAGATCGCCTTCATCTACCTCCAGCCAGTCAATGTTGACGATCTTCCTCGAAACGGCAGTGACCACCGGCCCAGTCCCATGCCTGCGCCCTCCCCTCGACCTCACCACACCTCCGTGCTTGGCACCGCTCCCCGGCAATCCATTCAAGCCCCGCCGACCACCAGATCGGGCGCAAGCAGCTCCTGCGCCCCACACCCCTATGATAGACACTGATGCGCCAATTCCCCGGCGAACAGGCGGACTAGGTGCTCCTCGCGCCTAAGCGGGTGCTGCTTCTTTTAATTGCGGTTCGACTGACCCTGAATTGAAATCCAGGCGGGCTACTGATCTCTAGCAAAGGTGAAATAGTAAAGGGAGGAAACCTTGTGCATTTAGTATCACAAAGAAGATGCAGTAAGAAGTGCTCAACTAGTTTCTTTCATGGGATGAATACGGTGTGAGCAGAGACGTAAGGTTTGCACGAATAAGGGAAGAGGAGTACCTCTTTCTGCTGCCAGTGCTGTGTCCTCCTTCTGTTTTTCCAACGATCTTCTTGTGGTTCGCTGGAAACAAGAAGTTGTGGAGGACGGTGCAGCCTTGGACGAACCCATGGCCAAGTTGTTGAGTGTAGTGCGGTGGTCGTCTGTCGGCGGCGGGGAAGTAGATCCGAGGCGGCAAACGACGGCGTAGCGGGAACAACTCCGGTGCGGTGGACGGTTGCGACAGTGGAGCGGCAACAGTGAGGCGCAGGACGGCGTCGTCGGAGTGGTTCTGGTACGGTGCACCTCGGCGTCGGCGTCGTGGAGGCAGCTCTACCTCGGCTTCAGCTGCTAAGTCCTTGAGGGCGTTGCGGTTGCGGTTGCATTGGACGACGACTTTGGGGTACCGGCTCCGGCGTGATGGAGTTGGGTGGCGGTGGATTGAGCGCTATGGGGTGGAGGACGGAGGAGGCTTGGGTTTCGCGGCTGGTGGAGAGGGCGTTTTGGCGCTCACGGAGTATGAATGGGGAAAGGGAGAGAGGCGGGGAACTGAGGGGGAACAATGTTTCGGTTTGGGACGCGCTTGTTTGAAATTTGGGGAAAGTTACAAACTTTGCCCCCATCTAAAATTTCGGACATATTGCCGGTTGGGGGTAGGACAGTAATCTCAGGTGTCCCAAATGTGGGCGGGATAGATTTCGGCCGAGCATGTGGCTGTTTAGGCGCCCACGACGTATGAATGCTTCTCGGAGGCGGTTGAGACTGGCGTCTTGTTGAAGTTACAAACCTACCCCGGTTTAGACCTTTGGACATCGGGCCGATAGGCTACACGGGCCAGAGTCAGGACAGTAATTTCCTACCGCCAAACATTAGTCTCGCGCGGTTTCGGGTGACCAGAGGCCTATTTGGCGATTCATTCAATATTTGGGAGCAGAAGCATTAACGTTTTCGGTTCTCTTGAATTGAACATTCAGGATTTGTCAAACTTCACAAATATTTACTCTTGAAAATCCTAAAGCTACGATTATTTTGGAATGGAGGTGGTACATTTGAATATACATTGTACACGAGTATATATTAAAAAATATGTAGCTTACCTTAGTTCATGCATGGTTCCAGATATAATCTCCCTCGTTGCAAAAAAAAGTTAGACATGCGTATGAATATATATAGCATGTTCAAACGCTCAACAAAGATTGATGCCCCCTTTTACATCTGATTTACAAATGCCATTATCTCGGGTTCAAATAGATGAATGCACTTCCTATGAATTCGAATCTTCGAAACCCCCATTATGTTGAATTCGACATGTATTCTATTTCGTAGCTAGCAATTTGGAATGTATCCATGCAAGTGAAAAATGTATAAAGTGCTTCACACTAACAACATGGAGTGCACTAATTAATGTTTATATATGAATTGCAAAAGCATCCATTGCCTGTATTACAAACCGCTCTCACTCCATGGATCGATAATATGAAATAAACGCATGCACATGCTAGAATTCAATAGAGTATGGGTGTCTGATAGACCAATTTTTGTCCATACGCAATTTGCAAAATTCATGATCTCGTCCAAAAATAATAATGACATTTATATTTTAATTTAATGCATAGAACCTCCTTTTACACGTTGATGCACTATGCATCGGCCCGTTGTCACAAACACACTATATCTCTCTCTATCTACCGCATAAGTGCACACACTTTATATGCATCGGCATTCCTCTTTCACACATGCTCACAATCTCTCTCGGGGTGTCGGGGAATCTTGATGTCTACTACGCACCCTTCTTTTTGTAGACGTTGTTGGGCCTCCAAGTGCAGAGGTTTGAAGGACAGTAGCAAATTTCCCTCAAGTGGATGACCTAAGGTTTATCAATCCGTGGGAGGCATAGGATGAAGATGGTCTCTCTCAAATAACCCTGCAACCAAATAACAAAGAGTCTCTTGTGTCCCCAACACACCCAATACAATGGTAAATTGTATTGGTGCACTAGTTCGGTGAAGAGATGGTGATACAAGTGCGATATGGATGGTAGATACTGGTTTTTGTAATAGAAAAAATATAAAAACAGCAAGGTAACTAAAGGTAAAAGTGAGTATAAACAGTGTTGCAATGATAGTAGACAAGTTCTAGGGTTCATACTTTAACTAGTGCAAGTTCTCTCAACAAGGATAACATAACTGGATCATATTACTAGCCCTCAACATCCAACAAAGAGTCACTCCAAAGTAACTAATAGCGGAGAACAAACGAAGAGATTATGGTAGGGTACGAAACCACCCCAAAGTTATTCTTTCTGATCGATCTATTCAAGAGTCCGTAGTAACGTTCAATCTATCATAGAGTTCATACTAGAATAACACATTAAGACACAAATCAATCAAAACCCTAATGTCACCTAGATACTCCATTGTCACCTCAAGTATCCGTGGGCATGATTATATGATATGCATCACACAATCTCAGAAACATCTATTCAACCAACACATAGAACTTCAAAGAGTGCCCTAAAGTTTCTACCGGAAAGTCAAGACGAAAACGTGTGCCAACCCCTATGCATAGATTCCCAAGGTCACGAAACCCGCAAGTTGATCACCAAAACATACATCAAGTAGATCACATGATATCCCATTGTCACCATAGATAAACACGTGCAAGACATACATCAAGTGTTCTCAAATCCTTAAAGACTCAATCCGATAAGATAACTTCAAAGGGAAAACTCAATCCATTACAAGAGAGTAGAGGGGGAGAAGCATCATAAGATCCAACTACAATAGCAAAGCTCGCGATACATCAAGATCGTGCCATCTCAAGAACACGAGAGAGAGAGAGAGAGAGAGAGAGAGAGATCAAACACATAGCTACTGATATATACCCTCAGCCCCGAGGGTGTACTACTCCCTCCTCGTCATGGAGAGCGCCGGGATGATGAAGATGGCCACCGGTGAGGGTTCCCCCCTCCGACAAGGTGCCAGAATGGGGTCTAGATTGGTTTTCGGTGGCTACAGAGGCTTTCGGCGGCGGAACTCCCGATCTAGGTTAATTTCCGAAGGTTTCAGTATTTATAGGATTTTTTGGCATAGGTCCCACGTCAGGAGGGCTTCTGGGCTGTCTTCTAGATAGGAGGGCGCCACCACCTTCCCAGGGCGCGCCCTCCACCCTTGAGGGCAGCCCATGGCTCTCCTGGCCCAACTCTTTTGCTTCAGGGGCTTCTTTTGGTCCAGAAAAAATCATAAAAAATTGGCTCGTCAATTGGACTCCGTTTGATATTCCTTTTCTGTAAAACCCTAAAACAGGAGAAAAATAGAAACTAGCACTGGGCTCTGGGTTAATAGGTTAGTCCCAAAAATCATATAAAAGTGTATAATAAAGCCCATAAGACATCCTAGAAGGATAATATAATAGCATGGAACAATCAAAAATTATAGATACGTTGGAGATGTATCAGCATCCCCAAGCTTAATTCTTGCTCGTCCTCGAGTAGGTAAATGATAAAACAAAATTTTTGATGTGGAATGCTACCTAACATAATTCTCAATGTAATTATCTTAATTGTGGCATGAATGTTCAGATCTGAAAGATTCAAGATAAAAGTCTATATTGACATAAGAAATAACAATACTTCAAGCATACTAACAAAGCAATCATGTCTTCTCAAAATACTATGGCTAAAGAAAGTTATCCCTACAAAATCATATAGTGTTGGCTATGCTCCCTCGTTATCACACTAATATTCATATCATGCACAACCCCGATTTCAGCCAAGCACTTGTTTTCATACTCTATCTTTTCAAACCTTTCAACTTTCAGGCAATACATGAGCGTGAGCCATGGACATAGCACTATGGGTGGAATAGAGGTGGTTGTGGAGAAGACAACATGGAGGGAGATAGTCTCACATCGACTAGGCGTACCAACGGGTTATGGAGATGCCCATCAATAGATATCAATGTGAGTGAGTAGGGATTGCCATGCAACGAATGCACTAGAGCTAAATATGAATGAAAGCTCAACAAAAGAAACTAGTGGGTGTGCATCCAACTTGCTTGCTCACGAAGACCTAGGGCATTTGAGGAAGCCCATCGTTGGAATATACAAGCCAAGTTCTATAATGAAAATTCCCACTAGTATATGAAAGTGACTAAACATGAGACTCTCTATCATGAAGAACATGGTGCTACTTTGAAGCACAAGTGTGGAAAAAGATAGTAGCAATTGTCCCTTTTTCTTTTTTTTCTTTTTTTTTTCTTTTTTGGGCTCTTTGGCCTTTCTCTTTTTTTTTTCTTTTTTTGCGGAGGGGCTTTATAGATTTAGCCTTTCCTCCCATGGGACAATGCTCTAATAATGATGATCATCACACTTTCATTACAACTCGATATTACAACTCGATACTGCAACAACAAAGTATGACTCTATATGAATGCCTCCGGCGGTGTACCGGTATGTGCAATCAAACAAGAGTGACATGTATAAAAATTATGCATGGTGTCTTTGCCACAAATATGATGGCAACTACATGATCATGCAATGGCAATATGACAATATGATGCGTGTCATATGAATGGAACGGTGGAAAGTTGCATGGCAATGTATCTCGGAATGGCTATGGAAATGCAATGATAGGTATGTATGGTGGCTGTTTTGAGGAACAATATGGTGGCTGTTTTGAGGAAGGATATATAGTGGGTTTATGGCACCGGCGAAAGTTGCGCGGTACAAGAGAGGCTAGCAATGGTGGAAGGGTGAGAGTGTGTATAACCCATGGACTCAACATTAGTCATAAGAACTCATATACTTATTGCAAAAATCTACAAGTCATCAAAACAAAGCAATCAACACATGCTCCTAGGAGGAGGTTGGTAGGAGTTAACCATCGCGCGCCCCCGACCTCCACACAAAGGTTGACACTTTACAAATACCTCGTGCTCTAACTTTGTCACATAGCGGTTCACCATACGTGCGTGCTACGGGAATCACTAACCTTAACACAAACATTTCTCAATTTCATAATAACTGCACTAGCATGACTCTAATATCACTATCCTCATATCTCAAAACATTTATCAAGCATCCAACTTCTCATCATATTCAATGCACTTAGTGTGAAAGTTTTTACTACATTGATATTGGATGCCTATCATGTGAAGACTAGTTTTATAGCCTATGCACATTACCATGCTGTTTTAATAGACTCTCAAAAGGATATAAGTGAAGCATGAGAGTTCATCTATTTCTTCAAAATGAAACCACCGTCGTACTCTAATAGATATAAGTGAAGCACTAGAGCAAACAACAAACTACTCCGAAAGATATAAGTGAAGATCAATGAGTAGTTGAATAATTATGTAACTATGTGAAGACTCTCTAACATTTAAGAACTTCATATCTTGGGATATTATTCAAAGAGCAAGAAAAACAAAATAAACTAAATTGATGCTCCAAGGAAAACACATATCATGTGGTGAATAAAAATATAGCTCCAAGTATAGTTACCGATGGATGAAGACGAAAGAGGGGATGCCTTCCCGGGGCATCCCAAACCTTAGGCTTTTGATTATCCTTGAATTCCTTGGGGTGCCATGGGCATCCCCAAGCTTAGGCCTTTGCTACTCCTTGTTCCATAGTCCATCAAAGCAATACTCAAAACTTGAAAACTTCACAACACAAAACTTAGACAGAAATTCTCGTGAGCTTCGTTAGTATAAGAAAACAAACCACTACTCAAAGGTACTGTAATGAACTCATTCTTTGTTTATATTGGTGTTAAACCTACTGTATTCCAACTTCTCTATGATTCATACTTCCCAATACTACTCATAGATGCATTGAAATAAGCAAACAACACACGAAAAACAGAATCTGTCAAAACCAGAGCAGTCTGTAGTAATCTGTAGGTTTCACATTTTTATGGAACTATAAAAAGTTCAAACTAAATTGGTAAATTTGAGGAATTTGTCTACCAATCATCTGCAAAAATAATCAACTAAAAAGCACGCTCCAGTAAAATTTGAAGACCACTTTAGCGATCGCTAACGATTCTGTTTTTCACAGCAAGATCACATAAACTTCACACAACTCTTCCCAAAGGTTCTACTTCGCACAAACACTAAACAAAACATGAAACCACATCTAATCAGAGGCTAGATGAAATATTTATTCCCTAACAGCAACAAAAACAAAAAATATAAAATTGGGTTGCCTCCCAACAAGCGCTATCGTTTTATGCCCCTAGCTAGGCATGATGATGCTCACATAAAAGATAAGAATTGAAATATAACGGGAGCATCATGAAGCATATGAATAGCACATTTAAGTCTAACCCACTTCCTACGCATAGGGATTTTGTGAGCAAACAAATTATGGGAACGATAATCAACTAGCATAGGAAGGGAAAACAAGCATAACTTCAAAACTTTAAGCACATAGAGAGGAAACTTGATATTATTGCAATATATAGAAGCATATGATCCTCTCTCATAATAATTTTCAGTAGAATCATGAAAGAATTCAACAATATAACCAGCACATAAAGCATTCCTTTCATGATCTACTTTCATAGAAATTTTACTACTCTCCACATAAGCAAAATTCTTCTCATCAATAGTACACTACTGGAATCAGCTACTTTGCCATCTGCCAGCTCTTTGCCGTCTGCTAGCAGACGGCAAAGAAGCTCTTTGCCATCAGCTACCCAAAAGCAGACGACAAAGAACTGGCTGATGGCAAAGACCTTCTTTGCCATCAGCCAGTTCTTTGCCGTCCGCTAGCAGACAACAAAGATTCTTTGCCGTCAGCTGGCAGACGGCAAAGAGGGAGGTGGCCCACACTAACGGGCTGATTAAGGAAAACCTAACGGGGCCCCTCTTTGCCGTCCGCTAGCAGACGGCAAAGAGTAAAAAAGCCGACGGCAAAGGGGGCAAACAATTAGGGTAATAACGGCCGAGCCCCACCCCGGCCGCCCACCTCGATCTCTGTTTCTATCCCCCTCCTCCCCGACGACCGCCGCCTCCCGCCGCAGCCCCCGCC
>LR738714.1:595991360-596005975 GCA_902687465.1 Secale cereale
TGACACCACACCCCGACCCCGACACGACACCCCGACACCACGACACCCGACCCCGACGCCGACCCCCGACACATGTTGATGCCAATGAACCCTATGAGCCCGTCATTGTTTATAGTGATGATGATGATTATGCATTTATTGATGATACTGATCGAGATTATTAGTAGTGTCAGGTATTACATTTTTTTATGTTGTACTTGATGATGATACACTTAAGTGATACCCATATTATTATTCATGTCGGTCTTTTTTTATGTTGTACTAATTTCGTTTACTGTTTGTCATGGCAGGTGTTGAAAGATGGTGGGCGCTGGTCGGGAGCGTGGTCTGAGGTCTTCCATTCCAGACGCACCTCTCCGCCGAGCGTTGCTGGACAGTATGGCCACACCGCCGGGCCCTTCTTCGTCGACCGTGGTGCCCAGCAGGGGACGAGGTAGGAAGAGAGGAGGTGGGGCACGTGGTCGTGGGAGAGGAGGTAGGGTGACTGCTACGGTGCCTTCCTCGCCGCCACCCCCAGCCGTTTCACCCGAGCACGTGACTGCTAGGGTGGACTCGTCCGAGGAGGAGGCTACACGGACTCCGGTCCACGAGCCTCCGGTCCACGGGTCTTCGGCCCACGAGAGTTCGGCCCACGTGACCCCGGAGGAGCACACGTCCGGATGGGGTACCTGGCCGGATCAGCCCGAGGAGCCGAGTGGCCATGCTGATGATGGCGGGGAGCCGACTGATCTTGAGGAGGAGGGGGGCACCGTCTACCAGCGTGGTGCTACACGGCTCCCGTCCGAGCCGGTGACCCGCGAGCAGAGGTGGTTGATTTTCCCTGATGGGGAGAGGTACGTAAGTGCATTTAATATTTTTGTACCTTGTGCATTCACGTTTTTTCAAATAACTAATGCGTTGGCCATGTCATTCTGCAGGGGTTGGGACCACCATCATAGTGTCCGCCGGCCCAACTCCGTCCTTGGAGTTCTTTGCCGGCAAAACTTCCCGGGGTTTGTCACGTTGCCTGGTGAGGGTCGGCTTCCAGAGCTTGGATTGAGCTGGGAGCACTACGTGGCTGCCCCGGCCCCGCCAAATGAGATTATCGACGGTGTCGTGTGTGAAACGAGGGCAGATATGGTGATCAGAAAGTTCTGGGTAATTTCTCCTTTACACATTTAAAAATCTTCAACTAGCTAGTTATTAATTGTACTAATCAACATTGTCTCATTTGATTGCAGACATTCTACAGGTGTGAGGAGGGATACGAGGAGGACGTGGCAAATGTTATCGAGAACGTCTGCAAGCGCCTACTCCAGAACTTACGGCACGAGGCTCGGGTGCAGGCTGTTCGAGACTACTACGCCTTGCGTGGTATCAAGAAGACCAAGCCGGCGTGCCGCGATAAGTTCCTGAGTAAGGAGCCGTACATGAAGGTAATTCTTAAGGCCTTCTCTACTTAAGTTCCTTCATTTAGTAATTCTTAGCCGTAGCGCTCAAGTTTCTATTTGCTAACTTAGGCGCCTCCGAGATGGTGTGCGGATCGGATGGATTGTTGGGAGGTGTTGGTCGATGAGTGGTGCTCACAACGATGGCTAGCCCTCCACAAGGAGGCCAAGGACAAACGTGCCCAAATGGAAGGTGTGCCACACCATCAAGGCAGCTCCAACTTATATCAGTTCGGGCGCAACTGGGTATGTGGTTTGCTTCATGATTCATGCAATTCATTCATCATGCTAGCTTGAGCCCTTTAATTACAAATTTTCATTGTTTCTCTCTTTCAGGCACGCTACAATAAGGCGGATAAGGTGCCAGAGGTGTATGACCTGTATTCCATGGCCCACACTGCCTCTTTCAAGAAAGTCAAGGCTTTCTCTCAGTCTGACCTCGATGATGCAAACAACTTCACCAACATCTCCTCCCACAACAAGCTCGTGAGATATAGAGATGAGGGGAAGGCGAGGAAAGGGGAGGACTTTAACCCGAGCCAGGGTCCCATTGATCCAGAGCTGTTGATGATATCTGGTGGTGGGAGGTCCCATGGCTCCATAGCCATTGGAGATGGACTTATCCGTTGTCCTAGCACTCTCCCGGAGATCAAGGCACGCCAGTCGAGCTCCGCTCCTGAGATAAGGCCTCGTGAACGGCCAGTGCAACTCGCCATCAAGGTTAGTGATACGTACTCAGTTATCTTTCTCCATTACATTGTGTGCGCTTCCATCAATGATTACAAATGGTCATGTGAGTGGTATTGCAGGCTGCTATACAGAGTGAGAGAGATAGAACAGAGAAACTTCTGGCAGAGGCGGCGGAGAGGCAGCGGGAGTTGGAGGAGAGGACGACAAAGATGCTGGAGGAGGAGAGGTCACGGAATGACATGCAGGCAAGGGCCATGTACGAGCTCCTTGTGGTAAGTTTCTTCTGCAGATTAGCCAAAACATTCATGTAGTGTTTGTCTCATTACTAACTAGTATGACTGAGTCGTCAAAACCAAATGTGCAGTCTGTGTGCGAGAATTCAGGTCAGACCGCTCCGCCGATGCCAGTGATTGCTCCTGGGACCACGGTGAGTTTTATTTGAATGGACATTACTTGCTAGTCTTAACATTTGAGTGTCATCATGCTAACAAGACATTGGAAATGATCTTTGGTGCAGCATAACTCCAGACAAGCATCACACGATCCTTCTCCAGCTACCGACACGAGCCACCCCGCTCCTACACCTCCTGGATCTTGGTAAGTTTATCAAGTGTTTTGCTTAACACATGCATAAAGACCTAGACTTAGCTTTATTTCCTCCAATGCTTACCATAATGACGTAGACTTAGCTTCTTCTCCTCCAAAATGACTTAATAAGCTTACTGACCTCCAAAACCATCCATTTTACCTAAGTTAGCTCTAAAACGATCTATACTTAGCTTACTTATGACAAAAATTGCATAATTAGCTTAGTTAGCTCATATACGATCCATTTTACCTAAGTTAGCTCATAAATGATCCATTCTACCGAAGTTAGCTCTAAAATGACCCATTTTACCTAGCTTAGCTCCAAAATGATCCATCTTACCTAGGTTACCTCTAAAATGATGCATTTTACCTAAGTTTGCTCATAAGCGATCCATTGCACCTAGGTTAGCTCATAAACGATCCATTTCACCTAAGTTAGCTCACAAATGATCAATTTCACCTAAATTAGCTCATAAATGTCATATATATTCTTCTTCTTCTTCTTCTTCTAATCTTCTTCTTCTAACTTTCTTATTTCCCATTTTGCAGATTTCATTCACTTGACGAAATCTTGCTTAGATGGAGTGCTCCTTATCCCTTTCTCTGTTTCTTTTGTATCGTTGAACTATGCATGTATCGTTGGATGAAACTATTGTAATATATATGGTTGGATGCCTCTATGTTGAACTTGTTATGTATGATGGAACTATGCATGTAATATATATGGTTGGATGATGAAGTTATGTGTTGGATATCTTATATGTTTGCTCTGTAATGGCCTTTTCAAATATACCTATATATGTCATATATATTTGTGATGAAAATTGTTGGATTTAATAATAAAAAAAAACCAATATGCAGGCTCTTTGCCGTCTGCCACCGACGGTAACGGGCTCTTTGCCGTCTGCCGCGGACGGCAAAGAAGCCACGTGGCGTCCACCTGTTATTCCTGGGAGCTGACCCATTTGGTCAGTTTGCCGTCAGTGGCAGACGGCAAAGGCCTTCCGCGGCGGACGGCAAAGGCCTTCCGTTAGCCACTTAACGGACTGACAGCGCAATTATTGCCGTCCGCCATCTTTGCCGTCTGCCGCTCTCTCTTTGCCGTCCGCCGCGGACGGCAAAGACTTTGCCGTCAGTAGCAGACGGCAAAGAACCTGTTTACCGTAGCCTACTTTGCCGGAGCCTTTTGCCGTCCGCCGCTGACGGCAAAGGCCTTTGCCATCCGCCGTTCATTCCTTTGCCGTCCGCTATGGCGGACGGCAAAGTAGCTGATTCCTGTAGTGGTAGTGGGAGCAAACTCAACAAAATAACTATCATGTGAAGCATAATCCAGTTGAAAACAAAAATCATGATGACAAGTTTCATGGTTATCTTTATTCTTTATAGCATACGTGTCATCACAGTAATCATCATAGATAGGAGGCATGCTCTCATCATAATAGATTTGCTCATCAAAACTTGGGGGACTAAAAATATCATCTTCATCAAACATAGCATCCCCAAGCTTGTGGCTTTGCATATCATTAGCATCATGGATATTCAAAGGATTCATACTAACAACATTGCAATCATGCTCATCATTCCCATATTTCATGCCAAGCATTCTATGTAATTCTTCTTCTAGTACTTGAGCACAATTTTCCTTCCCATCATTTTCACGAAAGATATTGAAAAGATGAAGCCTATGAGGTAACCTTAATTCCATTTTTTTGTAGTTTTCTTTTATAAACTAAACTAGTGATAAAACAAGAAACTAAAAGATTCGATTGCAAGATCTAAAGATATACCTTCAAGCACTAACCTCCCCGGCAACGGCGCCAGAAAAGAGCTTGATGTCTACTAAGCACCCTTCTTCTTGTAGACGTTGTTGGGCCTCCAAGTGCAGATGTTTGTAGGACAGTAGCAAATTTCCCTCAAGTGGATGACCTAAGGTTTATCAATCCGTGGGAGGCATAGGATGAAGATGGTCTCTCTCAAACAACCCCGCAACCAAATAACAAAGAGTCTCTTGTGTCCCCAACACACCCAATACAATGGTAAATTGTATAGGTGCACTAGTTCGGCGAAGAGATGGTGATATAAGTGCGATATGGATGGTAGATATTGTTTTTTGTAATAGGAAAATATAAAAACAGCAATGTAACTAAAGGTAAAAGTTAGCATAAACGGTGTTGCAATGATAGTAGACAAGGCCTAGAGTTCATACTTTAACTAGTGCAAGTTCTCTCAACAAGGATAACATAATTGGATCATATTACTAGCCCTCAACATGCAACAAAGAGTCAGTCCAAAGTAACTAATAGAGGAGAACAAACGAAGAGATTATGGTAGGGTACGAAACCACCTCAAAGTTATTCTTTCTGATCGATCTATTCATGAGTCTGTAGTAACGTTCAATCTATCATAGAGTTCATACTAGAATAACACCTTAAGACACAAATCAATCAAAACCCTAAGGTCACCTAGATACTCCATTGTCACCTCAAGTATCCGTGGGCATGATTATACGATATGCATCGCACAATCTCAGAAACATCTATTCAACCAACACATAGAACTTCAAAGAGTGCCCTATAGTTTCTACCGAAAAGTCAAGACGAAAACGTATGCCAACCCCTATGCATAGATTCCCAAGGTCATGGAACCCGCAAGTGTCGGATTCAGGGCTCCGCAAAACCCGTTAAGTACGAACACATGGGCGTGAACGAAGATCTCTCCCACTCACGTCTACCTAGCGCCTCGCTCTCGTCTCAGTGGAAAGATTCAAGCAAACAACGAACAAACACAAAAAGAGTTTATCCAGGTTCGGGCCACAGTGTGGTGTAAGACCCTACTTCCTGCTTTGGTGGATTGGCTCCGGGCGAGCTAGAATATGAACTGGTATAAGGGTTCCTGAGCTGAGGAGGCGAGCTCAGGAGGGTCAGGAGGCTAGTGTTCTTGCTCCTTGTGCGGTGGTCAAGTGTGTGAGTCGACCCTCCTCTCTTGGAGTGGAGGCTCTAGCTACTTATATAGGCGGCCACGGTCCTCTTCCCCCGAAATGTTTAGGCGGGAAGGGATTCCAGAACGGCCATTTTTGAGCGGGAACACAAGGACGTTCCTACCCTGACAAAAGCAGTCTTCGCCTGCAAAAGGATCAGGCGGTGACACGGTGGTGGGCTTGACGGTGATATCCTCCTTATCGTCCTTGCGGTCTTCGGTCTTGTTGGACCAAATAGGAAACCTTTGCCCCGCTCCTTGGGAACCAACGGCTGCGCTGTCTCCTTTGCACCGAAATGGCAACTATGCCACTGGCAGACACTGGCACCCGCTGGCGTGGTGCGTCACTGCTGACATCACTGCCTCCTCCTGAGGCAGGCTTGGCCTTGGATTCTCCGCCCCTCCGGAACGCCTTGCCGAGGCCGCTCCCGAGGGGTTCTTGGCGTCGTTCTCCTCGCGAGGCCTGGCCCCTCGCGAGGGTCTTGAGCAGCTGGTCGATCAGCTGGGCCGTACCAGGCCGCTTGAAGGAGCGCATCGCAGCCCGCAGACAGGCAAGTCTGGGTACCCTGGTTCCCAGGACTCCGACAGTAGCCACCGGGCCCAATGTGTGCGCAGAGTTGGCTTCAGGGCAAAGCCTTAGTCGAGGACGAAGCGCCGCGGGCCCCAAAAAGGCTGCGGGCCATGCTGGTGCGTGACGGTTGGATGGGACGCGAGCGACCCCACTCCCCACACCGTCTCGGTAACAGTGTGTCTTGACAAAAGGGGCCTTCTCTGCTGGGGGAGTTATCGCCCTCCTTCCTTCCTGCTTGGATTTCTTCCCTTTGCGCATCTTCCCTCTCTGCACCCTTCGGCCCTCCTTGACCATGGCAAAGAAGAACAAGGGCACCGCGCCGGCATCTGGATCTGCTTCCTCTCTTGATGCGGCGCTCGGGGAGTCCTCCATCATCAGGGAGGAGGACTACTCAGAGGTCCAGCCGTTCCTGTCGAGCTCCCTCAATGAGCACGACTCGACGCAAATCTGGGCTGGATCCACCATGGCGCGGACCTTGCCAAAGTCATGCTACCCCTTCTTCCTCCACATCATCTCCGTGGGGCTCGTGCTCCCTTTCTCCGAGTTCTTCTACGCCATCCTGGAACATTACCAGGTGCACGCTCTCCATATCCAACCCTGCTCCATCTTCGTCTTGTCGCTCTTCGCCTTCTACTGCGAGGCGTTCGTGGCTGACGGTCGCCCTCTTCCGCCACTTTTTCTCCATGCGTCAATATGACGATGGCCCATGCTCGGGCTGCCTTTCCTTTGTCTTCCAGCGCCAGGGTTGTCGCCTGATGACGACCGGGAAGAAGATAGAGTCCCACCGGAAGAGGTGGGTCTATTTGGACGCCCGGCGCACCCATCCTCTGTTGGCGCTGCCTACTGCCCGTCCGAAGAAACTTGACGGCTGGCGCCACGCGAAGCTCACCGGCCCTCTCACCGGGCCGGTCTTGGCGAAGATTGAGGCCGACCTGAGCTTGAGGCTCAAAGGAGGCTAGATCATGAAGGAGTTCTTGAGGCAGCGTCTGGCTCCGCTGCAGGCTCACTCACGCCCCATGTGGGAGCTAATGGGTGACGACGACGGGCTCCGGGTGCACCCAGGGATGCTGGTGATGGGCCTCGAACCCCTCGTTGGTTACCCCAAGTGGAAGGTGTAAGATGCAGTAAGTAGAAGTGTTTTCCCTTAGCAAAGATGCCAAGGATCGAATCCCCAGAGACTCCTAGGTTCGACAAGTAGGTGTCAACTGCTAACGGCGCAATTAGCAATCAACGTGGACCTGCACACAGATACAAATAACTTTGCTCCCAACGAGTACAGAGAGGTTGTCAATCTCTCCGGCCTTGTAGTTCACAAAGGGTTAAAAGCAATGATAGTAGTGATAGATAGTTTTTGCAATAGTAGGTAAATAACGAAAAGTAAATAGTGGGTGTGATCAATAATGGTAATAAGGACCGGAGTCTCATGATGTTCACTAGTGATGTCTCTCTCCCAAAAGACGATAAAACAGCTATGTGAGGTAAACAAATTACAGCTGGGCAATTGACAGGACCACGAACGCAAACCAATGCTGACTACATTGCAAGAAAGGTTGAGGTTCAAAGCATGGGCGGTACGCCAAAGTAAGTAGACCGAAATCCATCAATATCTACTACTAATCATCCACCTTGAGATATCTATCCAGAACATCTCGCTGGTATTAAGTTGTGAGTCCCACCCATAGTGTAAACTCAATGCAACAGACAACTGCATTAAAAGAACTTTGCGTAAAGTAAACAATCCTTGCACCCGCGGGCACAAGCACCGTTGTTTTCCCCCTCGTGGCAACAGCACATTCCCTAGACTCATGTTTCTGTCACTCAAGCTAGTCATCGAGGGGCATGAACCCACAATCAAGCATAATGTTCCCTCTTGGAGTCACTACCTACTACTCGGCCAAAGCAATAAGTAACAACGGAGAACATGCAAGAATTACTTATGAACTAAAATATAAAAGAGGTGAAGCAAATATATTACTCAAGATCAATCTGAACATAATCTCATAATCCATCGGATCCCAGCAAACTCAACATAGCAACAGCATAAGGATTACATAGGTGCCTCGATCATGTAGGGCAGCTCACGAGGACTAATTAGTGAAGCACAAGAACGGGAGGAGAACATCACATAGCTACTGGTCATGGACTCATGGTCCAAGGGAGACTACTCACGAGTCATCCGGGAGGCGTCCATGGTGGTGGAGAAGCTCCCGGTGGTGATCCTCCCCTCCGGCAGGGTGCCGGGAAGAGTTCTCCTGGTGCTCCCGATTTTGGAAGCGGTGGCGGCGGCGGAACAGAGATGGGATCACGAAAAGAGTTCATGTTCTGAGGGTTTCGGAGGTCCCTCTAAATATATGCCAAAGGGGGGCACCGGACGGGCTTCGGGGGGCCCAGGCGCCCCCCCGGCGCGGCCCGGGGGGGGGGGGCGCCGCCAGGGCGCCTGGAGCCCTGGTGGCCCCCCCCCAGGCTGCCCTTCGGACGCTGTGTTGTTTCCGGATAGCTGATTTTTTATATAATTTTTCTGGATTTTTCTGGGCAGTTCTCGAAACGTGAAAACCTGAAATACAAAAACAGCCGAAAACAGAAACTGGCACTGGGGTGCACTCGATTAGTAAGTTAGTCCAAATATGATCAAAAGTGTATGGAAGTGTATGAATATCATAGCAATATCACCCAAAAGTGTCATGGAGCAAGCAGAAATTATAGATACGTTTTGGACGTATCAGCTGGCCGAAGACGATCTGGACTTCACCTCGAGGGCCCTCCTGGAGATGGTTCCGGAGGATCTTGCTAGGGCCTACCTGCCGCTGTACAGCCGCCCTGACAAGGCCGAGCTGGTGAAGGCCATGTCGGACCTTGGTGCGCCCGTGGGCGCTCCGCCCACGTTCGACGTGTCTTCCGGTGATGACGACGAGAGCGACGAGGGAGGCTCGGAGGATACTCTAGACGACGATGGGGACTCCTTCGAAGCGCTTGCCGGGACAATGGCGTCAGGCGCAGGTGCCGCCGGACGGTCCCAGGCGACCGCTCCGCGTCGGTCCAGACGCACCGCGTCCGGGGGAAGCAAGGTGATGGCCCCGCCGAAGAGCGCCATGCCAGCGAACCGGGCTACCGCGGCCGCGCCCAGGTCCATGGCCTCGCGCCTTGCCTAGGCCCGGGCTGTCGGCACGCCCGGTGCGCCAGGGGCTGCTGTTGACTCGCTGGTGAAGAGAAGGGCGCGCCTCGCCTCCGACGAGTATGTGTGCAATTCTCACTCATTCCTATTTGTCGTGCCCCTGATGCGCTCTCCCTTGATGCTGCAGCCTGGGAGGTGTGATGAAGAGGGTGAAGGGGGAGGTCATGCCGCGGTGCCCCGCTCCTTTGGCCGCTGGTGCAACCTCGGGGAAGGGTGCCGCGGCACTGGGTGCCTCGGTCGGCCGGGCCACCGTGAGTGTGGTGAAGGTGCCCCCCGAAGACGTCCCTGTCTCCGGCGAGGTTGCGGAGTTGGATTATGCTCCGGCTGCTGTGGCGAGGAGGCCGGAGCCCCTGAGCCCGTGGTCGAGCAGCCGGTCTCGCTGGTGCCTGTGCAGCAGCCAGCGCAGCCTGGTCCTGAGGCTTTGGATCCTGCCTCCGCCGCGCTGGGTCGTCTTCGCACTGACCTGCAAAACAGTGACGGCCACCTGGCAGAAGGGCGCCTGGGGCTGACCCACGGGTGGCTCCTGGCAGACGAGTTTGAACGGGCCTCCCGGGATCAAGCCTTGGCGGCTGCTGTCAATGGTCGAGAGGAAGCCGCGGCGGCCACGCTGGCTCGTGACGCCGCGCGAGCTGACGCCGCGTCCTTCGAGAAACACTGCCTCAAGACAGAGAGCGAGCTGGGGGCCCTTCGCGAGGAAGATGCTAGGCGCGCCCTGGAGCTCAAAGGGTTGGAGAAGGAGCTTGAGGCGCAGAAGACCGCAACCTCCCGGCTGCAACAGGAGCAGCTTACTGACTGCGCCGCCCTGGAGAAGCTGAAGGTTGAAGTTGAGCAGGCCAGGGCGGCCCAAGCCGCTCGTGCCCAGGAGGAAGCTCTCGCGGTGTTGGTGACGTGAGTCCCGAGAACCTTACCGCCTTCGACCTTAAGGCCCGCAAGGCGCTGCATGCCGTCTACAGGGAAGGGTTCAAGGAGCCACTGGCCGCCCCTGAGGAAGGCCCCGTCGGGCTTCTTGCTGTGCTCGTAGAGTCCCTGCGTGGTGTTACGGCCGCGATTGGCCAGTTAGCTGATGCTGAAGGCCGTACGCTGCTTATCTTGGTCCTGACGCAGGTGTGCAGCCACCTAAGTCTTCGCGACCCCACCCTTGACTTGGCCTCGCTGTCCGAGCCCGTGACCGTAGTCATGGAGAACTCGGCTGCCGAGGCCCTGAGGGTGAAGGTCACGTCGCTGGTGGAGGCGTTCCTCCAGGCTACTGCTACCGCGGCCGAAGGGGAGACGACCGGTACTACTGCGCCCGGCGATGCTTGATCCGTCCTGTTTAGTGAGAGAAGTGCGAGTGCCTCGGGGAGGCGTAAGAACTTGGTTGAATTTGAAAGAACTCGACGTTATTGTAATAGCTAGATGATTCCATGCTTGCTTCCTTTCATGTTTGCTTTAGGTGCTCTACATCGGCAGGGCCCAACCCCGCGCATACCTCGACCGCCGCTGAGCCCTCTGGATGACCGGGGTTACCGTAGTAACTAGACTCGTTGCTGAGCCCTTCGGATGACCGGGGTTACCGTAATAACTAGACTCGTTGCTGAGCCCTCCGGATACCAGGGTTGCCGTAGTAACTAGACTCAAGGGATGAGGGGCTACGTGGCCAGTGAGGCCCTTGGGTCGCAATGCCCAAGGGCCCCCCCTTGACGTTCAAGCGATCCCGTTTTCGTTCTGCGTCGGCAGGGCCCAACCCCGCGCATACCTCGATCGACATTGAGCCCTCCGGAGGACCGGGGTTATCGTCATAACTAGGCTCAAGGGATGAGGGGCTACATGGCCAGTTAGGCCCCTGGGTCGTGATGCCCAGGGGTCCCCCTTGACGTACGAACGACTCTTCATGAAGGAGAACAAGCACCATACCTTGCCCACGAGCCTTCGCCTGGGATGGGGGCACGAGAAGGCCAGGTGTCTGGGCACCTGGTCGGGTGGCGTCTGCCAGGCGTGACCTGAGCATAGCCCCCGTGCCTATCCCCCCTCGCGACACCCATCCAAGGAGAAGCTGTGAGCGCCGTGAGCTGAAAAGCTCCCTGAGGTTGGTGCGACCACTTGGGGCCACCCTCAGTTGTTTATAACTAGCGCGGAGCATAGAGCTACCACACTTGCGCGGAGTGTGGGCATAACCGTGCCTCGGTCGGATCGGCCAGCGCGGAGCTTGGTGCTTCCACTGGTTCGTGGGCATAACCGCTCCTCGGTTGGATCTGCCAGCGCGGAGCTTGGTACTTCCACTGGACCGTGGGAGGGATCCTCCCACCGGGAGAGACTCCGGGGCATGTACATCCCCGTCCTGACGCGTGGCTGGCACGGTAGGACAGCCAAGGTGTATATGGTCCCTCCTCAGGAAGAGCTGAACGACTCTGAGGAAGTTCTCGTGAGCTTACACATCACTCACGAGACCCTACCCCGAGGCGGGTTGCGCCCGAGTCTTCTTCTGCAAAATGTGAAAAGAGAGATGTTGTGTCGACCTGCGCCTAGTGCATCTCCAGGGGATATTGCATGAGAAGGCCGCAGCACCAGCGACCCCAGGAGGTGACGTCACGGGGTTAACCCGCGAGACAGAGTTCAGCCACTGGATTTGTCGACGCTGCAGGGACGGACCCAAGCACAGACGCCGTGCCCAGCCTTCTCATGCCATGATCCAAAGGAAAAACAGCCGGCGCGCGGTTCCCGCGTGAGCGAGGCACCTGCCACGGGCCCCTACTTACCCATCCATGATTAGCCCATGCGAGAACAAGGCACCAAGGACCATGGGAGGTGCCGTCACGGAAATGGCTCGCTAGGCAGAGCTCAGCCCTTGGGTTTATCGATGCTGCAGGGACGGGCCCGAGCACGGACGTCGTGCCAGTCCTTAATCATGAGGCGGTCGCGAGCGGGCTGACAAGGGCTCATGACCTTAGTCGCGGTGAGGACGCCAAGCATATAGATAATGCGAATGGAAAGAGATGTCTGGCCTTGATCATGCAAAAAGGGAGACAGTCGCGGGGGAACAACCCCCAGCGGCCCGAGGATGATGCAGCCCGAGAGGCGCCCTCGTTTGGATACCCGAAGTGTCACCTGATACTTCCCGAAGAAGAGTTGGGGTAGCTGAACACGCGAGCTGTGCGGGTCGCTCCCGAAGATCATCGGGCTCCTGATGCCCAGGGGCTCCTGAGGCTCTCAGTGGTCGCGCGGGTCCGGCTCCCGCTCCATCCGGACCGCCTGCCACTGAGCCTCCTGAGCCCCCAAGGCCTGCTGCGTGAGATGCTGGAATGTGGCAGCTGCGTTGCGAAGAGCGTGCGGACGTAGCTGCAGGGGAGGGCCCTCCTCCGGCCGACCGCTGTCGGCCAGAAGGGCTCCTGAGAAGCGGCTCGGTTGACACCCGCGATGTCGACGTAGACGCGGAAGCAGTCGCTTGGGCTGCGAGCAGGTGGACTTGGGGTCGTGCGGTTACGCCCACCGCGGATGAGTCTGGCATATTGAAGTTCCTCCGTAACTTGGTCGATGAAGTCCTGAGCCCCCAGCGATGGGCGACTCGCGCTGGGCTCACAAAAATGCGCATCAAGGTACGCTTGCAGGTGGTGCTCGAACACCTCCCTCGGGGCACGTGCCAGCTCAGGGACACTCCAGAGGAGAGCCCCCGAGCCCGTCACGAGAGGGGCGTCGAGTGCACCTCCCTGTGCGAGGGTGGAAGGTGCCTCGTCAGCAGGCGCGAGTCCCGAGGCCAGGTCGTCGAAAGCCCCCGCGTCCTGAGGTCCGTCGACAGGTAGGTTCTTCTTCTTCTTGGGGGCGGTCTGTGATGGGCCTCTAACCCCTCGTTGGTTACCCCAAGTGGAAGGTGTAAGATGTAGTGTTGTGGAAGTTTTTCCCTTAGAAAAGATGCCAAGGATCGAATCCCCAGAGACTCCTAGGTTCAACAAGTAGGTGTCAACTGCTAACGGCGCCAGATATTAGCAATCAACGTGGACCTGCACACAGATACAAATAACTTTGCTCCCAACGAGGACAAAGAGGTTGTCAATCCCTCCGGCCTTGTAGTTCACAAAGGATTAAAAGCAAATGATAGTAGTGATAGATAGTGTTTGCAATAGTAAATAATAACGAAAAAGTAAATAGCGGGTGTGATCAATGATGGTAATATGGACCGGAGTCTCATGATGTTCACTAGTGATGTCTCTCTCCCAAAATACGATAAAACAGCTATGTGAGGTAAATGAATTACAGCTGGGCAATTGACAGGACCACGAACGCAAACCAATGCTGACTACATTGCAAGAAAGGTTGAGGTTCAAAGCATGGGCGGTACGCCAAAGTAAGTAGACCGAAATCCATCAATATCTACTACTAATCATCCACCTTGAGATATCTATCCAGAACATCTCGCTGGTATTAAGTTGCGAGCCCTACCCATAGTGTAAACTCAAAGCAATAGACAACTGCATTAAAAGAACTTTGCGTAAAGTAAACAATCCTTGCACCCACGGGCACAAGCACCGTTGTTTTCCCCCTTGTGGCAACAGCACATCCCCTAGACTCATGTTTCTGTCACTCAAGCTAGTCATCGAGGGGCATGAACCCACAATAAAGCATAACGTCCCCTCTTGGAGTCACTACGTATTACTTGGCCAAAGCAATAAATAACAACGGAGAACATGCAAGAATTACTTATGAACATAAATATAAAAGAGGTAGATCAAATATATTACTCAACATCAATCTGAACATAAACTCATAATCCATCGGATCCGAGCAAACTCAACATAGCAACATCATAAGGATTACATATGTGCCTCGATCATGTAGGGCAGCTCACGAGGACTAATTAGTGAAGCACAAGAACGGGAGGAGAACATCACATAGCTACTGGTCATGGACTCATGGTCCAAGGGAGACTACTCACGACTCATCCGGGAGGCGTCCATGGTGGTGGAGAAGCTCCCGGTGGTGATCCTCCCCTCCGACAGGGTGCCGGGAAGAGTTCTCCTGGTGCTCCCGATCTTGGAAGCGGCGGCGGCGGAGGAACAGAGATGGGATCACGAAAAGAGTTCCTGTTCTGAGGGTTTTGGAGGACGCTTTAAATATATACCAAATGGGGGCATCGGGGAAGCTTCGGGGGGCCCAGGCGCCCCCCCGGCGCGGCCCAGGGAGGGGGCGCCGCCAGGGCGCCTGGAGCCCTGGTGCCCCC
>LR738714.1:596006075-596043471 GCA_902687465.1 Secale cereale
CGGACGCACGGTAGTTTCCGGAACGCTGATTTTTTATATAATTTTTCTGGATTTTTCCTGGCAGTTCTTGTAACGTGAAAACCTGAAATACAAAAATAGCCGAAAACAGAAACTGGCACTAGGGTGCACTGGATTAGTAAGTTAGTCCAGATATGATCAAAAGTTAATGGAAGTGTATAAATATCATAGCAATATCACCCAAAAGTGGCATGGAGCAAGCAGAAATTATAGATACGTTTTGGACGTATCAACATCCCCAAGCTTAATTCCTGCTCGTCCTCGAGTAGGTAAATGATAACAAGAATAATTTCTGTGGTGACATGCTATTAACCATATAGGACTTTTTATAGTCATATGACAAAAGCTCACTGAGACAATGAATCTATAGTAATTAAGTTGCCTCATGAGAAAATCACAAATGACTGAAAGTTTTACAATATGAAACTGAAACATCAAAAAGATTTGCAATGAACATGATGTGCAAATATGATAAAGTGATATCTAGCTTGCCCCCTTTAGTGAAGCAAAACATAAATGCAGGGGCACCTTCAAGGTTTAAGTGATGACTAGATACAATGATTTCAAAATAAACAATATCACAATCATGCAAAAGACAATGCTACTTTGGGACAATGCACATTACACTCAGAATGACAATCATGCTCTCAGTAGTTGGTGCTTGAAGAAAGAAGGTGGAAACTCATAAAAGTAAAAGAATGGTTATGTGCTAGAGCTTTTTGTTTTGAAAACATAGAAGCAATTTCGTCAACGGTAGTAGTACTTCATATGAGTCATGCATAAGACATCCTATAAGTTGCAAGCCTCATGCATCGAATACCAATAGTGCTCGCACCTTGTCCTAATTAGCTCGGATTTCCATGGGTTATCATTGCATTACATATGTTTCAACCAAGTGTCACAAAGGGGTACCTCTATGCCACCTGTACAAAGGTCCAAGGAGATAAATCATATTTGATTTCTCGTTTTTGATAGATCTCAACTTGAGGACATCCATACCGGGACAACATAGAAAATAGATGATGGACTCCTCTTTAATGCATAAGCATATTCTCATAAGAAATTGAGGATTACTGTCCAAGCTAAAACTTCCACCATGATACATGGCTTTGGTTGGCGGCCCAATGTTCTTCTCTAACAATATGCAAACTCATACAACCCACGGCAAATCACCCTTACTTCAGACAAGACGAACATGCATAGCAACTCACATGATATTCAACAAAAGTGTGATAGTTGATGGCGTCCCCAGAAGCATGGTTACTGCTCAGCAAGAAACTTATAAGAAATAAGATACATAAGCAACATATTCATTACCACAATAGTTTTTAAGCTACTTTCCCATGAGCAATGTATTGCAAAGTTAGTTTGCTTAGTACAGGTGGAGGTTAGCAAAAGACTGGGAGCGACCAACTAAGAGAGCAATGACAGTCATAATCATGCAGAGCGACAAAGCAATATTGAATCAGGCATGGAAGTTACATCGCTACTTAGAAATAAAAGATCATCAAGGCTTGACAGACTTTCTTTATAGTCTTAAGTATGCGTGAGCATACGCCAAGTCAATCAAAATAAATTCTCGAAGGAAGATATTACTAAACCATACCACATCATAGGCAAACAAACCATGTTGGTACTCCAATAACACATTGGGAACCCCCAGCTATTTGAGATTAAACGTAAGAAAACCTGAACTACTAAGCTCCATCATGCACGTAGCATCTTTATCATAGACACATTAACCAATGCAACGAAAGAAAACTCTCTTAATGAGATAAGCATGGTAATTAAAGAGAGTTCAAGCAACCAACTAAACAAAAGCTCTTTGAAAAGATAAGCATGAATACTAAGAGCAGAGCATGATAGTAGCTATTAAAAGACAAAGAACACACACAGCAAAGATAGTCATGAAAATTCTATGTTATGTTCTAGGTAGAAGTGGAGCGTGTTTCTCTCCCACATAAAGAACGTTGAGTTCCGACTCGTTATGAAAAACTAAAAAGAAAACTAAAAGCAAGACGCTCCAAGCATAGCACATAACACATGAAGTGATAAAAATATAGCGGAACGAAAGACGAACTGATAATGTTGATGGAGAAGGGGATGCACGGGGGCATCCCCAAGCTTAGACGCTTGAGTCTCCTTGAATATTTCTTGGGGGTGCACGGGGGCATCCCCAAGCTTGAGCGCTTGACACTCCTGAATCTTTTTTATCATCTTCCCTCGCACACTTGAAAACTCCCTTCATACATAACTCATCATAATCTGATTAGCGAGGTTAGTACCCTTAATAAAATAATTGCACCTTGCTGGAAATAAAGATATTCTTGAAGTTATACTGTTTCTCAAGATTGCCAAAAGGTTTTTGCAAAGAAAAAGCAAGCTCTTGATTTGCAAAGTGAAGGAAAGGCAAAACAGGACAGAATCTGTGAAAAACAGAACAGCAGGTAGTAATTAATCTGTTCGGGATACTTCTGCAATTCAAATCAAAAAACTCAGAACAGAAGCACGAAAGACAATTATATAGAGAACGCTGTAGAAAAAATTCAGACCAAAAAGATGATCAGAAGATTTTATACGAATTTTTCTATCCAAGGACAGAATCTGTTTCCTGGACAGCACCTCACAACTTTTGAACTTTCTAGCAATCAGAGGCTATACTTGGCAAAAATATGAAAAGCAAAGATACAATGATGATGCTACAGCAGTAAACAACATCAAGACACAACAAAAGCAAAATAAATTTATTCATTGGGCTGCCTCCCAAAAGCGCTTTCTTTTATGCCTTTAAGCTAGGCATAATGCATAGAGATCAAGTTGTATCAGTTGAACCATCATCAAGAGCATCAAAAAGCTCTTCAATAATACAACTAGTCTTAAGAGGACTCTCAAACAAAGGCCTCATAGAGATACTTCTAGGTAGAAGACCAAAAGGATAAAAGTCAAGGGAAGATTCATTTATAAATTCATCACATAGAGGTGTTTCTTCCAAAGTCTTTACAGTTTCAACCCCTTTGGCCATAGATGGATTACTTTTAGAACGGGGAGCTTTTGGAACGTGAACGAACTTAGGCTCCCGCTTTGCCGGAGTTTCTACCTTTTTGGTTTTGATCGAGGAGAAAGTAGTTCCTAGGGTATCAAATATTTCCTCAATCTTGTCTATCCTAGAAGAGTCCAAGTCTTGGAATTTGACGGTCTCCAAAATTTTAAATTTTTTATGCATGGAGCTATCAAGTCTATTCAAATTCCCTTGGATCTTACGATCCAACTCATTCATCTTATTAATGCTTGGCATCTCTAGCTCTATCCTTTCAAGTTTTTTCATAATGTGAGCTAGGGTGATGTCTCCTCGAATGCTAACAACAGGGAGATTCCCAACAAGATTTTCAATAATACTAAGAGACTCCCAAACTGGGGCCTCTAGGAAATTCCCATTGATTGCAGTATCTAGAATAAACCTATTCCAAGAAGTAATTCCAACATAAAAATTTCTAAGCAAGATAGTAGTAGGTTGCTTCTTGGTGGCTCTTTTTTGTGAATCATTAATTCTATACCAAGCATCTTTTAAACTTTCCCCACCTCTTTGTTTGAAGGTGAGAACTTCTGCCTCGTCAAAGACAAAAGGACCCGACATAATGACAACTAAATAACGAGATAACTATTTTTGTGATTTTCGATAAAGGATACTAAAGCAAAAACTGAAAGGTAAACTAACAAGACTAAAAAGCAAAGGTAAAAGATAGCATGCAAGTCCCCTATCCTGAAGAGTGGAGTCCCCGGCAACGGCGCTAGAAAAACTCCTTGATGGGCCTCTAACCCCTCGTTGGTTACCCCAAGTGGAAGGTGTAAGATGCAGTGTTGTGGAAGTTTTTCCCTTAGCAAAGATGCCAAGGATCGAATCCCCAGAGACTCCTAGGTTCAACAAGTAGGTGTCAACTGCTACGGCGCCAGATATTAGCAATCAACGTGGACCTGCACACATATACAAATAACTTTGCTCCCAACGAGTACAGAGAGGTTGTCAATCTCTCCAGCCTTGTAGTTCACAAAGGATTAAAAGCAAATGATAGTAGTGATAGATAGTGTTTGCAATAGTAAGTAATAACGAAAAAGTAAATAGCGGGTGTGATCAATGATGGTAATATGGACCGGAGTCTCATGATGTTCACTAGTGATGTCTCTCTCCCAAAAGACGATAAAACAGCTATGTGAGGTAAACGAATTACAGCTGTGCAATTGACAGGACCACGAACGCAAACCAATGCTGACTACATTGCAAGAAAGGTTGAGGTTCAAAGCATGGGCGGTACGCCAAAGTAAGTAGACCGAAATCTATCAATATCTACTACTAATCATCCACCTTGAGATATCTATCCGGAACATCTCGCTGGTATTAAGTTGCGAGCCCCACCCATAGTGTAAACTCAAAGCAACAGACAACTGCATTAAAAGAACTTTGCGTAAAGTAAACAATCCTTGCACCCGCGGGCACAAGCACCGTTGTTTTCCCCCTTGTGGCAACAGCACATCCCCTAGACTCATGTTTCTGTCACTCAAGCTAGTCATCGAGGGGCATGAACCCACAATCAAGCATAACGTTCCCTCTTGGAGTCACTACGTATTACTTGGCCAAATCAATAAATAACAACGGAGAACATGCAAGAATTACTTATGAACATAAATATAAAAGAGGTAGATCAAATATATTACTCAAGATCAATCTGAACATAATCTCATAATCCATCGGATCCCAGCAAACTCAACATAGCAACAGCATAAGGATTACATATGTGCCTCGATCATGTAGGGTAGCTCACAAGGACTAATTAGTGAAGCACAAGAACGGGAGGAGAACATCACATAGCTACTGGTCATGGACTTATGGTCCAAGGGAGACTACTCACGACTCATCCGGGAGGCGTCCATGGTGGTGGAGAAGCTCCCGGTGGTGATCCTCCCCTCCGGCAGGGTGCCGGGAAGAGTTCTCCTGGTGCTCCCGATCTTGGAAGCGGCGGCGGCGGCGGAACAGAGATGGGATCGCGAAAAGAGTTCCTGTTCTGAGGGTTTCGGAGGACGCTTTAAATATATGCCAAAGGGGGGCATCGGCGAAGCTTCGGGCGGCCCAGGCGCCCCCCCGGCGCGGCCTAGGGGGGCGCGCCGCCAGGGCGCCTGGAGCCCTGGTGGCCCCCCCAGCTGTCCTTCGGACGCACGGTAGTTTCCGGAGCGCTGATTTTTTATATAATTTTTCTGGATTTTTCCTGGCAGTTCTCGTAACGTGAAAACCTGAAATACAAAAGCAGCCGAAAACAGAAACTCGCACTGGGGTGCACTGGATTAGTAGGTTAGTCCAAATATGATCAAAAGTGTATGGAAGTATATAAATATCATAGCAATATCACCCAAAAGTGGCATGGAGCAAGCAGAAATTATAGATACGTTTTGGACGTATCAGTCTGCAGGGCGAGCACGGCTTCATCCTCATCGGGGTATTCAACCGCCGCGGTCTGGTAGGCACGCTCCAGGGAACGCACCGCTTCCTTCTCGTCGGAGGCGATCGTGATGACTCCGCCGCTCCCGCGCATCTTGAGGACGTTGTAGCCGTGATGGGTCGCCGCCATGAACTTGGCAAGGGCAGGATACCCCAGGATGGCGTTGTACGGGAGGTGGATGTTGGCGACGTCGAAGTCGATGAGCTCTGTGTGGTAGTTGTCGCGGTCGCCAAAGGTGACGGGGAGGCGGACTTGCCCCATCGGGAGCGTGGAGCCATCCGTGACTCCGTAGAATGGCTTGGTGAGGTGGAGCTGATCGTAGGGAACCTAGAGTGTCTCGAAGGTCTGGATGGAGAGGATGGTGAGCCCTGCTCCACCGTCAATGAGGGTCTTGGTCACGAGGACATTGCTGATGGTTGGGGTGCAGAGCATCGGGAGTGCGCCTGGGGTCGCAGTGCACTTGAGCTGGTCTTTGGGGTCGAAAGCGATGACTCGTTTGGTCCACCTGAGGTTGCGCGCGGTGTCAGGCCTGGGAAGCGTCGCATTCACCTCACGGGCGAACTGCTTGAAGATGCGGTGAGATGCCGGGGCATGGGCTCCTCCCAGAATGCACGTGACTGCACGCGGCTCCTGGAAGCCCCCTGCCCCGTCTCCCTGGCGGTCGTCGTCATTCCTCCTGGGCGGTGGTGGCAGCGGAGGCAGGCCTCCGTGGCCCTGAGGGCAACCCTCACGAGGCTGGTCGTGCCAGGGGGTGTCACGAGGCTTCTCCTGCCAGTGGTCTTCACGAGGTTGCTCACGCTACCCTTGGCGCGAGTTCCTGCCGTCCCAACGTCCTCCTCCTCGGCCTCCTCCATGGCCGTAGCCGCGGTTATCGCGCTCAGGGCGCCGCCCGACGCGCCCACCGCGCATCGCCCTGAGCTCCTGATTGTCGTTGGTGTTGTGGCTGTGGACGTTGTGGAAGACGCAGTACGGTCGGTTGTCCCTGGGGAGGTCATCGTAGCCGCAGCCACGCTTCACTTCTGGCTCAACAGCCAGCACGGCGGGTCCCTTGCGCTTCGAATCCTTGGCCTTGGTTTTCTTATCGTCTGCCTCCACCTCAGGCAGCTCCTGATGGGAGAGGCGGCCTTCCTCCTCCCTGGCGCACTTTGCCGCGAGCTTGAACATCTCGAGGGTTGTGCACACGTCTTCGTGGATGGCAAGCTGTTCCCTCATCCTGACGTCGCGGATGCCATCGGAGAACACGGAAATGATGGCCTCGTCCGAGACCCTGGGGATACGGAGGCGCATGGTGTTGAAGCATTGGATGTACTTTTGTAGGGTTTCTCCCGGCTGCTGCCTCACGCGACACAGGTCAACAGCTGCCGGGGCTCGGTCGCTGGTGCCTTGGAAGTTAGCGACGAAGCACTCGCGAAGGTCTCCCTAGGAGGAGATGGATCCCACCAGGAGGTTCAGGAGCTAGGAGCGCGCGCCGTCCTTCAGAGCCATGGGGAACCAGTTCGTGTTGGAAATATGCCCTAGAGGCAATAATAAAATGGTTATTATTATATTTCCTTGTTCATGATAATTGTCTATTATTCATGCTTGAATTGTATTGTACGCAAACAACGATACATGTGTGAATACATAGACCATAATGTGTCCCTGGTAAGCCTCTACTTACTAGCTCGTTGATCAATAGATGGTCACGGTTTCCTGACCATGGACATTGGATGTCATTGATAACGGGATCACATCATTAGGAGAATGATGTGATGGACAAGACCCAATCGTAAGCCTAGCACAAGATCGTGTAGTTCGTAATGCTTAAGCTTTTCCAATGTCAAGTATCTTTTCGTTAGACCATGAGGTTGTGCAACTCCCGGATATCGTAGGAATACTTTGGGTGTGCCAAACACAACGTAACTGGGTGGCTATAAAGGTACGCAACGGGTATCTCCGAAGGTGTCTGTTGAGTTGGCACGAACCGAGACTGAGATTTGTCACTCCGTATGACGGAGAGGTATCTCTAGGCCCACTCGGTAAGACATCATCATAATGAGCTCAATGTGACTAAGGAGTTAGTCACAGGATGATGGATTATGGAACGAGTAAAGAGACTTTCCATGATGAGATTGAACAAGGTATCGGTATACCGACGATCGAATCTCGGGCAAGTACCGTACCGATGGACAAAGGGAATTACATACGGGATTGAGTGAATCCTTGACATCGTGGTTCATCCGATGAGATCATCGAGGAGCACGTGGGAACCAACATGGGTATCCAGATCCCGCTGTTGGTTATTGACCGGAGAGTCGTCTCGGTCATGTCTACGTGTCTCCCGAACCCGTAGGGTCTACACACTTAAGGTTCGGTGACGCTAGGGTTGTAGAGATATATGCACACGGTAACCCGAATGTTGTTCGGAGTCCCGGATGAGATCCCGAACTTCACGAGGAGTTCCGGAATGGTCCGGAGGTAAAGAATGATATATAGGAAGTCCAGTTTCGGCCATCGGGAGAGTTCCGGGGGTCACCGGTAGTGTACCGGGACCACCGGAAGGGTCCCGGGGGTCCACCGGGTGGGGCCACCCATCTCGGAGGGCCCCATGGGCCGTAGGGGGAGGGGGACCAGCCCCTAGTGGGCTGGCGCACCCCCTTGGGCCTCCCCCCTGCGCCTAGGGTTGAAACCCTAGGGGTGGGGGGCGCCCCCCTAGGTTTGGGGGGGGGGGGGCAAGCCACCCCCTTGGCCGCCGCCCTCCTAGGAGATCCAATCTCCTAGGACCGGCGCCCCCCTGGCCCCTATATATAGTGGGGGGAGAGAGGGCAGCCGCACCTCAGCCCGTGGCGCCTCTTCCCCCCCGTTACACCTCTCCCTCCTCCCGTAGGGTCTTGGCGAAGCCCTGCAGCTTTTCCCGTTGCATCCACCACCACGCCGTCGTGCTGCTGGATCTCCATCAACCTCTCCTCCCCCCTTGCTGGATCAAGAAGGAGGAGACGTCGCTGTAACGTACGTGTGTTGAACGCGGAGGTGCCGTCCGTTCGGCGGTGGGATCATCGGTGACAGGGATCACGACAAGTACGACTCCATCATCCACGTTCCTTCGAACGCTTCCGCTCACGATCTACAAAGGGTATGTAGATGCACTCCTTTATGCTCGTTTCTAGATGACTCCTTAGATTGATCTTGGTGAAGCGTAGGAATTTTTTTTAATTCTGCTACGTTCCCCAACAGTGGCTTCTGAGCTAGGTCTTTGCGTAGTATCTTGCATGAGTAGAACACAAACAAGTTGTGGGCGTTGATTTTGTTCAATTGTCTTGCCGCTACTAGTCCAATCTTGATTCGGCGGCATCGTGGGATGAAGCGGCCCGGACCTACCTTACACGTACGCTTACGTGAGACTGGTTCCACCGACTGACATACACTAGTTGCATAAGGTGGCTGGCGGGTGTCTGTCTCTCCCACTTTAGTCGGATCGGATTCGATAAAAAGGGTCCTTATGAAGGGTAAATAGAAATTGACATATCACGTTGTGGTTTTGGCGTAGGTAAGAAACGTTCTTGCTAGAAACCTATAGAAGCCACGTAAAACTTGCAACAACAATTATAGGAAGTCTAACTTGTTCTTGCAGCATGTGCTATGTGATGTGATATGGCCAAGAAGATGTGATGAATGATATATGTGATGTATGATATTGATCATGTTATTGTAATAGGGAATCACGACTTGCATGTCGATGAGAATGACAACCGGCAGGAGCCATAGGAGTTGTCTTATTTATTGTATGACCTACGTGTCACTGAATAACGCCATGTAATTACTTTACTTTATTGATAAACGTTAGCCATAGTAGTAGAAGTAATATTTGGCGAGACGACTTCATGAAGACACGATGATGGAGATCATGATGATGGAGATCATGGTGTCCTACCGGTGACAAAGATGATCATGGTGCCCCGAAGATGGAGATCAAAGGAGCAAAATGATGTTGGCCATATCATGTCACTTTATTTGATTGCATGTGATGTTTATCATGTTACGCATCTTGTTTACTTAGAACGACGGCTGTAAATAAGATGATCTCTCACTAAAATTCTCAAGAATTGTGTTCCCCCTAACTGTGCACCATTGCTAAGGATCGTTGTTCCGAAGCACCACATGATGATCGGGTGTGATAGGCTCTAACGTTCGCATACAACGGGTGTAAGCCAGATTTACACACGCAATACACTTAGGGTTCACTTGACGAGCCTAGCATGTACAGACATGGCCTCGGAACACGGAAGACCAAAAGGTCGAATATGAGTCGTATAGAAGATACGATCAACATGAAGATGTTCACCGTTGATGACTAGCCGTCTCACGTGATGATCGGACACGGGCTAGTCGATTCAGATCATGTATCACTTAGATGACTAGAGAGATGTCAATCTGAGTGGGAGTCCATTAAATTTGATTAGATGAACTTAATTTTCATGAACTTAGTCTAAATTCTTTACAATATGTCTTGTAGATCAAATGGCCCACGCTCATGTCACCCTCAACTTCAACGCGTTCCTAGAGAAATCCAAGCTGAAAGACGATGGTAGCAACTATACGGATTGGGTCCGTAATCTGAGGATCATCCTCATAGCTGCGAAGAAAACTTATGTCCTAGAAGCACCGCTAGGTGACGCTCCCGCCCCGGCAAACCAAGATGTTATGAACGCTTGACAGTCGCGTTGTGATGATTACTCCCTGGTTCAGTGCAGCATGCTCTACAGCTTAGAATCGGGGCTCCAAAAGCGTTTTGAGCACCACGGAGCATATGAGATGTTCCACGAGCTGAAAATGGTTTTCCAAGCTCATGCCCGAGTTGAGAGATATGACGTCTCCAACGCATTCTACAGCTGTAAGATGGAGGAAAATAGTTCTGTCAGCGAGCACATACTCAAGTTGTCTGGGTTGCACAACCGCTTGTCTTAGTTGGGAATGAATCTCCCTGACGAAGTGGTCGTTGACAGAATCCTTCAGTCGCTCCCACCTAGCTACAAGAGCTTCGTGTTGAACTTCAATATGCAAGGGATGGAGAAGTCCATTCCCGAAGTGTATTCAATGCTGAAATCAGCGGAGGTGGAGATCAAGAAAGAGCATCAAGTGTTGATGGTGAATAAAACCACTAAGTTCAAGAAGGGAAAGGGTAAGAAGAACTTCAAGAAGGACGGCAAAGGAGTTGTCGCGCCCAGTAAGCCAGTTGCCGGGAAGAAGCCAAAGAATGGACCCAAGCCTGAGACTGAGTGCTTTTATTGCAAGGGAACGGGTCACTGGAAGCGGAACTGCCCCAAATACTTAGCAGACAAGAAGGCCAGCAACGTCAAAGGTATATGTGATATACATGTTATTGATGTGTACCTTACCAGCGCTCGTAGTAGCTCCTGGGTATTTGATACCGGTGCAGTTGCTCACATTTGTAACTCAAACCAGGAGCTGAGGAATAAGCGGAGACTGGCGAAGGACGAGGTGACGATGCGCGTCGGGAATGGTTCCAAGGTCGATGTGATCGCCGTCGGCACGCTGCCTCTACATCTACCCTCGGGATTAGTTTTAAACCTTAATAATTGTTATTTAGTACCAGCTTTGAGCATGAACATTGTATCTGGATCTCGTTTGATGCGAGATGGCTACTCATTTAAATCCGAGAATAATGGTTGTTCTATTTATATGAGAGATATGTTTTATGGTCATGCCCCGCTGGTCAATGGTTTATTTTTGATGAATCTCGAACGTGATGATACACATATTCATAATGTGAATGCCAAAAGATGTAAAGTTGACAATGATAGTCCCACATATTTGTGGGTCGCCTTGGTCATATTGGTGTCAAACGTATGAAGAAGCTCAATGCAGATGGACTTCTAGAGTCTCTTGATTATGAATCATTTGACACGTGCGAACCATGCCTTTTGGGCAAGATGACCAAGACTCCGTTCTCCGGAACAATGGAGCGAGCGACCAACTTATTGGAAATCATACATACCGATGTATGCGGTCCAATGGGTGTTGAAGCTCGCGGAGGCTATCATTATGTTCTCACCCTCACAGATGACTTGAGTAGATATGGGTATGTCTACTTGATGAAACACTAGTCTGAGACCTTTGAAAGGTTCAAGGAATTTCAGAATGAGGTTGAGAATCAACGTGACAGAAAAATAAAGTTCTTACGATCGGATCGTGGGGGTGAATATTTATGTCACGAATTTGGCACGCACCTTAGGAACTGTGGAATTGTTTCACAATTGACACCGCCCGGAACACCTCAGCGTAATGGTGTGTCCGAACGTCGAAATCGTACTCTATTGGACATGGTGCGATCTATGATGTCTCTCACCGACTTACCGCTATCTTTTCGGGGTTATGCTTTAGAGACTGCTGCATTCACTTTAAATAGGGCTCCGTCAAAATCCATTGAGACGACACCGTTTGAACTTTGGTTTGGCAAGAAACCTAAGCTGTCATTTCTGAAAGTTTGGGGTTGCGATGCTTATGTCAAGAAACTTCAACCTGAAAAGCTCGAACCCAAATCGAAAAAATGCGTCTTCATAGGATACCCAAAGGAAACGATTGGGTACACCTTCTACCTCAGATCCGAAGGCAATGTCTTTGTTGCCCAGAATGGATCCTTTCTGGAGAAAGAGTTTCTCTCGAAATAAGTGAGTGGGAGGAAAGTAGAACTTGATGAGGTGACAGTCACCCCTCCCGAACCAGAAAGTAGCGCAGCACGGGAAATTGTTCCTGAGGTGCCTGCACCGACAAGGGAAGAAGTTAATGATGATGATCATGAAGATATAGATCAAGTTACTACTGAACTTTGAAGGTCCACAAGGACACGTTCCGCACCAGAGTGGTACGACAACCCTGTCATGGAAATCATGTTGTTAGACAACGGTGAACCTTCGAACTATGAAGAAGCGATGGCGGGCCCAGATTCCAACAAATGGCTTGAAGCCATGAAATCCGAGATAGGATCCATGTATGAAAACAAAGTATGGACTTTGGTGGACTTGCCCGATGACCGGCACGCCATAGAAAATAAATGGATATTTAAGAAGAAGACAAACGCGGATGGTAATGTGACCATCTATAAGGCTCGGCTTGTCGCTAAAGGTTATCGACAAGTTCAAGGGATTGACTACGACGAGTCTTTCTCTCCTGTAGCGATGCTAAAGTCCGTCCGGATCATGTTAGCAATTGCCGCATTCTATGACTATGAGATATGGCAAATGGACGTCAGAACGGCATTCCTTAATGGCTTCCTCAAGGAAGAACTGTATATGATGCAGCCGGAACGTTTTGTCGATCCTGAAAATGCTAACAAGGTATGCAAGCTCCAACGCTCGATCTACGGGCTGGTGCAAGCATCTCGGAGTTGGAATATTCGCTTTAATGATGTGATCAAAGCGTTTGGTTTTATACAGACTTGGGGAGAAGCCTGTATCTACAAGAAAGTGAGTGGGAGCTCTGTAGCATTTCTCATATTATATGTGGATGACATACTGCTGATGGGAAATGACATAGAATTCTTGGAGAGCATAAAGGCCTACTTGAATAAGAGTTTTTCAATGAAGGACCTTGGAGAAGCTGCTTATATATCGGGCATCAAGATCTATAGAGATAGATCAAGACGCCTCATTGGTCTTTCACAAAGCACATACCTTGACAAGATATTGAAGAAGTTCAATATGGACCAGGCCAAGAAAGGGTTCTTGCCTGTGTTGCAAGGTATGAGTTTGAGCACGGCTCAGTCCCTGACCACGGTAGAAGATAGAGAAAAGATGAGTGTCATCCCCTATGCCTCAGCCATAGGATCTATTATGTATGCCATGCTGTGTACCAGACCTGATGTGAACCTTGCCATAAGTTTGGTAGGGAGGTACCAAAGTGATCCTGGTATGGAACACTGGACAGCGGTAAAAAACATCCTGAAGTACCTGAAAAGGACTAAGCATATGTTTCTCATTTATGGAGGTGACGAAGAGCTCGTCGTAAAGGGTTACGTTGATGCTAGCTTCAACACAGATCTGGATGACTCCAAGTCACAAACCGGATGCGTGTATATTTTCAATGGTGGAGCAGTCAGCTGGTGCAGTTGCAAGCAGAGCGTCGTGGCGCATTCTACATGTTAAGCAGAGTACATAGCTGCTTGCGAAGCAGCGCAGGAAGGAGTCTGGATAAGGAGTTCATCACCGACCTAGGAGTCATTCCAAGCGCGTCAAGCCCGATGACTCTCTTCTGTGACAACACTGGAGCTATTGCCTTTGCCAAGGAGCCCAGGTTTCACAACAAGACCAAGCACATCAAGCGTCGTTTCAACTCCATCCGGAATTATATTCAAGATGGAGACATAGATATTTGTAAAGTGCATACGGATCTGAATGTCGCAGATCCGTTGACTAAACCTCTTCCACGAGCAAAACATGATCAACACCAGAACTCTATGGGTGTTCGATTCATCACAATGTAACTAGATTATTGACTCTAGTGCAAGTGGGAGACTGTTGGAAATATGCCCTAGAGGCAATAATAAAATGGTTATTATTATATTTCCTTGTTCATGATAATTGTATGTTATTCATGCTTGAATTGTATTGTACGGAAACAACGATACATGTGTGAATACATAGACCACAACGTGTCCCTGGTAAGCCTCAAGTTACTAGCTCGTTGATCAATAGATGGTCACGGTTTCCTGACCATGGACATTGGATGTCATTGATAACGGGATCACATCATTAGGAGAATGATGTGATGGACAAGACGCAATCGTAAGCCTAGCACAAGATCATGTAGTTCGTAATGCTTAAGCTTTTCCAATGTCAAGTATCTTTTCGTTAGACCATGAGGTTGTGCAACTCCCGGATACCGTAGGAATACTTTGGGTGTGCCAAACATCACAACGTAACTGGGTGGCTATAAAGGTGCGCAACGGGTATCTCCGAAGGTGTCTGTTGAGTTGGCACGAACCGAGACTGGGATTTGTCACTCCGTATGACGGAGAGGTATCTCTGGGCCCACTCGGTAAGCCATCATAATAATGAGCTCAATGTGACTAAGGAGTTAGTCATGGGGTGATGGATCACGGAACGAGTAAAGAGACTTGCCATGACGAGATTGAACAAGGTATCGGTATACCGACGATCGAATCTCGGGCAAGTACCGTACGGATGGACAAAGGGAATTACATACGGGATTGAGTGAATCCTTGACATCGTGGTTCATCCGATGAGATCATCGAGGAACACGTGGGAACCAACATGGGTATCCATATCCCGCTGTTGGTTACTGACCGGAGAGTCGTCTCGGTCATGTCTACGTGTCTCCCGAACCCATAGGGTCTACACACTTAAGGTTCGGTGACGCTAGGGAAGTAGAGATATATGCACACGGTAACCCAAATGTTGTTCGGAGTCCCGTATGAGATCCCGAACATCATGAGGAGTTCCAGAATTGTCCGGAGGTAAAGAATGATATATAGGAAGTCCAGTTTCGGCCATCGGGAGAGTTCCGGGGGTCACCGGTAGTGTACCGGGACCACCGGAAGGGTCCCGGGGGTCCACTGGGTGGGGCCACCCATCCCGGAGGGCCCCATGGGCCGTAGGGGGAGGGGGACCAGCCCCTAGTGGGCTGGCGCACCCCCCTTGGGCATCCCTCCTGCGCCTAGGGTTGAAACCCTAGGGGTGGGGCGCGCCCCCCTAGGCTTGGGGGGCAAGCCACCCCCTTGGCCGCCGCCCCCCTGGGCCCTATATATAGTGGGGGGGGGGGAAAGAGGGCAGCCGCACCTCAGCCCCTGGCGCCTCTCCCCCCGTTACACCTCTCCCTCCTCCCGCAGGGTCTTGGCGAAGCCCTGCAGCTTTTCCCGTTGCATCCACCACCACGCCGTCGTGCTGCTGGATCTCCATCAACCTCTCCTCCCCCCTTGCTGGATCAAGAAGGAGGAGACATCGCGGTACCGTACGTGTGTTGAACGCGGAGGTGCCGCCCGTTCGGCGCTGGGATCATCGGTGACAGGGATCACGACGAGTACGACTCCATCATCCACGTTCCTTCGAACGCTTCCGCTCGCAATCTACAAAGGGTATGTAGATGCACTCCTTTATGCTCATTGCTAGATGACTCCTTAGATTGATCTTGGTGAAGCGTAGGAATTTTTTTGAATTCTGCTACGTTCCCCAACAGTTCGCCATGACCTGCTCAGTGCCGTTGGACATCTCGATGCTCAGCTCGTAGAGTTGGAGGAACTCCGTGGGGTTGGTGGTGCCGTCGTGGCACGGATGCAGGCCCGGCTTGACCTTGCCAGGCCAAATGAGGCGTCGTAGCTCGGGAGATAGGGCGCCACACCCGCGCACGCTCATGATCACATGCGCCCCCCTGCACCTGCGATGCTTGTTCTTGAGGTGCTGGCACCACCACCTCCTGTGGCGCGCGGTCTGGGCGTTGTGGGCCAGGGGGCCCACGAGCCCCTGCATGTGGGTGCGGGATCACCTGGCAACTCTCCTCGTCACGGGTGTGGGCTCTGCGGGGTTGTTCACGTCGAGGGGCCTCGCGCCGGCCCTCCTGGCCGGAGGGGTGAAGGGGAGGCGGAGTCGGGACACCACGGCCCTCGTTCACCACCGGGGGCGACGGAGGACGCGAGGAGTGCGTTGGTGCAGGTGCTTCCCCAGCGGCGTTGACGAGCTCGGTGATGCAGTGGAGCCACTCGTCGTAGAGATCATCTGTCAGGCGGTAGCGCAAGAGCTCCCGCGCCATTACTAGTGCAGGCTGCTGGTAGACCGGCCCGCGAAGGACCAGCGAGGACGACGTTGTGGCCGGCGAGGGTGAACGTGTTGCCGTGCGGCCGTCCCGCCGCACGGACAGCGGCAGCGAGTAGTCCTGCTGCTCGTGGACAGCCGGGTCGGTGGCGGCCTTGGCGACCGGCGAGTTGGGGCGGAGCGGTGCACCATTGCCCGCCGGCGCCATCCGAGTGATGTTCGCAGCGCGGCGGGTGGCGCGAGTTCGGCGTGTGTCCACCATGACTGTGGAGCAGGGTCGGTGGCGAGAACGCGATAAGGTCGTCGGAGAGGCGAGATTTCGACACACCCCCTACCTGGTGCGCCAAATGTCGGATTCAGGGCTCCGCAAAACCCGTTAAGTTCGAACACAGGGGCGTGAACGATGATCTCTCCCACTCACGTCTACCTAGCGCCTCGCTCTCGTCTCGGTGGAAAGATTCAAGCAAACAACGAACAAACACACAAGCGTTTATCCAGGTTCGGGCCACCGTGTGGTGTAAGACCCTACTTCCTGCTTTGGTGGATTGGCTCCGGGCGAGCTAGAATATGAACTGGTACAAGGGTTCCTGAGCTCAGGAGGCAAGCTCAGGAGGGTCAGGAGGCTAGTGTTCTTGCTCCTTGTGCGGTGGTCAAGTGTGTGAGTCGATCCTCCTCTCTTGCAGTGGAGGCTCTAGCAACTTATATAGGCGGCCACGGTCCTCTTCCCCCGAAATGTTTAGGCGGGAAGGGATTCCACAACGGCCATTTTTGAGCGGGAACACAAAGACATTCCTACCCTGACAAAAGCAGTCTTCGCCTGCAAAAGGATCAGGCGGTGACACGGTGGTGGGCTCGACGGTGACATCCTCCTTATCGTCCTTGCGGTCTTCGGTCTTGTTGCACCAAAGAGGAAACCTTTGCCCCGCTCCTTGGGAACCAACGGCTGCGTTGTCTCCTTTGCACCAAAATGGCAACTGTGCCACTGGCGGACGCTGGAACGTGCTGGCGTGGTGCATCACTGCTGACATCACTGCCTCCTCCTCAGGCAGGCTTGGCCTTGGATTCTCCGCCCCTCCGGAACGCCTTGCTGAGGCCGCTCCCGAGGGGGCTTGGCGTCATTCTCCTCGCAAGGCCTGGCCCCTCGCGAGGGTCTTGAGCAGCTGGTCGATTAGCTTGGCTGTACCAGGCCGCTTGAAGGAGCGCGTCGCGGCCCGCAGACAGGCAAGTCTGGGTACCCTGGTTCCCAGGACGCCGACAACAAGTTGATCACCAAAACATACATGTAGTAGATCACATGATATCCCATTGTCACCACAGATAAACACATGCAAGACATACATCAAGTGTTCTCAAATCCTTAAAGACTCAATCCGATAAGATAACTTCAAAGGGAAAACTCAATCCATTACAAGAGAGCAGAGGGGGAGAAGCATCATAAGATCCAACTATAATAGCAAAGCTCACGATACATCAAGATCGTGCCATCTCAAGAACACGAGAGAGAGATCAAACACATAGCTACTGATACATACCCTCAGCCCCGAGGGTGGACTACTCCCTCCTCGTCATGGAGAGCGCCCGGATGATGAAGATGGCCACCGGTGAGGGTTCCCCCCTCCGGCAGGGTGCCAGAACAGGGTATAGATTGGTTTTCGATGGCTACAGAGGCTTTCAACGGCTGAACTCCCGATCTAGGTTAATTTCCGAAGGTTTCAGTATTTATAGGATTTTTTGGCGTATGTCCCACGTCAGGGGGGCTTCCGGGCTGTCCTCGAGATAGGAGGGCGCCACCACCTTCCCTGGGCGCGCCCTCCACCCTTGAGGGCAGCCCGTGGCTCTCCTGGCCCAACTCTTTTGCTTCGGGGGCTTCTTTTGGTCCAGAAAAAATCATAAAAAATTGGCTCGTCAATTGGACTCCATTTGATATTCCTTTTTTGTAAAACCCTAAAACAGGAGAAAAACAAAAACTGGCACTGGGCTCTGGGTTAATAGGTTAGTCCCAAAAATTATATAAAAGAGTATAATAAAGCCCATAAGGCATCCTAGAAGGATAATATAATAGCATGGAACAATCAAAAATTATAGATACGTTGGAGACGTATCAAGTCTCGCGCACATGCTCTCTCTGTATCTCTTTCTCTCTCTCTCTCTCTCTCTCTCTCTCTCTCTCTCCCTCTTTCTGACTACTATGTACCACTCTTTTCACTAATCTCAGTTGGAAAACACTATTTCTCTCACATTCCTATATACACACACACGGTCTCTACTATCCCTCTATACGCACATATATGTGCCCACGTGTCTCCCGCACGCACATTATCTTTAGGCCTCTCTCGCACACATTGCCCCCCAGACACACCTCTCTCTTAGTAGTTGGCAGATATGGTTTCATCATATCATTCGATAGGATATCCCTGACTGTTAGGCTGGATGGTAATACGAGGCAAAATTTTACCCTAGTTCGGACCCTTGAAGTTGAGGAAAAAGCCTACTCCTGATACTGTATATTAGTGATAGGGGTGTGTACAAAGTACACGTGAATACCAGGCATTGTGCGTGTGTGTATACTATCGATGAACTAGCCCCCAAGCTTCTATAACATACTGGGGGCCTAGGGTTACAAATCATATATAGTAGGCTTATCACCAGTGGGGATAGAGTCCTCCACGACTCTGGTAGCTAGGTTCGTGTTGTACGCCGAGTCCTCCACATGGGTCTTCGTATAACGCGTCT
Organism: Secale cereale; assembly: GCA_902687465.1. Lineage (NCBI taxonomy): Eukaryota > Viridiplantae > Streptophyta > Magnoliopsida > Poales > Poaceae > Secale > Secale cereale. Next base: position 596,025,079 of record LR738714.1, read on the forward strand.
CGATCCAACCTATGTGGCGTAGGATGGAACCGACCCATGAGTCCTCATGTTGACCCACCACAACTAGAAATGATGTGCCCACCACACCACACACGCAATCGGCCACTAAGAAAATAAGCATATACAATAGTACAATGTTATACATGAAAGTTAATTGCATGGTGCATCCAAAAATATTTGTTCTGTATTGTGAATGTTTATATATTCTCCTAAAATATTAGTCACGGGAAAGTGAAACGAAGGGCATATCTCTCCTTGTCTCCAATGGACATCCCCTCTTTCTACACCACTTTCACGTACGCACACAAACTATCTCTCGACCCTCTAAAAGTATGCATGCCCACGACACATTCACGCATGACGTCCACTGTATTTCAAGCTAAAGCACTATACAGTCACTGGAGTTCAGAATATGCTCATTACGGTCACCGTATACATTCTCGTGGTGATCATACGGTATCTAGCTCACAATATGTCTCCGTATTTTCTTGATGACACCGACGGACTTTGCATTTGATGCGTGCTCCGTATTTTGCTGACGACACTTACGGTCATTGTATTTGAAGCGAAAGCACGATATGGTCACTGGACTTCAGAAGAAGCTCATCACGGTCACCACATACATTTTTTCGTGCTAACCAACATGTGGTTGGATGGTTAGGAGGACAGTGGTTTCTCGATCCCACTAGGGTTAAAGTCCCGGTGCTCGCATTTATCCTGGGTTAATTTCAGTATTTTCTGGCGATGTGCGTTCAGTGGGAGGAGACGTTCCACTCGACTACAAGGCACGTATAGTGACTTCGTAAAATCTCAAGATCATATGCTGGCCCACTCTCTCGAAGGTGCTCATAGGGGTAGGGTCTATGTGTGCGCGCTTATAGCGGTGAGTGCTTGCGCGTATATATGAGCCCTTGCGTCTGTACCGTGTTAAAAACATACATGTCATGATTATATGGTCACTGGCTCACCCATACAACTCTGTATTTTGTTGATGACACAATCAATTGACTAGTCAAACGTTCCACGTGGCGCAACTAGTGTTGCACCATCGGGGCACGTAACCATGGGGCCCACCTGTCAGCCTGTATCTGAAAGAAAGAAATGGTAGTTTGAGTCTGTACTGTGTTAATAAAATAAGTACATTTTAGGGTGATCATACGGTCACTGGCTCACTATACAACTCCGTAATTTGTTGATGACACGATCAATTGACCAGTCAAACGGTCCACATTCAGCAGCGCACATTACCATAGGTCCCACCCGTCAGCACGTATATGAAGGACATAAATGGTAATAAAATAGTGGTGGTGGGTACTCGAAGTCATGAGACCTCTGGTTGGCAGTCGCCGGCGGTGGGGGGCGTTGATTGGGCGGTGGGGTGGGGATCGCTGGAGAAAAAGCTCGGCGTGAGGGGGCCTATAGGGATGGCCGGTGTGGGGGCGGACCAGCCGTGAGGAGTGGCTTCGGGGCGGGCAGGGCGGCGTGGCGGCACGGGCCGGCCACGGGCGACGGGGGCCGACGGTTCGGCCGGTGGTGGCTGGTGGCTCAGGGGGGTGGAGTTTGATGATAAACTGCAAGCCCTTGATTTCGTATCCAACGGCTGGAAAATCTAATGACCAGAGATGAAAAAGTCAGTCGACTGACGTGTAGCCTCACCCCGCACGTACACATGCACGCACGCAAGACACGCACGCATGCAGGCGTGCAACACTGACACATACACATAACGAACACACGCACGCATGCAGGCGTGCAACACTGACGCATACACATGCACTCACGAACACACGCACGTATGCACACATGCATGCAATACTGAAACATACCCTTGCACGCACGCAACACTCGCACGCCTGCATGCACACAACACACAACGCAAGACACACTCAACCTATACGTGCATGCACCCATTGTTAAGGACATGGATTGTTATGGGTATTAATCAATATTATCTGTGATAAACAGAACATTGATGTTTGTAGCGGTCTTTATGAATCACAACGTATCGAATGGGCTATCAACATGAAAAGGATTACGTCACACTGAATGAACAATCATCAGTTTATGATATGCCCGCTTCTGACCGCCCTGGCCCACCAAAGGTTCCTCTGCTGTGCACTGCCTGCGTTGGGTCACTGACATGCAGGCCATGTACCCAAAGAGCCCACACGTCAGTGGAAGAACAGCGCGCTGTCCTATGTCACAGTCGAGGGCGCCACTCGCTCCACACCCGGTTGAACACGCCTCCTTGCCGCATTCAAACGCCTCCATGAAACCCGCCCGTGTGGAAGCCGAGAAACCCACTCTGGACACACGTCTGTTCATGACCGGGCCGGCATTAAACGCAATGCTGGCCGAGCTCCTCCCGTCCGCCGTCTATTTAATCTCCTATTTAAACAAGGCCAAACGCCGGCCAAAAATCGCACACCTGCGCCGCTCCCCTATCTCCTCCTTCACCATTTTGTCCACTCTTACAATGGCTTACGAAGAGTAGTTATGCCGCATCCAAGCCGGCTGGGTAGACCCCGAGCCCGCCGGATACGAGCTCTGCAGCTCGCTGATCCACCACCCTCCCCTCGCCCGACGGAGCCAGTTGCCGCCCCAAGCCGGTGCTTGGTTCAGCAACTCGCCGCTCCAGGCCTGCTCTACGAGGAGCGGCTCACGGGTGTCGTTGTTACCGTCCACGCCGCCGTCTCATACCGCGTTGATACGTCCAAAACGTATCTATAATTTCTGCTTGCTCCATGTCACTTTTGGGTGATATTGCTATGATATTCATATACTTCCATACACTTTTGATCATATTTGGACTAACTTACTAATCCAGTGCACCCCAGTGCCAGTTTTTGTTTTCGGCTGTTTTTGTATTTCAGGTGTTCACGTTTCGAGAACTGCCCAGAAAAATCCATAAAAAATATATAAAAAATCAGCGTATCGGGAACGACGCTGCTTCCGAAGGGGAGCCTGGGGGGGCCACAGGGGGCCCAGGCGCCCTGTGGGCGCCCCCCCTGGGTCGCGCCGGGGGGGGGGGGGGCGCCTCGGCACCTCGAGAGCCCCCCGATGCCCTACTTTGGCAGATATTTAAAGGGTCCCCCGTAACCCTTGAAACATGACTTCTTTTCGCGATCCCATCTCTGTTCCGCCGCCGCCGCCGCTTCCAAGATCGGGAGCACTAGGAGAACTCTTCCCGGCACCCTACCGGAGGGGAGGATCGCCACCGGGAGCTTCTCCACCACCATGGACGCCTCCCGGATGACTCGTGAGTAGTCTCCCTTGGACCATGAGTCCATGACCAGTAGCTATGTGATGTTCTCCTCCCGTTCTTGTGCTTCACTAATTAGTCCTCGTGAGCTGCCCTACATGATCGAGGCACCTATGTAATCCTTGTGTTGTTGCTATGTTGAGTTTGCTGGGATCCGATGGATTATGAGATTATGTTCAGATTGATCTTGAGTAATATATTTGATTCACCTCTTTTATATTTTAGTTCATAAGTAATTCTTGCATGTTCTCCGTTGTTATTTATTGCTTTGGCCAAGTAGTAGGTAGTGACTCCAAGAGGGAACGTTATGCTCGATTGTGGGTTCATGCCCCTCGATGACTAGCTTGAGTGACAGAAACATGAGCCTAGGGGATGTGCTGTTGCCACAAGGGGGAAAACAACGGTGCTTGTGCCCGCGGGTGCAAGGATTGTTTACTTTACGCAAAGTTCTTTTAATGCAGTTGTCTGTTGCATTGAGTTTACACTATGGGTGGGACTCGCAACTTAATACCAGCGAGATGTTCTGGATAGATATCTCAAGGTGGATGATTAGTAGGTGATATTGATGGATTTTGGTCTACTTACTTTGGCGTACCGCCCATGCTTTGAACCTCAACCTTTCTTGCAATGTAGTCAGCATTGGTTTGCGTTCGTGGTCCTATCAATTGCCCAGCTGTAATTTGTTACCTCACATAGCTGTTTTATCGTCTTTTGGGAGAGAGACATCACTAGTGAACATCATGTGACTCCGGTCCATATTACCATCATTGATCACATACACTATTTACTTTTCCGCTATTTTACTTACTATTGCAAATTACTATCTATCACTACTATCATATTGCTTTTAACCCTTTGTGAACTGCAAGGCCGGAGAGATTGACCACCTCTCTGTAATCGTTGGGAGCAAAGTTATTTGTATCTGTGTGCAGGTCCACGTTGATTGCTAATTGCGCCGTTAGCAGTTGACACCTACCTGTTGAACCTAGGTGTCTCTGGGGATTCGATCCTTGGCATCTTTGCTAAGGGAAAACACTTCTACTTACTGCATCTTACACCTTCCACTTGGGGTAATCCAACGAGGGGTTCGAGGCCCATCAAGGAGTATTTTCTGGCGCCGTTGCCGGGGACTCCACTCTTCAGGATAGGGGAGTTGCATGCTATCTTTTACCTTTGCTTATTAGTCTTGTTAATTTACCTTTCATATTTGCTTTAGTTCCTTTTTTATCAAAAATGACAAAATTTTTATTTACCTTCCTGTTAGTAGTACTATATGTTTAGTTAAACATGTTAGGATTTGGAGCTTTGAGGGAATCAGAGGTTTTAGATTTCCATCAAAGGGATGGAGAAAATATGAAGAAGGCATGGGACAGGATTTCTAATGCACATAGGAGAATTATGCCTTGGATACCTATAAAAATTGTGCTTAGGAATTTTTGCCATGGTCTTTTTAAATGGTGTAAACACTCCCTTGACATTGTAGCTGAGGGAGATTTCTTAGAATGTGATGAAGCTAGAGCTCTTGAGATTATACATGGTCTATCTAGTTACTTTGTTTATGATCATAACTTTGATACTATTATAGATAGACTTGCTACTATTGAGACTTAACGAAGGTAGAGAAACCCAAACCCAATAAGAGAGATATTTTGGAAATAGATAATGACTGGGAACCTCTTCTTAGGATTAGCATCTCTAATCAAGACTTCCTTGCTTATTGTGATATTGGATCTATGGTTTCTACAATGCCAAAAGTTGTTCGTGATTCTTTAAAATTTAACATGAATAGATTACCATCTTATCATGAACATACTAATGGAGATATTTCTGAAATCCAGGGAAAAATAAAAGACGTGCCAGTTAAATTCCTTAAAGGGATTGCAATGATTGATTTCTTCATCATGGAGCCAAACCAAGGAAATATAGTGCTTGGAAGGGACTTCCTCCGAGCAGTTAAAGGCTTCATCGATATAGGTAAGGGACAAATCCGCTTACGCGGGAAGGCAAAAGGTGTGTACCCCTTTCCTAGAAGGAACAAGAATGAACTTGTTGATGAATCATTTGAACCAATGTATAACTCTGATTATTATGATGATTATTGATTCCTCTATGCATTATGCCTAGCTTAAAGGCATAAAAGAAAGCGCTTTTGGGAGGCAGCCCACATGAATAAATTTTTTGCTTTTGTTGTGTCTTGATGTTGTTTACTGCTGTAGCATCATCATTGTATCTTTACTTTTCATATTTGTGCCAAGTATAGCCTCTGATTGCTAGAAAGTTCAAAAGTTGTGAGGTGCTGTCCAGGAAACAGATTCTGTCCTTGGATAGAAAAATTCGTATAAAATCACCAGATCATCTTTTTGGTCTGAATTGTTTCGACAACGTTCTCTATATAATTGTCTTTCGTGCGTCAGTTCTGAGTTTTTTTATTTGAGTTGCAGAAGTATCCCGAACAGGTCAATTACTGCCTGCTGTTCTGTTTTTCACATATTCTGTCCTGTTTTGCCTTACCTTCACTTTGCAAATTAAGAACTTGCTTTTTCTTTGCAAAAACCTTTTGGCAATCTTGAGAAACAGTAGAACTTCAAGAATATCCTTATTTCCAGCAAGGTATAATTATTATATTAAGGGTACTATCCTCGCTAATCAGATTATGATGAGTTATGTATGAAGGGAGTTTTCAAGTGTGCGAGGGAAGATGATAAAAAGATTCAGGAGTGTCAAGCGCTCAAGCTTGGGGATGCCCCCGTGCACCCCCAAGAAATATTCAAGGAGACTCAAGCGTCTAAGCTTGGGGATGTCCCCGTGCATCCCCTTCTCCATCAACATTATCAGTTCGTCTTTCGTTCCGCTATATTTTTATCACTTCATGTGTTATGTGCTATGCTTGGAGCGTCTTGCTTTTAGTTTTCTTTTTAGTTTTTCATAACGAGTCGGAACCCAGCATTCCTTTATGTGGGAGAGAAACACGCTCCACCTCTACCTAGAACATAACATAGAATTTTCATTGTCAATCTATGCTGTGTGTGTTCTTTGTCCTTTAAATAGCTACTATCGTGCTCTGCTCTTAGTATTCATGCTTATCTTTTCAAAGAGCTTTATTTAGTTGGTTGCTTGAACTCTCTTTAATCACCATGATCACCTTATTAAGAGAGTTTGCTGTCGTTGCATTGGTTAATGTGTCTATGATAAAGATGCTACTTTCATGATGGTGCTTAGTAGTTCAGGTTTTCTTATGGTTAATCTCGAATAGCTGGGGGGTTCCCAATGTGTCATTGGAATACCAACTTGGTTTGTTTGCCTATGATGTGGTATGGTTTAGTAATATCTTCCTTTGAGAATTTATTTTGATTGACTTGGCGTATGCTCACGCATATTCAAGACTGTAAAGAAAGTCTGTCAAGCCTTGATGATCTTTTGTTTCTAAGTAGCGATATAACTACCATGCCTGATTCAATATTGCTTTGTCGCTCTGCATGATTATGACCGTCATTGCTCTCTTAGTTGGTTGCTCCCAGTCTTTTGCTAACCTACACCTGCACTAAGCAAATTAACCATGCAATACATAGCTCATGGGAAAGTAGCCTAATAAACTATTATGGTAAAGAATATGTTGCTTATGTATCTTATTTCTTATGAGTTGCTTGCTGAGCGGTAACCATGTTTCTGGGGATGCCATCAACTGTCACACTGTTGTTGAATATCATGTGAGTTGCTATGCATGTTCGTCTTGTATGAAGTAAGGGTGATTTACCGTGGGTTGAATTAATATGCATATTGTTAGAGAAGAACATTGGGCCGCCAACCAAAGCCATGCATCATGGTGGAAGTTTTAGCTTGGACCTTAATCCTCAATCTCTCATGAGAATATGCTTATGCATTAAAGAGGAGTCCATCATCTATTTTCTATGTTGTCCCGGTATGGATGTCCTCAAGTTGAGATTTATCAAAAACGAGAAATCAAATGCGATCTATCTCCCTGGACCTTTGTACTGGTGGCATAGAGGTACCCCCTTGTGACACTTGGTAAAAACATATGCAATGCAATGATAACCCATGGGAATCCGAGCTAATTAGGACAAGGAGCGAGCACTATTAGTATTCGATGCATGAGGCTTGCAACTTATAAGTTGTTTTATGCATGACACATATGAAGTACCACTACCGTTGACACAATTGCTTCCATGTTTCAAAATAAAAAGCTCTAGCACTTCAAGCATCAACTACTGAGAGCATGATTGTCATTCTGAATGTAATGTGCATTGTCCCAAAGTAGCATTGTCTTTTGCATGATTGTGATATCGTTTATTTTGAAATGATTGTATCTAGTCATCACTTAAACCTTGAGGGTGCCCCTGCACTTATGTTTTGCATCACTAAAGGGGGCAAGCTAGATATCACATGATCATATTTGCACATCATGTTCATTGCAAATCTTTTTGATGTTTCAGTTTCATGTTGTAAAACTTTCAGTCATTTGTGATTTTCTCTTGAGACAACTTAATTACTTTAGAATCATTGTCTCAGTAAGCATTTGTCATATGACTATGAGAAAGTCCAATATGGTTAATGGCATGTCACCACAGAAATTATTCTTGTTATCATTTACCTACTCGAGGACGAGCAGGAATTAAGCTTGGGGATGTTGATACATCCAAAATGTATCTATAATTTCTGCTTGCTCCATGCCACTTTTGGGTGATATTGCTATGATATTCATACACTTCCATACACTTTTGATCATATTTGGACTAACTTACTAATCCAGTGCACCCCAGTGCCAGTTTCTGTTTTCGGCTGTTTTTGTATTTCAGGTTTTCACGTTTCGAGAACTGCCCAGAAAAATCCATAAAAAATATATAAAAAATCACCGTATCGGGAACGACACTGCTTCCGAAGGGGAGCCTGGGGGGGCCACAGGGGGCCCAGGCGCCCTGTGGGCGCGCCCCCCTGGGCCGCGCCGGGGGGGCGCCTCGGCACCCCGAGAGCCCCCCGATGCCCTACTTTGGCAGATATTTAAAGGGTCCCCCGTAACCCTTGAAACAGGACTTCTTTTCGCGATCCCATCTCTGTTCCGCCGCCGCCGCTGCTTCCAAGATCGGGAGCACCAGGAGAACTCTTCCCGGCACCCTGCCGGAGGGGAGGAACACCACCGGGAGCTTCTCCACCACCATGGACGCCTCCCGGATGACTCGTGAGTAGTCTCCCTTGGACCATGAGTCCATGACCAGTAGCTATGTGATGTTCTCCTCCCGTTCTTGTGCTTCACTAATTAGTCCTCGTGAGCTGCCCTACATGATCGAGGCACCTATGTAATCCTTGTGTTGTTGCTATGTTGAGTTTGCTGGGATCCGATGGATTATGAGATTATGTTCAGATTGATCTTGAGTAATATATTTGATTCACCTCTTTTATATTTTAGTTCATAAGTAATTCTTGCATGTTCTCCGTTGTTATTTATTGCTTTGGCCAAGTAGTAGGTAGTGACTCCAAGAGGGAACGTTATGCTCGATTGTGGGTTCATGCCCCTCGATGACTAGCTTGAGTGACAGAAACATGAGTCTAGGGGATGTGCTGTTGCCACAAGGGGGAAAACAACGGTGCTTGTGCCCGCGGGTGCAAGGATTGTTTACTTTACGCAAAGTTCTTTTAATGCAGTTGTCTGTTGCTTTGAGTTTACACTATGGGTGGGACTCGTAACTTAATACCAGCGAGATGTTCTGGATAGATATCTCAAGGTGGATGATTAGTAGTAGATATTGATGGATTTCGGTCTACTTACTTTGGCGTACCGCCCATGCTTTGAACCTCAACCTTTCTTGCAATGTAGTCAGCATTGGTTTGCGTTCGTGGTCCTGTCAATTGCCCAGCTGTAATTTGTTACCTCACGTAGCTGTTTTATCGTCTTTTGGGAGAGAGACATCACTAGTGAACATCATGTGACTCCGGTCCATATTACCATCATTGATCACATACACTATTTACTTTTCCGCTATTTTACTTACTATTGCAAATTACTATCTATCACTACTATCATATTGCTTTTAACCCTTTGTGAACTGCAAGGCCGGAGAGATTGACAACCTCTCTGTACTCGTTGGGAGCAAAGTTATTTGTATCTGTGTGCAGGTCCACGTTGATTGCTAATTGCGCCGTTAGCAGTTGACACCTACCTGTTGAACCTAGGAGTCTCTGGGGATTCGATCCTTGGCATCTTTGCTAAGGGAAAACACTTCTACTTACTGCATCTTACACCTTCCACTTGGGGTAATCCAACGAGGGGTTCGAGGCCCATCACGCGTCTCCCGTTTCTATGGCCGAGACTCCCATGCCGGAGGCCGCGCCATGCAAGCAACGACAGAAGCCAGGTGCGCGGAGAGCGACGAGTTGGTGGCCAGCACCTCCGCGTCCGCCGCCATCATCGAGGAGAAGTAGAACACGGGAGACCGCCGCCGCTTGTGTCCCCATGAAGGCAACCACGGAGGCGTCGCCGGCGTATACAGCTGGTGTCTTGCCAGATCCTTTTGTTGCGAGGACCTTTGTCGACCCTGCATATACCTCCGGGGCTCCCAGTAGTCCGGTGATCGTGATGGGAACACAAATCGATCGGCGCGCGACCATTTAGGCCAGGTAATATATACATGTGATGTCTAGAACTAGCACCGCGTAGTTCATTTGTATGAAAATCAGGTATCTTATATGATTTTCGTCGTTGTTTATATGAAATATCGCCGTGTTTGCGTGAATTTCGTCCGGTTGGTTGACTTGATGTCATAATGTGTGCGGCTACGGTTGGATGGCGTAATTTGCAGGTGGTCGGTCCGCGGGCGGCTCAGGCGGCGTGGTGGGACAAAAAGACCACAGCTCGTGCGAGCTCGTCTCCAACGTGCGTGCTGGAGGATGCATGAGACCCCGAGCCATTCCTCGTTCATCGGTGGCAAAGGCACCGGTGGACACAAGGGTCGCCAATATTTTGGCCACCCCAAGCAAGATACAAACAGCCCCTCCCAACAGATTCAAATCCCACGTTCGCCATGGAATTTTGCCATGTGTTGTTTTCATGGACTAGCAAGATGCCCGTGCATTGCACGAAACATCAAGATGATTTTTTTTACAAAACACCTGTTGTGATTGACCCATGCAGGAGTAATCCCATTTTGTAAAAACTAATGATTTCTTGAGAATTTTATCGAATAAATGGTATCTCGAGAATTTTACCGGACTCCATTTTGTATACAAGGCCACAAACCCATATTACAGGTACCAAGGCAAAAATTGATGTCTTCTAACTCAATGTTCCAAGCCACCTTGTTTCCTTGTTTGCCGTGTAAATTAATGTGTATTCTTGTCTTTCATGCACATCAAGCAAATGCTCACACTCCCGCATGCATGCAAGGTATAATTAGTTTCCTCCTTTGCTAGTAGTACTATGAGGAAAACACCATTAATATTGCATTGATTAGTGTTGGTGGCCTTGTATATCTGCAAATTGTAATTTTGATAGTGGCCTTGTATATAAAAATGGAGGGAGAAAGATGAGAGATAAGGTGAGGAGGAGTGGGGCGTGGTGGTGGCTGGTGGTCGGACTAGACGGAGACATGGGGATGGACGACACATTATGTCTAGGTTTGTATCTCTATAGTCCCTCTCACACACACCCACGTAGGTGGGGGACATGCACGAAGAGAAGAGGTGCACGCATGATGCACGTACTCCCGTATCTTTCCCAACCACACCCGCGCGGGTACACGTGGAGCTCATTTCTGTACGAAAAGGCAGCCCACGTGGTAACTTGACACGTGTACTGGTTGTTCACTAGATGGAAGGAGGATCGTCTACCACGGGTGAACAAACAAATTGTGACTTGACGCGTTATGTTAAAAAAGAGGCAAACCATGTGGGGCCTACCTTAGAGGCAATGCTCTATACACTGCAGTACTTTTGATGTGTCCTGTCAACTCGCAGAATGAGGAGAAGCTTGCTTAGTACGCCGTCTCCCCCTCCCACGGGCGCGGTGGCTCGCAGGATGAGGTGAAGCTTGCTTACTACGCCTTATGCCCGCTCCCTCGCCCACGCGCGCGGTGGCTCGCAGGACGAGGAGACAATTTTACTACTCCCTCAGTTTACTCCTCGTCCCTACTACCTTGGTTAGAGAGATTATCATATTGTTTGGAATATATATGTCCTTTAGTACTCCCTCCATTTACTTATACAAGGCCACTATAAAAAAATACATGTCAGTCTACCTTGGTTAGAGAGAAAATTTTACTACTCCCTCCGTTTACTCCCCGTCCCTACTACCTTGGTTAGAGAGTTTTATCTTTGACATTGCTTGCATCGGGTGATCTAACGCACCTCAAAATCCAACATGTGATGGAACTACTACTAGTAGTAGAATTGAGACTTATAAAACGGAAAAACGAATGTTTTTAGATGAGCCCTATAAACCCTAGTGGGTACGTACTCCGTAAAATCAGATTTTCCCAAAACTAAGTCGCTCAACCTTTATTTGCTTGTTTCCCTTCCTGCCTCCTTGCCTCGAACAGACTATGCCAAACTCCCCTGCCTGCCACGCGAGAAAAGACCCGCCCTCGCCTTTTTTTAGTCCGGGTTTGTATCGATGGATCGCGCGAAGCAGCGAAAACCCAAGCCGTGTCTTGTACTCCTCCGTCGACGCCCGCTTTCATGAATTATGTACTTCCTGTCGCCGACATGTGGGACATATAGCAACCGGGTCGAGGTGCCAAGCACCAAATAACAGTGCAGAACAGCAGGGGGGACTCACCCCAGTCGTATCGCCCCAGTAGTAGTAATGAGCAATGAGACGTCAAATCACAATGCCGCACCTTCCCAGATGGACGAAAGCAACCATTATTTCACACTTCGGTTCACCATCATCTCAAACCATGTAGTATTGCTTCTGCCTCAAGAGGGACACGCGCATCGCCTTGGTACATCATGACATGTCGGACCGCATGACAAGCCATGCTCCCCGCCAATCGCTCGGTAAAATCACCTCATTTTTACTACTATACTTCCTCCGTATCAGTTTACATGGCGTGCACGTATTTCTAGGTTGAGAATTTAACTGGCTATATATGTGATGAACAGTATATGTTTAGAAACTACATCCGCTTAAGAATCCAATAATATACTTTTTGTGACATAGTAACTCAGATTTAGTTAGTTAAATGGATGACCTAGAACTACGTGCACGCCCTATAAACCGAGACGTCTAAAAAAACGAGACGAAGAGGGTAGTCCAGTACATATATTTTTAGATCAATATAGTCGGGATTCACTAAGGAGCAAAACCAAGTGGTAGGCTGCACCTGTCGTGTTGGCGTAGCGACTCAAGCGGGGTCAGTCCACACACGAAATGGCGACACACTTAACAGGACCCCTTTGGCCGACATGTGGCCCATCCACCGTCTTGTTCCACGTACAGTTCGGAGCAGCGGTTGGAATTGGAGGCACCCTGGTTGTAGCGCCGCAGTAGTAGAAAATGAGTGATGAGGGGTCAAATCACAAAGCCCCACCTTTCCCGCATTAAGCTGGACGGACGAAGCAACCATCATTTCACTCTAGGGCGCAAGAGCATAAATAAAAGAGAAAACCAATGATGCGTGCGGTAGCTACCTAGGGCACCCTAGGGTAGGGGTCTCCACTATAGATCTTTTTTTCTTTTTTTGAAAGTGCCTCCACTACAAATCGGCTTCTCCCTCGTCCTCTTGAAGAAAACCGATGATGCGTCCGACGGTAGGGTTTGTAGGAGTACTACTAGGGCGTGCAGGGCCACGTCGTAGTGAACGGGAGAGGGATTGAGTTCGAGTCGACGCCTTAAATATGTGTGGGCCGCTTGGTTTTAGGGGAACGAGGCAGCATTTAGGGTTCGGGGACCAGTGGAGATATAGTACGTACAAAAAATTGTGGACGTACGTTCGACCGAAAGGCAATGATGCATGGGCCCTGCATTTTGATATACCGGGGCCGCGTGAAATTTGCTACTCTACTCAAAACTAGTAAGGTACACATGCATTGAAAGCATGAGATTTCAAAACCAAATTATGAATAAATACACACTATAGCATGTAATGCTTTGAGTCATATATGCATGATGTAGATGTTCATTTATTTCTTATAGTTCATCTCATTCAAAATCAATTAGTTTTATAAAAATGTTAAGATTCATGGGGTTGTGCATTGTAAAGCATAAAGTAAAAAACAAATAATGGCAATTCATTGAGAAAAAAATCAATTATGATACGAAAGATTCTAGAACAAAGGAGAAGTGCTTGTGTTTTGAGGTTTGTGCATTATGCTTAAGTTCAACCATGGAGTCTTCTAAATTGTATATGTGGCAGATCCGGTGGAATGTTGATGATATCCAACAGCCAGTAGTGATCGGATTTTCCATCTCTGCACTGTCGGATTAGCTTCATCCAGCGACCATCTTTCAAGTTACTCGCACACTATATAGTTCTTGTGACGTAGGTGCATGTCTTGGAAAAAAGCTACTAGTGGGTTGTACTAGCTATTTAGGAATAGAAGATGTATACATGGAAGTTATAGGGAAAGAGATGAAATGGAGTATCTCAATTCCTATGAGTAGGGATTGGAAAAGAGATGTCATTTGGTTGACATCATAGGAAATTTTCTATTGAATCTAGAGATGACATGCATCTCAATTCCTATGAGGAGGAATTAGAAAATAGATGTAATTTGGTTCATATCATAGGAACTTTTCTATTGAATATATGCTAATGTTTATTTTCTTTTGAAATTTTTGGAGTATAGGAATCCATTCATATGATCCAAGTGGCTCTAAAAGCTATAGAAATGATATCATGTTTAGGGCCTCTTTGATTCGTAGGATTTTTAAAACGCAGGAATAGAAAAAACGTGGGATTGGGGTGGCATAACATCTTGAATCCTATATGATTCTATGAGTGCTTGATCGTGCACAGAAAAAACGTAGGATTCTTTCAAAGAGGTTAGAGTCGATTGAAAATTTCCTATGAAATCTAGTGCAAATGAATCCTATGAAAAAGTTCCTATGGTTTACAATCCTTTGAATCAAACACCCCGCATAGGAAAAAATCCTAAGGAATTGAATCCTTCAAAATTCCTTTGAGAATCCTTTGAATCAAAGAAGCCCTTATTTCCTTTGAAATGTGGAGTATATGAATCTATTCCTATGAACCAATTGGCTCTAAAGGAAAAAATCCTATAAATATCATATCATATAGAGTTCCTATGATATTTCTCCACACCAAAGGATGGTTGAAATTGCTGCAGGTGATACGATGGCCTTTCTTTGTAGACTCCTTCCCCATCTCTATAGTTACCTCTCGAAGATCAATGAATATTCTACATGTGCAATTTGGTACATGAAAACTCGGTAAAAGTTTGTGAGGTTCGAATTTTCAATAAAGCTATATGCACTGCATTTTGGAATGGAGGGAGCATACGGCAGTTGCTTACACTCACGTGGAAGATTTGTGTGTAGGAGGAGTGGTTGTTTTGTTAAATGACATGGCAAAACTGACACCGTCGGATGCAGATCCAACGGTTCTTACGACGTTCGTCGGGAAAAGGCTTGTGGCGAACGTTTGTCAGATAATGATTTACGGACACATGCATTGCATTGATACGTGCCCCCCTCTCTCTCACGCACACGCACCCTCCCGAGTTGTCTCGCACCCGCCGTCTATCTGCAGGTAGACGTCACACACATATGTGCTCTTCACACCCTACCCTCAGAACTTCTAAAAAACAAAAGACGCCGCGCACATTTTATTTTAGCTCACACGTCACACACTTATACTATTACTCTTGTGGCGAACGTTCTTTGGGCATAGTATATTGTACTCTCACGAAGAGAAGCGGTGCACGCACACACTAGTTCTTTCACACCCACTCGCGGGTACACGTAGGAGCGCATTTTTTTGAAGCTGGTACAACAAAATCACTCCACTATATATAAGCAGGAGCCTTAGCGCTTGCTTTACTAGGGTTCCTCTCGTTCACTCTCTCATGCTCTCCAGATCTATGAAGACATAGGTGGCCACACTCTCTCTCAGCTCATGGTTGGTCACAAATCCGGCCGGACAACCTCGATAGGGGCAGGGGTGTAGGTGCATCGTTCACGTTGTCGTCGGAGGCGAGGGAGGAGACCAACAGCTGCCCGCACGTCCTGATCAGTGGCCGTGCCGTTCTCTCTGAGAGAGCGCCGGCTCCGGAGGGCCTCCAACCCCTTCTTCCTCCCTGCGGTATTGTGGCCAAGATGCGGCCTCCCGACACCGTCTTTGCCACATGCCGACGACCCTCAGGTATATATTCCTTCGAAACATGCCTTGCTCTACTGCCACAGCTCCCCACTTGGCTTCGTGTGGATCTTTTTCTACTTCCGTCTGCTGTTCCAAAGCCACCTAGACTTTTACTATTATTAGAGGTAAAGCTAGTTTATACAGTTGACTCTAAGAGTTAGTTCAAACAGGGAAGAAAGTGGGAAAGCTGTAGCATGAATCTAGGACTTGGTTCTAAGAGGAAACGGGGGAAAGTAGTAGATACTGGCTACTCAACCGGTCTCTTGGTTGAAAAGACGAAGAAAGCATGGTGGATGGCAAAGGGTGGGGGGAAGTGGACCTATCTCTTGGTTGAAAAAGGAAAGAAAGTGACGGGTGTTGGGGGACAACGCAAATGAGAATGAGCAGGTCTAGATTTCCTGTGCTCACAAAGGAAAATGTCGCCGAGGAGATAAAAAATGGGACAAATGCAGACATGTTGCCTGATTGTTTGCCGCTCTCGGCAACCACATATGCCTCACCACTTTATGCATCTGCTGTCCCTACGCCCATATCGCTACCGTTAATGTAAAATCACATGAAGCATTAAGCAATGCCACCTATGTTCACTATAAGTAATGGCCTAGTGCCGTCAATAAATTCAAGCAATGCCACCACCATTTAATGAAGTGCTTCCGTCTTGCTTTATTTCCCATGAATTGTGTTTTTGCAGTTACACTTAAATCTCACACCGCTAACATTGCTTCATCCCAGTGGAACTGCACAAATTTGTTGCACATTTACTGAGCATGTGCTACTCTCATGACAGTAATACTAATGCTATTGTTTTGCATGTTAATCTAGTGGCAGTGTTGATGTGATGTGATGCTACTTACTTAGGGACACTTTCATACTACCAATCTAGTGCTAATTATAACACAATAGATGCCGTTGTTAATCATACGCCACTGCAAATATCTGTCACTGTTTAAATAATCGTATTTCGTATTTGCGCAAACAGGGATGTCTGTCTCCATATCGTTTCGGGATGTCTATCTCCGTATCGTTTCTATCCACGCAATCAAAAGCACACACCTCAGTTTTAGTAGAACTGCACAAAATGAGATGGCTATCCCTCGTTGCCGTCCTCTAACCACCCGTCTTCCAGGTATTCCTACATTGGTAGTTACTAGGTAGAATGACCAACGCAATATAAAAGAAGTTGATTCGTACTTTTTGCTTCCTGATTGCAGTGTAGGGACGAGCGAAAACAACTGCATCCTAGTGCGGAATGCACTTTCTACTAGTTCATCCATGGACCGAGGACTCGCTGGCACGGCTGCACAACGGTTTTTTGGACAGGTGCGCGGACAAGAGGCATTGTGGTCTGCTTATTTCTGCAAATAGTGGTGCTTAAATTTAGTGGAATGCACAAGAATTTCAGATGGTCAGTACACTGCATGGTTCAGTTCAACATTCTAGCTGGGAACACAATTATAATTGGTTATTCTGGAATGAGAGAACCTAACCCTGGATGGTGGTAACAAGAAAACACTAGAGTGAACTACAAGAAATTTAAGCCTGCCGGGAGGCCCTTTGCTCAGAGAGGCCTTGCTTGTTTTTTCCTGATTTGTAAACCTTCTCACAACTTTGTCTTTTGCTGTGAACTAGTATATGTTTGTTATGTTCTATGAATCATTGAGATGTATAAAATTGCTTAACTTATGCTTTTCAAGTTTTTATGAAGCCGAGTTTAATGTGAGTGTTCCACATGAATGCTGGACTAGCGTGTGAACATTTGGAATTTACATTGTGGCCTCATTTAACTGCATGAACCACTGTAAAAAGATACATAGTTGCTTCTATGTCAGACATCAGATTGTTGAATGTTAGCTGGTCGATAGCCTAGTGTTGAAGCGAGCTGAGCCAATGTGCCGTGTTTTGCACAACTCCTTACAAGTGAGGTAGCACCAACAGTGTTTACAAGTACTTATGTATACGTCGGCGCACAGTTCTCAAACGAGTACTCTATTTCATGAAAATTCACACAGCTCATATGATAAAATTAGTGAGGACGCATCTGTTTCGGCAACAATTACGATGATTCACGGGCACACAAAAGTAGCAGCAGTTCCTATAGACGGATTCAAACAAAGTACTAGCCCTAGAGGGCTCGATAACAGGCAAGGTTCGGATAATTAGACAGAATCCAAACTACTATTAAACACTAGCTGGGGCAAGTATTTCATGCCTTGATCTAATTTGGGTTGGACACAAGACGGACCTTGCCATGAACATCATCGAGGACGTCCGGCAACAGCTCAATCCTGTGAACCTTCATGAAGACAACCTTGTGGCCTTGCCACTCATGAACTTGTTTGTGGAGGCATGCCATGTCATCTTCCTGCGTAAGCTTGACAAGAATAGTATGCCTCACAAACGAAGGAGTAGCTTTGAACTTCTTGTGCTTCAGTACACCCTGGACAACACGCCTGACAACAGTGAGGCTGGAATACAACTCTTCATTCGTATAAGCGCAAATGCCTTCCAGGATCCAACAGCCTAAAAACTCCGTTTTCCCAGTGCGTATATTCAGGTCATCCGCCTCATAGCGAGTGACAAGTACAACCACACAATCCTTGTCTGCATCATGGCTCTAATTGAAACAGAAACAAATTCTAAATTACTTTCCAGTATAAGAAACACAAGTTATTTAAACCACTATGTATAGCATGGCATCGAAGCTAATAAAATTTTGCATTATTCATCACCACATACTTAGAGGAAAAACCACAATCGAGAACGGAAAAGAAGAAAATCACCTTGGGCAGCTCAGCGGGGGGG
>LR738714.1:596043548-596056468 GCA_902687465.1 Secale cereale
GGGGGGGGCACATCGTCGAAGGGGAAAACTGCTCCTGCAGTGCCACAGGGGCTGTAACCTCAAACGGGGCCTTGACCATCTCAGTAGTGGCCGTGAGCATATTTGGGGTCGGCTCGATGGCTGCCTCCATCTTGTTGGAGCTCTCTGTCTTGTGGGGATCAGCCTCCCGCGTAAGCTCCAATATTGGCAGATCTTTGCCTGGTTGTCCTTGGTCCATCATGAAACTGACGAATACTAGGAGACTACTGAAAGGAAAACACAATCGCAATGACAATGAAACAAAAAAGAGAGTGAGGATCGGTTACTGCTTTGAAAAAGTTTTTTTTCTCTGAACGAAAATATACCAACATCACGGATCCGCTTACCTTTCCTTCGTTGGGGGAGAAGAACAGTGGCAGATGCGAGTGTTGCCTTTCTTGAAGACGGTGAGGGAGAAGGGGATTTAGCAAAGAGTGAAAATGAGGGTTGCTTTGTCCGTCAAACTTAGACTGCGGGGAGGTGGGGTTTTGTGATACGACGGCTCATTATTGCCGCGCTACGACCGAGGTGACTCTCTGCCTAGATACTGCCTTCTAATTTGGTGGATGGCATTTGGGCCCGCGCGCTGCATGGCCTGCATGTCGGTGAACAAAAGTATAACGACATTCAGTAGAGGGAGACATTTTGATGACCTAGAGTGTCTCCACTATACTAGTAGTAATTGTTTCTCCGGGCCCAAGACAAAACAGCCCATCCACCCTAGTAAATAGTAACAACGGGGCTATGCCGGGGCTGTGGCCCGTCTAGCCAGGGTTTTATTTATGTTTACCACATCATGAGTCCAGTTGTGTTTTTTTCTTGCTGAAAATGGCTAGCCTAGTTCTTTTTTGTAAAGAAATACCAAAACGAGGCCTACTTGCTTTATCAGCCCTGCTGGGCTACAAATCTTTCAAGACAGGGAGAGTTTCATTCGGTTTGCCCAGAAATGAGCTATACATTTTTAAAACACATCAAACCGGGAATTAGTTTCAAATTTTTTTCATTACAAGATTTTAAATTTCATTGATTTTTATGCGTGGATAATTATTTGGATTTTATATTTATATAAATTATTTTTCAAAATAGTTTGAATGTGAATCGATATTTCGAGATTAAAAACTGTTGACCGCACCGAAATATGCAAAAAAATCGTATACTTTTTAACCGTGGCCATAATATGGGCTGTAATGCTAACAAAAAGAAGATGTGCTCCAAAACAATTCTTAAGAATTAGCAAATGGGCTGTACATTCTTAGAAATAATTCACACGAGAATAATGACTATTGGATGTACATCCAATGGCTGTCGTGCTTCTTCAATCTCTGCTTTTCCTGCTCCAGCCGCTCAAACAAGCGCCGGCGGGACTGCCTGCTTCCTCCTCTCGCGGCCGGCTATGCTGCCGCACAGGCCTCACCGCCATACCGTACTCCCATCGCTGGCCTAGCCATCCCTCTACTCACCCACACCTGCTATTTTCTCTAGGGACGGCAGACGAACCAGTAAACCCTCGTACTCCTCCACGTGGGAAACAACTGCCGAGTCTTCCCTGCCTCCATGTTGTTCCCTTCCTAGGCCTTGCCGTTATCCACCGCGCTGGTGCTCTCGGCGTGGCCTGGTCAACGTGGTCAATGAACGAAATCCATCGGAAGTGGACTGTACGTGGAGAGGCTGACATCTGGGTCCACGGCCGCACGCAAGGAAATGCCTCCTTATTACGCGCAAAATAATGATTCCTCCACCTGACAGCTAGGACCCATGGGTAGGGCCTCCGTATTTCGCGAAAAAAACGTCCCCCCCCGCTGACATGTCGGACCTACCAGCTATATCTTCGCACACAAGGAAGTGCCTCCTTATGACGCACAAAAAAATGAATACCCCCTGCTAGCTGGGACCCACCATAGTGTGTGGCTGACTTGTGGGCCTACTAGCTAAGTTGACGAGGACAGAGGGCTTTGTCAAGTTAGTCAATATGAACGATTCTAGCACCAGTGACCGTAAGATGTCCATCCAATGGCCATAGTGCTTCTTCAACCTCTGGTCTTCTTGCTCCAGCCGCCTGTGATACGTCTCCAACGTATCTACTTTTCCAAACCCTTTTGCCCTTGTTTTGGACTCTAACTTGCATGATTTGAATGGAACTAACCCGGACTGACGCTGTTTTCAACAGAACTGCCATGGTGTTGTTTTTGTGCAGAATAAAAAGATCTCGGAATCGCCTGAAAATCAACGGAGAATTATTTTGGAAAATAAAAAAAGATCTGCAAGAAGATCCACACCAGGGGGGGCAGGGCCTGTCCACGAGGGTGGGGGGCGCGTCCCCTGCCCAAGGAGCGCCTCCCACCCTCGTGGCCCCCCTGGTGCTCCACCGACGAACCCCCAGATCCTATATCTTCACTTTCGTGGAGAAAAAATCAGGGAGAAGGAATTATAGCGTTTTATGAGACGGAGCCGCCGCCAAGCCCTAATCTCTCTCGGGAGGGCTGATCTGGAGTCCGTTCGGGGCTCCGGAGAGTGGAGATCGTCGCCATCGTCATCATCAACCTTCCTCCATCACCAATTCCATGATGCTCACCGCCGTGTGTGAGTAATTCCATCGTAGGCTTGCTGGACGATGATGGGTTGGATGGGATCTATCATGTAATCGAGTTAGTTTTGTTAGGGTTTGATCCCTAGTATCCACTATGTTCTGAGATTGATGTTGCTATGACTTTGATATGCTTAATGATTGTCACTAGGGCCCGAGTGCCATGACTTCAGATCTGAACCTATTATGTTTTCATGAATATATGTGTGTTCTTGATCCTATCTTGCAAGTTTATAGTAAACTACTATGTGTTATGATCCGGTAACCCCGAAGTGACAATAATCGGGACCACTCCCGGTGATGACCATAGTTTAGAGTTCATGTATTCACTATGTGTTAATGCATTGGTCCGGTACTCTATTAAAAGGAGGCCTTAATATCCTTTAGTTTCCAATAGGACCCCGCTGCCACGGGAGGGTAGGACAAAAGATGTCATGCAAGTTCTTTTCCGTAAGCACGTATGACTATATTCGTAATACATGCCTACATTGCATTGATGAACTGGAGCTAGTTCTGTTTCACCCTAGGTTATAACTTCTACATGATGAATTGCATCCGACCTAATATCCCATCACCGATCCAATGCCAACGAGCTTTACCTATATTGCTTGTTGCTTATTTACTTTTCCGCTGCTACTATCACAAAAACACTATCATTACTTTTATTGCTGCTACCACCACTATCATATTACTTTGCTACTAAACTATCTTGCTGCAGATACTAAGTTTCCAGGTGTGGTTGAATTGACAACTTAGCTGCTAATACTTAAGAGTATTATTTGGCTCCCCTTGTGTGGAATCAACAAATTTGGGTTGAATACTTTACCCTCGAAAACTGTTGCGATCCCCTACACTTGTGGGTTATCAAGACTATTTTCTGGCGCCGTTGCTGGGGAGCATAGCTTTATTTTTTAAGTCACTTGGGATTTATATCTGTTGATCACTATGAAGAATTTGAAGGACTCAAAAACCAAGATCTTACCCTCAACTACGAGGGGAGATAAGGAACTGCCATCTAGCTCTGCACTTGATTCTCCTTCGGTTATGAGTAAACTTGCGACACTTCTGCTATTGAATCTGATATGTCGTATGTTCTTGATGATGCCACTTCTGCTATGTATGATGAAACTACTTCTATGTCTGATACTGTGCCAGTAGGTGAATTTCTAGATGAACAAATTGCTAAGGTTAGGGAGAGTGCAAATGTTGAAACTGATGATATCTATGAAAGTGATGATGAAACTACTCCCAATAGATATGAATTGCCTGTTGTTCCTAAGGGTTATGTTATGGATGAAGAAACTGCTAGAGACTTTCCTGCTTGCAATGATAGATATGATCTTAAGAAGTTATTAGCTAAGTTGAAAGAAAAGTCCTTGAATGCTAGAATGAAACATGACCCTGCTTTTGCTACTTCACCTATCTGTGTTATTGATAAGGATTATGAATTCTCTGTTGATCCTAAGTTAATTACTTTGGTTGAATCTGATCCTTTCCATGGCTATGAGTCTGAAACTGTTGTGGCACATCTTACTAAGTTGAATGATATAGCCACCCTGTTTACCAACGATGAAAGATTCGTTATTACTATATCCTTAAACTATTTCCTTTCTCGTTAAAGGGTGATTCCAAGACTTGGTTTAATTCTCTTGATCCTGGTTGTGTGCGTAGTCCCCAAGACATGATGTATTACTTCTCTGCTAGATATTTTCCCGCTCATAAGAAACAAGCTTCCTTACGGGAAATATATAACTTTGCTCAAACTGAAGAAGAGAGTCTCCCACAAGCTTGGGGGAGGCTTCTCCAATTGCTTAATGCTTTTCCCGATCATCCTCTTGTGATGCATGATATACTTGATGTCTTTTATAATTGACTAACCGATGCTTCCAGAGACCACCTGGATAGTTGTGCTGGTTGTGTTTTCAGGGAAAGAACAGTTGAACAGGCTGAATTACTATTGAATAATATGCTGACCAATGAAAATAATTGGACACTTCCCGAACCATCCCCTAAGCCAACTCCGAAGAAAAGAGGTGTTCTATTTCTCAGTCCTGAAGATACGCAAGAGGCAAAGAAATCTATGAAAGAAAAAGGTATTAAAGCTGAAGATGTTAAGAATTTACCACCTATTGAAGAAATACATGGTCTTGATAACCCGACACAGGTAGTAAAGGTAAATTCTCTTTATAGATTTGATGAAGGTGATATTCCTCATTATAAGTCTGCTAGCCAATGCTTAGATGAGTTTGACAATTTTATTGTGAAACAAGAAAACTTCAATGCTTATGTTGGTAGGCAATTACAACACAATGCTTATATGATTGAACGCTTGAGTGATTATCTGTCTAGAGCTAAAGGTGAACTGAAACTCATTAGTATACATGCTTCTAAGGTCACCACTCAAGTAGAACAAGTACTTAAGGCTCAGAATGATTTGCTCAATGAATTAAATAGTAAGAATAATGACTATGATGTTAGAGTTGCAACTAGAGGTGGTAAAATGACTCAGGAACCCCTGTATCCTGAGGGCCACCCTAAGAGAATAGATCAAGATTCTCAGAGAGCTAATTTAGATGCACCTAGTTCTTCTAAAAAGAAGAAAAAGAAAAATGATAGAACTTTGCATGCTTCTAGTGAACCTGTAGCTGACACACCTGAGAATCCCAATGATATATCTGTTTCTGATGCTGAGACTCAATCTGGTAATGAACATGAGCCTAGTGATAATATTAATGATGATGTTCATGCTGATGCTCAACCTATCAATGATAATGATGTAGAGGTTGAACCTTCTTTTGATCTTGATAACCCACAATCAAAGAATCAACATTATGATAAGAGGGACTTTGTTGCTAGGAAGCACGGTAGGGAAAGAGAACCATGGGTTCAGAAACCCATGCCTTTTCCTCCGAAACCATCCAACAAAAAGGATGATGAGGATTTTGAGCGCTTCGCTGAAATGATTAGACCTATCTTTTTGCGTATGCGTTTGACTGATGTGCTTAAAACAAATCCTTATGCTAAGTATATGAAAGATATTATTACCAACAAAAGAAAGATACCTGAAGTAGAAATTTCCACCATGCTTGCTAATTACACTTTTGAGGGTGGAATGCCTAAGAAATTAGGAGATCCAGGAGTACCTACTATACCTTGCTCCATTAAGAAAAACTATGTTAAAACGGCTTTGTGTGATCTTGGAGCCGGTGTTAGTGTTATGCCTCTCTCTTTATATCGTAGACTTGACTTGAGTAAGTTGACACCTACAGAAATATCTTTGCAAATGGCTGATAAATCAACTGGTATACCTATCGGTATTTGTGAGGATGTGCCTCTTGTAGTTGCAAATGTTACTATTCTAACAGACTTTGTTATACTTGATATTCCCGAGGACGATAGTATGTCTATTATTCTTGGAAGACCCTTTTTGAATACTGAAGGGGCTATTATTGATTGCAATAAAGGCAATGTCACTTTTCATGTCAATGGTAATGAGCATACGGTACACTTTCCGAGGAAACAACCTCGGGTCCATAGTATCAATTATATTGGAAAAACTTCGACTATCACTATTGGAGGTTTTGAGTTTCCTCTTCCTACTTTCAAGAAGACATATGACATTCTTATTGTTGGGGACATACATATCCCCATTGAGTTAACCTTGTGTTATTCGAAAATTCTCCGGTTTCATGTTACTCAGAAAGAGTTTATTAACAAGACCTGATCAACCTTGTTAATGGATTCCTTTTGATGAACATGGGATAGGTGAATCTATATAGCACAACCTTCTGTACCCTCCTTTTACAATCTGTTAATTAGGATAAATAAATGAAAAATTGCATTTTCTGTTTGTTTTCAGACTTATCCGTGCAATAAAAAAATATCCCGAAAATAAAAGTTCTCCAAATGCCATGAAAATGAAATATGATTTTTTCTAGAATATTTAAGAAAATATGGCACTGAACAAATAGCGAGGGGAGCCAGCACGTGGCCACGAGGGTCCAGGGCATGCCCCCTACCAAGGGCACGCCCCTACCTCGTGGGCCCCACGTGGCCCCCCTCCACTTATTCCTGCACCCATGCTCTTCTTCTTCCTCCCCAAAAAATCCCCAACCAGCTCAAACCCGAGTTCTAGCTCATCTTCCTGCCATTTTCGATCTCCTTGCTCAAAGAACCATTCACCAAACTGTTTGGGGAGATTGTTCCTTGGTATGTGACTCCTCCATTGGTCCAATTAGTTTTTGTTCTAGTGCTTTATTTGTTGCAAATTTATGCTGTTGTGGTGACCTTGTTCTTGAGCTTGCATGACAAATTTTATTGGTCCCAAGTAGTTCTAATGCATGATATAGCTTCTAGGCGCTTATAGGAGTTTTTGCTATCAATCTTATTGAGTTTGGTTAACTTTTATTTTGAAGTTACTAAAAATTTCAGAAATTTTCAGAAAAGGAAAATGTTAAAGAGATTGTTGAGGGGCTCCTACAGCAAGAGCTCAGAGGAGAAGAAGAAAGAAGAAAATAAGAAGCCCAAGTATAATATTCCTCGCATGGCGGAAGTTTGACCTTGTGAATGGCCTTGTAATGATTTCATGATGTCCGCCGGTATCTACAAAGACTTTTATTGGTTGGCAAATAACGCAGGCCTCACCGACTTCCTCAACGACCAGAAAGAACAGTATCTCTTACTCACCAATATTTTCACGCAAAGCTTTCATTTTTATTCTAGGAAAACACCACCTACGGTGGAGTTTCGTTTATATGATGTGATTAAGGAGATATCACTCTTAGACTTTTGTGAAATATGCAAAGTACCCTTTGGAGGTAGACTTGATGAACCACGTCGTGAAGACGTAGAAGGGTTCATTGACATGATAGCCGTAGGAGAAACGAGACAAGTTTCACGGGCAAGAATCACCAGTATACACTTCCCTGTTCTGCGCTACTTTGCTTTATTTGCTAGTAGATGTTTAATTGGTCGCGGCAACAGTGGGAATCTTAGTGCCCCTGATATTATCATTTTACGCCATGCTTTGTTTCAAGACACAACTTTTAGCTTGGGCGCCGTCATTGCCAAACGATTGAGTCTGAACCGCTCAAAGGGGCCCGTCTTTGGAGGCATCTTTGCTTCTCGCCTTGCTGAATATTTTAATATACCTATTAGGCATCATGAGAAGGAAGAAAAATTGCTTGCCCCTGTTTATCTAGACTACAAGAGCATGGTAGCTCATGATTTTATTGTTAAAGACAAGAATATGCAGCTTAATTATAAATTAAGATTTGATGAAATATACTGTGAAATTGTTACCTTGCCTGCACCATCTTTGTTTGATCTGTCCACATGCAAGTATCTCATTACATCAGATGCCTTCTACAAGTACCAAGGCCATGCACAAGCTTCAGAGCCTGAGCCAGAACCACCACTTGATCCTTCTCGTCAATCTATTTATGGGTGGGAGCTGGATGAGCTCACCAACCAGTGGCACCTAGAGGATGCATCTAAGTACACTGGAGGGAGTGGCTTTGATCCGTGGCCATAGACCAACTTAGGCCAAAAGGCTAAGCTTGGGGGAGTACGTGTTTCTCACCGACTTTACATTCATGTTCACACTTATTCTAGGTGTCGGTGCTTACACTCTTTCACTTTACCATCCATGCTTAGTTTCAATTTCTTTTTCTTAGACTTTTTATTGTGTGCTAGAAAAACCTAGAAAAACAAAAAATATTAGTTGTAGCTTCTAGCTAGTTTACTTTCTTTGCTTGTAGTAGTAGTTAAAATGAAAACCCAAAAAGATTTCCCGTTCTTCTTTTGCTTGTTGGGAGTTTTCCCGTGTAAATAGTTTCTTTTCTTTTCTTTAGGGGTTAAGAGTAGAAGACCATGATTGAAAATGCTTAGTGGCTCTCATATGCTTTGTTGTTGATTTAACCTTGAGCCATACTACCTTGTCTTCTCTCTTGTATTAAATGTCTGCAGATTCCAGCTTAGTCCAATGCACGTACAACTATTATTATTATCCACACCGTTCGGTCGTGCGAGTAAAAGGCAATATGGATGATATATGATGAACTAATTGAGATGAGAAAAGTTGGTATGAACTCGACCTCTCTTGTTTTCGTAAATATGATGGCTCATCGTTCCTGATTCAGCTTGTTATGAATGAAACATGTTTGCAATGACAATTAGAGATCATAGCTGCTTATTGCCATGCTTAATTAGCTGAGAGTCTATAATGGTTTATCTTGCGTGCCAACATGATATTAAAATGGTTGTGATGTGGTATGATGGGTGGTATCCTCCTTTGAATGATTTAAGTGATCTGACTTGGCACATGTTCACGCATGTAGTTGAAACAAATCAACATAGCCTCCACGATATTTATGTTTATGGTGATTTATATCCTACTCATGCTTGCATTCATTGTTGATTAATTTTAATGCATGTTCATGACCGTTGTTGCTCTCTAGCTGGTCGCTTCCCAGTCTCTTTGTAGCCTTCACATGTACTAAACGGGAATACTGCTTGTGCATCCACTTCCATAAACCCCAAATTTGTTCCATATGAGTCCACCATACCTTCCTATATGCGGTATTTACATGCCGTTCCAAGTAAATTTGTATGTGCCAAACTCTTAACCTTCAAATGAATATCTGTTTTGCATGCTCGAACAGCTCATGTATCAACTAGGGCTGTCTATATCTTCCATACTAGGTGGGTTATTCTCACGATGAGTGGATTCCGCTCATAATTCATGAGAAAATGGCTAGTAATCGGGATGCCCAGTCCCATGCTCAAAACTATAATAATTATACAAAACTCCCCCATGGCTGTTGCTGGTTTGGACGGTACCCGTTGTTTCGGGATAGCCGTAGAGTGTGCTTGTTGGTGGTTAAGGGAGTATAAACTTTACCATTCTGTTTGGGAACCGCCTATAATGTGCGTAGCATGGGAGATATCGAGATTCTTGGTTGTTATGTTGACAATGAAAGTATACCGCCCAAAATGTTATTCATCTCTATTTAAAAATCGAGCTCTGGCACCTCTACAAATCCTTGCTTCCCTCTGCGAAGGGCCTATCTATTTACTTTTATGCAGAGTCATCATCCTCTTATCAAAGAGCACCCGTAGGAGAGCACCTCTATCATTGCACGTATAACTAATAATTTGCATTGAGTATGATCATGACTGGATCTCTTTTACCATGAATTACAATTTCTAGTCAGTCCTTGATCTTTAAAGGTGCTCTGCATTTATGTTTTGCGGCCTCAGAAAGGGCTAGCGAGATACCATCTTGTTATATCATATCATGATTGTTTTGAGAAAGTGTTGTCATCCGAGGTTTATTATTATTGCTCGCTAGTTGATTATGCCATTGATGTGAGTAGTCTTGAGACCTGAAAGTTATTGTGAATGTGGTTAGTTCATGATCTTGTTGAAAACCTGAATGCTAGCTTACATATTTACAACAACAAGAGCAAACAGAGTTTGTCAAAGTTTTTCTTTATCACTTTCAGTTTATCAACTGAATTGCTTGAGGACAAGCAAAGGTTTAAGCTTGGGGGAAGTTGATATGTCTCCAACGTATCTACTTTTCCAAACCCTTTTGCCCTTGTTTTGGACTCTAACTTGCATGATTTTAATGGAACTAACCAGGACTGACGTTGTTTTTGGCAGAACTGCCATGGTGTTGTTTTTGTGCAGAATAAAAAGTTCTCGGAATCGCCTAAAAATCAATGGAGAATTATTTTGGAAAATATAAAAAATATCTGCAAGAAGATCCACACCAGGGGGCCCAGGGCCTGTCCACGAGGGTGGGGGCACGCCCCCCTGCCCAGGGCGCGCCCCCTGCCTCATGGGCCCCTTGGTGCTCCACCGACGTACCCCCAGATCCTATATCTTCACTTTCGGGGAGAAATAATCAGGGAGAAGGAATTATTGCGTTTCACAAGATGGAGCCGCCGCCAAGCCCTAATCTCTCTCGGGAGGGCTGATCTGGAGTCCGTTCGGGGCTCCGGAGAGTGGAGATCGTCGCCATCGTCATCATCAACCTTCCTCCATCACCAATTCCATGATGCTCACCGGCGTGCGTGAGTAATTCCATCGTAGGCTTGTTGCACGGTGATGGGTTGGATGGGATCTATCATGTAATCGAGTTAGTTTTGTTAGGGTTTGATCCCTAGTATCCACTATGTTCTGAGATTGATGTTGCTATGACTTTGCTATGCTTAATGCTTGTCACTAGGGCCCGAGTGCCACGATTTCAGATCTGAACCTATTATGTTTTCATGAATATATGTGTGTTCTTGATCCTATCTTGCAAGTCTATAGTCACCTACTATGTGTTATGATCCGGCAACCCCGAAGTGACAATAATCGGGACCACTCCCGCTGATGACCACAGTTTGAGGAGTTCATGTATTCACTATGTGTTAATGCTTTGGTCCGGTACTATATTAAAAGGAGGCCTTAATATCCCTTAGTTTCCAATAGGACCCCGCTGCCACGGGAGGGTATGACAAAAGATGACATACAAGTTCTTTTCCATAAGCACATATGACTATATTCGGAATACATGCCTACATTGCATTGATGAACTGGAGCTAGTTCTGTGTCACCCTAGGTTATAACTTCTACATGATGAATTGCATCCGACATAATTTCCCATCACCGATCCAATGCCTACAAGCTTTACCTACATTGCTTGTTGCTTATTTACTTTTCCGCTGCTACTATCACAAAAACTACAAAAACACTATCGTTACTTTTATTGCTGCTACCGTCACTATCATATTACTTTGCTACTAAACTATCTTGCTTCCGATACTAAGTTTCCAGGTGTGGTTGAATTGACAACTCAGCTGCTAATACTTAAGAGTATTCTTTGGCTCCCCTTGTGTCGAATCAACAAATTTGGGTTGAATACTTTACCCTCGAAAACTGTTGCGATCCCCTACACTTGTGGGTTATCAGCCTGCTCCTGCCTCCCGTGGCTGGCTTTGCTGCCGCGGAGGCCTCACCGCCCCCATACTACTCCCACCGCTGGCCAGGCCATCCCTCCACTCACCCACACCCCTTGTTATTCTGCGGCGATGGCAGCCTCACACCGCAGCCGAACCAGTGAACCCTCGTACTCCTCTTCGCATGGGCATCCACTGCCGCGTCTTCCCTGGCTCCGCGTCGTCCCCTTCCTAGGCCTCGCCGTCGTCCACCGCCTTGGTGCTCTCGGCGCGGCGTGGTCAACGACCAACTTCCATCAGAAGAGTACTGTATGTGGAGAGGCTGACAGCTGGGTCCACGGCCACAGCCTAGTTTTTTGTTGATTTGCCAAGTAAGTCGCTTTGTCAGGCCTGTTGGGCTACAAATCTTTCAAGACGATGAGAGCTTCATTCGGCTAGCCAAGAAAATGGCCTATCAGTAATGAGAAATGGGCTGTACATTTTTAAAACACATCAAACCGGCAATTAGTTTCAAAATTCTTTTTTTCATTTCGAGATTTTAAATTGCATTGATTTTTATTCGTGGACAATTTGTTGGATTTTATATTGATATACATTTATTTTTAAAATCAGTTTGAATGTGACTCGAAATATCGGGATTAAAACAGTTCGGACTGCACCGAAATATGCAAAATTTTGTATAATTTTCTAACCGTGGCCACAATATGGGTTGTAATGCTAACAAAAAGAATATGGGCTCCAAAAAAAACTTAAGAATTAGCAAATGGGCTGTAAATTATTAGAAATAATGGCAGATGGGATGTATGATGTTTTCCATAGATTTGAGGCTTTCCTAAAAAAAAGGTTGACGCACAAGCACTGACTGTTGGATGTCCATCCAACAGCCGTCGTGCTTCTTCAATCTCTGCTCTTCCTGCTCCAGCCGCTCAAACAAGCGCCGGCGGGACTGCCTGCTCTTTCCTCCCCGCGGCCGGCTGTGCTGCCGCGCAGGCCTCATCGCCCCACTGTACTCCCACCACTGGCCTAGCCATTCCTCTACTCACCCACACCTGTTGTTTTCTCCGGGGATGGTAGACGAACCAGTAAACCCTCATACTCCTCCGCGTGGGAAACAACTACCGAGTCTTCCCTGGCTCCGTGTCGTTCCCTTCCTAGGCCTCACCGTCGTCCACCGCCCTGGTGCTCTCGGCGGCCTGGTCAACGTGGTCAATGAACGACATCCATCGGAAGTGGACTGTACGTGGAGAGGCTGACAGCTGGATCCACGGCCGCACGCAAGGAAATGCTTCCTTATTACGCGCAAAATAATGATTCCTCCACCTGACAGCTAGGACCCACGGGAAGGGCTTCTGTATTTCCCGAAAAAAACG
>LR738714.1:596056573-596088515 GCA_902687465.1 Secale cereale
GATAGGTCGGACCCGCCAGCTATATCTTCGCATGCAAGGAAGTGCCTCCTTATGACGCACAAAAAAATGAATACCCCCCTGCTAGCTGGGACCTACCATAGTGGGTGGCTGACTTGTGGGCCAACTAAGTTGACGGGGACAGAGGGCTTTCTCAAGTTAGTCAATATGAATGATTCTAGCTCCAGTGACCGTACGATGTCCATCCAACGGCCATAGTGCTTCTTCAACCTCTGGTCTTCTTGCTCCAGCCGCCTAAAGCAGCGCCGGTCGTCCCGCCTGCTCCTGCCTCTCGTGGCCGGCTGTGCTGTCGCGGAGGCCTTACCGTCCCCATACTACTCCCACCACTGGCCAGGCCATCCCTCCACTCACCCACACCCCCTGTTATTCTGCGGCGACGGTAGGCTCACATCGCACCCGAACCAGTGAACCCTCGTACTCCTCTCTGCGTGGGCATCCACCACCGCGTCTTCCCCGGCTCCGCGTCGTCCCCTTCCTAGGCTTCTCCATCGTCAACCATCATGGTGCTCTCAGCGCGGCATGGTCAATGTGGTCAACGACCGACTTTCATCGGGAGAGTACTGTACGTGGAGAGGCTGACAGCTGGGTCCACGGCCGTAGCTGGGACCACGGCCATAGCCCAGGTTTTTGTGTGATTTGCCAAGTAAGACGCTTTGTCAGGCCTGTTGGGCTGCAAATCTTTCAAGACGAGGAGAGCTTCATTCGGCTGATCGAGAAAATGGCCTATCAGTAATGAGAAATGGGATGTATGTTTTTAAAACACATCAAACCGGCAATTAGTTTCAAATTTCTTTTTTTTTTCATTTCAAGATTTTAAATTGCATTGATTTTTATTCATGGACAATTTGTTGGATTTTATATTGATATACATTTATTTTTAAAATCAGTTTAAATGTGACTCAAAATTTCGGGATTAAAAACAGTTCGGACCGCACCGAAATATGCAAAATTTCGTACAATTTTTTAACCGTGGCCATAATATGGGCTGTAATGCTAACAAAAAGAATATGGGCTCCAAAAAACCTGAAGAATTAGCAAATGGGTTGTAAATTATTATTAATAATGGCAGATGGGTTGTATGATATTTTCCACAGATTTGAGGCTTTCCTAAAAAAAAGGTTGATGCACAAGCAGTGATTGTTGGATGTCCATCCAATGGCCGTCGTGCTTCTTCAATCTCTGCTCTTCCTGCTCTAGCCACTCAAACAAGCGCCGGCAGAACTGCCTGCTCTCTCCTCCCCGTGGCCTGCTGTGCTATCGCGCAGGCCTCACCGCCCCACCATACTCCCATCGCTGGCCTAGCCATCCCTCTACTCACACACACATGTTGTTTTCTCCGGGGACGGCAGAACGACCAGTAAACCCTTGTACTCCTCCGCGTGGGAAATAACCGCCGAGTCTTCCCTGGCTCCGTGTCGTTCCCTTCCTAGGCCTCTCCATCATACACCGCCCTTGTGCTCTCGGCGTGGCCTGGTCTGGTCAACGTAGTCAACGATTTACATGCATCTGAAGTGGAATGTACGCGGAGAGGCTGACAGTTGGGTCCACGGCCGCATGCAAAGAAATGCCTCCTTATTACGTGCAAAATAATGATTCCTCCACCAGACATCTCGGACCCACCGAAAGGGCCTCTGTATTTCGCGAAAAAAAACGTTACCGCCGTTGACAGCTCGGACCCACCAGCTATATCTTCGCACGCAAGGAAATGCCTCCTTATTACGCACAAAAAAATGAATACTCCCCCTGTTAGCTGGGACCTAATATAGTGGCCGGCTGACTTGTGGGCCTACTAAGTTAACGGGGACGGAGGGCTTTGTCAATTAGTCAATATGCATGATTCTAGCTCCAGTGACCGTATGATGTCCATCCAACGGCCGTAGTGCTTCTTCAACCTCTAGTCTTCTTGCTCCAGCCACCCAAACCAGCTAGCAAACCAACGTCAGTCGTGCCTCGTGCTCCTGCCTCCCGTGGCCGGCTGTGCTGCCATGGAGGCCTCACCGCCCCCTACTACTCCCACCATTGGCCAGGCCATCCTTATTACGCGGAAAATAATTCTTCCTCCACCTGACAGCAGGGACCCACCAGACGGGCCACCATATTTCGCGAAAAAAACATTTCCCCTAGATTGTTGGGACCCAGCAGACGGGCCACCGTATTGCGCGAAAAAAACGTTCCCCCCGCTGTCAGCTCGGACCCACCGGAAGCGCCTCCTTATTACGCACAAAAAAAGAATACCCCCCTGCTGGTGGGGACCCACCTTGGTGGAAGGCTGACTTTTGGGCCTACTAAGTTGACGGGGATGGAGTGCTTTGTCAACTTAGTCAATATGAACGATTCTAGCTCCAGTGACCGTATGATGTCCATCCAACGGACTTAGTGCTTGTTCAACCTCTGGTCTTGTTGCTCTAGTAGCCCAAAGCAGCGCCGGTCGTGCCGCATGCTCCTGCCTCCCGTGGTCGGCTTTGCTGCCGCGGAGGCCTCACCGCCCCTACCATTCCGACCACTGGCCAGGCAATCCCTCTACTCACCCACACCCCATGTTATTCTGCGGCGACGGTAGCCTCACACCACAGCGAACCAGTGAACCCTCATACTCCTCTACGAGTGGGCATCCACTGCCGCGTCTTCCCCGGCTCTGCGTGGTCCCCTTCCTAGGCCTCGCCGTCGTCCACCGCCCTGGTGCTCTCGGCGCAGCGTGGTCAACGTTGTCAAGGAACAACTTCCATCGGACGTGGACTGTACGTGGAGAGGCTGACAGCTGGCTCCACGGCCGCAGCAAGGAAGTTCCTCCTTATTACGCGCAAAATAATTATTCCTCCTCCTGACAGCGGGGACCCACCGGATGGGCCACCGTATTTCATGAAAAAAACGTTGCCCTCTGACTGCTGGGACCGACCAGCTACATCTTCGCACGCATGGAAGTGCGTCCGAAAAAAAACGATCCGCCCCCCTGACTGCTGGGACCCACCAGCTACATCTTCGCACGCAAGGAAATGCCTGACAGTCGGGACCCACCTGGTCGAAGTGTACGTAGTGTTGTCATTCTGGTCGCGAACGTGTACGTACATACTAGTCAATGTAGAGGCGCGCACGTGTCGTAGCAGAGGCGCGCACGTAGCATGTACACGTACGTACAGCGGCCAGGGTGCAAGAAAGTAAATACGGCCATGTATGTACATACGGGCGGGGTCTCGAACGCCTACTCGCGCGTACGTACGGCCAGGGCTCGTGTACATGGCTGGGTCGGAACGGAGAAACAACATCGTCGTCGTGTTCATGGGAAGCCAACCGGGTGGGTCGGAACGGAATGCGTCGCCCTGTTCATCGAGAGGGCTTGGACGGAACAACCGATGGAAATGAGGCCTGGCGTACCGTAGAACGGTGGAAACGTCCTTGTGTTCGGCCGGCCACGTTCGAAACGGGATCCTGTTCATCGGGAGGGGTCTGGTGTACCGCAAAACGGAGGAAACGGACCTCCTACGGTCGAAACGGGGGTCCTGTTGATCGGGGGGTGTGGTGTACCGCAAATCAGAGGAAACGGACTTGTGTTGGAGCGCTACGATCGAAACGGAGGTCTTGTTGATCGGGAGGGTTGTGGCGTACCGCAAAACGGAGGAAACGGACTTGTGTTGGAGGGCTATGGTCGAAATGGGGGTCCTGTTCATCGGGAGGGGTGTGGCGTACGGCAAAACGAGACTCCACGGGTTACTGTTCATCACGACCGTCAACCCCCTCCAGCCTCCACGGGCTACTGTTCATCCACCGTCGACCTCCTCCAGCCTCCACCTGCGATTGTTCAGCCTCCACCGCGCTACTCCAGCGGCTACTGTTCAACCAGCCCTCTCCACGGGCTCCTGTTCAACCACCCCTCCACGGGCTACTGTTCATCTAGCCCTCCACAGTCTAATGTTCATGTAGCCCTCCATGATGTGGTCCTGTTCATGCAGCCCTCCACGGGGTCCTATTCATGCACCCCCAACCGGCTCGATCGAACGGGGTCCTGTTCATGCAGAGGCAACACCACGGGGTCCTGTTCAGCCACCCGCACCGGGAACTGTTCATCCAACCCCCCTAGCAACGCTCACTGTTCATGCAGAGGCAGCATCGATCGTCTTCAGTTAGCAGCAGTAGCGAAGGAATCGCTCGATCCGGTTCAGTTAACAGCCATCGATCGATCGCTCGGGTTCAACAACGCGTAGCCTGCAGTGCAATAGCTCGGGTTCAGTTAGAGCCCAAAGCCTCATTCGGGTTCAGTTAGAGCCCAACGCCTCGCACCCACGCGCGTGCGTGTACGAGAGAAACGCGCATCGCTCGGCCCCGACCACCCACCGTAGCCGGGAACACCCCGATATTTTCCTTTCCCTCGCTTCTACCACGGGTTTTTCCGTCATGGACGGCCCAAAGAATGTCATGCAGCTGCGTGTCCGGCCCGCCAGGACAAAAAGCCCATTTTTTGTCATGATTTTTTGTCATAGAAGTAGGACCTCACCACATCTATGATGATACCGTGTTTTGTCACAATTATTGTCATAGAAGTGTCATAAGTATTGTCGGGGATATACCCCGCAGCGTAACCCGACCGGAAGTATAACCCGGCCGGAAGTATAACCCGGCCGGACTTGGCGGTTTACTTGAGACGGTTTACACTTGGTGATTCACTGGCGATCCGTCCTGACTGGACGGTTTACAAGCAACCTACCTGAATAATATCACTCACTGGTAATCTGGCGGGTAGCGGTCGGACGACAAGGCCCAAGGCCCAGAAGGCCGGTTCATGTTATGGTGGGCCGGTTTATGAAGCACAAGGAATATTCTCCTACAAAGGAAGCAAGACTAGGACTCCTTGTAATAGAGTAATCCTAATCCTACTAGGACTCTACATGTAACCCGCCCCTTCAACATATAAGAGGAGGGGCAGGGCTTCCCAAAGAGGGACAAGTTCTCACAATTTAGAGGCGCCATATTCTTTAGGACTAGACACAATTAAAGGAGAGCCGGTTTACCGGCGACTCCATGAGGGTCATAATGAGATCTAGCCTCAAACAGCATGTAGGGTTATTACCGGATGATGTTTCCCGAGGCCCGAAGCTGTCTAAATCCTTGTCTTGCGTTGCGTCTCTCGATTCCGCTCAACCCCTCTCAAGCTACTACATAGATACGTTGGCCTCACGACTAAGTCCTCACACTAGGACATCTGCCGTGACAATTCCACGACAGTTGGCGCCACCATGGGGCTAGCGCACGGTGGTGTTGAGTTCTTGGAGGGATCTTTTTCCAGGGTTTCGAGAAGTTCGCAATTGGCCAGATGAAGAAAAATTCGGCAGGAGATAGTCTTCGGCAGAGCCGGCAAATCCTGTCTTGGTGATCAGAATTGTTGTTAACTTTGGAGCTGGCCGAATTATACTACAGCCACTGTGCGCCGAGTCAGATCAATCAACAAGCGCATGGACATACACGGGTTAAACCCCGAGGTGGTTTCGTAAAGCAATACTCCGTGGGAGCTGTTCGTATAAAGTGGACCACCGAGTACTTGAGTACTGTCTACATGAAAGCTTATGTTTCGGGAGTTAATCTGTCTAGCGAAGGACAAAAGCCACGACCCGTGGCTGGTCTGGACTCCACCTTTTTCGTCCGAGTCGTCATCAAGCCTCCGAGTGGCAGTCGCGCTTCGTCTCTGGTCCAGTCCATGGCCGACGACCCGCCTCTGCAGCGCTTGCCTTGGAGAGCCGCCGCCTGCTGTGTTCAGCTCGCATGACTACGCCTCACTCCGGCCTTGAGATGCTTAATTTCTGCCACGCGTTGCCTCCTCTTTCGGCCCGTCGCCGAATCAATAGGGTAGGTGACGCGTAGGATGAACATGATCCGGCGATCCGGCAAGTATGGAGACAATTGTTCTATGGTACAATCAACAAACAAAGCATCAATTAGATGACCCAGATGTTTAGAGAGACCCGGCTGACTGCTACTCACCAAGAATATGGCAGCGTGGAGGGTCAAAGCAACTACGACCCGGAAACAAATACAACGTCAACTCGGATTCACTGCCACGAGATCTCCTTCGACACGGCCCCGAACTCGCCGTGGTGAGACCTCTTCCACCGCAGACCCGCGTGCCGGGCCGGTATCCCGTCACCTCTGCTGCTGTTCCGATCTACTGCCTTGGTGTCGCTCTGCCACCGCCTCGAGCCGGGTCCACCTTCAAACTGGCCGGCCTGGGCCATCGCTGCCTCGTCCTTACATTGAATCGCCGGGAGGGTCTCACTCCGAGTCGCTCCGAGCCACAGTCGCTGACTCGCCTCCGCCGTCGGGTTGCCAGCGCGTCCCTCCACCGTTAGGCGTCGAGCCACCCTTGCACTGCCCATGAGCCGCAGCGCCTCGCGGCAAGCCCGGCTCGCCTCGCTAGGGCGGGTCACCTCCGCAGCGGTCGCCCGCATCAAGCCACCATGGCCACGCTAAGCTCCCACTATGCCTCGCGCTGCTTTGAGTCGGCCCAAGCAAACTTGCCCGCTGCTTGGCCCATTGCCCCTCCGCGAACCGCTGATCATCAAGTCACCTATACGCCACTCGCCTCAAACCGGCTCACATCGACGCCTATACGCAACTCGCCTCAAACCGGCTCACATCAACTACGGGTCAAGCCGCCGTCGCTACGCCGGAGCTCCGGGCTTACCTCTGAAGATGAGCCGCCCACGCGACCAGACTCCAACCCCACTCTGTTTGTTTCATAAAAGGAGGGTGGTGGCTGTCGATTGTATCAGGTGTGAGTGTGCCTGCTGTTATGGCATTAACGTAGACAAACAATACATCTCCTAAGATGGATAGCAGAGGGGAAAGCTACTAGCGTTGCGTGTTGTGCGCCATTTTAAAGGGATTTTCTCCCCATGAGAAGACCCAAGCCAATACAGCATACTGACAAAGCTAATACCCATTGATGAATGGGGCGAATATGCATATGATATTGCACGATCATGCATTTGCAAACCGGAGCAGCATACTGGAAATAAGCAACCAGAAGAAGTTGGAGCCCACGTGTCGTTCCGGTCGGTTTGCAGACCATGACTGTATATTTTAAGGGCAAGCTAAACCTAGAGACAGGGTTTGCGTACAGAGTTGTCGCCCAAGTAAATCAGGTGATATTTATCCTGTCTATTGTTTGTTAAGCGCATGTTGATTTCTTTTCACAAACAACTTCTACGCCTTGCTGTATTTTTTATACGCAGGATATTTATATATTCATACCGCAGGTATGAAGCATGAGCTGGCAACGTTCTGCACCAGCGTTTCATCCGTGCCACACTATCCAATGAATGGACATGCACAAGTCGCCACTCATGTGGCCTGGTCCACATCACCTCGCCCACGCCTGCGATTAACTCGCCCGCACGTGCTGGCATACAACACTGCGGCCGACTCATCTGTTGTCCGGGCAAATCAGGTGATATCTATCCTATTTATTTTTAATACATATTAATTCATCCGAGCAAAAAATACCTCGCCTTGCTGTATTTTATACGCAGGAAAATTATTCATTACAAAGTGATATTATACCGCGGAGATGGAGGAACGCCAACATCATTCGGCTCAAGTGGTCGTCGTTACTCAACGGACTCCCGCGCTGGCTTACAGCGCTGTGGACGTCTCTTGCGACCACGCCGGTTTACAACACCGTAGCCGTCTCTCGCGACCGCGCCGGTTTACAACGCCGTGGCCGTCTTTCGCTACCGCGCCGGCTTACAACGAGGAGGGCGACTAGCCCGTCGGCGCCGGCCGACCCATCTGTTGTTCAAGCAAATCAGGTGTTATCCCTCCTATATATTTTATCATGACATTTTATTTCCTCTTAGCACCATTACACTGACCTATTGGTGTTTTTTATACAGGTAAAACCATTGTTATACTACGGTTATAAAACACGCACTGGCAATGTTCTGCAACGGTGTTTACCTCCGTGTCACATTACCTGATGAACGGACGGCCGGTTCACGCGTCCACACCGGTTTACAACGCGTAGGACAACTTGCTCATCTGCGCCGGTTTACAACTACGGCCGACTCATGTAAATCTATGTTGCTTCTGATGCTACGGTCGTTTTACTGTCCGCCCTGCGGTCCGGTCTATTCAACATACCGGGTTGGCTAACAGACACCGATGAAGATCATAAGGTCCAAATACATCAGGTGATATCCATCTAAATCTCTTTTTATACATCGATTTCATCAAGAAAACAGTTACTTTGATTCGTATATTGTGATATGCAGGACAATTATTTATTAAAGGGACCAAAGAGAGTTTGTTGCATAGCATAACTCAAACATAGGTACCCGGCGAGCACAGCTCAGAAAGAGTATCACATGGGGGCTTCGAAAGAAACCTTCCATGGCCTCTTAAATCGGCGCCCCTGATAGAATCAGGGAATCAGCCGTGTCTTTTATTCACAAGAGTATCACATGGGGGCTTCGAACGATACCTTCCATGGCCTCTTAAACCGACGCCCCTGATAGAATCAGGGAATCAGCCGTGTCTTTTATACACAAGAGTATCACATGGGGGCTTCGAAAGAAACCTTCCATGGCCTCTTAAACCGGCGCCCTTGACAGAATCAAGGAATCAGTCGTGTTCTTGAAAGGAGTATCACACGGGAGTTTCTACAGGAACTTACCATGGCCTCCTAAACCGGCGCCCTTGATACATCAAGGAATCAGCCATCTTATCAAAACAAGAATCACATAGGGGCTTCCGCGGGCAAGGAAGTTTTTCCCATGGCCTCTTAAAGCCGGCGGCGGTATGAAGCCCATCATAAGAGCACTGCTCTGGTTGCTTCGGCAATTTCCACATGATGATGAGGGGTAAAAGAGAGTGTTGGTGCCCAACCCAGCTCAAACATATGCCCCGATGAGCAAAACGGCTCACACACTACCGGGGGGCTCGCAGAGAGTTGAATACCCTTGTAGTGAACATGGCTTGGAAGCCCGGTGCATGCACCTAAAACCCCGGATTAACCTGTCTGCCTCAAGTAAATCACGCCGTCTAGGTAAACCTGGTATGACCCGTCGAACCTGCCACAAGTCAATCCTTCGGGACCCTGAACTTGGCCACGTTAAATTGACGATCATCGAGTTGATTACCTAAAGACAAAATCTTTACGAGATTTTGAAACATTGGGTAGCTTGTCATCGATGATTTGGTTAAGGATTGCGGAGCATCTTGATAGGCTTTGCTAAAATGATTAATGACAGTAGCCTGGCAGCTCATAAAAAGCCTCGAATTTGGAGCCTGGCAGCTCGTAAAAAGCCTCGACTACATGGTCTTATTTGCCCCAAAAACTTTATTTTTATTTTTTAAGATTTCACAAATCTTTGTCTTCAAGGTCATTGGTTTTTTAACCAAGTCCATTGATGCGAGACTGGGCAACTACAAGGTTGACCATACGTCTACAGAGTTAAAAGTCTGGGTCATGAACACCAGCAAGAGTTAAACCGGCGTTCATCGTACCCCGGATCGGCCATCATGCTAAACCGACAAGAGAGCCAAGGGCTTCATCAGCACCCGCACTTTAAACTATTCCTACCGGATTAAGGTTTGCAGATACACTTAATCACAGGTATGATATATGATTATATCTTTTACACAGTTCAAGTTATTAACTTAGATCATGTGTTTGGATAGTATAAACCGTCCGGTCGTAAACCGCCAGGACATTTTTAGCATTGTTTATGCAGAAACAGGTGGAATAAACCGTCAAAGGCATTATAAGCAAGAAATAATTATGAAGTTGCCAACTGAAGCAATCTCATACAACTGAGCTATTTACAGATAATGACCGGTGTTTACTAACTCGGCCTGGCTTTTGACTATAAGTCGCCAGTATGAGATAAGATAATGATCGGTGTTTATTAACCCGGCCAGGTTTTATTTATAAACCGGCAATATATGATAATTACCAGTGCTCTTGGTTTATCACCTTTACTACACTGACTTGATAGAACCAACAGTGTGATCAAATATTACCGGAACCGGGTTATATTATTCAAATCTTCAAATAGCCAACTTGGCTGGATTTTTATTATGGTTATCAATAACCAATATTATGATTGAGGTTTTCAAAGTCGCTTTAGCGCAATGGCTATTATTTTATCAATGGATATGATTTATTCTACAAAGGAATTGTCCCGAGTCGCTGCTGGCTTACAACCCGGCACTTGGGGGCTACATTATTCATATTGAGATTACATCAAATATGCAAGTCCCATGTCACTGCCAGCATGCACCATGGCACTTGGGGGCTAATGCAAAGTCATTGTTTGATCACCTTTATTGAAGACCCGACTCATCACATTGTAATGAGCCGGCCCTTGGGGGCTACCAATTGCTCATGTCAACAATTCAAGGTACACAAGTATTAATCCATTATATTGAAGGGTCCACTGCTCAGTTGGTAAAGCACAAAGCTCTTAACCTTGTGGACGTGGGTTCAAACCCCATGATAGGAATTACATTATATATTGTTATTTTCAATGAAGTATATATAAAGTCCCTGCTCATTATTACATAATGACCCGGCCCTTGGGGGCTACACTGGTTGAAGTTTTTGAGCATCAGGAAATTCGAGTCCCAGGTTGCTACAAGCATGACAACCTGGCACTTGGGGGCTACATATGTGGAATATTCAGTTTTGACTAGTGACTGAGATGAACAATCTGGATTTCTTCAAGATTGCAACTTTTATATTCAAACAAGTCTTAAGATATCACTATGTTCTCCTCTTAAGACTTCGGGGCTACAGGTAATATGCATATAAAGGAGGAACATCTTCAAATTCTCAGTTTTGGGTAAGTCCGGAAGATTAATTGTGTGACCCGGCGTTGGCAACAATCATAACCCGGCATCAATAAACAGTCATGACTCGGAATTATCAGTTTTTATAACCAGGCAATGGTGGTAATCATAAACCGGCATCCTCAAGCCGGCTGGATATCAGTTGAATGCTTCAAAGACCAATATTTTTGTTAAGTCAGATCGTTGAAGGCCGATTGAAATGGATTCTTGACTTACAATATTTTTTCTACAAGCAAATTGATTATGAAGCTGGTCTACTAACCCGGATTTTCTAGAAAAAGGAAAGGACAAGGACTTAAGGATGGTCAGATGCCGGTTTACAAGAATTCTTAACCCGGAGCACAACCTATCAAATTTGTTCTTGTGGTTATTTTGCAGCATAAGTTTACCATGGATAAATCCAAGCTAAACTGGGGGCTAATGTCGGGGATATACCCCGCAGCGTAACCAGGCCGGAAGTATAACCCGGCCGGACTTGGCGGTTTACTTGAGACGGTTTACACTTGGTGATTCACTGGCGATCCGTCCTAACCGGACGGTTTACAAGCAACCTACCTGAATAATATCACTCACTGGTAATCCGGTGGGTAGCGGTCAGACGATAAGGCCCAAGGCCCAGAAGGCCGGTTCATGTTA
Organism: Secale cereale; assembly: GCA_902687465.1. Taxonomy (NCBI): domain Eukaryota; kingdom Viridiplantae; phylum Streptophyta; class Magnoliopsida; order Poales; family Poaceae; genus Secale; species Secale cereale. The sequence goes on from LR738714.1 coordinate 596,068,064, forward strand.
TGGTGGGCCGGTTTATGAAGAAAGCACAAGGAATATTCTCCTACAAAGGAAGCAAGACTAGGACTCCTTGTAATAGAGTAATCCTAATCCTACTAGGACTCTACATGTAACCCGCCCCTTCAACATATATAAGGAGGGGCAGGGCTTCCGAAAGAGGGACAAGTTCTCACAATTTAGAGGCGCCATATTCTTTATGACTAGACACAACTAAAGGAGAGCCGGTTTACCAGCGACTCCATGAGGGTCATAATGAGATCTAGCCTCAAACAGCATGTAGGGTTGTTACCGGATGATGTTTCCCGGGGCCCGAAGCTGTCTAAATCCTTGTCTTGCGTTGCGTCTCTCGATTCAGCTCAACCCCTCTCAAGCTACTACATAGATGCCTTGGCCTCACGACTAAGTCCTCACACTAGGACATCTGCCGTGACAATTCCACGACAAGTATGATAGAAAAAAGTTTGGTTCGGCCCAAAATGTCACGGATGTGTCTTTTTTTGTAGTGCTCGATGTGGTGGGATGGACGCACCGCAACCCCGTCGTTGGCCCCCGCTGTCGGTTCTATATCGGGCGTCTCTCGTAGTAGGGGTCCTAAGTTAGACGTCTTGGAGCGATGGTAACATGGACACGGGATTTTACCCAGCTTCAAGCTCTCTCGAAGAGATAATACCCTACATGCTGCTTTTGATTGTATTCATATGGGTGTAGTACAGAGTACATGTATCTACCACGAGATTGTAGTCATGAATATGAGACCGCCTATTGACTAGCCTCTCCTCGGTTTATATAACACACCGGAGGCCTAGGGTTTTGGGAGAGTCCTTGGCTTGGGTTCCAAGTCTTGTGGAATCTTCCTTGTATGCGGCATGGGCTACCCGAAGTGGCCCATAATTGAACCGCCATGGGGGTCCTCGGCCCGATCCAGCTGGTCGGGAGGCGATGTGGTGAGTACCCCCTAGTCGAGGACACCGTTAGTAGCCCCCCTGAACCGGTCTTCAAGTTGGGGACGCTCCTCGGTTATTACGAACTGTTCTTTATCTTCGGTTGTCAGTCTTGAAAACTGGTTCAACAAATCTTCCCATCTTTGAGGATCGCCGAGCTGAATCCGAAGAGTTCACACACCGGGCATCCGAGGAGCTTTTTAAGTCTTTGGCCTTTATCAATGCCTTGTTATTTTTATGCCGCACCTCGGGTTTTGAAGTGTTTCCCATGCGGCTATGTCCTCTTGCGTCCGAGCTGCAACGACGGACTCCATCCAAGCTCCAATGCCGGACTATATCCAAATCCAAGCTCCAACGCCGGGTTATGTCCAAGCTCCAACACCGGACTGTATCCGAGCTCCAACGTCGGACTATATCCGAGGTGTCATAGATCACCTTGGTTCAAAAAAGTTGAAGGAGTTTAGCCGAGCTTAATGCCAGAAATGCATTCTAAGGAGCCAGCCACTTGCATCCGAGCTATATGCTGAGCTGCTTGTGAGGTGATTCAGCACCTCGGTCATGGGCTGATTGTTTGCGGATTTTATTTCTGATGCGGGTAAATTTATCTGCTGACGAGATGTATTGCCAGTAGCCCTCAAGATGTCCGTTGGCCTAAAATCCGAGATGCATCTAAAGGAAAATATGAAACCGCTGATCCTAGTAGCTCCTGAAACTCAGGTTGTAAAATCTCCCTGAGGATGAACTCCTAGCTCGGCAGCATACATAGGAATAGAAACGTAGTGTAATATATTAGAGGTAATAGTGATCGACGGACGGGCCCCTGAGAGAGGGTCGTGAGAAGTCGCCGTGATATATCAGCTTGATGTCGGAGAAGTCCCAGATGATACTTATTGTTGTACAAAGACGCGCTTGTCCATAGTTTGCTCATGCCGTAAACTGAACACTTTGAATTTTCTGCATTGAATAGGCAATGCAGTAGCCCGCGAGCCACTGGTCGGGTGGCAACACCAGATCAGGGGATCGATGTGCCCATTTAATATTTATAAATAATGAGCTCAAAGCCCAGTAGCCCCCGAGCCTTAATGTGGACACAGGTGGCCGAATTAAGGATCAATATCCGGAGTAAAATCACAAGTTATGTGTAATGATTCTATGTATCCAAGTACTTGACATCATTAATGCTCGGATCCGCATTGTACAAAACTTTGTTGACCGACCATCGGTTTCAACCTCCTTGTCCAGTAGCTGGGGAGTGTTTGTCCTACTTTATTAAGCCTTTATAAGGGCAAAGATTTACGGCAAATAAGGCAATCTGGTCATACGTTTTATAAACAAAGGTACGCGGGGCGATATGTTATATTACTTTTTAATGTAAGAAACATCTTCCAAAGAAAATAGTCCCAGTATCAGTTCCTTTCCTTTGGTTGTCATGATGAACATGATCGTGAGACCTCACCTCCGATCAGTGTGGGAGGAAAATATTGAGGATTTACTTCGGGGAAAGTTTCCAAACTCTGTGGTCTAAATGAACCAAAATTTTCACTTCCGTCGTTGCCGACCAATTATGTTCTTTAAGATGGCTAGCTTTTGAATTCACCCAGTCTGGGATGCTAACTCGGATGACCCAGTAGTAACAATCACGGAGGTGCTCCCTTTACTGTTTAGCCGAACAATCAGGAACGTAGGGGTAAGCACAGGAGCCAGGCAACCCAGTTTGGCCAAAATCTTAAGTCAAATTGATGGATATGTATGGCTTTATAATGATGATTACAGAAGTCAGCCCTTGTATGTTAAATACAAACACCGATGACATGTTTATTTTGACTCCGTTGCGACCGTTTATTAGTTGAAAGTGGCCCATCGTCGGCTTCCACCCCCTTGTAGATGCTACGCAGGGTGTTTCCACAATAACAAAACAACTCTTAGCCGACGTCTTGGTACCCGAAGGCGGTTGTGTTAGCAGAAACGAGGCAATCAGATATGCGAGCTTTATAATTTCCACTTAGTCATAGGCGCTTAAAGCTGGGAGGCTAGTTACAAGCCCCCGGTTAGTGTTCGGCGACAGCCGAGGTCAAGGCGTAAACACTTCGGCCAATGTTATGAACGACCCATAATTTAACATGGGGTGACCGTCATCAATCTTATAGTTTAACACAATCATTGGATCGCTGAACAGTTTACGCTTATTGTGACAGTAAGTTTTTGGCTTTCTCCACTGAGGCACTTAACCAGTTGAACCGGAAGCACAATCGCAGTGGTTCTCCCTTTACCCTTAGCCGAACAATCGGAAACGTAAGAGGCAAGCACAGGCGCCGGGCAACCCAACTATTGACTGAAGACACAATTCGAAACCGATGCATATATAGCAAAATCCGAGTATGTTTTTGCCGAATTTCTAAAGGTGTCCGGCGTTGCACTGCGAGACTTATGCTGGAAACACACAAATAGTTTAAATGTGCCACAGGCTTAAAAACCAAAAAACCTCACTAAAAACTGTACACCCGAACTAAATCAAGTTTTTGGTGCCAATCTAAAAATTGGTCCTAAAAAACATTTGTGCTACCGTCGTGCTTTAACATGACACACCCGATCTCAAGACTTCAAGCGGGTCAGCCTATGGCCTCAACTTCCTATCCCGAAGGCGGAGTACTTCTCATTAGGCCAGTTTAGCAAACTAAACGCGAGCGGCTTTAAGAGAGAAACTAGGCTCCCCGGCTATTGACCACACACTCGCGTCAAAAAACTTGTGGTGGGAAAAGACTTTGCAACAACTAAGATGTGACACCCCGAGACCGGTGCGCCAGGTGTCAGCCAGTTATTCGTCGTTGTTGCCATGTCATCTGCTTGCGTGTGCATCTTGCCATGTCATCATGTTTTCAAAACTTGCATCCGCCCGAATCCCCTCGTCCTTTCCGTTGTCCGTTCTGAGCCCAGACACACTTGCACGCGCCCGCGGTGCCTTCGAATATTTATTTTATAAGTGGCCGAAAAATGTTCTCGGAATGGGGTGAAACTTGGCGTGTGGTCTTATTATAGTGTAGACAGGCCGCCTGCCAAATTTCGTCGCAATCGGAGCTCGTTTGATAGCCCAACGGATATATATAGCGGCACTAGTCGCCGGTTATTTCGTCGGACGTTTTCGGCTCCGAAAACCTCCGTGGGCCTCTCTCCCTCTCCCCTCATCTCAGCCCAACTACTTCTGCACAACCCACCTAAGTCACCTACCTCCCCCTCCGCTCCGAGCCGCACAATCGAGATCGTACGGCTCGAAACGCTCCAAAAACCCGCCAAACCCTAGGCTTTTCCTATATAAAGGCCCCTCCATGCCAAAAATGGACTCCCCTAACCTCCACCTACCTCTAGCCCCCTCCTCCATCAAATTCCGTGCAAAACAGCTCCCTCCTTGCCACTTGTCGCCGGCCAGACGGCCAGCCAGCGCCGCCGCCACTTGGCGCCACCTGAGTGGCCAGCCAGCCAGTCAGGCGCCTCCCCCTCCAATCCCGTCGCTCCACCTAGGCGCCTCCACGTCTCCCCGCGCTAGGCCCAGCCGCGGCCCGCGTCGGGCCCGATCCGGGCCGAGCGGCCCATCTGCGCCCCGCGCTCGCTGCCCGGCTCCCCGCTTCCGAGCTCGATCCCGCCGCCTCCTTCCCGCCGCTCAGAAAGGAGCTCACCGGAGCGCTCGCCACCACCCTGCCGAACTACGCTCGCCGCCACCCCGCGCCCAGCTCCCTCGTCCCCGAGCTCCAGGGGAAGGAGCTCCCGCTCCCCACCGCCGCGCGACCTGCCCCGACGCCAGGATCTGTCACCGCCGCTACCACCGGGGGCTCGAGCTCACCGGCGCCGGCTATGGCCTCCCTGAGCGCCGTAGGCCGCCCCCATCGCCGGATCCGCCTGCCCCGACCCTGGATCCACCAAACCCGCGACTCCTCAGCCTTCCGCTTGCCCGCCGGAGCCACGGCAGACGCTCCGTCGGCCGCGTCCCGATCGGCATCTGCGATCTGAGCCGCCGTTGCCGGACATGTCCGGGAGGAGCCCGGACGTGTCCGACCCTCATCCCCTCTGTGTGCCTGACCGTGGGTCCCGCCGCCAGAAGTGTCCGCCCCTTCGGACATGTCCATTTTTGCCCGAGGTAGTTTTCTTCTAAGTCCCAAAACTCCAGTTCTGATGCATACTTTGGGTGGCTGTATCTAATTGTGTGCTTATCCAAATTGAGTGTATAATATGTCAAAAGGATCGTGGTGATATGCTCTACACTTTGTTCCATTGTGCCATGCTCATTTGAGTTCATCTAGATGCTCTAATATCTGTTGCAAGAGTGCTACTTGTTATAAACTGCTGCTACTTGTTATTTTGTTGCCGTGTTTGAGATATGATAACTTGGTGCATGTTTATCCAAATGATGCACATGATATGTCAAAATGTTCATCATGAGATGCTCTACATGTTGATTGCTATAGCATGCTTGTTTGAGTCCACATTGACATGTTTATCTCTGTTGCAAAAGTGCATGTGGCTGTTAGGTTTTGTAACTTGTTACGAGATGCCTAGTTGAGGAGCTCGTTGCTATTGATGTGTTTGTCCCCATGTCACATGCCTAGATGTTTTAGATTCTCCATGATGTGTTCTTTGCTGTGGTGCAAACCATTTGCCATGATATGCTTTGAGGTGACTTAAACATGCTTGCAAACATGCCATGATAATGTTGTTGTTTTAACACTTAATGAAATTTCACTAAGTCTGGAATCTGTAATATCCTGATGCTATGTTTGCTTGATGCCCTAGGTAAATCCATGTTAGTTTTGGGTTGGCCATTGATCATTCCGTGTTGTATATGTTGTTGTCTATCCATTCATGTCCTCACTTGCTCATTTGGCCTGCTGTAGCTTATTTATTTCCTGCTCCCAAGTTCCTATAAAATATTGCTGTCAGGTTTTTATTGTCATGTTCAAAATGTTGTAGCTTGTTGCTATTGATCCATGCCTCCTATGGAGTTGCTCCAATAGAGTTGTTTGCTGTAGGATATGTATACTTCATGTCCATGCTTCTTGTCACCATGTTTGAGTGCTGTAGAGTATATATTTCTTGCTGCAAAGTTGCTATGTGGCTGTTAATTACAGCTTTGCATTGTTTCTTGTTTCGGGTGTATCTTTTAGCCCGTTGCTCCGTTTTGGGTGTGCCTTATATGAACCTTGTGTGATTTTGCCTGTAGAATCATAATATCATCTTGTTTACTTGTTTGGAGTGTGTTTGCTTGATGTTTGGGTGCATCTTACACCGTTGTCATGCTTAACTTGTTTTGCTCATATCTTCTAGGCCGTAGCTCCGAATTAAACAAACTTTATATGAAACCTGACTAGAATTCCGTGTAGATCTTCATGGTGCATGTTAACTTGCTGTTTAACAACTTTAACTTAAGGTTTGTGCAGATCTGGACTAATTTCAAACTATGCATATGAGGACTTACCGGATTTGTCTTAAGTAGCTTCCGACCTCATTTAAACATGTTGTTCTTATGTTGCTTCTCTGTGCTTCCTACCTTGTCATGTTTTGCATCCTATATGGATCTGTCTTGCATCCTACTTGCTTGAGCTTATTGTCTTGTTCTTGTGTTGTTCTGTTGTGCTTCCTATGTTGTCATGTAATGCATCCTAAGTGCATCTGCAGTGCATCATACCTTGCCATGTTATGCTTCCTGTATAGACTTGTTGTGCTTCCTGTATAGACTTGTCATGCATCATACCTTGCCATGTATTGCATCATATAGACTTGTGTTGTTTTTCTGTGCTTCCTACCTTGCCATGTTGTGCTTCCTGTATAGCCTTGTTGTGCTTCATATGTAGACTTGTTTTGCATCATACCTGGTTGAGCATATTGTCATGTTCTTGTGTTGTGTGTTTACCGTGTTGCTTGCTTCTTCTCATTAGTGCTTGTTCCGTTGCGTTCGTGAGGATTCGTTCGTCTACCCGTGGTTCTTCTTCAAGGCTTCTTCTCCGTCTTCTTCATGGATCCGTTCTTCTTCCTTGCGGGATCTCAGGCAAGATGACCGTAACCTTGGATACCTTTACTATCATTGCCATTGCTTAGTTGTCTCGATGCTATCGTTATATGTCGCGCTACCCATCATTTTTGTCAGCCTCTCCTTGTTGCCATGAAACCTCTAACCTTTGAAACCTTCCTAGCAAAACCATTGTTTGGCTATGTTACCCGCTTGCTCAGCCCATCTTATAGCGTTGTTAGTTGCAGGTGAAGATGAAGATCATTCTATGTTGGAACTTGTTGTTGGAATATCACAATATCTATTATTATTATTAACACACCTATATACTGGGCATGGGTGGAAGGCTTGGCCTTTTGCTCGGTGTTTTGTTCCACTCATGCCACCTTAGGCGCCGATAAACCGGCATTATGTTCCTTGATTTTGCGTTCCTTACACGGTTGGGTATATGGGGACCCCTTGACAGTTTGTCTTTGAATAAAACTCCTCCAGCAAGGCCCAACATTGGTTTTAATTTTCTCATAATATAAAACTTAATTAATTAATTAAATTGCATAGGGAGTTAGCGCTACCCGTGGATTCTTCTACATAAGGGGGGGGGCCAGTGCTGATGGTGTTGGTCCCAAACGGGAGTTATGCGGGGCTACCACGGGGAAACTCGAGGTTTGGTTTTACCTGTAGGATCACCCATCCGGTCGTGGCCTGAGACGAGATACGCGCGGCTACTATCAGGGTGTCGACACACCGGGAGGTCTTGCTGGACTTGTTTTACCATTGTCGAAATGTCTTGTGCACCGGGATGCCAAGCCTGATCGGATTTCCCTAAGATAAGGGGTGATGATATTATATATATCACTTCAGCTGATCGTGAGAGCTTGTGATGGGCTAAGTTGGGACACCCCTGCAGGGTTATGATCTTTCGAAAGCCGTGCCCGCGGTTATGTGGCAGATTGGAATTTGTTAATGTCCGGTTGTAGAAAACTTGACAAAGGATCCGAAGTAAAACACACAACTGCGTGAGTAACCGTGACTGTCTCTTTTCACTTTAAGAAGAGAACACGGTGGGGTTATGTTTGACTCGTAGGTAGTTCAAGATCTTTAGCGATCACTACTAGTTTGCGACCGCTTGCGTAGATGCTCATCTTATTCTTGTACTCGTAAGTTAGCCACCATACTTTTGCTTAGCCGCTGCTGCAACCTCACCACTTTACCTCTTCCTACCTATTAAGCTTTGATAGTCTTGTTACCCATGGTTATGGGATTGCTGAGTCCTCGTGGCTCTCAGATACTACAACAACAGTTGCAGGTGCAGGTTTCCGATGTCTTGACGTGAGAGCGTTATTCGTTGTGTTGGAGTTCTTCTTCTTCTTCTTCAGTCTTGGGTTAGGTTCCGGGTCGGCAGCCTGGGATAGCAGATGGATGTCGTGTGTTTTTCATGTTTGTATCTGTAATCCGATACTTTGTATTGATGTTGTTGTATTAATGTGACTTGTATTGTTGTATCCCCCATGTATGTATGTAATGGTACGATGTAATGATATCCATCTTGCTAAGCGCCCGAAATGCGGTTGTGCCCCAATCACGTAAGTGTCACGTGATCGGGATAGAATCGCATCTTGGGCCTGACAAGTTGGTATCAGAGCCTCGACCGACCATAGGAGCCCCCTTGATTGATCGTCGTTTGGCCGTTGTTGAGTCTAGCAGAAAACTTTTTCGGAGTCTAGTTATATCGGAGAGTAGGAACTCTTTTTACTCCCCTGCCCCTTCGTCGCTCTGGTGAGGAATCTTGACGTAGGTGTTTTGAATTACTCCTCTTCCCCTTCAAATTTTTTTTAGGATCACGTGGATAGTTTTCGTTTGTCGCGTTCTTAGTTCTTTCATATGGTGCATCTCTCGTCAAGTGGATTCAACCCTCTTCTTCTTTGCAAGTGCAATCCTCAGTTCTTTCCAACCGGTGTTGTTTCACCTTCCGAAGTTGTCTTTGTTTTTCCCACCCGCCCACCCTTTTTGTTTCAAGGAGCCGGAGTCCTTAATCGAGTATCCATCCGACTCGTGTGAATCGTTGCTTCGTTTCCTCACTTATTCCAACTGGTGAATTCTCGTCTAGTTCGTCATCTTTCATCTCCTTTATTCTCCGACAAATTCTCCTCTCGTTCGTCATTCTTCATCTCTTTTCTTTCCGGTTGTTCCAATTCTATTAGTATTCGGTGTTCATCATCTTCTTTTTCCTCGGCTCAATTGTTTCACTTTGCTCATTTACCTCTCGCCATCTAATTGTTCCGGTGTTCCAAAGACATTCTCAAGAGATTCGTTTGTGTTCCAATTAATTCGAGGTTGTTACCTCATTCGAGTCTTTCAAACGTTCCGGTGCATTATCTCCTTTTCAATCCTTTTCAATGGTGTTTTCTTTTCGGTGGGCTCATAACCCACAGGTCTTTTCCCAGGATCTTACCTGACTCTTTTATTTCCCGGAGTGTTCTGTAATTCTTTTCAAGTGTGACGTAAGTAAGGATTCCATCAGTCATATGCCTTCTCCAAGATCGCTTTCAATTATTTTCATCGTTGGTCCAACCTTTCTTCATCCGGAGTAGTTCTTGAATTCTTTTCATTGTGTTCCGTCGAAGGCCATCATTTCAGAAGATTTCTTCGTTCTCAGTTTTCAACTTCGTCCTCCAAATATTCTTCATTGATGCCTCTTCGTTCGTCTCACATTCTTCCGGTGCTTGTTCAAGTATTCTTTAATCAGTTCACAATCTCTTCGTTCTCGTCATTCAAATTGTCCTCAAGTGCTTTATTCTTCCCGGAGATTCATTCTCTTGTGTTCACTCAATCTCAATTCTTCACGATGGTCATTCTCGTTCTTCACTCGATTTTAATTCTTACCGGTGGTTTTGTTCTTTTTCTTCACTCGGCTTCAAATTTTACGGTGGTTCGCTCAAGAGTTCTTTTCTCGTGTAATCTTATCAATCCATTCATTTTTATTCCAATCCTACCGGTGTTTCATGAAGATTTTCCCGAGTTCGCTATATATCCCTCTATAATCTTTTTTAATGGGAATAAGTAGTATGTGAATCCATTGCTTTCATCAATTAAATTGGTGGAGGATAAGCATACCATAATTCATATTCGTTTTTCATCAAGTTGGTTAATCCCTTCCTTCAGAGTTTATTCTTGAGGAATATAGTCTAATTCCAAGTGTGTTATTCTTTTCTTTCCGGAGTTCAAGTTTTTCTCGGCCTTCGCATCGGAACCCCTTCTAATCATCGCAAGGCTCTAATCTTATTCTTTTCATCTGTCATTTCTATATTCATCATCCTTTCTTTACCGGAGTTCTTCGTGGAGGTTCATCGCAATTCAAATCATTTGTCAATTGTTCATCTAATTCTTCTGGAGCAGCGCAAGCATTATTTCTTTTGCCTCTCGAGTGCAAATAATTCTCCGTATTCTTTTGAAGTGGAGTTTTGCATTTCTTCCTTCATCTCATCTATTCAATCTCTTAATTGTGGCACATATTCACCTCAAGTTTTGAGATGTTTTTCATAAGTCCACAACAAGCTTATTCTTTTGTTGTTGATTTTCTCAACTATTCCGTTCAAGCCTTTGTCTTGAAGATGCTATTTCAATTCTTTCGTGGTGAAAGTTATCATTTTCTTCTCTGTTCTTCTCATTCCACTCTTTCAATTCTTCCGGAGTCAACGGTGTTGTTCTTCTCGTCGTTTACCGCCATATTCTCAAGTTCATGCCCTATTCATTTCATTTTCAGCCGGAATGCTACCCGAATCACTTCGTTAAATTCTTTTCTATCTCTTGTAACCAGAGTGATTACGAATTCATTCTTGTTCCTTCAACTCGTGCTTCATATCCTTATCCTCTTGGTTCTCGTCTTAGGCCTTGTTGCTTATTTTATCGGAGCTTATCAATTCTCGTTCTTCTCCGTTGCATCCTTTCTTTCAAGTGGCTCATCCTCTGAACATTCTTGGTTTCACTCTTTTGCCCTCGAAGAACTTTGTTCTTCTTTTTCCCTTCTGTCTCGTTCCTAAGATCTCGGGACGAGATCTCTTGTTAGTAGGGGAGTATTGTGACACCCCGAGACCGGTGCGCCAGGTGTCAGCCAGTTATTCGTCGTCGTTGCCATGTCATCTGCTTGCGTGTGCATCTTGCCATGTCATCATGTGTGTTGCATCATCATGTTTTCAAAACTTTCATCCGCCTGAATCCCCTCGTCCTTTCCGTTGTCTGTTCTGAGCCCAGACACACTTGCACGCGCCCGCGGTGCCTCCGAATATTTATTTTATAAGTGGCCGAAAAAAGTCCTCGGAATGGGGTGAAACTTGGCGTGTGGTCTTATTATAGTGTAGACAGGCCGCCTGCGAAATTTCGTCGCATTCGGAGCTCGTTTGATAGCCCAACGGATATATATAGCGGCACTAGTCGCCGGTTATTTCGTCGGACGTTTTCGGTCTCCGAAAACCTCCGCGGGCCTCTCTCCCTCTCCCCTCATCTCAGCCCAACTACTTCTGCACAGCCCACCTAAGTCACCTACCTCCCCCTCCGCTCGGAGCCACACGATCGAGATCGTACGGCTCGAAACGCTTCAAAAACCCCCCAAACCCTAGGCTTTTCCTATATAAAGGCCCCTCCATGCCAAAAATGGACTCCCCTAACCTCCACCTACCTCTAGCCCCCTCATCAATCAAATTTCGTGCAAAACAGCTCCCTCCTTGCCACTTGTCGCCGGCCAGACGGCCAGCCAGCGCCGCCGCCACTTGGCGCCACCTGAGTCGCCAGCCAGCCAGCCAGGCACCTCCCCCTCCAATCCCGTCGCTCCACCTAGGCGCCTCCACGTCTCCCCGCGCCAGGCCCAGCCACGGCCCGCGCCGGGCCCTATCCGGGCCGAGCGGCCCATCTGCGCCCCGCGCTCGCTGCCCGGCTCCCCGCTCCCGAGCTCGATCCCGCCGCCTCCTTCCCGCCGCTCCGGCAGGAGCTCACCAGAGCCCTCGCCGCCGCCCCGCGCCTAGTTCCCTCGTCCCCGAGCTCCAGGGGAAGGAGCTCCCGCTCCCCGCCGCCGCGCGACCAGCCCCGTCGCCAGGATCTGTCACCGCCGCTACCACCGGGGGCTCGAGCTCGCCGGCGCCGGCTATGGCCGCCCCGAGCGCCGTAGGCCGCCCCCATCGCCGGATCCGCCTGCCCCGTCCCCGGATCCACCAAACCCACGACTCCTCAGCCTTCCGCTTGCCCGCCGGAGCCACGGCAGACGCTCCGCCGGCCGCGTCCCGATCGGCATCTGCGATCTGAGCCGCCGTAGCCGGACATGTCCGGGAGGAGCCCGGACGTGTCCGACCCTCATCCCCTCTGTGTGCATGACCATGGGTCCCACCGCCAGAAGTGTCCGCCCCTTCGGACATGTCCATTTTTGCCCGAGGTAGTTTTCTCCTATGTCCCAAAACTCCATGTTCTGATGCATACTTTGGGTGGCTGTATCTAATTCTGTGCTTATCCAAATTGAGTGTATAATATGTCAAAATGATCGTGGTGATATGCTCTACACTTTGTTCCATTGTGCCATGCTCATTTGAGTTCATCTAGATGCTCTAATATCTGTTGCAAGAGTGCTACTTGTTATAAACTGCTGCTACTTGTTATTTTGTTGCCATGTTTGAGATATGATAACTTGGTGCATGTTTAGCCAAATGATGCACATGATATGTCAAAATGTTCATCATGAGATGCTTTACATGTTGATTGCTATAGCATGCTTGTTTGAGTCCATATTGACATGTTTATCTCTGTTGCAAAAGTGCATGTGGCTGTTAGGTTGTGTAACTTGTTACGATATGCCTAGTTGAGGAGCTCGTTGCTATTGATGTGTTTGTCCCCATGTCACATGCCTAGATGTTTTAGATTCTCCATGATGTGTTATTTGCTGTGGTGCAAACCATTTGCCATGATATGCTTTGAGGTGACTTAAACATGCTTGCAAACATGCCATGATAATGTTGTTGTTTTAACACTTAGTGAAATTTCACAAAGTCTGGAATCTGTAATATCCTGATGTTATGTTTGCTTGATGCCCTAGGTAAATCCATGTTAGTTTTGGGGTGGTCATTGATCATTCCTTGTTGTATATGTTGTTGTCTATCCATTCATGTCCTCACTTGCTCATTTGGCCTGCTGTAGCTTATTTATTTCTTGCTCCCAAGTTGCTATAAAATATTGCTGTCAGGTTTTTATTGTCATGTTCAAAATGTTGTAGCTTGTTGCTATTGATCCATGCCTCCTATGGAGTTGCTCCAATGGAGTTGTTTGCCGTAGGATATGTCTACTTCATGTCCATGCTTCTTGTCACCATGTTTGAGTGCTGTAGAGTATATATTTCTTGCTCCAAAGTTGCTATGTGGCTGTTAATTACAGCTTTGCATTGTTTCTTGTTTCGGGTGTATCTTTTAGCCCGTTGCTCCGTTTTGGGTGTGCCTTATATGAAACTTGTGTGATTTTGCATGTAGAATCATAATATCATCTTTTTTACTTGTTTGGAGTGTGTTTGCTTGATGTTTGGGTGCATCTTGCATCGTTGTCATGCTTAACTTGTTTTGCTCATATCTTCTAGGCCGTAGCTCCGAATTAAACAAACTTTATATGAAACCTGACTAGAATTTCGTGTAGATCATCATGGTGCATGTTAACTTGCTGTTTAACAACTTTCACTTAAGGTTTGTGCAGATCTGGACTAATTTCAAACTATGCATATGAGGACTTACCGGATTTGTCTTAAGTAGCTTCCGGCCTCATTTAAACTTGTTGTTCTTATGTTGCTTCTCTGTGCTTCCTACCTTGTCGTGTTTTGCATCCTATATGGATATGTCTTGTATCCTACTTGCTTGAGCTTATTGTCTTGTTCTTGTGTTGTTCTGTTGTGCTTCCTATGTTGTCATGTAATGCATCCTAAGTGCATCTGCGGTGCATCATACCTTGCCATTTTATGCTTCCTGTATAGACTTGTTGTGCTTCCTGTATAGACTTGTCATGCATCATACCTTGCCATGTATTGCATCATATAGACTTGTGTTGTTTTTCTGTGCTTCCTACCTTGCCATGTTGTGCTTCCTGTATAGCCTTGTTGTGCTTCATATGTAGACTTGTTTTGCATCATACCTGGTTGAGCATATTGTCATGTTCTTGTGTTGTGTGTTTACCGTGTTGCTTGCTTCTTCTCGTTAGTGCTTGTTCCGTTGCGTTCGTGAGGATTCGTTCGTCTACCCGTGGTTCTTCTTCAAGGCTTCTTCTCCGTCTTCTTCATGGATCTGTTCTTCTTCCTTGCGGGATCTCAGGCAAGATGACTATAACCTTGGATACATTTACTATCATTGCCATTGCTTAGTTGTCTCGATGCTATCGTTATATGTCACGCTACCCATCATTTTTGTGAGCCTCTCCTTGTTGCCATGAAACCTCTAACCTTTGAAACCTTCCTAGCAAAACCATTGTTTGGCTATGTTACCCGCTTGCTCAGCCCATCTTATAGCGTTGTTAGTTGCAGGTGAAGATGAAGATCGTTCCATGTTGGAACTTGTTGTTGGAATATCACAATATCTATTATTATTATTAACACACCTATATACTGGGCATGGGTGGAAGGCTTGGCCTTTTGCTCGGTGTTTTGTTCCACTCATGCCACCTTAGGCCCCGATAAACCGGCATTATGTTCCTTGATTTTCCGTTCCTTACACGGTTGGGTATATGGGGACCCCTTGACGGTTCGCCTTTGAATAAAACTCCTCCAGCAAGGCCCAACATTGGTTTTAATTTGCTCATAATAAAAAACTTAATTAATTAATTAAATTGCATAGGGAGTTAGCGCTACCCGTGGATTCTTCTACATAGCAGGGGAGCCAGTGCTGATGGTGTTGGTCCCAAACCGGGGTTATGCGGGGCCACCACGGGAAAACTCAAGGTTTGGTTTTACCTGTAGGATCACCCATCCGGTCGTGGCCTGAGACGAGATACGCGCGGCTACTATCAGGGTGTCGACACACCGGGAGGTCCTGCTGGACTTGTTTTACCATTGTCGAAATGTCTCGTGCACCAGGATGCCGAGCCTGATCGGATTTCCCTAAGATAAGGGGTGATGATATTATATTTATCACTTAAGCTGATCGTGAGAGCTTGTGATGGGCTAAGTTGGGACACCCCTACAGGGTTATGATCTTTCGAAAGCCGTGCCCGCGGTTATGTGGCAGATTGGAATTTGTTAATGTCCGGTTGTAGAAACTTGACAGAGGATCCGAAGTAAAACACACAACTGCGTGAGTAACCATGACTGTCTCTTTTCACTTTGAGAAGAGAACACGGTGGGGTTATGTTTGACTCGTAGGTAGTTCAGGATCTTTAGCGATCACTACTAGTTTGCGACCACTTGCGTAGATTCTCATCTTATTCTTGTACTCGTAAGTTAGCCACCATACTTTTTCTTAGCCGCTGCTGCAACCTCACCACTTTACCTCTTCCTACCTATTAAGCTTTGATAGTCTTGGTACCCATGGTTATGGGATTGCTGAGTCCTCGTGGCTCACAGATACTACAACAACACTTGCAGGTGCAGGTTTCCGATGTCTTGACGTGAGAGCGTTGTTCGTTGTGTTGGAGTTCTTCTTCTTCTTCTTCTTCTTTAGTCTTGGGTTAGGTTCCGGGTCAGCAGCCTGGGATAGCCGATGAATGTTGGGTGTTTTTCATGTTTGTATCCTTAGTCGGATACTTTGTATTGATGTTGTTGTATTAATGTGACTTGTATTGTTGTATCCCCCATGTATGTATGTAATGGTACGATGTAATGATATCCATCTTGCTGAGCGCCCGAAATGCGGTTGTGCCCCAATCACGTAAGTGTCACGTGATCGGGATAGAATCGCATCTTCGGCCTCACAAGTTGGTATCAGAGCCTCGACCGACCATAGGAGCCCCCTTGATTGATCGTAGTTTGGCCGTTGTTGAGTCTAGTAGAAAACTTTTTCGGAGTCTAGTTATATCGGAGAGTAGGAATTCTTTTTACTCCCCTGCCCCTTCGTCGCTCTCGTGAGGAATCTTGACGTAGGTGTTTTGAATTACTCCTCTTCCCCTTCAAATTTTTTTTTAGGATCACGTGGATAGTTTTCGCTCGTCGTGTTGTTAGTTCTTTCATTTGGTGCATCTCTCGTCAAGTGGATTCAACCCTCTTCTTTTTTGCAAGTGCAATCCTCAGTTCTTTCCAACCGGTGTTGTTTCACCTTCCGAAGTTGTATTTCTTTTTCCCACCCGCCCACCATTTTTGTTTCTCGGAGCCGGAGTCCTTAATCGAGTATCCATCCGACTCGTGTGAATCGTTGCTTCCTTTCCTCACTTATACCAACTGGTGAATTCTCGTCTAGTTCGTCATCTTTCATCTCCTTTATTCTCCGACAAATTCTCCTCTCGTTCGTCATTCTTCATCTCTTTTCTTTCCGGTGGTTCCAATTCTATTAGTATTCGGTGTTCATCATATTCTCTTTCCTCGGCTCAATTGTTTCACTTTGCTCGTTTACCTCTCGCCATCTAATTGTTCCGGTGTTCCAAAGACATTCTCAAGAGATTCGTCTGTGTTCCAATTAATTCGAGGTTGTCACCTCATTCGAGTCTTTCAAACGTTCCGGTGCATTATCTCCTTTTCAATCCTTTTCAACGGTGTTTTCTTTTCGGTGGGATCATAACACACAGGTCTTTTCCCAGGATCTTACCTGACTCTTTTATTTCCCGGAGTGTTCCATAATTCTTTTCAAGTGTGATGTAAGTAAGGATTCCATCAGTCATATGCCTTCTCCAAGATTGCTTTCAATTATTTTCATCGTTGGTCCAACCTTTCTTCATCCGGAGTAGTTCTTGAATTCTTTTCATTGTGTTCTGCCGAAGGCCATCATTTCAGAAGATTTCTTCGTTCTCAGTTTTCAACTTCGTCCTCCAAATATTCTTCATTGATGCCTCTTCGTTCGTCTCACATTCTTCCGGTGCTTGTTCAAGTATTCTTTGATCAGTTCACAATCTCTTCGTTCTCGTCATTCAAATTGTCCTCAAGTGCTTTATTCTTCCCGGAGATTCATTCTCTTGTGTTCACTCAATCTCAATTCTTCACGATGGTCATTCTCGTTCTTCACTCGATTTTAATTCTTTCCGGTGATTTCGTTCTTTTTCTTCACTCGGCTTCAAATTTTACGGTGGTTCTCTCAAGATTTCTTTTCCGGTGTTATCTTATCAATCCATTCATTTTTATTCCAATCCTACCGGTGTTTCATGAAGTTTTCCCGAGTTCTCTATATATCCCTCTTTAATCTTTTTTAACGGGAATAAGTAGTATGTGAATCCATTGCTTTCATCAATTAAATTGGTGGAGGATAAGCATACCATAATTCTTATTCGTTTTTCATCAAGTTGTTTAATCCCTTCCTTCAGAGTTTATTCTTAAGGAATAAATTCTAATTTCAAGTGTGGTATTCTTTTCTTTCCGGAGTTCAAGTATTTCTCGGCCTTCGCATCGGAACCCCTTCTAATCATCGCAAGGCTCTAATCTTATTCTTTTCATCCGTCATTTCTATATTCATCATCCTTTCGTTACCGGAGTTCTTCGTGGAGGTTCATCGCAATTCAAATCATTTGTCAATTGTTCATCTAATTCTTCTGGAGCAGCGCAAGCATTATTTCTTTTGCCTCTCGAGTGCAAATAATTCTCCGTATTCTTTTGAAGTGGAGTTTTGCATTTCTTCCTTCATCTCATCTATTCAATCTCTTAATTGTGGCACATATTCACCTCAAGTTTTGAGATGTTTTTCATAAGTCCACAACAAGCTTATTCTTTTGTTGTTGATTTTCTCAACTATTTCGTTCAAGCCTTTGTCTTGAAGATGCTATTTCAATTCTTTCGTGGTGAAAGTTATCATTTTCTTCTCCGTTCTTCTCATTCCACTCTTTCAATTCTTTCGGAGTCAATGGTGTTGTTCTTCTCGTCGTTTACCGCCATATTCTCAAGTTCATGCCCTATTCATTTCATTTTCAGCCGGAATGCTACCCGAATCACTTCGTTCAATTCTTTTCTATCTCTTGTAACCAGAGTGATTTCGAATTCATTCTTGTTCCTTCAACTCGTGCTTCATATCCTTATCCTCTTGGTTCTCGTCTTAGGCCTTGTTGCTTATTTTACCGGAGCTTCTCAATTCTCGTTCTTCTCCGTTGCATCCTTTCTTTCAAGTGGCTCATCCTCTGAACATTCTTGCTTTCACTCTTTTGCCCTCGAAGAACTTTGTTCTTCTTTTTCCCTTCCGTCTCGTTCCTAAGATCTCGGGACGAGATCTCTTGTTAGTAGGGGAGTGTTGTGACACCCCGAGACCGGTGCGCCAGGTGTCAGCCAGTAATTCGTCGTCGTTGCCATGTCATCTGCTTGCGTGTGCATCTTGCCATGTCATCATGTGTGTTGCATCATCATGTTTTCAAAACTTGCATCCGCCCGAATCCCCTCGTCATTTCCGTTGTCCGTTCTGAGCCCAGACACACTTGCACGCTGATACGTCCAAAACGTATCTATAATTTCTGCTTGCTCCATGCCACTTTTGGGTGATATTGCTATGATATTCATACACTTCCATACACTTTTGATCATATTTGGACTAACTTACTAATCCAGTGCACCCCAGTGCCAGTTTCTGTTTTCGGCTGTTTTTGTATTTCTGGTTTTCACGTTTCGAGAACTGCCCAGAAAAATCCAGAAAAATTATATAAAAAATCAGCGTTCCGGAAACAACACTGCATCCGAAGGGCAGCCTGGGGGGGGCCACCAGGGCTCCAGGCGCCCTGGCGGCGCGCCCCCCTGGGCCGCGCCGGGGGGGCTCCTGGGCCCCCCGAAGCTCCCCCGGTGCCCTACTTTGGCATATATTTAAAGGGTCCTCCGTAACCCTCAGAACAGGAACTCTTTTCGCGATCCCTTCTCTGTTCCGCCGCCGCCGCCGCTTCCAAGATCGGGAGCACCAGGAGAACTCTTCCCGGCACCCTGCCGGAGGGGAGGATCACCACCGGGAGCTTCTCCACCACCATGGACGCCTCCCGGATGACTCGTGAGTAGTCTCCCTTGGACCATGAGTCCATGACCAGTAGCTATGTGATGTTCTCCTCCCGTTCTTGTGCTTCACTAATTAGTCCTCGTGAGCTGCCCTACATGATCGAGGCACCTATGTAATCCTTATGCTGTTGCTATGCTGAGTTTGCTGGGATCCGATGGATTATGAGATTATGTTCAGATTGATCTTGAGTAATATATTTGATTCACCTCTTTTATATTTTTGTTCATAAGTAATTCTTGCATGTTCTCCGTTGTTATTTATTGCTTTGGCCGAGTAGTAGGTAGTGACTCCAAGAGGGAACGTTATGCTCGATTGTGGGTTCATGCCCCTCGAAGACTAGCTTGAGTGACAGAAACATGAGTCTAGGGGATGTGCTATTGCCACAAGGGGGAAAACAACGGTGCTTGTGCCCGCGGGTGCAAGGATTGTTTACTTTACGCAAAGTTCTTTTAATGCAGTTGTCTGTTGCATTGAGTTTACACTATGGGTGGGACTCGCAACTTAATACCAGCGAGATGTTCTGGATAGATATCTCAAGGTGGATGATTAGTAGTAGATATTGATGGATTTCGGTCTACTTACTTTGGCGTACCGCCCATGCTTTGAACCTCAACCTTTCTTGCAATGTAGTCAGCATTGGTTTGCGTTCGTGGTCCTGTCAATTGCCCAGCTGTAATTTGTTTACCTCACATAGCTGTTTTATCGTCTTTTGGGAGAGAGACATCACTAGTGAACATCATGAGACTCCGGTCCATATTACCATCATTGATCACATCCACTATTTACTTTTCGCTATTTACTTACTATTGCAAAATATTATCTATCACTACTATCATTGCTTTTAACCCTTTGTGAACTACAAGGCCGGAGAGATTGACAACCTCTTTGTACTCGTTGGGAGCAAAGTTATTTGTATCTGTGTGCAGGTCCACGTTGATTGCTACTAATCTGGCACCGTAGAAGTTGACACCTACTTGTTGAACCTAGGAGTCTCTGGGGATTCGATCCTTGGTATCTTTGCTAAGGGAAAACACTTCTACTTACTGCATCTTACACCTTCCACTTGGGGTAACCAACGAGGGGTTCGAGGCCCATCACACGCGCCCGCGGTGCCTCCGAATATTTATTTTATAAGTGGCTGAAAAAAGTTCTCGGAATGGGGTGAAACTTGGCGTGTGGTCTTATAATAGTGTAAACAGGCCGCCTGCCAAATTTCGTCGCATTCGGAGCTCGTTTGATAGCCCAACGGATATATATAGCGGCACTAGTCGGCGGTTATTTCGTCGGACGTTTTCGGTCTCCGAAAACCTCCGCGGGCCTCTCTCTCCCTCTCCCGTCATCTCAGCCCAACTACTTCTGCACGGCCCACCTAAGTCACCTACCTCCCCCTCCGCTCGGAGCCGCAC
>LR738714.1:596088694-596100931 GCA_902687465.1 Secale cereale
GGACTCCCCTAACCTCCACCTACCTCTAGCCCCCTCCTCCATCAAATTCCGCGCAAAACAGCTCCCTCCTTGCCACTTGTCGCCGGCCAGACGGCCAGCCAACGCCGCCGCCACTTGGCGCCACCTGAGTGGCCAGCCCGCCAGCCAGGCGCCTCCCCCTCCAATCCCGTCGCTCCACCTAGGCGCCTCCATGTCTCCCCGCGCCCGGCCTAGCCGCGGCCAGCGCAGGGCCCGATCCGGGCCGAGCGGCCCATCTACGCCCCGCGCTCGCTGCCGGCTCCCCACTCGCGAGCTCAATCCCGCCGCCTCCTTCCCGCCGCTCCGGCATGAGCTCACCGGAGCGCTCGCCGCCGCCCTGCCGGACTACGCTCGCCGCCGACCCGCCCCTAGCTCCCTCGTCCCCGAGCTCCAGGGGAAAGAGCTCCCGCTCCCCGCCGCCGCGCGACCAGCCCCGCCGCCAGGATCTGTCACCGCCGCTACCACCGGGGGCTCGAGCTCGCCGGCGCCGGCTATGGCCTCCCCGAGCGCCGTAGGCTGCCCCCATCGCCGGATCCGCCTACCCCGTCCCCGGATCCACCGAACCCGCGACTCCTCAGCCTTCCGCTTTCCCGACGGAGCCACGGCAGACGCTCCGTCGGCCGCGTCCCGATCGGCATCTGCGATCTGAGCCGCCGTTGCCGGACATGTCTGGGAGGAGCCCGGACGTGTCCGACCCTCATCCCCTCTGTGTGCCTGACCGTGGGTCCCACCGCCAGAAGTGTCCGCCCCTTCGGACATGTCCATTTTTGCCCGAGGTAGTTTTCTCCTAAGTCCCAAAACTCCATGTTCTGATGCATACTTTGGCTGGCTGTATCTAATTGTGTGCTTATCCAAATTGAGTGTATAATATGTCAAAAGGATCGTGGTGATATGCTCTACACTTTGTTCCATTGTGCCATGCTCATTTGAGTTCATCTAGATGCTCTAATATCTGTTGCAAGAGTGCTACTTGTTATAAACTGCTGCTACTTGTTATTTTGTTGCCATGTTTGAGATATGATAACTTGGTGCATGTTTATCCAAATGATGCACATGATATGTCAAAATGTTCATCATGAGATGCTCTACATGTTGATTGCTATAGCATGCTTGTTTGAGTCCATATTGACATGTTTATCTCTGTTGCAAAAGTGCATGTGGCTGTTAGGTTTTGTAACTTGTTACGAGATGCCTAGTTGAGGAGCTCGTTGCTATTGATGTGTTTGTCCCCATGTCACATGCCTAGATGTTTTAGATTCTCCATGATGTGTTCTTTGCTGTGGTGCAAACCATTTGCCATGATATGCTTTGAGGTGACTTAAACATGCTTGCAAACATGCCATGATAATGTTGTTGTTTTAACACTTAGTGAAATTTCACTAAGTCTGGAAGCTGTAATATCCTCATGCTATGTTTGCTTGATGCCCTAAGTAAATCCATGTTAGTTTGGGGTGGCCATTGATCATTACTTGTTGTATATGTTGTTGTCTATCCATTCATGGCCTCACTTGCTCATTTGGCCTGCTGTAGCTTATTTATTTCTTGCTCCCAAGTTGCTATAAAATATTGATGTCAGGTTTTTATTGTCATGTTCAAAATATTGTATCTTGTTGCTATTGATCCATGCGTCCTATGGAGTTGCTCCAATGGAGTTGTTTGCTGTAGGATATGTCTTATTCATGTCCATGCTTCTTGTCACCATGTTTGAGTGCTGTAGAGTATATATTTCTTGCTCCAAAGTTGCTATGTGGCTGTTAATTACAGCTTTGCATTGTTTCTTGTTTCGGATGTATCTTTTAGCCCGTTGCTCCGTTTTGGGTGTGCCTTATATGAAACTTGTGTGATTTTGCATGTAGAATCATGATATCATCTTGTTTACTTATTTGGAGTGTGTTTGCTTGATGTTTGGGTGCATCTTGCACCGTTGTCATGCTTAACTTGTTTTGCTCATATCTTCTAAGCCGTAGCTTCGAATTAAACAAACTTTATATGAAACTTGACTAGAATTCCATGTAGATCATCATGGTGCATGTTAACTTGCTGTTTAACAACTTTAACTTAAGGTTTGTGCAGATCTGGACTAATGTCAAACTATGCATATGAGGACTTACCAGATTTGTCTTAAGTAGCTTTCGGCCTCATTTAAACTTGTTGTTCTTATGTTGCTTCTCTGTGCTTCCTACCTTGTCATGTTTTGCATCCTATATGGATCTGTCTTGCATCCTACTTGCTTGAGCTTATTGTCTTGTTCTTGTGTTGTTCTGTTGTGCTTCCTATGTTGTCATGTAATGCATCCTAAGTGCATCTGCAGTGCATCATACCTTGCCATGTTATGCTTCCTGTATAGACTTGTTGTGCTTCCTGTATAGACTTGTCATGCATCATACCTTGCCATGTATTGCATCATATAGACTTGTGTTGTTTTTCTATGCTTCCTACCTTGCCATGTTGTGCTTCCTGTATAGCCTTGTTGTGCTTCAGATGTAGACTTGTTTTGCATCATACCTGGTTGAGCATATTGTCATGTTCTTGTATTATGTGTTTACCGTGTTGCTTGCTTCTTCTCTTTAGTGCTTGTTCCGTTGCGTTCGTGAGGATTCGTTCGTCTACCCGTGGTTCTTCTTCAAGGCTTCTTCTCCGTCTTCTTCATGGATGTGTTCTTCTTCCTTGCGGGATCTCAGGCAAGATGACTGTAACCTTGGATACATTTACTATCATTGCCATTGCTTAGTTGTCTCGATGCTATCGTTATATGTCGCGCTACCCATCATTTTTGTCAGCCTCTCCTTGTTTCCATGAAACCTCTAACCTTTGAAACCTTTCTAGCAAAACCATTGTTTGGCTATGTTACCCGCTTGCTCAGCCCATCTTATAGCGTTGTTAGTTGCAGGTGAAGATGAAGATCGTTCCATGTTGGAACTTGTTGTTGGAATATCACAATATCTATTATTATTATTAACACACCTATATACTGGGCATGGGTGGAAGGCTTGGCCTTTTGCTCGGTGTTTTGTTCCACTCATGCCACCTTAGGCGCAGATAAACCGCCATTATGTTCCTTGATTTTGCATTCCTTACACGGTTGGGTATATGGGGACCCCTTGACAGTTCGTCTTTGAATAAAACTCCTCCAGCAAGGCCCAACATTGGTTTTAATTTGCTCATAATAAAAAACTTAATTAATTAATTAAATTGCATAGGGAGTTAGCGCTACTCGTGGATTCTTCTACATAGCAGGGGGGCCAGTGCTGATGGTGTTGGTCCCAACCGGGGGTTATGCGGGGCCACCACGGGAAAACTCAAGGTTTGGTTTTACCTGTAGGATCACCCATCCGGTCGTGGCCTGAGACGAGATACGCGCGGCTACTATCAGGGTGTCGACACACCGGGAGGTCTTGCTGGACTTGTTTTACCATTGTCGAAATGTCTTGTGCACCGGGATGCCGAGCCTGGTCGGATTTACCTAAGATAAGGGTGAGAGCTTGTGATGGGCTAAGTTGGGACACCCCTGCAGGATTATGATCTTTCGAAAGTCGTGCCCGCGGTTATGTGGCAGATTGGAATTTGTTAATGTCCGGTTGTAGAAACTTGACAGAGGATCCGAAGTAAAACACACAACTGCGTGAGTAACCGTGACTGTCTCTTTTCACTTTGAGAAGAGAACACGGTGGGGTTATGTTTGACTCGTAGGTAGTTCAGGATCTTTAGCGATCACTACTAGTTTGCGACCGCTTGCGTAGATGCTCATCTTATTCTTGTACTCGTAAGTTAGCCACCATACTTTTGCTTAGCCGCTGCTGCAACCTCACCACTTTACCTCTTCCTACCTCTTAAGCTTTGATAGTCTTGTTACCCATGGTTATGGGATTGCTAAGTCCTCATGGCTCACAGATTCTACAACAACAGTTGCAGGTGCAGGTTTCCGATGTCTTGACGTGAGAGCGTTGTTCGTTGTGTTGGAGTTCTTTTTCTTCTTCTTCAGTCTTGGGTTAGGTTCCGGGTCGGCAGCCTGGGATAGCAGATGGATGTCGTGTATTTTTCATGTTTGTATCCGTAGTCGGATACTTTGTATTGATGTCGTTGTATTAATGTGACTTGTATTGTTGTATCCCCCATGTATGTATGTAATGGTACGATGTAATGATATCCATCTTGCTAAGGGCCCGAAATGCGGTTGTGCCCCAATCACGTAAGTGTCACGTGATCGGGATAGAATCGCATCTTGGGCCTAACATAAGAAGAAAGCACACTTGTTATAAAATGGCTCATATAGATTTAAGAGCCCCAGTAAACTTGGAAGAAGTGAGTTTCTTTTAACAAATAACATATGTGAGCATGGTCGAACCGAACACAAGTTAAAAATTTAAAACTTTAAGCATGAAAGTGACTTAGCTGGGTAATGTGTTCGGCATTGATGCCGCGGTCCGAGCTTGATCCGAGACAAGGTTCCAGCCCCCAGGCTGGTCCCGAGGTGGCCGAGCGCGGAGCTCGACACTCGAAGTAGCGACACAGCATGGACGTTGTGGCGAGGTGAAGCCCGCAGGAGGCGGGACGATGACATCGGCACATCGAAGTGACCACGTGACGCAGTCAAAATTCATTACATGCACACATAAAACAGTGCGAGCAAGAAACAATAATAATTGAGAAAGAATTTTTTGGCATAATTAGTCACATTAGTTTGGGAACTGTTTCCATACGGCGCGCCGGCGGAAACGCTCCGCCGGACGCACGCGGGCCCTGCGATCGCTATTGATCGTACGAGCGATGGAAGCACTCCTTAGAAAAAAACGAGTCGACAAAACCACTGCTTCCAATCGTTTTTCCCCCATCTTCTTCTTCCCCACAACGTCGACGTCGGGGCACCCACATCACCAAGCACCAGCCCCGTCCCACACCACCAGCACACGTCTCCGGCCGCGACAGCGACACCCTCTGCCATGCGCGTGGCCCCGATGAGATCCAGCTCTGCAGGCCTCCCCCATCCCCTCTCCATGTTCCTCGTCCACACCTCCATCTGCTCCTCACGGAGCACGCTACTCTGCTCAGTTTTTTTGCTGGAAGCGGCTGGATTGGGAGCCGGAAGCACCGTCCTTTTTTGCTGCTACCGGCCATCGCCGGAGGTAGAACCATCACTGTTTTTGCTGGAACCGGGCGGAGCGTGAGCTGGAACTGGCATTTGATTTTGTTGCAATCGGCAACAGAAAAGCTTCAACCGACGGTAAAAAAAGCTTCAACCATAGATGATGGAAGCCATGGACGATGACGAAAAGCTGCAACCGGCTTCTTTTTTGTTACAAACAGAGAGATGGTCGCGGGGCACCGGCGATGACAAGTTTTGCTGCAACTGTAGTTGTTTTTTGTTGCAATCGGCAACAGAAAAGCTTCAACCGACGGCAAAAAAAGCTTCAACCATAGATGATGGAAGCCATGGACGACGACGAAAAGCTGCAACCGGCTCCGTTTTTTGCTACATTCGGCTTCTTTTTTGTTACAAACCGAGAGATGGTCGTGGGGCACCGGCGATGACAAGTTTTGCTGCAACCGTAGTTGTTTTTTGGTACTACCAGCGAAGTTTTTTGCTACCTCCATCAAGGTAGAGCTACGACCTCGCGACGGTGACGATGATGATTTGCTGCAACCATATTGATTTTTGCTACTACCGGTGAAGTTTTTGCTACATACATTTTCAAGTGCGACGGCGAGCACAGAAACAAGATGCTGATTTGGGGTTCCCGCAAATCCTGGCGACGAGAACTAGCAAGGAGGAGGAAGATAGGAGTGGTGCTGTGACCTGAAGGGAGGCGGGTAGTAGGAGAGCGTGATCCCCGCCCCGGCGTGCTGCGCGAGATGTAGAAGGGTGCGTGCGCGACATGTGGGGAGGAAGACCTGCGAGAGGGAAGAAGGGAGCTGGGATGAACCGTTTTTTACCTAGATCTGACGGTCTGACGCAATTTGATCTGACGGCCCGCGCGTGGCCGGCCGAAGCGTTGGGCCGGCGCACCGGCGCAGATCAGTTCCCCGTTAGTTTGCGGCAAGATCAGTTTGACGAAGTGACAGCCCGGAGATGTCGATGCAGGCCACCATGCGCGGGACGACGACATCGGCATGGTATGATCTGAACTCATTGTGCGGAGGTGCATGTCGGCGCGGTGGCTGTCAGCCTGCTTGTTGCATCAATCCAATCTCGATGGACGTGAAGCAACTGGTAGTGCTTGTATCAGGGAAGCACATAAAAGCGAGACCATTAGTGACAGTGTAGACGGCCTCCAAACTTAATTAAATAATAGAGAAAATAAAAATCAAATCTCCCTGTGACTGCGCTGATATTGTTCTGGCGTGATTAGCGCAGACTGGACAACGACGTCGGATTGCCGAGGTGGCGGGTAACGTAGTCAAGGTTGATTATCTGGCACGAGGTGACAACGAGAGACTGGCTAGACCGACGCCATGTAGGAGGGTCAGAAAAATTTCTCTGCAAAAATAATGCAGCACAAAGGAACAGAAAATATTCTTTGTATAATAAATTATGTGCTAAACAAATATATTTATAAGAAAAATAAAACATATATTTATAAGAAAAATAAAACCTGGACGGCGATGGTCGTGGAGGACCGAAGCAAATAAAGAAACATCGGTCGAACTACGATCGTTGCGAGTACTAGCTGAACTGCTAGCATTTTTTTTTTCGAAACGGAGGCAAAGATTGCCTCATCTATTAATTAAGCAGAAAAGAATTGCCCAGTTAATTACGGAAAACCGGGCAAAAATCGGAACAACAAGGGCCAAGCCCATTCTCATAGACAGAAACACACAGGGCAAAGCCCACCCTAATCGACGACAAGTCGACCTACGGCCAGACAACGCAGCTCAGACTCTGACGGAGAACTCAGAAGAACAAAACCAGGCACGGCTGGCGCCACAGAAGATCGCCGAACGGACCACCTACAACCAGTCATCGTACACCACAGGGCCCCGCCGCCGCAGCTTCGACTCCACAGCAACAAGCAAACCGAGGCAAAACCGTGGACACGCCGAAGAAGAGCCGACTACCGCAACCATTGCCGCGTCGCCGACATCGCTCCCACCATCATCGTTGCCACAAAAGTCTGGTCGCCACAGTGATTCTCTCGAGGCCGCCGCCTCGACATCCACCGCTCCGTCGCGCCTAGCGCAATCAACCGGCACCGCCTTCCGGGGCCGCCGCCCCGACATACCACCGCTCCCCACAAGCAGCAAAGCCACACAACCCAGCTGCCCGCAGCCCACGCTGCTCAGGGCAACCGCTCGCAGACCACGAACGTCGCACCACATCCGGGGCCGCCGCCCCGACGTTAAGCCAGACCGCCTCCTCTGAGGCGCATCGACCGAGCCGACATCCCTACCGCCCAAGCTGAACAAGAATGTCACCCAACCAATGTCGAGCTAGAGCCCCACCTCATAGAGCTGCCACTCGCAATGTTCCCGAGATCGCCATCTCGACGCACCATCAGAAACCACCCGGGGCCGCCGCCCCGACGTCCACTGTCCCCGACGACGAAGAGATCTGTGCAAATTGCAAAAATGCAGACTCTCCAAGGCGATGCCTCAAAGAAGGATATGACGTAGCCGCCGTCAACGCCCGCTTCGACCACCGAAGCTAGGGATTTCTCCCGGAGAGTCGTGAAACGGAGCTCCACGACAACGCCTTCAAGAAGGGGAGCGACACCATGGTGCCACCGTTGCCGGCACCGACCCAAAGTCGGGGCTAGACTTTCGCCCGGAGCTCCATCACACATCCGGATCCGAGCAGATCCGAAGCACTGCACAGCACACCATCCACATGGTCGACGTCCACCGGCTCTCTGTGACCTGCCAGTCGCAGCACCTCCAGCTTCGTCGGCAGAATCACCATCACAACCCGCCGGCAAGATCCGGCGGCGTCAGGCCCGGGGCCGCCGCCCTGACATCCAACAAGCCCCACGGACGAGGCAGGCCCCCTAACACCAACGAAGCCGCCGCCGCCGGAGCAGCAGAACCCACTAGCGCCGACAGGCCAGATCCGCCCCCACCGACACGCACACGCCGCGCGACGTGGCAACCAAGACCACCACGCCGCCCACCTCGAAGCTCCAGATCCGCGCAGCACGGAGTCCCGTTGCGCCCAGCACACGCCTGCAGCTCCACCTTGCTCGGCCACGCCTGGCCGCCCGACGCGGCCACCTCGTTCAGCCTCACCCTCCCCAGCACCAGGCACCAGATCCCGCGAAAACCGGACCCGACGTCACGGGTCAAGCCGCTGGCCCGAAGCCACCCTCGTCGCCCCGATGCAGCCAAGCTGCGCCGCCCAACACGCGCCTCCCCGCGCCCAAACGCGGCCATCCCAGCTAGTGCGCGCACCGGCGCGGGAGCAGCGCTGGAGATCCCACCGAGACGAGCAGCCCGCGCTGCTGGATCTCAGACGGGAGGAGGAAAGCGCCCCGCCGCCGCCGGGCCGCGCGGGCTTTGCCCGGCGACCTCCGCCGACGGCGACGAGGGGAGGAGGGGGCGGTGGAGCTACGCTGGCGGCGGCTAGGATTCGCCCGCGGGAGCGACCCGGGGAGCGCGTGCACGGGTGTTTTTGATTGTAGCATATGATAACTGCTAGCATTCACCAATACGTGAAGTAGTATTTGTAGATTAGATCACAAGGACCGTGATTGCAAAACAAGTATTTAATTAGGTTAGAAATACTCTAGGTCTATGCACTTTTCAAAAAGGATTACTAGGAACCGGCAGCGCCCGACGAAGAGCTGAATTAAATAGGAAAAAATAATTAAATATGCCTGTTTGTGTGCTGCTTCCGCACTATCTCTTCGGCTGGATCGCGTATCGGTCAGATTTAGTCCGGATCCGATGTCGGCCTGATCCAAATACAGCCATCGGAGTAACAGAACTGTCCCGAAGTGCTATATAGTTTCATGTATGAGAGGTGACTAGGTGAGCCATCACGTTGCGTCAACCAAACCTTGATGGACGTGCACAACCAGTAACACTAGTTGATTGCAGCGCCGTTTGAACAAAAAGTAATAAGAGACTGCTGGATTTAAAAAAAGAAAAGGACAAGAAATCTCCCTGGGCTCATCTTGCAGAGTTGAACTCTTGTCGTTTCCGGTGCATTGCTCCGCAGTACCAACTCCGCGCACCTCGTCGGCAGTGTAGAGACGTCGACACAGGTCAGCTCGGCGGAGTGGCGGCATGTGCGGTAACCACGCCATGCAGTGCGAATTCGCCTGGCAGGTCGAGCTACGGGTGCGGCGCCGGCCGGACTACCAATGAAGCCGGCTGGATTGGAACTGGCCAGACCAGCACGTCGACCAACAGACCAAGTTGTAAACCTCGTCGTAGAAAATCTACGCAGAAAAAACCATGCCAATGGACAGAAAAAATTATGTGAAAATTAACATATAAAACACATATAATTTGGAGAAATAGAACCCGATTTGGTAGTGAGGCATAGATGAAAAAGCCTTCGAACGGAGTTCTTCACACGTGAGATGTACTAGTAGTCTCCATGAATTTGATCTCTCCAGGCATTTTGTGCTTCACGTACTAGCTCGGGAGTCGCAACTTGCAACCATCTTGGATTAACTATGCTTCTCTGGCGAGCCAGCGAGCGTTCCACTTTGTGACTCCCCTGCGCCTAGCCTCTCCGCTCCCCGCCGCCCGCCACTCCGGCGGCGGCGTCCACCAGTCCACGCCGCTGGTCGCTCCGACCCCGGCGTCCACCCTTCCCCCGCCGCTGGCCACCCTGGCCCCGGCGTCCACCTCCCCTGTTCGGCATGTGCTCCTCGAAGGTCGTCAGATCCAGGCCATGGCCAACAGCCCTCTCTCTGTCACCTCCTCCTTGAGGCCCTCTCGGGAACGGCCAGTGGTCTCGGGCCTTGGCATCTCTTCCAGCTCCGAGGCTTCGGGCGCCCATGGCCCAGCGGCACCGCTGCCTGGCTCGGATGCTCCGGCCGTGGCGGGGGCATGGGAAAATCCTCGGCCCTCCAAGAAGGAGATGTGGAGGCGTCGCCACAATCCCAGCATGAGCGCTAGCCCTCACCGCGGGCAGCCCGTGGCTCGCGAACGTCGCCAGGTTTCGCCGGAGATGGATGGTTTATGCTACAAGTGTTTTGAGGAAGGACACTTCAAGAAGGATTGCACCAACAAAGTCGTCTGCTTTCGCTGTAAGCAGTCAGGCCATGAGTCCAAAGATTGCAAGAGGCCGCGGAGCCCCTCGCCGGAGGAAGAACTACGGAGGATGACGGCGGCCAAGGTTGCGCGCAGGGAGGCGCCACTCCGTGCCCTTGGTGGTGGCCCTTCCAGGGCGGCTCTGCCTCCACCTCCTCCGCCACCTGCTGTGGCTGCTGCTCCCGCCGCTTGGCCGAGCCTCTGCATCCCGCGCCTTGAACGCTCGCCGCCCGAAGACATCAGATCGCATGAGCTATGTGTCGTTCGACGCACGGGGAGTATGGCTGATCTCGAGAGGAGGCTGCAGTTTGCCATGGTGGCGTACATTGGCGGGGCTCGGCACGACATCAGGCCGGAGTTCGTTCTGCAAGCTCTGGAGACAGTGGTCGGCATTGAGCTGAGTGGGTGTCGGCTCACTGCTTTAGGCCGGAAGACTTCCTGGTGGTTTTTGCACGACAGGAGCATCGAAGCTTGGTGGCGGCGAAGCCGTTCATCGAGTTTCAGGGAGTTCGCCTCTTCTTCAGGCAGTGGAATCGACAAGCGCAAGCTGTGCACTCGCAACTCAATTTCAAGGTGTCGCTGGTGCTGGAGGGGATCACGCCGCATGCTTGGGAGCGCGAGGTCGTGGAAGATATACTAGGCACCTCTTGCCTGGTGGATATGGTTGCACCGGAGTCCAGCTCGCGCCGGGACCTGTCGGCGTTCAAGCTCACGGCTTGGACGGCGGAGCCAGATTCAATTCCCTCGCTTCGATGGCTGGCAGTCCCAAAGCCTGGGCTGGTGGCGCCCCTGATGCAGCCCCCAATGCTACAATACAAAGTGCTAATTCATCTAGATTCTGTGGCGGACTTAACTAACTGGGACGAGCCAATTTTTCTGGGAGCGCCATCAGGGAGTGACCAAAGTGGGGTGCCATCAGATGGGAAAATCAGTGGAGATGGAATGCCTGCTGTTATTCCCCGACGCTTGCCATGGCGATTCGGCACACGGGACTCTCGCGGACAAGGGGTGGGCGTTTCGTCCGACGCTCCGCCGTGCATTCAGGAGGCCGCCGGCGACAATTGGCGCCTCCTGCCAATGGCTCAAAGGAGGGAGGTGACAGCTGGGGGCGGCGCCATGCCGATAAGAGACAGGCTATCTGTCAGAATCTCTGCTTTTGACAGACTGTCCTCGCAGACTGGGGAGGCTTTGAGGACTGGGACTATGGAGAAGGGCGCGCGTCAGCGAATCAACGACAAAGAGGAGGATCGCTTCATTGCTCCACGAGGCGGCCCGAACTCATTTGAGGGACCTGCAGAAGTGATGACAACCCTTGAGGCACAGAATGTACGCGACCAAAATCAGGGCGATATCACGACAGATGCTTCAAGAAAAGAGGAAAATAAGGAACCAACGACTCGCATGGGAGAGCTGGCTGTTGAGGATTCGTTGGCTTGCCCAATCATTGAGCACCCACAGCCAGCGCCAGCACGGGTGGAGGAGCCTGAAATGTGCGGAGAGATGGGATCGCTGCCCCAAATGATTATGCATCAACAGATTGTACCATGCACACAGCCTGAGGTGAGTCTGGGGGACAAGCACGCGGAGATGCTTGGCACGGAGCGGAATGCAAGTTCAGTGAAGGGACAAGAAGAAGACAGGGACCCAGTACCTAGCGAACTGGATCGCGGCCAGGAGAGTGGCACTGCTCCTCTGGCGACACGTGGGCCATGCAGGGAAATCCTCCCCCTGCCGACAAGAGATAACGCCATGTGCTCTCCGGAGGAAGTGCAACTGCAGCCAATAGAGGACAAGGGCGTGCTGGCTAGTGACTCGCTGCATGGTGCCCTGGACGTGATCTCGTCCCATGCAGATTTACACTTGCAGACGAACGAGCTCCACACCAGACCTTGTACGGAAATGGCCATGTATGAACGGGAGATACTCTCAGAGGTGCAAGTCTCAGTTCAACAAGGCATGACAAAACCGGAGGCGCTGGCATTCGCTAAACTCAAGGCTTTTTGCTCTTGCATTGTCAAAAAGCTA
>LR738714.1:596100988-596178174 GCA_902687465.1 Secale cereale
CCCCCCCGCTACTAAAGGAGATTCAGGCCTCATCCTTGCACCCGGCTATTGAGCCATGCACGCCTAGGCGCACTACTCGAGCTACGAAGCGCACCACGGGAGCCGGACCATCCAAAGTGTCGCCTGCTGAGAGTGTGCTTCTCAGGACGTTGGGCCTTGCGGCTGAGGATCTCAAGGTTGATGACAGAGCAGTAGAAGAGCTTAAGGGGCTGTTTGACTCGCCGTTACGCGAGCAACATATCCGAGTGATTGCAACCCTGTTTGGCAAAACTCTGCCCATCGGAGGGGCGATTGCCCCACAGGACTCGGTTGTTGTGACAGCGCAGTAGATCCCGGAGTGGGATGGAGTTGGTGGATGCTAGATCAGATATGGATCTAAACCCATCAATCATTTGCTGGAATGTGAGGGGGCTGAATAGTCGAGCCAAGCGAGATGCTGTGAGAAGCCTCGTGAGCACTATCCGGGCGAATGTAGCTTGTTTACAGGAGACTAAACTTGATGTAATTGATCGCTACTCAGTTATGCAATGCTTGGGGCCGTCGTTTGATGGCTTTGCTTATTTGCCGGCTGTTGAGACTAGGGGAGGAATTCTACTCGCGTGGGATTCGTCGGTGGTGGATGTTGACTAGCTACAGCTGGACGCTGACTTTTTAACAGGCATGATGCATACTAAAATGGGAGAGCATTGGTGGCTTTCGGTTGTTTATGCCCCGCAAGGCGATGCACTAAAAACAGTTTTTCTGGAGCAACTTAACATGAGAAGACAGCTTTGTCCGGGACCGTGGATGGTCTTGGGAGACTTTAACATGATCTTGCGTGCGACTGAGAAAAACAATGCTAACTTAAGAAGGATGATGGGGAAGTTTAGATCATTCGTGGACAACAACGAGCTCAAAGAGGTGTACATGCATGGGCGGAGATTCACATGGACTAACGAGAGGGATGTGCCTACCATGACCAAGATTGATAGAGTCCTAGTCTCGGTGGATTGGGAGCTGGAGAACCCGGACTATCTTCTCCAAGCTTTATCATCTAGTGTGTCTGACCACGCCCCGCTACACATTCACACTGCAGCCATGTTCTGCCCCAAAAAGAGATTTCGTTTTGAGCTATATTGGACCAAACTAGAGGACTTTGAGGATGCGGTGCGCCAGGCTTGGGTTTGCGATGATGGCATAGTGGACCCATTCAAGAGGCTTGATGCTCTATATAGAAATACAGCAGCCGCGTTACAAGCATGGAGTCAAAGGAAGACAGGGAACATTAAACTGCTCATGGCTGTTGCAAACTTGGTGATCCTTCGGTTCGATCAAGCACAAGAGAACCGCATCCTAACGGACCAGGAGCTGTGGCTAAGGCGCACTCTAAAACTTGCCCTTCTGGGCATGGCTTCTCTTGAAAGAACCATTGCGCGTCAGAGATCACGGATGCGATGGATCCGGGAGGGTGATGCTAACACAAAACTGTTCCAAGCTTTTTCTAATGGGAGGAGGGCAAAGAATTTCATTCCGCGCGTCAAAGTCGGAAATGCTGTATATACAGAACAAAGACAGAAGGAGGAGGTTTTCACCGCTGCTTTCAAATCTCTGCTTGGGTCTGATCAAGCACGGGATTTCACGGTTGATCTGGAATACTTGGGTGTCCAACCAATTGATCTAGCTGAGCTAGAAGATATGTTCACGGAGCAGGAAGTTCTTGAGGCTATAAAGGATCTGCACCCCGACAGAGCACCGGGTCCGGACGGCTTCATTGGAGCGTTCTATCAGAGAACGTGGCCTGTCATCAAGAATGACATTATGGCTGCAGTGCACAAGCTCTATGTTTGTGATGGCGCAGGATTTGCGAAACTTAATAGAGCTTATATCATACTTATTCCCAAGAAAAGCGATGCAGAGGAGGTGGGCGACTTCCGCCCCATCAGCTTGACGCACAACTTTGAGAAGTTGTTCGCTAAGATGCTAACTGCTAGAGTAAGAAGGCAGATGAAAGCACTTGTAAATGCCAACCAATCTGCATTTATCAAGGGAAGAGTGCTACATGACAACTTTCTAATGGTCCGGCATGTAGCAAGGAGAATCCACGCTAGGAGAGCTCCAGGTGTGTTTCTTAAGCTGGACATCTCAAAAGCTTTCGACACTCTGTCCTAGCCATTCCTCTTTCAAGTGCTGAGAGCTAAAGGTTTTGGACCAAGGTTCATTCGATGGCTGGAAATCTTGCTACAATCTGCGAGCACAAAGGTGATTGTAAACGGATGTCCTGGAAAAAGATTCTTTCACAGCCGAGGTTTGAGACAGGGAGATCCTAGCTCGCCACTTCTCTTTGTTATAGCCATGGATATCCTCACAGCAGTCATAGGCAAGGCAGCTAGCGAGGGCGTCCTCTCCTCCTTCTCGGGCATTAAAGACACACAGAGACTTTCCATCTTTGCCGATGATGTGGCACTATTCATTCGGCCATCTGCCTCTGATCTAGCTTGTGTGAGAGAGGTGCTAAGTATCTTTGGAACGGCCTCAGGACTCAGAATCAACTACCAAAAAACTTCTGCCATACTAATTCGTGGAGACCAAGAGGATAAGGAGAGAGTTTTGAGCTTCCTCAACTGTCAATCTGGAACGTTTCCATGCAAATACCTTGGATTGCCGCTCGCCATAAATCAGCTTACGAGGAGTGATTGGCAGCCGTTGCTTGATCAGGTAAAGCAATTCATCCCAGCTTGGCAACGAGGCCTTATTCAGCGACCAGGCAGACTAATCCTTGTCAAGAGTGTCATTGCAGCTAGACCGGTTCACCACCTTTTAGTCCTGAGCCCACCTCTATGGGTGCTCGAAGAAATCAACACTTGGATGAGGTCTTTCTTCTGGGCTGGGAAAGAGAGAACAAATGGAGGGCAATGCTTGGTTGCTTGGAACACCATATGCAGACCAACGAAGTTTGGAGGTCTTGGAATTAAAAATCTGCAACTGCATGCTCTAGCTCTTCGAGTCCGCTGGGAGTGGCTACGCCGTACTGACTCTGAGCGACCGTGGCATGGACTGACGAATGATGTGGATGAGGAGGCGAGAGCTGTGTTTGACAGCACTGTCCAGATCACTGCAGGAAAAGGGAATAAGGTGTTCTTCTGGACCGATAGATGGATTCAAGGTTTCGCTACCGCGGATGTTGCACCCATGATTGTGGCAGCCGTTGATGTGCGCATAAAAAATAGAAGAACGATCCAGCAAGCGATGAGTGATGATGCATGGCTCAATGACATCCGAGGTGATCTATCCTTTATGGCTCACATTCAACTCATCCACCTCCAGCACGTCATTGCCACCACTCCGAGAGATGAAAATTCTGAGGATGCCTTCAGATGGCCTTGTGCAATATCAGGCTCATACACGGCCAGATCCACATATGAGAGGCTTTGCCAGGGGCTGATTAGGTCGAACATGGCCTCATGCATCTGGCGAAGTTGGGCGACCCTCAAATGCAAGATCTTTATTTGGCTGGCTGTGCAATATCGCATCTGGACGTCTGATCGACGAACCCGCCATGGGCTACAAGATGTGCCTTCGGTTTGCTATACGTGCCAGCAGGATGAAGATAATGTGGACCATATCTTGGCGCATTGTGTTTACGCGAGAGAAGTTTGGCACCAATGCCTCCTCACCATGCAGGTGAATGTGCCGATCCCAGATGCTCTGGATACTTTCCAGGAGTGGTGGTTAAAGACAAGAAGCAACTTCCGACAACCTTACAAGCGAGGTTTCGACACTTTCGTCATCGCCGCTGCTTGGCTGCTATGGAAACAAAGAAATGCGAGAGTGTTTAACCAGGATGAGCAAATTAGCTCCCCCATTAGACTAGCTCAACAAATTCTTGACGGGATAAAATCTTGGAAGCTTGCGGGAGTGGGAGTGGTAGGGTTGAGTAGATTTGTGAGAGAGTAGCTGTTCAGACTTGTGGAGTTGGAGTCGGTGTAACCTCGACGATGCTAGCATCGACGTAGGGATCTTGTAAAACTTTCTGCTCCTTCTATAAATATATGGTACGCTCTTGGCGTACTCTCGAAAAAAAAACGTACTAGCTCGGATTGAAGGTAGCAGCCATGTACTCCCCTCGTTCCAAAATAGATGACCTTAGAACGGAGGGAGTACTAATTAAACATAAATGCAAATAAACTCCCTCCGTTTTTATTTACTTCGCATATTAGAGTTGACTGAAGTCAAATTTCGTAAAGTTTGACCAAGTTTATAGAAAAGAATATAAGCATTTACCGTAACAAATCTATATGATGTGAAAGTACATTGAATAATAAATCTAACAATATTAATTTGTTATTGTATATGTTAATTTTTTGTATAAACTTGGTCAAAGTTAACAAAGCCTGACTTTGACCAAAGCTAATATGCGGACTAAATATGGCTGCTCATCAGCCCGTATTATTTTCTTTTTCCCCTGGGGTTTCCCCTAGGGTCTACCTATCCTCCGACGACGCCGCCGCTGGAGTCCACATAAATCTACCGCCATTCTTGCCTAAACTGGAGCGAGGGTAGGGCAACATACATCTGTACTACTTTGAGACGAGGTTGCATGGGGGATCGCGAAGACTTTGAAGGCGCGGGAGGACTGAAGGAAGTGGAGAAGAAGATGCAGTCGGGAGAAGGAAGACATGAAGGAGGCGGATCGGGGAGCGGCCAGGCGGCAACATCAGGTGATGTTTCATCGGCGGAGACGCCGGAGCGCGTGCAGGAAGACGATCTGGAGGACGATGATGGGGAGGACTGGGTTCACCGCGGATCGGAGCCAACCCTAGAAGATGCCTTTGATGGTATGAATCTGCATGGTGAGGAGGTAGATGACCTGGATTTATCAGAGGAAGTTGAGGATCTAATCAGGGAGGTTCGGTGGCTGGCTTTGTTTAGGGTTCATACCATGAGACCCTTCAGCCATGCAGCTCTCCTGAATTCTATGAGGAACGCCTGGGCCTGTGCACAAGGCGTAACCTTCAACATAAAAGGGCCAAACCTCTTCTTGGCTCAGGTTCATTGCTTGGGGGACTGGAAACGGGTTATGGATGGGGGGCCGTGTCAATTTAGAAGAGATCCGGTGATTCTACTGGAGTATGATGGATTCACAAACGTGGTTGAGTATGCCCTAGACATGTACCCATTATGGGCAAGAGTTAAAGGGCTGCCGGATGGTTTAACGAGGAAGAAGGAGTTAGCGGAGAAGGTGGCAAAAAAGTAGGCAATCCACCATTCACAGTCATTGTTAATGAGGGGAGGATAAACCCTTCAATTCACGTACGAGTTAGAGTGTTTGTTAATGTCAATCAGCCGCTGGTAAGATTCGTCCCAATCACGCTCAAAGAAAGGAAGAAATGCCCGGTCAGCTATGAGAAACTACCGGATTTTTGCTTCTTTTGCGGCTGTATGGGCCATGTGCTTGAGGAGTGTGGGGATGGCACGCGTGATGTGGCCCTGTGAGTGGGGTGATTGGTTACATTGGTCTAACGAACCGGCGGGAGGAGGGTCAAGAGGAGGTTGTGGTGGAAGAACATGTGTAGGCAGAGGGAGTGGAACCGTTAATGGACCTCCCAATGGAGTCAGAAGTGATGATGGGGGCAGAGGGGGCAGAGCTGGAGGTACAGGAGCTACGGGGGGAGGCAGACCTGGTGAGGAAAGCCAAGGGTTAGCTGACATGGACTTCCAAGTAGGCAACCACTTGGCCTTGGGTGAGGATGGAAGGGGTGCTCGCAAGAGGCTAGTAAGTCAAGATGGCACAATCACAGTAAGAGGCCAACTGATGCCGAACCTAGCCGGGAAGGTAACCAATACAGTACTTATGATTGACAGTGGGGGAGAAACAGTGGAGCCGTTGGAATCGGGGCCTTCAAACTCCACCCCTGGGAAACATCCTATCGTTAAGAGAAGGAAGCAAGGAGAAGGTGAAGATGGTGTTGATGTTCTAGTACCAAATGAGGCGGCCTCCGGCTCAGTGGACCACCGGGCCCAATGAATCTCCTAAGTTGGAACTTCCGGGGAGGGGGGAATACCCGGACGGTTCGTGAGCTAGCGACTCTTTGTCGGTCGCATTCCCCCACTTTGGTTTTCTTATGTGAGACAAGGCAGTTGGCAGACAAGATGAAAAGATGTCGAGGAAGATTGGGGTTGAAGGGTTTTTGTGGCCTGGATAGCAACGGTATGAGTGATGGTCTAGCCTTATATTTGCATGAATCTTATGACGTTCAGATTTTGGACAAGAGGAACAGATATATCGACGCCTTGGTGCGAGTCCATCCGGACG
The DNA here is from genome assembly GCA_902687465.1 of Secale cereale. Lineage (NCBI taxonomy): Eukaryota > Viridiplantae > Streptophyta > Magnoliopsida > Poales > Poaceae > Secale > Secale cereale. Next base: position 596,107,281 of record LR738714.1, read on the forward strand.
CTGAGCAGTGGAGAGTCACTTGCGTGTATGGAGAACCTAGAGTGGAAAATAGACCTTTTATGTGGTCGACGTTATAGAATCTAAGGAGTGTTAGTGACCAGCCATGGATAGTTGTCGGTGATTTTAATGAGGCTATGTGGAACTTTGAACACATGTCTGCCACGCCGAGACCCGAAGCACAAATGGTGGCCTTTAGGGACATTTTGGAGGTCTGTGGTTTGATTGATCTAGGGTTTATTGGAGTTCCATTCAGATATGACAATAAACGGAGTGGTGCAAGTAATGTAAAAATCCGATTGGACAGAGCAGTGGCAAGCAATCCTTGGAGGAATCTATTTGCGTACTCTTCGGTTGTTCGTATTCCTTCCCCTTGTTCGGATCATATAGCTATTTTGGTGAGAGGTGCAACTGACCCGGGTTCGTCGGGGAAGAGCAGCAGAAGGTACGAGCTCTTTTGGGAACGAGATTCTACGCTGCCAGAGGTAGTAAGGGAGGTGGTAGGCGGTGCACAGAACCTGGCATAGCTGCGGGATGCTTTATCCAAAACCATGAACTCGCTGGGGGTTTGGAGCATGAAATTTGGAAATATAAGGAGAGAGTTGGCAAAGTCTCGAACACAACTAGAAGAACTGATGCACGTGAAAGTTGATCGAGCGGAAATCAGGGTGATAACTGGCAAAATGAATGAACTCTTGTACCAGGAGGAAATGCTATGGCTCCAACGCTCAAGAATTACATGGCTGAAGGAAGGTGATAGGAATACAAATTACTTCCCAAGCAAGGCAGTTTGGAGAGCGAGGAAGAATAAAATTCGGGAGCTCACTGATAGCATTGGGGTGGTGCATACAGATAGTGTGGTGATGGGGGGGGGGGATGGCAAATGAGTATTTTCAAAACATCTTTCAAACCGACCCAACTATAAATCCTTCGCCAATACTGGACCATGTGGAGGCAAAAGTGACAACGGATGATAATGCTAGGCTGGTTGCTCCTTTCTCTGATAAGGAGATTTCAGATGCTCTTTTTCAGATTGGCCCTTTGAAGGCTCCGAGACAGGACGGTTTCCCAGCTCGTTTTTTCAGAGGAATTGGAGTACACTCAAGGATGATGTTATTGCTTCGGTCAAGGATTTTTTTCAAACAGGCATTATGCTAGAAGGGGTAAACTCCACTTCTATTGTTCTTATCCCTTAAATTACTAATCCTTCAAAGTTGTCTGACTACAGGCCCATCAGCTTATGTAATGTTATTTATAAGGTCATTTCCAAATGTTTGGTTAACCGTTTGAGACCCTTGTTGGATGAACTCATCTCTCTGGAGCAAACTGCTTTTATCCCGGGAAGGATGATTACAGATAATGCTTTGATAGCCTTTGAGTGTATTCACTATATCAAGCAGGAAAAAGATCCCACAAAAAGCTTTTGTGCTTATAAACTTGATCTATCCAAAGCATATGATCGTGTGGATTGGGTCTACTTGAGGCAGGTGATGCAAAAGTTGGGTTTCTCTCATCGATGGGTTGATTGGGTTATGACGTGTGTCACATCGGTGAGATATTCAGTCAAGTTTAATGGAACCCTCTTGGATTCGTTTGCACCATCGTGAGGACTTCGGCAAGGCGACCCACTTTCACCATTCTTATTCTTGTTTGTGGCGGATGGATTGTCTACTATTCTCAAAACAAGGTAGCTATGGAGGTGATCACACCGGTGAAAGTATGTAGAAGAGCTCCAAGCATATCCCACCTTTTGTTTGCGGATGATACGTTGCTGTTTTTTGAGGCCTCAACAAACCAAGCAGAGTGTGTGTGGGCTGCCCTGGAGGAGTATGGCGCGGCCACTAGGCAGAAGCTAAATTATGATAAATGCTCAATATTGTTTGGGAGTGCTTGCCTTGATACAATTCAGGAGCAGGTCCAGGATGCCCTGCTGGTTACAAGCACGGCGTTTGATGAACGGTACCTTGGCCTTCCGACCCAAATGGACGCATGTCCAAGGGCAGGTTTCAGAACTTTCAAGCAAGCCTAACTAAACGATTGTTTCAATGGGGAGATGGCCTGTTGGCTCAATCAGGGAGGGAGGTTTTGATTAAGTCGGTAGCCCAATCCTTGCCAACATATATTATGGGTGTCTTTAAACTCCCCTTCTCGATGTGCGATGATCTGACTAGAATGGTTAGGAATTTTTATTGGGGATCTGCAGATGGGAAACAGAAGGTGCATTGGAGAGGGTGGGACCATCTTCTTCAGCCAAAGGATAGGGGAGGTGTGGGTTTTCGAGACTTCCGGTTATTCAATCAAGAGTTGCTAGCTCGGCAGGCTTGGCGACTGCTGTCCAAACCGGATAGCCTTTGCGCCCAGGTTCTTAAAGCAAGATACTACCCGTCTGGCAAGCTAGAGGATACGGTCTTCACAGGTAATGCATCGTCGTCATGGCAAGCAATTAGTCATGGCCTAGACTTGTTAAAGAGAGGACTGATATGGAGAGAGGGGAACGGTATGAATATCAGAGTATGGAGGGACAACTGGATACCAAGGCCGTTCTCCTACAAGCCGGTCTCGTTGCAGGGAAGATGCCATATCCGTTTCATTGCAGATTTGCTGAATGCAAATGGATCTTAGAATGTGGAGACACTCGAGCAGTATTTCTTGCCGGCAGATGTAATTGAGATTTTTAAGATTCGAGCTTTGCCAAGGTTAGCTGAGGACGTGATTGCATGGGCACCGGGTAGACATGGAGTCTTCTCTATCAAATCGGCGTACCACTTTGCGTTTTAGGAAGTGTTTGGAGCGGGCACATCCTCTTCTAGTACGTCGTCTTCAGGAGGAAGGAGCTGCTGGAAACTTATATGGAATAGTGCAGTCCCTCCAACGATCCGGAACTTCGCTTGGCGTTTCGCGACGGACGCTCTTCCTACTTGGCAAAACAAGAATAAGAGAGGGCTTTAGATTGTCAACGGATGCCCGGTTTGTGGAATGGAAACCGAGGATAATTTCCACCCTTTTCTGAGATGCCAGCGGGGGAGGGATTTGTATAAGGAGATGGCGAAGATCTGGGAACTGCCGGCTATTGAATCATTTGTGCCCAATGGGAGAGAGTGGCTCCTTCACACGCTGGATTCATTATGTGAGCTTGATCGGTGTAAGGTGCTGCTCATTTTCTGGATAAGCTGGTATGTGTGAAATGAAATCATACATCATAAACCGGCGCCGGCCATGGATGTATCTGTCAGCTTCCTGAGGAGATACTTGGATGAATTAGTAGGGATCAAACTAAATCAAGGAATGGATCCGGCTAAAGGCAAAGGATATCTGACTTTTGATCAGACTAATGCAGCGGTCATCCATCAGAGCGCAGGTCATGTGTGTAAGTGGAAGCCTCCCAACGAGGGTTGGGTAAAACTGAATACGGATGGCTCCTTTTTTGATCCTGACAATGCGGGTGCTAGTATGATCCTAAGGAATTCTACTGGGGGGGATCATCTTTTCGGCATGCATATCTTTATTTTCTTGCAGAGATGCGGATGAAGCGGAACTAGGGGCAATCATGGAAGGTTTATCTCTGGCGATACAAAGATCCGAATTGCCCGTGGCTATCGAGACGGATTCAAGCTTGACTGTGGCTATGGTGACATCTACTGAAGTCGATCGATCAATTTATGCTGCTTTGCTGAATGAAATAAGACTACTCATGTGTCTTAGGCAAACTTGTGTTACTCATGTTGTGAGAGGCCAGAATAAAGCTAGTAATAGTTTGGCTAGATTAGCTCGTGTTGAGGGGCAAACTATGACTTGGTTGGGATCTGGTCCAGACGAAGTCTTGGGTATTTCCCTTGATGATTGTAAAGACATTATTATCTGAGTAATACAAGTGTTCACGCAAAAAAAATGCGGACTAAATAAAAACAGAGGGAGTACTTTCCTAAGGCCATGCAACAACCGACCAATAGCAGCATAGCTGCCTTTGAATAATAATAATAATAATAATAATAATAATAATAATAATAATAATAATAATAATAATAATAATAATAATAATAATAATAATAAAGACAGTGGACATCCCTTCATGGCGCTGCCTGAGAAGAAAACTTCCGAGCTTCATGCATGCGCTGTCTGAGACCAGGCATTGCCCGTGGCCTCAGGCCAACGCTTGTTGCTGGGACACCGCCTACACGATCCACGGCCGCGCATGTGTTTTGATGCGCACGGTCCACTGCCCGCGAATAAATTCTTCTGTTCCGATTTGCGATCAGAGTAGACATGGGAGAAACCTACGGAAAATAGTGATACGAGAGCAACAATTCTCAAAGAAATTAATTTGTATAGAACATATCTAAATGAAAAAATATCACCTGATCGTTGATCTTGACTCCCATCGAACCGCAATGATCACCCAGCAAGCTCTCAATGAAATCACCAATGTCGATTCTATATCCAGCATATCTCGTAGTAGGGGTCCTAAGCTAGGTGTCTTGGAGCGATGGTAAGATGAACACAGAATTTTACCCAGCTTCGGGCTCTCTCAAAGAGATAATACCCTACATGCCGCTTTTGATTGTATTCATATGGGTGTAGTACAGAGTACATGTATCTACCACGAGATTGTAGTCATGAATATGAGACTGCCTATTGACTAGCCTGGCCTCGGTTTATACAACACACCGGAGGCCTAGGGTTTGAGGAGAGTCCTTGGCATGGACGCCAAGTCTTGTGGAATCCTCCTTGTATGCGGCATTGGCTGCCCGAAGTGGCCCATAAGTGAACTGCCATGGGGGTCCTCGGCCCAATCCAGCTGGTCGGGAGGCGATGTGGTGAGTACCCCCTAGTCCAGGACACCGTCACCCACCGGCTCGTTGTCCCACGGCCGTCGTGGACCAGCGGACGCGCAAGCTGCGCTGCTCATGGCGCGCGAGCTCCTGCGCTACAGCCCTATTGACGACCTATACGAGGACTGGCTCAACCGCATCGCTGAGCTCGTCAGCGCCGTTGGGGGCTCTCCTGCCCCATCCCTTTCGTTACCTCATCCGCCTCCCCTTGCGAGCGACATGTCCCATGAAGCGCCTCCACCACCTCCTCATCAAGACGTCGTCCACGCTTCAAGGCACGCGGCCACATGGCGCGACCCACCGCGTGGGGTGCTCATGCAGGAAGAAGGAAGCAGCCAAGAGATCTAGCGCCCGTAAGGAGGAGTTCACGGGCTCCCTGCACCGCCGCGTCGAGACCGTGCACCCCCTGCAGTGGCGTCGCGCGGAAAGCAAGACCAAGCTCCGCCTCCGTGACAGGCTCCGGCGTCCACAACAGGTTGTCGGGCCTTCACTCCTGAGCTGCGTAACGTCAACTGGCCCGGGATGTTCAAGCCCGATCTACCGCCACGCTACGACGGTACGCCCGACCCCGCTGAGTTCCTGCAGCTCTACGAGCTGAGCATCGAGGCGTCCAACAGCGACGAGAAGATCATGTCGAACTGGTTCCCCATGGTACTCAAGGATGGCGTCCTCGTGGCTCCTGAACCTGCCCACGGGATCGATCTCCTCCTGGGGTGAGATGCGCGAGCGTTTCATCACCAATTTCCAGGGCACCCGTGACCGTCCGCTAGCCGCAGGTGACCTGCGGCGCGTCAAGCGGCAACCAGGAGAAACCTTGCATAAGTACATCCATCACTTCAATAGCGTCCGCCTCAAGATCCCCAAGGTCACGGACGAGGCCATTATCTCAGCGTTTTCTGATGGTGTCCGCGATGTCAAGATGAAGGAGGAGCTCGTCATCTGTGAAGATCTGTGCACAACCCTGGAACTGTTCAACCTCGTGACCAAGTGCGCCAGAGTTGAGGAGGGGTGCCTCTCCCTCGTCAAGCTCCCCGTTGCTGACCCAAAAGACAAGAAGGCCAAGGCTAAAGATGTGAAGTGGAAGGGGGCGGCTGTGCTCGAGGCCGAACTAGAGATGAAGTGTGACCACGACCACCCAGAGTCATCCAAGAGCAGCTGTCCGTTCTGCTCCTTCCATGATGTGCGCAGCCACAACACCAACGACTGCCAGGAGCTCAGGGCCATCCGCCACAGATGCATCGGCCGACGCCCCGAGTGCAATGACCGGGGCTACGGCCGTGGAGGAAGCTAGACTGGGGGCGCTGGGACGACCGCGGCCCCAGTCGGGAGTGGCGTGACCAGCCTCGTGAGGAACGCTGGCACGATCAGCCTCGTGAGGGCGCCTGGAGGGACCAGCCTCGCGAGGGTGCCTGGAGGGACCAACCTCGTGAGAACCATCCTTAGGGAAAGGCTGGCCTCCCTCCGCTGCCACTGCCAAGGAGGAACGACGACCAAGACGAAGGGGTTGGGGGCTTCCAGGAGCATCGCACCATCGCCTCCATCCTGGGTAGTGCCCTGGCTCCATCCTCTCAGCGCATCTTCAAGGAGTTCACCCAAGAAGTAAACGTAGCTCTTCCCAGGATAGAAGCCACACAGCTGCTCAAATGGTCCAAGTGCGCCATCACCTTCTGCTCAGCTGACCAGCTCAAGTGCGCGGCGACCGCCAGTGCCCTCCTAATGCTCTGCTCACCTGTCATCAGCAATGTCCAAGTCACCAAGACCCTCATCGATGGCGGTGCAGGGCTCAACATTCTCTCCGTCAACACATTCAACCGTCTCCAAGTGCAGTATGACCAGCTCAAACCCACCAGGCCTTTCTCAGGAGTGACCAATGGCTCCACCACCCCAATCGGGCAGATCCGGCTCCTCGTTACCTTTGGCACCCACGACAACTACCACACCGAGCTCATCGACTTTGATGTCACTCACATCCGTCTCCCATACAACGCCATCCTTGGGTATCCGGCCCTAGCCAAGTTCATGTTAGTGACTCACCATGGCTACAATGTCCTCAAGATGCCGGGGAGTCGGGACATCATCACCATCGCTTGCGAAGAAAAGGACGCAGTGTGCTCCCTCGAGCGCGCTTACCAGGCTGCGGCAGTCGAGGGCACAGACAACGAAGACACCATCTACCCCCTGAAGCTATCCCGAAGAAGAAGAAGCAGTTGCTCGCCCTGGAGCCTCATGAAGATGCAACACCCAGCGGCCGTGCCCCAGGATCCGCGCCCATGGACGGGGCGCCTCCCTTTCTTGCATAGGAAGACGCGCCCAGTGCCCCCCTGTCACATCCCTAGCTAGCACTTGCATTAGGACCTAACTAGAGTGTGCATCATGTTTACTTTCAAAGAAAACTTGAAATGGGATTAACAGAAACCCCAGCACCCCTCCCCTAACAACTAGGGTTTGCTAAAATATTTTCCAGTGTACCCAAAATGCCCTTCAAAATGTTCATCATTTCTGCCTTGGTCTTAAACCTCTGCCAAAAAATGGTGCACAATTTTCTAGGACAATCTAGGGCTTTGGATTAAATCATATGGTATTTGAATTTGGGCATTTAAATGCTATAAAATATTTTAAATGCTCAAATAATCATGAACTATAATGTTTCCTACTGTTCATATTACATACAGTAGGTATGACAAGTGTCATGAGTTATAAAAATGTTTAGGCATTTTTATTAATTGAACAAAGCTGCAAAAGAAATAAAACAGAAAGAAATAGGAAAAGAAAAATAGGACGAACACTTACCTGAGCCCACTTACCTGTTGGCCCAGCCGGCCCGGCCCACCAGGGGCATCTCCGTCTTCTTCGCCGCGCCAGCGCACGAAGCAGCTCAGTGGCGAGCGCCGCCGATGCGCCAGCCACCTCCTGCCTGCCTGGCTGGCCCCTCGGCCCTCTGGACGGACTAGAACGACGCCACGAAGCCCCCTCGACCGTTTCCCCCTCTTCCCCGTGTCTCTCCCCTCCTCTCTTCCCTCCGCCGAGCTCCCCCGAGCGAGCTCGTCGCCGACGACCGCTGACACCGCGCTCTACGCCACCCCCTCGCCTCCCCGAAGCACCACTAGCTCCGCCGCATCGCCCCGAAGCTCCCCACCGACGCACACGACGCCAGGAGCTCCGCAACGTCCTCCTCGCCGTCGTCTTCAACCTCCGGCACCGGAGATCGCCGCCGCCCGTACACCGTCGTCCGACCGTCCCCGAGCTCACTTCGACGCCCTCTGTGACCGCTGTGAGCTCACGCTTCGAACCCCCCTCTCCACGGGCTCGTTTAGGCCTTGTAGCCGCCGCCCCCTTTGCTGACCGACGATCACCGCCGCCGGCCAACTCACTGCCGTGGCCATAGGCACCGTACCTCGTGGCTGAGCACGCCATTAGCTTCAGTAGGTCACCAGCAAGCTTTAGCTCCTCCTCCCGCGCACTACAACTCCATCCCGACCAACTCCGTGCGAGCACCGCCGCGGACGAGCTCGTCGCCATCGACTCCGGCGACCTCTCGTCCAACTAGTGGCACCGTTGGATGCGGTGCATCACCAGGAGCACACTGAGCCCATCCGCGCGGCAAATGGATGCGGGAATAGGGATTCCGACGAGTCACCGCCGTGCGAAATGGTCGCCGCCGGCCAAACTCCGGCGGACTGACGTGGCCTGTTGTTTACTAGCTAACAGTAATTAGTTTAATCACCACAGTCACTGACAGTGGGCCCCCGTTGTTAGTCAAACCCAGTCAACCCTGGTTATGACCGGAATTAACTCCTGAGACACTAACATGAGGGACCCACCAGTCAGGTTTGACCTGGACTGGCCCTGTTGACTGGCTGTCGTCAGCATGATGTCATGCTGACGCAGTAAAGGTTTTTCTGGGATTTTTAGATTTAAAAATAATTCAGGAAATTCCAGAAAATACCCAAAACTTCTAAAAATCATATAAAATCAACCATAGCTCAGATGGAAAAGATTTATATATGAAAAATGATCAGAAAAATCCAATCTCTCCAATGGCACTGGTTTCATGCATGTTTGAACAAGTTAACTTGCTGTATATATCAAAAACATGATAATGCACTTATTTAAATAATAGTTTGAACTTCAATTTGAATCCTTGATTCAAATAGGTTCAAACCCTTCTGGTTTTAGTTGCATTAGCCAACACACATGCATCTTGCCATGTCATAAACATGCATCATATTGTTGCATTTGTTTGTTAATGATTGTATCGTCGGTATTCCCTGTGTTAGGTCCTGCTCCCGAGGATACTGCTGCGTATCCAGTTGAAGAGCAGTACCCGACAACTACCTTGTCAGGCAAGCAATCATTGATCATTCCGATACAAACCCAATCTTCTCGCTCCTGCTCTCTTTTATTGCATTAAGGCAACAGCGTGTGAACTGCTACTTGCTGCGGTAGTTGAACCCTATCCCCTGCATGACCTCTCATTGCCACAGTAAATAGTTGAAACCCACTAGCATGTGTAGGAGTTGATTGAGCCATGTGATGTGTGATCCACCATGCTATTTGTTATGTTGCCTGCTATGCTTAGAGTTGTGTCTGGTCTGGTTCATCTGGGTGATGGATCAGAGTGAAATGATCATACCGTTAAAGAGAGGGAAGTGTGGAACACGCTTGGTAAAGGTATCGATGAAAGGCCATGTAGGAGTACATGGTGGGTTGTTTCATTGGAATCGTCCATAGGACCCGAGATCTATGTGTGTGATTCAAGTTACAGTTACTACCACACATTGGGCCCTGAAATATGACCCCGCTCGACTTATTGACTGCCCTTGTACTCTGTCCAGGAGTTGCAACTAGTTTCTGGTGTTTATAGTTTACTGGAGGTCGTGCACAGCGCTGACCCTCGGGGTGGGCTGTGATGCGACAGGTACGTGGCACGGTGTACCGGTTGCCCGTTTGGTGACTCGGGAACCCTGTACACATCGTTTGGGGCCGTGAGCGACACCCCGGCCGGATCTCCCCACGGATGGAACCCAAATAGGCGATAAACCTGGACGAGAGACTTGAGTGGTTGGTTAGGTCGTGGTCTACACCCACGTCGGCTTTCGCTTGAAGTCTGCCGAGCACATGTCGTGTGCAGACGCTAAGTGGTGAAAACATGTGTGAAGAAGTACACCCCTGCAGGGTTATCAAACTATTCAAATAGCCGTTGTTCGCGGTACGAACTACTTGGTTACTCTTACAGTTCATAGACAAGTTGATGGATACTACTAAAAGCCTCAAGATAAGCGTGAGTGCCGTGGATGGCCCTTCCGTAGGATGACGGAAGAGGATCCTCGGTAGTGTATTGATGTGGTGAGTAGAGGACTCGTGTTCGTAAAAACATCTTGCAATCTGTTGAGAGTTGTAGTATAGGTTAGCCAAGGTCAAAGTTGGCATTCTGCTAAACTCCACTACCCCCTTTGATAATGTTGCATGTATGATAGGTTCTGTGGTAAGACTTGCTGAGTACCTTTGTACTCATGTTTGCTTAATAACTGTTGCAGAGGAGAACCCTGCCCCTGCCGATGGGTTCTACATAGACGTTGACGTCGACGAGTAGCTTGACACCCAGACGGAGATCTGGAGCTTGTGAAGGGCCTTGTAGATAGTCAGGCTACACCAAGCCTGTTTTATTTTCTAAGTTGTCTGTACTCAGACATGTAGCTTCCGCTTGTGCTTGTATGACTGTATGACTTGAGTGTCGGGTCATGTGACCCCTACCTGTATGGATATGTTATGTATGGCTCTTGGAGCCTTTTAAATAAAGTACTTGAGTCATAGAGTTCTGTTGTGATGCAATGTTGTATTTGCACATATTGAGCATATTGCGTGTATGATTGAAATGCTTGGTATGTGTGGGATCCGACACCTAGTTGTTTTCCTTTGGTAGCCTATCTTACAGGGAAATGCCTCCTAGTGATTCCAATGAGCCTTGGTAGCTTGCTACTGCTCGGAACACGTAGGCTGGCCGGCATGTGTCCTTCTTCGTTCCTGTGTCTGTCCCTTAGGGGAAATGTCACGCGTTGTTCCTTTAAGTCCATGTATCTTGCTACGACTTGGGTTCATACGTTGATGACCGACACGTTCGTTGCTGGGTCATGGATGCCTGTCTCTGTAATTTAGTGCCACTTTTGGTTTATAACTAGCCATGTCGGCCCGGGTTCTCTGTCATATGGATGCTAGCGACACTGTCATATACGCGTGCCAAAATGCGCAAACGGTCCCGGGCCAGGTAAGGTGGCACCCGTGGGGTTACCGTGCGTGAGGCCGCAAAGTGATATGACGTGTTACAGCTAGATCGGTGTGACTTAGGATCCGGGTCCTGACACCCCCTCAGGCTGGGCTCGGGGGCTCTGCTCTGGAGGGCCTCCGACCTAGCCAATGTCACGAGGGAGGCGCTCGGGCACCATGTGGAGGCGTACTTCACCGCACGTTTCCCTTAAGTGAGCACAAGTGCAAGGCGCCAAGCGCTCAGGAGTTCATCAACTAGACCATCGAAGACTTGCAGGTACCAAGGGCGATGCGGGGCGAGCGTCTCCCTGCACCGCGGAATGCAGTTGTCGTCCCAGGCTTGGGCGACGGGCTGCGTGTCTGTGTCAACGTCCCATGACTCAACAGGATCGCGTCTTAGGAACTCTACTGGCCATCTCAGGTGGGCCGGTGCAAGGGTCCTCCTCAAAGCTACGTTCGCATGCCCTTCGGCTTGCGGAACCAGGTGGCCCTGCACAGCGCCACATGCAGGAAGTCTTGGGGGCTCGTGAGGCCAGGCTTTAGAAGATCCCTGCGGAAGTGGCATCGGTTCTTCATGAGCTATCGAAACCTCAGGAGCCTCGCGAGGCCCCGGAGTCAGGTGGCTCGTGAGGAACAATATCTGCAGCGAGCGTCTTCAGCTACATCATCATCACTCCAGCATCGGTGCCAGGTGACTTTGTTTCAGTTTGTTCAGTTGGGGGCGCCCCTCGAGCTGCATCATCCCCAAGTCGCACGGGCTTGCCCTTGCGACATGTATCCTTTTTGCATCTTTAGCTTACTCTGTTGGGGGCGCCCCTCGGGCTGCATCATCCCCAGGCCGCATGGGTCCGTCCCTGTGGCATATATCGCATTTTGCATCACCTGGATTAGCCTGTTTCCTCTTATGGATTACCTTATGATCATCACCTGCTCACTCACCACATATTTTGGCCTCCCTCGCTGCCGAACGGACTCCCACTCATCCTCGCACACCCTGGTGGGCAAGGCGTTCCGTAGTGGATTCTATTGGCCAACAACACTCAGCGACGCAGCAGAGTTGGTGAGATCATGTGAATCTTGTCGGTTCCATGCCAAGTAGATCCACTAGCCTGCTCAGGGCCTTCATACTATCCCGCTCTCATGGCCATTCGCGGTATGGGTGTTGGACATCCTGGGAGCGTTCCCTCGAGCGCCCGGGGGCTATCGCTACCTTTATGTCGCCATCGACAAGTTCACCAAGTGGGCAGAGGTGGAGCCAGTGCGCACCATCCCCGCCGGCTTGGCGGTCAAGTTCATCAGGGGCCTCGTGAGCCGACTCGGGGTCCCTAATCGCATCATCACCGATAATGGCTCGCAGTTTACTGGCAACCTCTTCAAAACATATTGTGCTAACCTTGGAACGCATATATGCTACGCCTCAGTGGCACAACCCAGGAGCAATGGTCAAGCTGAGCGCGCCAACGCGGAGATCCTGAGAGGCCTCAAGGCGAGGACCTTTGAGAAGAAGCTCGAGGCCTGCAGCAGGGGCTGGCACGACGAGCTCCAGTCCGTGCTATGGTCCATCCACACCACCGCCACCAAGCCAACAGGCGAGACCCCGTTCTTCCTCGTCTACGGAGCCGAAGCGGTTCTCCCTCATGAGGTCAAACATCGCTTCGCACGGGCCTTGGCGTTTGATGAGGCACGACAGGACGCCGTGCGAGGGATGGATCTCGTGCTGGGGGAGGAGCGCCACCGTCAAGCCTCGCCTTGAGCAGCAAGGTACCAGCAAGTGCTACGGCAGTACCACTGCCGCAGCATTCGCTCTAGGACGCTCGAGGTAGGCGATCTGGTCCTGAGGCGGGTGTACTCCAAGGAAGGCTACACAAGCTCTCACCTATGTGGCAGGGCCCGTTTAGGATTGCCCACGTCTCCAGGCCCGGCGCCGTACGCCTGGAGACGGGGGACGGCGTCCCTATCCAGAACGCTTGGAACATCCAGCACCTCCGGAAGTTCTACCCATGAAGAAAGGCCTAGTGCCTGTGAACCAAGGCCCGGTGCCTGTGAAGAAAGGCCCAGTGCCCGTGAAGAAAGGCCTAGTGCATGTGAAGGTTTCCGCCCATGACACTCTCACGTAATAATGAGTGGGGCTGTACACGCCTTGGAGTCTCCGGAGTGCCGCCCTCGGGCCTCGGGGGTTCCCTCCCATGTCCTAGTGGCAGCACTAAGCTCCGCGCTGGTGAGAAGACTAGACTAGGTGCCGGACAAGGATCTTCATTTGTTTTCTGTATCTGGTTGCGATCTTTCAATGAATTTGGAGTTCTGGTGTTTTGCGGTTGCTTGGTTGAGTTTTCCCCCTTTTGCTTTTTTCGCCCCTTTTCTTGCCTCGGGGAGAACGGCAGTTGCTTGACATTCTCCCTCGTGCGTCTCGCGCGGGGGCTAGGAAGGGGTGTCTGTGTTCGCGTGCTGGCCAGCTCACGTCACGGACACACCTCACCAAAACCCTCTCGCCGTAGAGTTTTGGCCTCCTTGATCTTCGCGAGGCGCCCTCGTTTGAGTTCGTGATCAGCGCACCCCCTCAGGTCCGTGCCCCGCGGGTACCGTGGCGCGGTGCGTCAAGCCATGATCAGCCCACGCCTGAGGGCTCACTCAAGAAGGAACAAGGTATCTGGCGCATTCCCTAACAAATTTTCCAGATGCCCCCTCCAAGGCTAGCAGCACCCGCGTCGGCAGCAAGGAAACCTCTCCTGATGTTGGAAAACACACCCTCACGCCACCCTCGGGTGTATCAAGCTAAGTTATCCCTCTACCCTTGCGAGGCACATGAATATCGTAACATAGCATGAGAACATAAAACATGGCATAGCAGCATAGGCGTCACAGTTCATTACACGCCCCAGCCGGGCTACCTCCCCTTTTCCGAAATGCAGGAGGAAAAGGAAAGCTAAACAAAAGCGAGCCGCAGAGCTGCAGCAGCTTATGAGATCCGGCCCCGAGTACCTCTCGGGCTCAGCTCAGTCTGAGCCCTCCTCGTGCGTCATCACTGCATGGCGACGAGATGACCCATCGCCGACCGCGAAGCGAGCCCGGTGGCGCGGTGGTTGGTCATAACCACCACTGCTAGTGCTCTCACTAGCAGTGGAGCCGCCGCCACTGGATGAGCCACAACCATCGCCAAGGGCAAGCCCACCTGCAGTCTCGTCGCGACCGTCGCCAAGGCCGAGCCCGTCGTCGCCGCTGCCGTCTTCGGGGCAGCAACCTGTGCGGTGATACGTCCAAAACGTATCTATAATTTCTGCTTGCTCCATGCCACTTTTGGGTGATATTGCTATGATATTCATACACTTCCATACACTTTTGATCATATTTGGACTAACTTACTAATCCAGTGCACCCCAGTGCCAGTTTCTGTTTTCGGCTGTTTTTGTATTTCAGGTTTTCACGTTTCGAGAACTGCCCAGAAAAATACAGAAAAAATATATAAAAAATCAGCGATCCGGGAACGACACTGCTTCTGAAGGGGAGCCTGGGGGGGCACAGGGGCTCCAGACGCCCTGTGGGCGCGCCCCCCTTGGGCCGCGCCGGGGGGGCGCCTCGGCCCCTCGAGAGCCCCCCGGTGCCCTACTTTGGCAGATATTTAAAGGGTCCCCCGTAACCCTTGAAACAGGACTTCTTTTCGCGATCCCATCTCTGTTCTGCCGCCGCCGCCGCTTCCAAGATCGGGAGCACCAGGAGAACTCTTCCCGGCACCCTGCCGGAGGGGAGGAGCACCACCGGGAGCTTCTCCACCACCATGGACGCCTCCCGGATGACTCGTGAGTAGTCTCCCTTGGACCATGAGTCCATGACCAGTAGCTATGTGATGTTCTCCTCTCGTTCTTGTGCTTCACTAATTAGTCCTCGTGAGCTGCCCTACATGATCGAGGCACCTATGTAATCCTTATGCTGTTGCTATGTTGAGTTTGCTGGGATCCGATGGATTATGAGATTATGTTCAGATTGATCTTGAGTAATATATTTGATTCACCTCTTTTATATTTTAGTTCATAAGTAATTCTTGCATGTTCTCCGTTGTTATTTATTGCTTTGGCCAAGTAGTAGGTAGTGACTCCAAGAGGAAACGTTATGCTCGATTGTGGGTTCATGCCCCTCGATGACTAGCTTGAGTGACAGAAACATGAGTCTAGGGGATGTGCTGTTGCCACAAGGGGGAAAACAACGGTGCTTGTGCCCGCGGGTGCAAGGATTGTTTACTTTACGCAAAGTTCTTTTAATGCAGTTGTCTGTTGCATTGAGTTTACACTATGGGTGGGACTCGCAACTTAATACCAGCGAGATGTTCTGGATAGATATCTCAAGGTGGATGATTAGTAGTAGATGCACATGGATTTCGGTCTACTTACTTTGGCGTACCGCCCATGCTTTGAACCTCAACCTTTCTTGCAATGTAGTCAGCATTGGTTTGCGTTCGTGGTCCTGTCAATTGCCCAGCTGTAATTTGTTTACCTCACATAGCTGTTTTATCGTCTTTTGGGAGAGAGACATCACTAGTGAACATCATGTGACTCCGGTCCATATTACCATCATTGATCACATACACTATTTACTTTTTCGCTATTTTACTTACTATTGCAAAACACTATCTATCACTACTATCATATTGCTTTTAACCCTTTGTGAACTACAAGGCCGGAGAGATTGACAACCTCTCTGTACTCGTTGGGAGCAAAGTTATTTGTATCTATGTGCAGGTCCACGTTGATTGCTAATTGCGCCGTTAGCGGTTGACACCTACCTGTTGAACCTAGGAGTCTCTGGGGATTCGATCCTTGGCATCTTTGCTAGGGGAAAACACTTCTACTTACTGCATCTTACACCTTCCACTTGGGGTAATCCAACGAGGGGTTCGAGGCCCATCAAGGAGTATTTTCTGGCGCCGTTGCCGGGGACTCCACTCTTCAGGATAGGGGAGTTGAATGCTATCTTTTACCTTTGCTTTTTAGTCTTGTTAGTTTACCTTTCATTATTTGCTTTAGTTCCTTTTTATCAAAAATCACAAAAATTTTATTTACCTTCCTATTAAGTAGTCCTATCTGTTTAGTTAAACATGTTAGGATTTGGAGCTTTGAGGGAATCAGAAGTTTTAGATTTCCATCAAAGGGATGGAGAAAATATGAAGAAGGCATGGGACAGAATTTCTGATGCACATAGGAGAATTATGCCTTGGATACCTATAAAAATTGTGCTTAGAAATTTTTACCATGGTCTTTTTAAATGGTGTAAACACTCCCTTGACATTATAGCTGAGGGAGATTTCTTAGAATGTGATGAAGCTAGAGCTCTTGAGATTATACATGGTTTATCTAGTTACTTTGTTTATGATCATAACTTTGATACTATCATAGATAGACTTGCTACTATTGAGAAAAGAATGGATGCTCTAGACTTAACGAAGGTAGAGAAACCCAAACCCAATAAGAGAGATATGTTAGAAATAGATAATGACTGGGAGCCTCTTGTTAGGATTAGCATCTCTAATCAAGACTTCCTTGCTTATTGTGATATTGGATCTATGGTTTCTACTATGCCAAAAATTGTTCATGATTCTTTAAAATTTAACATGGATAGATCACCATCTTATCATGAACACACTAATGGAGATATTTCTGAAATCCAGGGAAAAATAAAAGACGTACCGGTTAAATTCCTTAAAGGGATTGCAATGATTGATTTCTTCATCATGGAGCCAAGCCAAGGAAATATAGTGCTTGGAAGGGACTTCCTCCGAGCAGTTAAAGGCTTCATTTATATAAGTAAGGGACAAATCCGCTTACGCGGGAAGGCAAAAGGTGTGTAACCCTTTCCTAGAAGGAACAAGAATGAACTCGTTGAGGAATCATTTGAACCAATTTATAACTCTGATTATTATGATGATTATTGATTCCTCTATGCATTATGCCTAGCTTAAAGGCATAAAAGAAAGCGCTTTTGGGAGGCAGCCCATATGAATAAATTTTTTGCTTTTGTTGTGTCTTGATGTTGTTTACTACTGTAGCATCATCATTGTATCTTTGCTTTTCATATTTGTGCCAAGTATAGCCTCTGATTGCTAGAAAGTTCAAAAGTTGTGAGGTGCTGTCCAGGAAACAGATTCTGTCCTTGGATAGAAAAATTCGTATAAAATCACCAGATCATCTTTTTGGTCTGAATAATTTCGACAGCGTTCTCTATATAATTGTCTTTCGTGCGTCAGTTCTGAGTTTTTTGATTTGAGTTGCAGAAGTATCCCGAACAAGTCAATTACTGCCTGTTGTTCTGTTTTTCACAGATTCTGTCCTGTTTTGCCTTACCTTCACTTTGCAAATTAAGAACTTGCTTTTTCTTTGCAAAAACCTATTGGCAATCTTGAGAAACAGTAGAACTTCAAGAATATCCTTATTTCCAGCAAGGTATAATTATTTTATTAAGGGTACTAACCTCGCTAATCAGATTATGAATGAGTTATGTATGATGGGAGTTTTCAAGTGTGCGAGGGAAGATGATAAAAAGATTCAGGAGTGTCAAGCGCTCAAGCTTGGGGATGCCCCCGTGCACCCCCAAGAAATATTCAAGGAGACTCAAGCGTCTAAGCTTGGGGATGCCCCCGTGCATCCCCTTCTCCATCAACATTATCAGTTCGTCTTTCGTTCCGCTATATTTTTATCACTTCATGTGTTATGTGCTATGCTTGGAGCGTCTTGCTTTTAGTTTTCTTTTTAGTTTTTCATAACGAGTCGGAACCCAGCATTCCTTTATGTGGGAGAGAAACACGCTCCACTTCTACCTAGAACATTACATAGAATTTTCATGTCTATCTATGTTGTGTGTGTTCTTTGTCTTTTAAATAGCTACTATTGTGCTCTGCTCTTAGTATTCATGCTTATCTTTTCAAAGAGCCTTTATTTAGTTGGTTGCTTGAACTCTCTTTAATTACCATGCTCACCTTATTAAGAGAGTTTGCTTCCGTTGCATTGGTTAATGTGTCTATGATAAAGATGCTACGATCATAATGGTGCTTAGTAGTTCAGGTTTTCTTTTGGTTAATCTCGAATAGCTGGGGGGTTCCCAATGTGTCATTGGAGTACCAACTTGGTTTGTTTGCCTATGATGTGGTATGGTTTAGTAATATCTTCCTTCGAGAATTTATTTTGATTGACTTGGCGTACGCTCACGCATATTCAAGACTGTAAAGAAAGTCTGTCAAGCCTTGATGATCTTTTGTTTCTAAGTAGCGATATAACTACCATGCCTGATTCAATATTGCTTTGTCGCTCCGCATGATTATGACCGTCATAGCTCTCTTAGTTGGTCGCTTCCAGTCTTTTGCTAACCTCCACCTGCACTAAGCAAATTAACCATGCAATACATAGCTCATGGGAAAGTAGCCTAAAAACTATTGTGGTAAATAATATGTTGCTTATGTATCTTATTTCTTATGAGTTGCTTGCTGAGCGGTAACCATGTTTCTGGGGACACCATCAACTGTCACACTTTTGTTGAATATCATGTGAGTTGCTATGCATGTTCGTCTTGTCTGAAGTAAAGGTGATTCACCGTGGGTTGAATTAATATGCATATTGTTAGAGAAGAACATTGGGCCGCCAACCAAAGCCATGCATCATGGTGGAAGTTTTAGCTTGGACCTTATCCCCAATCTCTCACGAGAATATGCTTATGCGTTAAAGAGGAGTCCATCATCTATTTTCTATGTTGTCCCGGTATGGATGTCCTCAAGTTGAGATTTATCAAAAACGAGAAATCAAATGCGATCTATCTCCTTGGACCTTTGTACAGGTGGCATAGAGGTACCCCTTTGTGACACTTGGTAAAAACATATGCAATGCAATGATAACCCATGGGGATCCGAGCTAATTAGGACAAGGAGCGAGCACTATTGGTATTCGATGCATGAGGCTTGCAACTTATAAGATGTTTTATACATGACACATATGAAGTACTACTACCGTTGACACACTTGCTTTCATGTTTCATAATAAAAAGCTCTAGCACTTCAAGCACCAACTACTGAGAGCATGATTGTCATTCTGAGTGTAATATGCATTGTCCCAAAGTAGCATTGTCTTTTGCATGATTGTGATATCGTTTATTCTGAAATGATTGTATCTAGTCATCACTTAAACCTTGAAGCTGTCCCGGCACTTATGTTTTGCATCACTAAAGGGGGCAAGCTAGATATCACTTGATCATATTTGCACATCATGTTCATTGCAAATCTTTTTGATGTTTCAGTTTCATATTGTAAAACTTTCAGTCATTTGTGATTTTCTCTTGAGACAACTTAGTTACTTTAGAATCATTGTCTCAGTAAGCATTTGTCATATGACTATGAGAAAGTCTTATATGGTTAATAGCATGTCACCACAGAAATTATTCTTGTTATCATTTACCTACTCGAGGACGAGCAGGAATTAATCTTGGGGATGTTGATACGGCCAAAACGTATCTATAATTTCTGCTTGCTCCATGCCACTTTTAGGTGATATTGCTATGATATTCATACACTTCCATACACTTTTGATCATATTTGGACTAACTTACTAATCCAATGCACCCCAGTGCCACTTTCTGTTTTCGGCTGTTTTGTATTTCAGGTTTTCACGTTTCGAGAACTGCCCAGAAAAATACAGAAAAATATATAAAAAATCAGCGATCCGGGAACGACACTGCTTCCGAAGGGGAGCTTGGGGGGGGGCACAGGGGCTCCAGGCGCCCTGGCGGCGCGCCCCCCCTGGGCCGCGCCGGGGGGGGCGCCTGCGCCCCCCGAAGCTTCCCCGATGCCCCCCTTTGGCATATATTTAAAGCGTCCTCCGAAACCCTCAGAACAGGAACTCTTTTCGCGATCCCATCTCCGTTCCGCCGCCGCCGCCGCTTCCAAGATCGGGAGCACCAGGAGAACTCTTCCCGGCACCCTGCCGGAGGGGAGGATCACCACCGGGAGCTTCTCCACCACCATGGACGCCTCCCGGATGACTCGTGAGTAGTCTCCCTTGGACCATGAGTCCATGACCAGTAGCTATGTGATGTTCTCCTCCCGTTCTTGTGCTTCACTAATTAGTCCTCGTGAGCTGCCCTACATGATCGAGGCACCTATGTAATCCTTATGCTGTTGCTATGTTGAGTTTGCTGGGATCCGATGGATTATAAGATTATGTTCAGATTGATCTTGAGTAATATATTTGATTCATCTCTTTTATATTTTAGTTCATAAGTAATTCTTACATGTTCTCCGTTGTTATTTATTGCTTTGGCCAAGTAGTAGGTAGTGACTCCAAGAGGGAACGTTATGCTCGATTGTGGGTTCATGCCCCTCGATGACTAGCTTGAGTGACAGAAACATGAGTCTAGGGGATGTGCTGTTGCCACAAGGGGGAAAACAACGGTGCTTGTGCCCGCGGGTGCAAGGATTGTTTACTTTACGCAAAGTTCTTTTAATGCAGTTGTCTGTTGCATTGAGTTTACACTATGGGTGGGACTCGCAACTTAATACCAGCGAGATGTTCTGGATAGATATCTCAAGGTGGATGATTAGTAGTAGATGCAGATAGATTTCGGTCTACTTACTTTGGCGTACCGCCCATGCTTTGAACCTCAACCTTTCTTGCAATGTAGTCAGCATTGGTTTGCGTTCGTGGTCCTGTCAATTGCCCAGCTGTAATTTGTTTACCTCACATAGCTGTTTTATCGTCTTTTGGGAGAGAGACATCACTAGTGAACATCATGTGACTCCGGTCCATATTACCATCATTGATCACATACACTATTTACTTTTTCGCTATTTTACTTACTATTGCAAAACACTGTCTATCACTACTATCATATTGCTTTTAACCCTTTGTGAACTACAAGGCCGGAGAGATTGACAACCTCTCTGTACTCGTTGGGAGCAAAGTTATTTGTATCTGTGTGCAGGTCCACGTTGATTGATAATTGCGCCGTTAGCGGTTGACACCTACCTGTTAAACCTAGGAGTCTCTGGGGATTCGATCCTTGGCATCTTTGCTAGGGGAAAACACTTCTACTTACTGCATCTTACACCTTCCACTTGGGGTAATCCAACGAGGGGTTCGAGGCCCATCATGCGGCGACCGTCCGCCCCAAACACCCTCACGAAGATGGTCGCGACGCCATCATACTTGAAGGGGAGGGTTCATTGCCTGCCCAAGCCGCGTGCGCGGGAGAACATCTACCAACCGCGGGCCAGGGCCATGTTGTCCGCAGCAGAGATCTCCACCGCAACCTAGGATGCTTTGCTTCAGTAGCCATCAGCCTGCAGCCAGAGGCCGTCGAGACCCCCGGCCGATAGCTCGTGGGTGAAGAAGCGCAGCAGTTGGAGCCAGGCGCCTGCCGGACTCTCCGGCCACACGACGAACTCCAGGAGCGCCTCCGATGAATGGAAGCCTGACGGAGGAGGCCGGGCGACCATGGCGCGCCCTCCCGCGGCAAGGGGGCTGCCGCAATGAGAGCGGCCCCTACCACGGGAAGATGTGCCATCGCGACCGCCTAGGACTGCATCAACCTCAGAAGGAGTATGCCCGTGACCTTGAAGTACAGCTGCAGGGGTAGCGACATGCTTGCGGGGGCGGCCCCGTCCCCTCTTGAGCGGCGGCAAGTCGGATTCTTCCTGGCGAGCTTTCCCTTTCTCCGTGGCGGAGGACCTCTTTGGTGGCACCATAGAGGCTGCAACAAGAGGGCGAAGAAGATAGGAAGAAGGAGAGGCGGGCGACAAGAAGAAGGAGATGAGCAACGGGGGCTTCACCCTCTCACCATTTATAGCCTGAAGGAGGCCAACCGCCGGCACCCACTATCTCGCGTAAAGATGGTTTTCCTGTGCATGCAGCAGGGTCTCGTCAAGTCAGATAGTTGCCGACGCAGCGTGGGGAAGCTGAGACGCCCACGCCCAATCAAGTCGCCACGCGTCGACCAAGGCCGCAGGAATTTGGGGCCCGCGGTGATTCGCCCTTGCACCTTTGGCTTCGCCTTGAAGCCAAGTCCTAGCGCTCCTTGGGCCGGGGGTCTACTGTCGGCGTCCTGGGAACGGGGGGTGCCCAGACTTGCCTGCCTGCGGCTCGTAACGTGGCTCCATCAGTGGCCTGTTAAGGCCAACTTCAGCAACCGCAACTCAAGACCCTCGTGAGGGGCCAAGCCTCGTGAGGCGGGCGACAACAAGACCTACCTGGGGGCAGTCTCTCTAGGCTGGCTCCCGAGGAGCGGAGATATCTATGCAAGGTGCACCTCGCGAGGTTCACGTGATGTGAGCCCTGACATCCAAGGGCACGCGGGCACCAGCGGGTGTAGTGTACCAGTTTCCCCTTTGGTGCTAAGGGGGCAAGCGTAGGCGCGGAGTGATACGTCTCCAACGTATCTATAAGTTTTGATTGTTCCATGTGTCGGTGTACTAAAGTAGGGGTACCTTAGTATCCCGACTTGTGCACGGGCAGTAGCAGCATCCCGTGGTCGGGCTCGCCACGCGCCCGCCAAGGCCCGCTCTGGATCCTTTAGAACCATTCAAGAACAAAGTATTCAAGTTAAAGAAACAAGGCCCCGGCAAGAGGAGCTTGCCGGGAAGGCCGTACCAGGCTCAAGACCACCCCTTTAGTACAAGACCCTGGCAGGAGGAGCCTGCCAGGAAGGCCAAAGCATGGTATTTCAGAAGACTTGTCGTGGTGCATCGCGCGCCCCGGCAAGGCCCGGAGAGCGACAAGCCTCCGGGCGCGGCAAGGTAGCGGCTGCGGCGAGGTGCTTGCTGCGGCAAGCTTTCACTGTGTGCCTGCGCTCCAGCTCATCTGGCCACGCGTCACCTTGGGGCCCTTCCAGGGGCACGTGGCGGATGGCCGTGCAGCCTGGGGTACACGGTGGCAAGCCACGATGACGAGGCTACCGTCGTGGCGAACGGAGACGCCCGGACGGACGCTTTTTGCATTGTTTAGGGCGACGGCGACGGGCATTCAATGTCCTTGTCCCCCACCGTCAGGGTTAGGTACAAAACACTGTACATCCACTGTTACAACCACCGCCACTTTTACGTTTTTACCCTCAACTACGTTGCCACCTGTCGGTGACCCCTTTGACCTATAAAAGGAGGCCCATGCACAACGTAGAGGGGGTTCCGAACTCTCGATCACTCCCACGCTCGGTTTAGCTAGTCTCAATCACTGTAGATCTCCTTGCTCCCGAGCCAAGAACTCAATAACAAACCAAGGCAGGAGTAGGGTTTTACGCATCCGTGCGGCCCGAACCTGGGTAAACTGCTCGCGTGTGCGCCTCGATCCGCTCTTTGTGCTCCCTCCGCTCCCTTGCCGTACCGAAAAGGGGCTCCGGTCCCATAGGTGTTCGTGGGCGATCAGTTTCCCCGACATCTTTGGCGCGCCAGGTAGGGGAGCGTCGAGGTTGTGCGAACCTGATCCGGCGTTCACGCGGGCGCAATCTTCAGCAATCTTCACCATCTTCGTAAACTTCATCGACATGCCGCCGAAGAAGAAAGCTTCGGAAGTAGGAGGCCCGTCCGCGTCGATCCCACCACCACCAGAACCAACGGTTGGTGGGGTAGACGCTGGCGGAAGGACGGACGCCGGCGAGGAAACTCACGGTGCCGCCAAATCCAAGGACAAGACGGACGACCGAGCGCACTCCAAGACCTCGGCGTCCGTGCACGCACCGCGCCCCTCTCAGGAGGTGCCGGAACGGCAGCGGCGTGGTACGCAGGGTACCATCCGCTTGCTGGGTCAAGGACAAGTCGGCGGGTCGCGGGACGCTCAAGGCCAACGTGTTGGCACGAGCAAGGCGCGGTCGCCGGAGCGAGAACCTGCTCCTTCCAACGCTGTTAGGAGTCCGAGCATATCTCGCTCCTCGCACCGCTCGCCACCGCTCCCCTCCACTCCAGCAGAGGCTCTAGCTAGAGCTCAGCTGCTCCTCGACTTCCCTCCAGCGGCAGACAAGGCCGAAGACTGGAGGGCCACCATCCAAAGCCTCATCGCCTTCGCCAACAACGACACACCACAGCAGCCGGCGACGTCACGGCCGCGGCAAGTCAGCCAGGCGCGGGCTGATGGAGACAAGACCGCCGGGGGTGCAACTACCGTGCACTCCCCACCACGGAAGCAGAAATCGCCGACTCATCGGATCAACATCGACGACGACTCCACGGCGTCGTCGGATCCACGAGCTCGCCGCGATCAACGCCAAGTCCTCGACGACAGGCGACAAGAAGACGCTCGAACTCGCATCGAGCGTCGAAGAGAAGCGCGACGACAGTCCGACCAGCACGCTGGGACCGCTATCGACATGCACGCGCCCGGCGAACCAGGCGACTTGCCGTACACGGCAGGTTGCCCTGCGTTCACCCGTGAGCTGCGGCAAGTCCAGTGGCCCAGCATGAAGAACTTCAAGCCCGATGTACCCGAGAAGTACGACGGCAAGACCCATCCCTCAGAGTTCCTCAGCATCTACACCATTGCGGTGCAGGCTGCCGGGGGACGCGACGAGAAGATACTAGTAAACTACTTCCCGCTCGTGC
The DNA here is from genome assembly GCA_902687465.1 of Secale cereale. Classification (NCBI taxonomy): domain Eukaryota; kingdom Viridiplantae; phylum Streptophyta; class Magnoliopsida; order Poales; family Poaceae; genus Secale; species Secale cereale. The sequence goes on from LR738714.1 coordinate 596,131,923, forward strand.
TTAAGCCAAACGTTAGATCTTGGCTTATGCACTTGCCGGAAAACTCCATCTCTTCTTGGGCCGACCTGTGCCACTAGTTTGTCGGCGCCTTCACGGGCAGCCACAAGCCCCATGGCCAGGAAAGTGATCTCCACATACTTGCCCAGAAGGAGGGAGAGTCCCTGCGGAAATACATCCAGAGATTCAGCCGCGTCCAGCACAACATTCCGGACGTCCACCCTGCCGCGGTTATTAGCACGTTCCATCAGAACGTGCGTAACCGCCGCATGAGGGAGGAAATGGCGATGTGCAAGATACGAGACGTCAGTGAGCTTTATGCCCTGGCCGACAAGTGCGCGCGCGCTGAAGAAGGGAGGAGACTCCCCGGAGAGGATGCTGGAGCAGGAGGAACGGACAGTGAGGATGCCGCCCCGTCAAGGAAAAACCGGCGGCGGAACAATAAGAAGAAGAAGAACAAGGAAGTACTAGCTGTCGAGCAGTCCGGCAAGGAGGCAGGCGCCAAGAAAGCTCAGGCTGGTGGCTCCGGCAAGGAAGCCGCCAGTGTAGCCGCCGCCGACAAGCAGGACGGCTTCGACAAGCAGTACTGCAAGATCCACTGTACCACGGGCCACGATCTCCAGAACTGCAAGAGGGTCGAATACCTCGTCGAGCAGCAGAAGGCTGAGTACGAGCGACGCGACAAGGAGAAGGCCCAGGGAGGTGGAGGAGAGTCCGGCAAGAAGCGGCCATTCAATGGCCGGGGAGGACGCCGCGGCAAGGCCAAGCAGCGGCAAGGAGATAGACCTCCCCGCGGCCGCGACAAGGACGAGGACGAAGACGACGATGAGGACATGGACGACGGAGACAACAGCGAGCAGGAGTTCCAGAAGGCCACAGAAGTTTTGTGCGTCGATGGAGGTGCCTCTCTGCATACTTCCCACCGCCAACTCAAACAATGGGTGCGGGAAGTAAATGCAGCAGAGCCACCCGTCGAGTCGCGCAAGCTCCTGAAGTGGTCCAGCACGCCCATCATCTTCGACCTTGAGGATCACCATGACCGCACAACAGCGGTCGGGTGCTTGCCGATGTTGGTTTCGCCAACTATCCGCAACCTCAAGGTCACCAAGATGCTGGTTGACGGCGGGGCCGGCCTAAACTTGATCTCCTCTGCTGTGGTCCAGAAGCTGCAGATCCCCGATAGCGAGCTTGAAGAAACCAGCACGTTCCAAGGGATCAACCCGGGAAGGAGCAAGCCGAAGGGGAAGATCACATTGCTAGTAACATTTGGCGGAGAGCTAAACTTCAGGACTGAGAGGATCACATTTGACGTTGCCGATATCCCATTGCCATACAATGGGATACTTGGCCGTCCAGCGCTCGCCAAGTTCATGGCAGCCTCTCACTACGCCTACAACATGCTCAAGATGCCAGGGCCGATAAGCGCCATCTCTGTCCCCGGCGATAAGAAGGACGTGCTTATCTGCGCCGACAAGATCTATCGGGACGCAGCAGTCGCAGCAGACAGCAAAACACTTGCCGCTGAAGCTCCCGGGGGGAAGAACAAGACCAAGTCCGGCAAGAGCTCTGGGGCCCACTCCGGCAAACGCACCTCTTCAGAGTGCTGCGCTGCCGTCGAGGATGCACCATCGAGCTCCACCGGCAAGTGCAAGAAGGGAATGGCAGCTCCACCTGCAACCAAGAAGGTGTCCGCCAAGGAGGACGGCACTGGTGGTACTTTCACCATCAGTGCCACGCTCGATCCTAAATAGGAAAGCGCGCTCGTTGCTTTCCTGCGGGCGAATGTCGATGTGTTTGCGTGGCAACCGTCTGACATCCCCGGCGTTCCCATGAAAGTAATTGAGCATAAGCTTGCCGTTTGTCCTCATGCGCGGCCCGTCAAGCAGAAGGTCAGGAAGCAAGCGGTGGAGCGCCAAGAGTTTATTGCTGAAGAAATCAAGAAGTTGGAAGCGGCAGGCCTTGTTAGAGGTGTTCTTCATCCCACGTGGCTGGCCAACCCTGTTTTCGTGCGCAAGGCTAATGGGAAGTGGAGGCTTTGTATAGACTTCACTGATGTGAATAAAGCTTGTCCCAAAGATCCATTTCCCTTGCCGCGTATTGACCAGATCGTTGACTCCACGGCTGGATGTGAGTTGCTTTCATTCCTTGATGCATATTCCGGATACCACCAGATATTCATGGCCGAAGAGGATGAAGAGAAGACCACATTCATTACTCCATGTGGCACCTATTGCTTCATACGCATGCCCTTTGGATTGAAGAATGCAGGCTCAACATTTGCAAGGGTGGTCCACACTGCTTTTGAGCCACAGATACACAGGAATGTAGAAGCTTACATGGATGATATAGTGGTCAAGAGCAAGGACAAAGATACCCTGGTTCAAGACTTGGATGAAACCTTTGCGAATCTGCGCAAGATACAACTCAAGCTCAACCCCGAGAAGTGCGTGTTCGGAGTCCCCTCCGGCAAGCTTCTCGGGTTCTTTGTGTCCCAGAGGGGGATTGATGCCAATCCCGACAAGATCAAAGCCATCGAGCAGACCGAAGCTCCGAAGCGCATCAAGGATGTACGAAGGCTTGCCGGCTGCGTGGCTGCTCTCAGTAGGTTCATTTCTAAGTCTGCAGAACGCGCCCTGCCATTTTTCAAAATCTTGAAAAAGGCAGGTCCAATGAAATGGACTCCGGAAGCGGAGGCAGCGCTACAAGACTTGAAAGGGTACCTATCCTCCACTCCAATACTTGTCGCACCTAGGCCACAAGAGAAGTTGCTGCTGTACTTAGCAGCAACCAATCAAGTGGTTAGTGCTGCGTTAGTAGCGGAAAGGGAGGCAGATGAGGAACCCACAGCCCCGGCAGGCACATCCAGCGACAAGCAGGGGGCTTCCCCGACAAGCTCTGGCCCCAACAAGGATGAGTCAGCGCAGATGCAAGAAGAAGTGTGATAGAAGATGGTGCAGCGCCCAGTTTATTTTGTCAGTTCCCTCTTGCAGGGGGCTAGATCAAGATACTCTGGGGTACAGAAGCTGCTTTTCGGCCTCCTCATGGCCTCGAGAAAGCTGCGCCACTACTTTCAAGCACATGAGATAACAGTTGTCACTCGCTTTCCGCTGAAAAGGATATTGCAAAATTCAGAAGCAACGGGCAGGATTGTCGAGTGGGCACTGGAGCTGTCAAGCTTTGGTCTCAAGTTTGAAAGTACTTCAACTATCCAGAGCAGAGCCTTGGCAGAGTTCATAGCAGAATGGACAACGACACCAGACGAAGAGATTGCAGAGACAAACATCCCCGTCAAAGAAGCGAGCAAAGAATGGATAATGTACTTCGATGGTGCCTTTTCGCTGCAAGGCGCCGGTGCTGGTGTGCTGCTCGTCGCACCCACCGGCGAGCACCTCAAGTACGTTGTCCAAATGCACTTTCCCAAGGAGCAAGCGACAAACAATACTGCAGAGTATGAAGGTTTGCTTGCCCGCCTCAGAATTGCAGCAGAACTTGGGATCAAGAAGCTGATTGTGCGGGGAGATTCGCAGTTGGTTGTCCGACAAGTGAACAAGAGCTACCAGAGCCCATTGATGGAAGCTTACGTCGACGAAGTGAGAAAGCTTGAAGAGCACTTTGAAGGCATACAGATGGAGCACGTTCCAAGAGCTCAAAATGATATCGCAGACGGCCTGTCAAAGTGTGCTGCACTGAAGCTACCTGTGGAACCAGGGATCTTCGTGCTCAAGCTAACTCGTTACACCATCAGTTGGGCAAAGCAAGAAGAGAAAGTTGTTCTCCGGCGACTACTTGTCGGCGGATCTTCCTGAAGCCGCCGCCAAGGTCCCCAAGATCAACGACCAAGTTGCTGAGGAACGGTCTGCTCCTGCGGACCCCAGGGTTCGTACAGTTGAAGCAGACGTTCCCGACAAGTCTTGCCCCGGCAGGCTTGCCGGGGAGCGTCCAGCTCCGGCAGAGCCGCAGGTTCTTGCCGTAGAAGCTGACGTTCTCGCAGCAGCACTGATGCCTTTAGTCCTTGTTGTTGAGCTTCAAGCTCCAACCTGGGCACATCAAATTGTCCGTTTTCTTCAAACTTGAGAACTTCCCGAAGAGCCAGAAGAGATAGAGAGAATAACCAGGCAGTCAAGTATGTACCAGTTCGTCGGCAATGAACTATACAGAAGAAGACTCAATGGTGTCAGATTGAAGTGCATTTCCCGGGAAGATGGACAGAAGCTATTGGCAGAGATACATGGAGGCATATGTGGCCACCACATTGGCGCAAGAGCACTTGCCGGGAGGCGTTCCGGCAAGGTTTCTTTTGGCCAGAAGCCCTCCAAGATGCAACTGCACAAGTAACCAAGTGTGAAGCGTGCCAGTTCCATGCCAAGCAAATACATCAGCCAGCTCAAGCTCTCCAGACGATCCCTTTGTCCTGGCCCTTTTCGGTTTGGGGGCTCGACATCCTCGGCCCCTTTCCCCGCGCAGTCGGGGGCTTTGAGTACTTGTACGTCGCTATCGACAAGTTCACAAAGTGGCCGGAAGTGGAACCAGTGAGAAAGGTGACCGCACAGTCAGCAGTCAAGTTCTTCAGGTCAATTGTTTGTCGTTTCCGTATCCCTAATAGGATCATCACCGACAACGGCACACAGTTCACAAGCCTCACCTTCATGCAGTACGTCCAAGACCTTGGCGCCAAGGTCTGCTTCGCTTCTGTTGCTCACCCAAGGAGCAACGGTCAAGCGGAGAGGGCAAACGCTGAAGTGCTGCGCAGGCTCAAGACAAGAACTTTCGACAGGCTGCGCAAATGCGGAAGAAACTGGATTGAGGAGTTGCCGGCGGCTCTTTGGTCAATCAGGACGAGACCAAATCGAGCCACCGGACAGACACCCTTTGCTCTTGTCTATGGAGCTGAGGCAGTTCTCCCCACGGAACTCGTATACGGGTCTCCTCGAGTGCTCGCTTACGACGAGCTCGAGCAAGAGCAGCTGCGGCAAGATGATGCGCTGCTCCTCGAGGAGAACCGTCTTCAGGCTGCTGTACGAGCTGCTCGATACCAGCAAGCTTTGCGCCGCTACCATAGCCGCAAAGTCAAGGCCAGAAGTCTCGAGGAAGGCGACCTTGTTCTTCGGCGTGTTCAGTCCGCCAAGAATTCCAACAAGTTGACGCAGAAGTGGGAAGGCCCTTATCGGGTGAGACAAGTCACAAGGCCCGACGCTGTCCGCCTTGAGACCGAAGAAGGCTTACCGGTGAGCAACTCCTGGAACATTGAGCATCTTCGCAAGTTTCACCCATAAGGTGCGGTGATCCGCTCCGGCAACCACCTTTTGTACAAGTCTTGCCGCTGTTGCATGTAAACCTTTGTACAAAGCCGGGCGCAGACCCCGTGCATCAGTAAAACTTTTGTGCCTTGCCCAACTTGTCGTTTCATGCCTTTTCGTTTTTCTTGCATGTGTTATTTGACATTTTGTGCAGCACACACCCCCGGTAAGCAATAACAAGCCGCAAAGCTCCATGCCTAGGTTTCCTCCGTTTTTCTTTCTTTACTCAAGCAGAAGAAGGATTCCTCGCGCACAAGTTTGCCGGGGGGGAAGGAGACAGTGGTATGGACCTAGTGCCGTTCAAGAAAGCCTCGCCTTGCCGGGAAGCAAACAACACAAAAGCTAAGTTGCCAAAGTTTGAGTATTCAAATTTTTAAAATTTTAAAGTTATCTTCCTTGAACGACCACACTCTGTATGGAAAACCTGTGCGCGGAGGAACCTACCCATGGCTAGCCGCGCCCTTACTTTGTTTCGAGCACGCTCAACGGCTTAAGTGAGCTGCGACAAGTATCGCGCCCTTACTTCGTTTTCGAGTTCGCTCAACAACCTAAGTGCGCTGCGACTAGCTGCGGAAGGTTTCTTGCCGGTAGAGGCATTGCCAGCAGGCTGCTGAAGTCCCCCACTCAGCGCTCGTGGCAAGGGTCTTTTTGCCGGCAAGTTCCCTAAAAGCGTAGGGTAAAAGCATACAAAGTGAAGGAGTCGAACCAAGGAAATAACACTGCATCAACTACCCAAAACAAAGTTATATTACAAGATGACTTGTCGCTGTTCTAATAAACTACTGTCCATAACTTGATTGACAGCGACAAGGGAAGCAGAAAGAAGACAGCCTAGTCTACATGGTCGCCCTCGACTCTCCTGATTTTGCCCACCTTGGCCACGATGTGGGCGACACGAGCCTTCAGCGCTTCCTGGTCAGCATCGGGCGGCAAGGTCCGGAGGACGTTGTCAAGATTGATCCCGGGGTTGCGGTAGACTATCTTCGTCAGCACTCGCTCCACAGTACCCGTGCAAAGCCTGCGCGCCTCGTCCGCCAGCTGCGTTGGAATCCTTTCCCGGAGCTGCTCGAGGGCCGGCGCTATTCCCCTGAAGAATAAGCTCAGCTTGGCGCTGTGAGGGAGGTTTGCGTCGGGGGAGTACCCGAGGTGCTCTGTCCCTAGCGCCGCCATCTCCTTGTCGATGTCAGCGGCGGCGGCGACGAGCCCCTCGGTCCATTGCTCCACCGTCAGCCTGAAGTTATTCTGCGTGAGGGCAGCGCTGTCCAACAGTGCCCTCTCTGCCCGGAGATCTTACTTCAGTTTCGTCTCCCTGTTCCTGGCGCCATCAAGTGACTCGGTGAGGGTGGACAGCTTCACCTCCAAGTCTGCAATAGAATCCTTGGCGTCGTTGAGTTCCTTGCCCTTGTCGAAGAGACGGACCTGCAGCTCCGAGTGGCTGTGGGCGTCTTTCTCCCTCTCCAACTTGAGCGCGGCGACCTTCTCCTCGCTCGTCTTCAAGTTGAGCTCCAACTGTGCCACCCTCGCCTCCAAGTCCCTCTTGGCGGTCTCTGCAGCTGCAGCGGCGTCCCTCGCTTCCTGCAGAGCCCCGCCGAGGGACTGCTCGCGCGCGGTAAGGTCGTCCTCATGACTATCGAGGTCGACTTTCCGCTGCCTCAGCTCTCCTTCCCGCCGAGACAGATCTTCGGCGGCAAGCCTTTGCTGCTCTTCTGCCTCGGCCTTTTCGAGGACGAAAGCCTGGTGCGCCTCGGCAAGCTCCTCCCGCTCCTCCGCCAAAGACCGGAGGGCCGCCTGGTTGGCGGCACGGAGCTCCTTGGCGCGCTTCTCCAGATCGACGCCGGCCTTGGCAGCCAGGGCCTCCCGGGACTCTAGCTTGGCCTGCCTGGCGCGGTACAGAGCCAGGAGCTTCCGCAGGAGCTGCTCCTCTTCGGGCTCGCTGCTGCTACCGGGCGCGTCGACAAGCCTCAGCCCGGCGGAAGCCAGGACTTCCCCATCGAAGACCTCTCCCTCCGCGGGCGCCCTGGACGTAGAAGACCACGGAACTTGGATGAAGACCCCGTTGGCGGCCTCCAGATAGACGCCCGGCTCAGTCGCGGCAGCAGGAGGGTCGGCGGCCGGCGCAGCGTCCGGCGCTCCTGCGGCCTCAGGGCCGTCAGTGCGGTCGCCGGTCCCCTCCCCAGCTGCCGCGTCAGTGGCCACGGCGGTCTCATAGACGGTGGCCTCCGTCTCCATCGGTTCCGGGGCGGATGAGTCTGAAGGCAAGAAAAGAAGAAAGAAAGAAGAATTCTCAAGCAAATATCCAAAAAGGAAAAGTCAAGAGAAGAAAAGCACAAGGGTTACCTGCGCGAGCCTCTTCTTCGACGGGGTTCCTTGTCGGGGGATCCTCCCTCGGCGGCGTGGTGGTAGCCCCCGCCGGCGGAGGGCCGCTGGCGCCTTCCCTTGGCGGGGTGCTCGCCCTTGGCGGAGTACTCGCCCTTGGCGGGGGGCTCGCCCTTGGCGGAGTATTCTCCCTCGCCGGGGAGCTCCTCCTTGGCGGGGAGGCTGAGACGAGCGGCTCTTCGGGAGCAGTCTCTTGACGCTCTTGAGACTGCGGCTCTGCTTCTGCACAAATCAGCAAACAAACAAGACATTAGCAAGGAAAAGAAGCCCACGCGCGCCCGACAAGTGAAGAAGTAAAAAGGAGACTCACGCTTGGGGCTGCTCTGCGGAGCAGCAGGCTGGTCCGGCAAGCTTGTCGCTGGCGCATCCCCTACCGCTGCGACAGGCTCGTCCTCGAGATCGACCACCGGGATTTTGGCCCTCTTCGCCACCCTCTGGGCCAAGGTCCTGGAAGATAAACAAGATCAAAGTCAGGCAAAGAAAATTCAAGACAAGAGTAACAAAAATCAAAAGAAATAAGAGTTGCAAGTGCTTACTCTTCCTCCTCCTCGTCAGAACTAAGGACGGAGAAGTCGAAGTCCACCGCGCGCGTCCCGACGCGAGGAGCTGGAGGAGTAGGCTCCCTCGGGCGCTTGGCGGGCTCCGGAGCCGTGGTCTGAGAAGACCCCGCTCCGGTCGTCGCCGAAGCCCGAGGGGCGGAAGGAACGCCATAACCAGTTCGGGAAGATCCTCCTCCGCCTGCCGCTGAGGCGCGAGGGGCTGAAAGTGCAACTAATCCCCGGGTGGTTTTGGCAATTAATAACAACATATATATCATTGAACTAATATTTACTTGAGAATCATTTCAGAGAAGTTCAGTGATATGGGTATGGCAATGACTGAAGAAGTGGACCCCTCAAAATGCTAAGGCAAGCATTGGCAAAAGCTCAAGACTCCATTTTTGGTTTAGTGATCCAAGATCACATTGAGTCCATAGGAAAAGCCAATACTATTAAAAGGGGATGAGGTTGTGTTGATGATCTGGTTGCTCAAGTGCTTAGTGATATATCTCCTTCAACTATCAGCAACCTTCACTACAAAACACACTCATAAGTAATCTCGGAGCAACCGATTTTCCAAACTCAGTCACACCGAGATGAACCACCTCAGCCATAAGCCAAACCCTAGAAAAATCGGTCATTCCGAGTTTGAGATCGGTCTCACCGAAACATGGGCTGCCAAGCTTCTGTAACCGTTTGTCATCATATCGGAATAACCGAGATGATATTTTCGGTCCCACCGAAACTGGCAAGCTCATGTCTTTGATCAAATCAGACTAACCGAGATGGTATTTTCGGTCCCACCGAAAACCCCAACGTTCACTATATTTGAACTTTCGGTCTGACCGAGTTGTCAACTTCGGTCTCACCGAGATTGCTCAATTATGTGTGTAACGGTTGGATTTTTGTGTGGAGGCTATATATACCCCTCCACCCCCTCTTCATTCGTGGAGAGAGCCATCAGAAAGAACTACCACTCCTACCTTACACTTTCTGAGAAGAGAACTACCTACCCTTGTGTTGAGATCAAGTTGCTCCACTCCCACCATATGAAACTTGATTTCTAACCTTCCCAAGTTGCTTTCCACTCAATCCTTTCTTCCACCATAGCCAAATCAGTGAGGAGAGTTGAGTGTTGGGGAGATTATCATTTGAAGCACAAGAGCAAGGAGTTCATCATCATCTACAACATCTATTACCTTTTGGAGGGTGGTGCCTCCTAGATTGGTTAGGTGTCGCTTGGGAGCCTCCGTCATCGAGATGTGGAGTTGAACCAAGAAGTTTGTAAGGGCAAGGAGATCGCCTACTTCGTGAAGATCTACCCCGAGTAAGGCTAGCCCTCCGTGGGCGTAGGCCATGATGGAATAGACAAGGTTGCTTCTTCGTGGACCCTTCGTGGGTGGAGCCCTCCGTGGACTCGCGCAGCCATTACCCTCCGTGGGTTGAAGTCTCCATCAACGTGGATGTACGATAGCACCACCTATCAGAACCACGGGAAAAATCACCGCGTCTCCAAAATTGTGTTTGCTCTTCTCCACCTCTCTTTACTACATGTGCAATTTACTTTCCGCTGCTTATACTCTAGAATTGCATGTGTAGGGTGATGCTTGACTTGATCATAATTGAGAATCTGCCAAAAACTGTTCATGATCAAAAGGCAGAATTTTTATATTTACAAGTAGTCTAATCACCCCCCCCTCTAGACATACTTTCGATCCTATAGGCGCCCCCTTGACGGCCTTGCTCGTCGTGGTGGCGCGCGTCGAGCGACGCTGCGGCTGCTGCTGGACCGCCGGCCGCCTCGCCGTGTTAGTAGCCTTGCGGAGGCGTTTCTTTGGCTGAGGCGAAGGACTTGGTGGTGGCGGAGAACTCCCCGAGGATGAAGAGGAGCCGTCGAGGCCCAAAGACCCGCCTGAGTCTTCTGAAGGGTCGCCCGATTCGGCGTCCTCCTCGGCGGGCTCACTTGACTCTGTGCCCTGCCCGGCAGCCTCGCTCGTCCCGGCAGGTTGCCCGGCAGGCCTCAGCAGTTTGAGGATCTCTTCCTCCTCGGCCCAACTCACCGCATCCGCTGCATCCGCCTCGTCCAAGGAGTACCCAAACTCGCCCGCGGCCTCAGCTACAGCTGCCTCCTCCATCCTGGTGGCGATATACGCCAAATCCCGGTGATGGGCCTCTAACCCCTCGTTGGTTACCCCAAGTGGAAGGTGTAAGATGCAGTGTTGTGGAAGTTTTTCCCTTAGCAAAGATGCCAAGGATCGAATCCCCAGAGACTCCTAGGTTCAACAAGTAGGTGTCAACTGCTACGGCGCCAGATATTAGCAGTCAACGTGGACCTGCACACAGATACAAATAACTTTGCTCCCAACGAGTACAGAGAGGTTGTCAATCTCTCCGGCCTTGTCGTTCAAAAAGGATTAAAAGCAAATGATAGTAGTGATAGATAGTGTTTGCAATAGTAAGTAATAACGAAAAGTAAATAGCGGATGTGATCAATGATTGTATTATGGACCAGAGTCTCATGATGTTCACTAGTGATATCTCTCTCCCAAAAGACGATAAAACAGCTATGTGAGGTAAACAAATTACAGCTGGGCAATTGACAGGACCACAAAGGCAAACCAATGCTGACTACATTGCAAGAAAGGTTGAGGTTCAAAGCATGGGCGGTACGCCAAAGTAAGTAGACCGAAATCCATCAATATCTACTACTAATCATCCACCTTGAGATATCTATCCAGAACATCTCGCTGGTATTAAGTTGCGAGCCCCACCCATAGTGTAAACTCAAAGCAACAGACAACTGCATTAAAAGAACTTTGCATAAAGTAAACAATCCTTGCACCCGCGGGCACAAGCACCGTTGTTTTCCCCCTTGTGGCAACAGCACATCCCCTAGACTCATGTTTCTGTCACTCAAGCTAGTCATCGAGGGGCATGAACCCACAATCGAGCATAACGTTCCCTCTTGGAGTCACTACCTACTACTTGGCCAAAGCAATAAATAACAACGGAGAACATGCAAGAATTACTTATGAACATAAATATAAAAGAGGTGAATCAAATATATTACTCAAGATCAATCTGAACATAATCTCATAATCCATCGGATCCCAACAAACTCAACATAGCAACAGCATAAGGATTACATATGTGCCTCGATCATGTAAGGCAGCTCACGAGGACTAATTAGTGAAGCACAAGAACGGGAGGAGAACATCACATAGCTACTGGTCATGGACTCATGGTCCAAGGGAGACTACTCACGAGTCATCCGGGAGGCGTCCATGGTGGTGGAGAAGCTCCCGGTGGTGATCCTCCCCTCCGGCAGGGTGCCGGGAAGAGTTCTCCTGGTGCTCCCGATCTTGGAAGCGGCGGCGGCGACGGAACGGAGATGGGATCGCGAAAAGAGTTCCTGTTCTGAGGGTTTCGGAGGACGCTTTAAATATATGCCAAAGGGGGGCATCGGGGAAGCTTCGGGGGGCCCAGGCGCCCCCCCCCCCCCGGCGCGGCCCAGGGGGGGCGCGCCGCCAGGGCGCCTGGAGCCCTGGTGGCCCCCCCGGCTGTCCTTCGGACGCACGGTAGTTTCCGGAACGCTGATTTTTTATATAATTTTTCTAGATTTTTCCTGGCAGTTCTCGTAACGTGAAAACCTGAAATACAAAAACAGCCGAAAACAGAAACTGGCACTGGGGTGCACTGGATTAGTAGGTTAGTCCAAATATGATCAAAAGTGTATGGAAGTGTATAAATATCATAGCAATGTCACCCAAAAGTGGCATGGAGCAAGCAGAAATTATAGATACATTTTGGACGTATCAACATCTCCAAGCTTAATTCCTGCTCGTCCTCGAGTAGGTAAATGATAACAAGAATAATTTCTGTGGTGACATGCTATTAACCATATAGGACTTTTTATAGTCATATGACAAAAGCTTACTGAGACATTGAATCTATAGTAATTAAGTTGCCTCATGAGAAAATCACAAATGACTGAAAGTTTTACAATATGAAACTGAAACATCAAAAAGATTTGCAATGAACATGATGTGCAAATATGATAAAGTGATATCTAGCTTGCCCCCTTTAGTGAAGCAAAACATAAATTCAGGGGCACCTTCAAGGTTTAAGAGATGACTAGATACAATGATTTCAAAATAAACGATATCACAATCATGCAAAAGACAATGCTACTTTGGGACAATGCACATTACACTCAGAATGACAATCATGCTCTCAGTAGTTGGTGCTTGAAGAAAGAAGGTGGAAACTCATAAAAGTAAAAGAATGGTTATGTGCTAGAGCTTTTTGTTTTGAAAACATAGAAGCAATTTTGTCAACGGTAGTAGTACTTCATATGTGTCATGCATAAGACATCCTATAAGTTGCAAGCATCATGCATCGAATACCAATAGTGCTCGCACCTTGTCCTAATTAGCTTGGATTTCCATGGGTTATCATTGCATTACATATGTTTCAACCAAGTGTCACAAAGGGGTACCTCTATGCCACCTGTACAAAGGTCCAAGAAGATAAATCGCATTTGATTTCTCGTTTTTGATAGATCTCAACTTGAGGACATCCATACCGGGACAACATAGAAAATAGATGATGGACTCCTCTTTAAGGCATAAGCATATTCTCATAAGAGATTGAGGATTAACGTCCAAGCTAAAACTTCCACCATGATACATGGCTTTGGTTGGCGGCCCAATGTTCTTCTCTAACAATATGCATATTCATACAACCCACGGCAAATCACCCTTACTTCAGACAAGACGAACATGCATAGCAACTCACATGATATTCAACAAAAGTGTGACAGTTGATGGCGTCCCCAGAAACATGGTTACCGCTCAGCAAGCAACTTATAAGAAATAAGATACATAGGCAACATATCCTTTACCACAATAGTTTTTAAGCTACTTTCCCATGAGCTATGTATTGCAAAGTTAGTTCGCTTAGTACAGGTGGAGGTTAGCAAAAGACTGGGAGCGACCAACTAAGAGAGCAATGACGGTCATAATATGCAGAGCGACAAAGCAATATTGAATCAGGCATGGAAGTTATATCGCTACTCAGAAATAAAAGATCATCAAGGCTTGACAGACTTTCTTTACAGTCTTAAATATGCGTGAGCATACACCAAGTCAATCAAAATAAATTCTCAAAGGAAAATATTACTAAACCATACCACATCATAGGCAAACAAACCATGTTGGTACTCCAATAACACATTGGGAACCCCCCAGCTATTTGAGATTAACCGTAAGAAAACCTGAACTACTAAGCTCCATCATGCACGTAGCATCTTTATCATAGACACATTAACCAATGCAACGGAAGCAAACTCTCTTAATGAGATAAGCATGGTAATTAAAGAGAGTTCAAGCAACCAACTAAACAAAAGCTCTTTGAAAAGATAAGCATGAATACTAAGAGCAGAGCATGATAGTAGCTATTAAAAGACAAAGAACACACACAGCAAAGATAGTCATGAAAATTCTATGTTATGTTCTAGGTAGAAGTGGAGCGTGTTTCTCTCCCACATAAAGAACGCTGAGTTCCGACTCGTTATGAAAAACTAAAAAGACAACTAAAAGCAAGACGGTCCAAGCATAGCACATAACACATGAAGTGATAAAAATATAGCGGAACGAAAGACGAACTGATAATGTTGATGGAGAAGGGGATGCACGGGGGCATTCCCAAGCATAGACGGTTGAGTCTCCTTGAATATTTCTTGGGGGTGCACGGGGGGCATCCCCAAGCTTGAGCGCTTGACACTCCTGAATCTTTTTTATCATCTTCCCTCGCACACTTGAAAACTCCCTTCATACATAACTCATCATAATCTGATTAGCGAGGTTAGTACCCTTAATAAAATAATTGCACCTTGCTGGAAACAAAGATATTCTTGAAGTTCTCCTGTTTCTCAAGATTGCCAAAAGGTTTTTGCAAAGAAAAGGCAAGTTCCTGATTTGCAAAATGAAGGAAAGGCAAAACAGGACAGAATCTGTGAAAAATAGAACAGCAGGTAGTAATTGATCTGTTCGGGATACTTCTGCAACTCAAATAAAAAAACTCAGAACAGACGCACGAAAGAAAATTATATAGAGAACTCTGTCGAAAAAATTCAGACTAAAAAGATGATCTGGTGATTTTATACGAATTTTTCTATCCAAGAACAGAATCTGTTTCCTGGACAGCACCTCACAACTTTTGAACTTTCTAGCAATCAGAGGCTATACTTGGCACAAATATGAAAAGCAAAGATACAATGATGATGGTACTGTAGTAAACAACATCAAGACACAACAAAAGCAAAATAAATTTATTCATTGGGCTGCCTCCCAAAAGCGCTTTCTTTTATGCCTTTAAGCTAGGCATAATGCATAGAGGAATCAATAACCATCATAATAATCGGAGTTATAAATTGCTTCAAATGGTTCCTCAACAAGTTCATTCTTGTTCCTTTTAGGAAAGGGGTACACACCTTTTGCCTTCCCGCGTAAGCGGATTTGTCCCTTACCTATATCAATGAAGCCTTTAACTGCTCGGAGGAAGTCCCTTCCAAGCACTATATTTCCTTGGTTTGGCTCCACGATGAAGAAATCAATCATTGCAATCCCTTTAAGGAATTTAACTGGTACGTCTTTTATTCTTCCCTGGATTTCAGAAATATCTCCATTAGTGTGTTCATGATAAGATGGTAATCTATCCATGTTAAATTTTAAAGAATCATGAACAATTTTTGGCATAGTAGAAACCATAGATCCAATATCACAATAAGCAAGGAAGTCTTGATTAGAGATGCTAATCCTAACAAAAGGTTCCCAATCATTGTCTATTTCCAAAATGTCTTTCTTATTGGGTTTAGGTTTCTCTACCTTCATCAAGTCTAGAGCATCCATTCTTTTCTCAATACTAGCAAGTCTATCTATGATAGTATCAAAGTTGTGATCATAAACTAAGTAACTAGATAGACCATGTATAATTTCAAGAGCTCTAACTTCATCACATTCTAGGAAATCTCCCTCAGCTATAATGTCAAGGGAGTGTTTACACCATTTAAAAAGACCATGGTAAAAATTTCTAAGCACAATTTTTATAGGTATCCAAGGCATAATTCTCCTATGTGCATCAGAAATTCTGTCCCATGCCTTCTTCATATTTTCTCCATCCCTTTGATGGAAATCTAGAACTTCTAATTCCCTCAAAGCACCAAATCCTAAAATGTTTGGCTAAACAGAAAGGACTACTAATAAAAAGGCAAATAATCTTTTTGTGATTTTTGATAAAAGATACTAAAGCAAAAACTGAAAGGTAAACTAACAAGACTAAAAAGCAAAGGTAAAAGATAGCATGCAACTCCCCTATCCTGAAGAGTGGAGTCCCCGGCAACGGCGCCAGAAAAACTCCTTGATGGGCCTCTAACCCCTCGTTGGTTACCCCAAGTGGAAGGTGTAAGATGCAGTGTTCTGGAAGTTTTTCCCTTAGCAAAGATGCCAAGGATCGAATCCCCAGAGACTCCTAGGTTCAACAAGTAGGTGTCAACTGCTACGACGCCAGATATTAGTAGTCAACGTGGACCTGCACACAGATACAAATAACTTTGCTCCCAACGAGTACAGAGAGGTTGTCAATCTCTCCGGCCTTGTAGTTCACAAAGGATTAAAAGCAAATGATAGTAGTGATAGATAGTGTTTGCAATAGTAAGTAATAACGAAAAGTAAATAACGGATGTGATCAATGATGGTAATATGGACCGGAGTCTCATGATGTTCACTAGTGATGTCTCTCTCCCAAAAGACGATAAAACAGCTATGTGAGGTAAACAAATTACAGCTGGGCAATTGACAGGACCACGAACACAAACCAATGCTGACTACATTGCAAGAAAGGTTGAGGTTCAAAGCATGGGCGGTACGCCAAAGTAAGTAGACCGAAATCCATCAATATCTACTACTAATCATCCACCTTGAGATATCTATCCAGAACATCTCGCTGGTATTAAGTTGCGAGCCCCATCCATAGTGTAAACTCAAAGCAACAGACAACTGCATTAAAAGAACTTTGCGTAAAGTAAACAATCCTTGCACCCGCGGGCACAAGCACCGTTGTTTTCCCCCTTGTGGCAACAGCACATCCCCTAGACTCATGTTTCTGTCACTCAAGCTAGTCATCGAGGGGCATGAACCCACAATCGAGCATAACGTTCCCTCTTGGAGTCACTACCTACTACTTGGCCAAAGCAATAAATAACAATGGAGAACATGCAAGAATTACTTATGAACATAAATATAAAAGAGGTGAATCAAATATATTACTCAAGATCAATCTGAACATAATCTCATAATCCATCGGATCCCAGCAAACTCAACATAGCAACAGCATAAGGATTACATATGTGCCTCGATCATGTAGGGCAACTCACGAGGACTAATTAGTGAAGCACAAGAACGGGAGGAGAACATCACATAGCTATTGGTCATGGACTCATGGTCCAAGGGAGACTACTCACGAGTCATCCGGGAGGCGTCCATGGTGGTGGAGAAGCTCCCGGTGGTGATCCTCCCCTCCGGCAGGGTGCCGGGAAGAGTTCTCCTGGTGCTCCCGATCTTGGAAGCGGCGGCGGCGGTGGAACAGAGATGGGATCGCGAAAAGAGTTCCTGTTCTGACGGTTTCAGAGGACGCTTTAAATATATGCCAAAGGGGGGCATCGGGGAAGCTTCGGGGGGCCCAGACGCCCCCCCGGCACGGCCCAGGGGGGGCGCGCCGCCAGGGCGCCTGGAGCCCTGGTGCCCCCCCCCCCCCGGCTGTCCTTCGGACGCACGGTAGTTTCCGGAACGCTGATTTTTCATATAATTTTTCTGGATTATTCCTGGCAGTTCTCGTAACGTGAAAACCTGAAATACAAAAACAGCCGAAAACAGAAACTGGTACTGGGGTGCACTGGATTAGTAGGTTAGTCCAAATGTGATCAAAATTGTATGGAAGTGTATAAATATCATAGCAATATCACCCAAAAGTGGCATGGAGTAAGCAGAAATTATAGATACGTTTTGGACGTATCACCCGGTCGGTGGTGTCGCGGGTGAGACCCTTCTTCTCATCGAGATTGATCGGCAGCTCAACCAAATTGTCGAAGAAGGTTTGTGCAGTTTCATCTGAAGGCGCCAGCCAAGTGGGGTCAACCCCGTGGGAGTCGCACAGCGGCATCGTTGCGCGGATAGCACTAAGTGACAAATTGTTACATAGTGGAACTACCCCCCGCGACGGGGCAAACCACTCCGGGTGCTTGGCGTCGTGCTTGAACAGCTCGCGGAGCATCCCCTTGAGCTCCAGGACAATGAAGTTATAATTAAGGCCGGGGCGCAGCCTCATGCAGTCTGCCGCGTTGCCGAAATCCCAAGCAGCCCTCTTCCTCTCCTGCAAGGGGGCAATGCGGCGGCGAAGGAAATCTGCCCCGACCTCACCTACAGTAAGGTTGGCTTGCCGGAGGCGAAGAATCCTGGTGAGAGCTATCTTCAACTTCTCGTCCTCCGGGGCCAGGTCACTCCAATCCTTGTCGCGCACTATTGCAGCTCGGCGCGGGGAGAACCCTGGTGCGCGGGTGAGCTTTCGTTTCCCTCGACCAGAAGAGGTAGTACTTGTCCTTCAGCTCCCTCGCGCCGAGCCTCGGCGGGAAGACCACCATCCTCTTCCGCATTGCTGCTAGCTTCGCCGCCCGGTCGGTCTTCGCGGTTTTCGCCTTGTCGCTCTTCGGGGCCATGGCGGGGGCAGCGAGGGAGGCCGGCGGCGCTGGGGAGACTGGCGGCGGTGGAAGGAGGGTGGAGCTCAGCTCTCTTTCGACCTTTGGGGAGGAGGAGAGCGGCGGGGGTTTCTGGAGGTTGAAGACGCAATGAAGCAATGGGGGAAACTGCCCCTGTTTCCTCTGCTTTTAAGGGGGAGTGGGGGACGTTCCGCATTTTCCCATTAAAGAAACAGGCCGCGATCTCTCCCACGACGCTGCAATCGACGCGTGCCGTTAGGGAGGGACGCGGTGGATACGGAGGGGAATACGGCACGCCGTGGGCCGCGGGTACCCGTGCACTACTTTGGGCCTGGCCCAACAGCGCTTGGCACCGTGTGTGGCCCAGGCCCGGGGGCTCCTGTCGGTGTACTAAAGTAGGGGTACCTTAGTATCCCGACTTGTGCACGGGCAGTAGCAGCATCCCGTTGTTGGGCTCGCCACGCGCCCGCCAAGGCCCGCTCTGGATCCTTTAGAACCATTCAAGAACAAAGTATTCAAGTTAAAGAAACAAGGCCCCGGTGATGGGCCTCGAACCCCTCGTTGGTTACCCCAAGTGGAAGGTGTAAGATGCAGTAAGTAGAAGTGTTTTCCCTTAGCAAAGATGCCAATGATCGAATCCCCAGAGACTCCTAGGTTCAACAAGTAGGTGTCAATTGCTAACGGCGCAATTAGCAATCAACGTGGACCTGCACACAGATACAAATAACTTTGCTCCCAACGAGTACAGATAGGTTGTCAATCTCTCCGGCCTTGTAGTTCACAAAGGGTTAAAAGCAGTGATAGTAGTGATAGATAGTTTTTGCAATAGTAGGTAAATAGCGAAAAGTAAATAGTGGATGTGATCAATGATGGTAATATGGACCGGAGTCTCATGATGTTCACTAGTGATGTCTCTCTCCCAAAAGATGATAAAATAGCTATGTGAGGTAAACAAATTACAGCTGGGCAATTGACAGGACCACGAACACAAACCAATGCTGACTACATTGCAAGAAAGGTTGAGGTTCAAAGCATGGGCGGTACGCCAAAGTAAGTAGACCGAAATCCATCAATATCTACTACTAATCATCCACCTTGAGATATCTATCCAGAACATCTCGCTGGTATTAAGTTGCGAGTCCCACCCATAGTGTAAACTCAATGCAACAGACAACTGCATTAAAAGAACTTTGCTTAAAGTAAACAATCCTTGCACCCGCGGGCACAAGCACCGTTGTTTTCCCCCTTGTGGCAACAGCACATCCCCTAGACTCATGTTTCTGTCACTCAAGCTAGTCATCGAGGGGCATGAACCCACAATCATGCATAACGTTCCCTCTTGGAGTCACTACCTACTACTCGGCCAAAGCAATAAATAACGACGGAGAACATGCAAGAATTACTTATGAACTAAAATATAAAAGAGGTGAATCAAATATATTACTCAAGATCAATCTGAACATAATCTCATAATCCATCGGATCCCAGCAAACTCAACGTAGCAACAGCATAAGGATTACATAGG
This sequence comes from Secale cereale, assembly GCA_902687465.1. Lineage (NCBI taxonomy): Eukaryota > Viridiplantae > Streptophyta > Magnoliopsida > Poales > Poaceae > Secale > Secale cereale. The sequence continues at coordinate 596,151,429 of LR738714.1, forward strand.
TGCCTCGATCATGTAGGGCAGCTCACGAGGACTAATTAGTGAAGCACAAGAACGGGAGGAGAACATCACATAGCTACTGGTCATGGACTCATGGTCCAAGGGAGACTACTCACGAGTCATCCGGGAGGCGTCCATGGTGGTGGAGAAGCTCCCGGTGGTGATCCTCCCCTTCGGCAGGGTGCCGGGAAGAGTTCTCCTGGTGCTCCCGATCTTGGAAGCGGCGGCGGCGGCGGAACAGAGATGGGATCGCGAAAAGAAGTCCTGTTCTGAGGGTTTTAGAGGGTCCTTTAAAATATGCCAAAGTAGGGCACCGGGGGAGCCTCGGGGGGCCCAGGCGCCCCCCCGACGCGGCCCAGGGGGGGCGCGCCCACATGGCGCCTGGAGCCCCTGTGGCCCCCCAGGCTGCCCTTCGGACGCAGTGTTGTTTCCGGTTCGCTGATTTTTTATATAATTTTTCTGGAGTTTTCTGGGCAGTTCTCGAAACGTGAAAACCTGAAATACAAAAACAGCCGAAAACAGAAACTGGCACTGGGTGGACTGGATTAGTAAGTTAGTCCAAATATGATCAAAAGTGTATGGAAGTGTATGAATATCATAGCAATATCACCCAAAAGTGGCATGGAGCAAGCAGAAATTATAGATACGTTTTGGACGTATCAACATCCCCAAGCTTAATTCCTGCTCATCCTCGAGTAGGTAAATGATAATAAGAATAATTTCTGTGGTGACATGCTATTAACCATATAGGACTTTCTCATAGTCATATGACAAAAAGCTTACTGAGACAATGATTCTAAAGTAATTAAGTTGCCTCAAGAGAAAATCACAAATGACTGAAAGTTTTACAACATGAAACTGAAACATCAAAAAGATTTGCAATGAACATGATGTGCAAATATGATAAAGTGATATCTAGCTTGCCCCCTTTTGTGATGCAAAACATAAGTGCAGGGGCACCTTCAAGGTTTAAGTGATGACTAGATACAATCATTTCAGAATAAACGATATCACCATCATGCAAAAGACAATGCTACTTTGGGACAATGCACATTACACTCAGAATGACAATCATGCTCTCAGTAGTTGGTGCTTCAACATAAAAGTAAAAGAAAGGTTAAGTGCTAAAGCTTTTTATTTGTAAACATGGAAGCAATTGTGTCAAGGGTAGTAGTACTTCATATGTGTCATGTATAAAACATCCTATAAGTTGCAAGCCTCATGCATCGTATACCAATAGTGCTCGCACCTTGTCCTAATTAGCTCGGATCCCCATGGGTTATCATTGCATTGCATATGTTTTAACCAAGTGTCACAAAGGGGTACCTCTATGCCACCTGTACAAAGGTCCAAGGAGATAGATCGCATTTGATTTCTCGTTTTTGATAGATCTCAACTTGAGGACATCCATACCGTGACAACATAGAAAATAGATGATGGACTCCTCTTTAATGCATAAGCATATTCTCATGAGAGATTGAGGATTAAGGTCCAAGCTAAAACTTCCACCATGATGCATGGCTTTGGTTGGCGGCCCAATGTTCTTCTCTAATAATATGCATATTAATTCAACCCACGGTAAATCACCCTTACTTCAGACAAGACGAACATGCATAGCAACTCACATGATATTCAACAAAAGTGTGACAGTTGATGGCGTCCCCAGAAACATGGTTACCGCTCAGCAAGCAACTTATAAGAAATAAGATACATAAGCAACATATTATTTACCACAATAGTTTTTAGGCTACTTTCCCATGAGCTATGTATTGCATGGTTAGTTTGCTTAGTATAGGTGGAGGTTAGCAAAAGACTGGGAGCGACCAACTAAGAGAGCAATGACGGTCATAATCATGCAGAGCGACAAAGCAATATTGAATCAGGCATGGTAGTTATATCGCTACTTTGAAATAAAAGATCATCAAGGCTTGACAGACTTTTTTTACAGTCTTGAATATGCGTGAGCATACGCCAAGTCAATCAAATAAATTCTCGAAGGAAGATATTACTAAACCATACCACATCATAGGCAAACAAACCTAGTTGGTACTCCAATAACACATTGGGAACCCCCCAGCTATTTGAGATTAACCATAAGAAAACCTGAACTACTAAGCACCATCATGCAAGTAGCATCTTTATCATAGACACATTAACCAATGCAACAGAAGCAAACTCTCTTAATAAGGTGAGCATGGTAATTAAAGAGAGTTCAAGCAACCAACTAAACAAAAGCTCTTGAAAAGATAAGCATGAATACTAAGAGCAGAGTATGATAGTAGCTATTAAAAGACAAAGAACACACACAGCATAGATAGACATGAAAATTCTATGTAATGTTCTAGGTAGAGGTGGAGCGTGTTTCTCTCCCACATAAAGGAATGCTAAGTTCCGACTCGTTATGAAAAACTAAAAAGAAAACTAAAAGCAAGACGCTCCAAGCATAGCACATAACACATGAAGTGATAAAAATATAGCGAAACGAAAGACGAACTGATAATGTTGATGGAGAAGGGGATGCACGGGGGCATCCCCAAGCTTAGACGCTTGAGTCTCCTTGAATATTTCTTGGGGGTGCACGGGGGCATCCCCAAGCTTGAGCGCTTGACACTCCTGAATCTTTTTATCATCTTCCCTCGCACACTTGAAAACTCCCTTCATACATAACTCATCATAATCTGATTAGCGAGGTTAGTATCCTTAATAAAATAATTATACCTTGCTGGAAATAATGATATTCTTGAAGTTATACTGTTTCTCAAGATTGCCAAAAGGTTTTTGCAAAGAAAAAGCAAGTTCTCAATTTGCAAAGTGAAGGTAAGGCAAAACAGGACAGAATCTGTGAAAAACAGAACAGCAGGCAGTAATTGGTCTATTCGGGATACTTCTGCAACTCAAATCAAAATACACAGAACTGACGCACGAAAGACAATTATATAGAGAACGCTATCAAAAAAATTCAGACCAAAAAGATGATCTGGTGATTTTATAGGAATTTTTCTATCCAAGGACAGAATCTGTTTCCTGGACAGCACCTCACAACTTTTGAACTTTCTAGCAATCAGAGGCTATACTTGGCACAAATATGAAAAGCAAAGATACCATGACGATGCTACAGTAGTAAACAACATCAAGACACAACAAAAGCAAAAAATTTATTCATGTGGGCTGCCTCCCAAAAGCGCTTTCTTTTATGCCTTTAAGCTAGGCATAATGCATAGATCAAGTTGTATCAATTGAACCATCATCAAGATCATCAAAAAGCTCTTCAATAATACAACTAGTCTTAAGAGGACTTTCTAATAAAGGCCTCATAGAGATACTTCTATGTAGAAGACCAAAAGGATAAAAGTCAAGGGAAGATTCATTTATAAATTCATCAAAGATAGGTGTTTCTTCCAAAGTCTTTACAGTTTCAACCCCTTTGGCAATAGGTGGATTACTTTTAGAACGGGGAGCCTTCGGAACGTGAACGAACTTAGGCTCCCTCTTTGCCGGAGTTTCTACCTTTTTGGTTTTGATCGAGGAGAATGTAGTTCCTAAGGTATCAAATATTTCCTCAATCTTTTCCAGCCTAGAAAAGTCAGAATCATGGAATTTGACGGTCTCCAAAATTTTGAAAATTTTATGCATGGAGCTATCAAGTCTATTCAAATTCCCTTGGATCTTACGATCCAACTCATTCATCTTATTAGTGCTTGGCATCTCTAGCTCTATTTTTTCAAGTTTTTTCATAATGTGAGCTAGGGTGATGTCCTCTTGAATGCTAACAACAGGGGGACTCCCAACAAGATTTTCAATAATACTAAGAGACTCCCAAACTGGGGCCTCTAGGAAATTCCCATTGATAGCAGTATCTAGAATAAACCTATTCCAAGAAGTAATTCCAACATAAAAATTTCTAAGCAAGATAGTAGTAGGTTGCTTCTAGGTGGCTCTTTTTTGTGAATCATTAATTCTATACCAAGCATCTTTCAAACTTTCCCCACCTCTTTGTTTAAAGGTGAGAACTTCTGCCTCATCAAAGACAAAAGGACCCGTCATAATGATAACTAAAGAACAAGAAAACTATTTTTGTGATTTTCGATAAAAAGGTACTAAAGCAAAAATGATAGGTAAACTAACAAGACTAAAAAGCAAAGGTAAAAGATAGCATGCAACTCCCCTATCCTGAAGAGTGGAGTCCCTGGCAACGGCGCCAGAAAATACTCCTTGATGGGCCTCGAACCCCTCGTTGGTTACCCCAAGTGGAAGGTGTAAGATGCAGTAAGTAGAAGTGTTTTCCCTTAGCAAAGATGCCAAGGATCGAATCCCCAGAGACTCCTAGGTTCAACAAGTAGGTGTCAATTGCTAACGGCGCAATTAGCAATCAACGTGGACCTGCACACAGATACAAATAACTTTGCTCCCAACGAGTACAGAGAGGTTGTCAATCTCTCCGGCCTTGTAGTTCACAAAGGGTTAAAAGCAGTGATAGTAGTGATAGATAGTTTTTGCAATAGTAGGTAAATAGCGAAAAGTAAATAGTGGATGTGATCAATGATGGTAATATGGACCGGAGTCTCATGATGTTCACTAGTGATGTCTCTCTCCCAAAAGACGATAAAACAGCTATGTGAGGTAAACAAATTACAGCTGGGCAATTGACAGGACCACGAACGCAAACCAATGCTGACTACATTGCAAGAAAGGTTGAGGTTCAAAGCATGGGCGGTACGCCAAAGTAAGTAGACCGAAATCCATCAATATCTACTACTAATCATCCACCTTGAGATATCTATCCAGAACATCTCGCTGGTATTAAGTTGCGAGTCCCACCCATAGTGTAAACTCAATGCAACAGACAACTGCATTAAAAGAACTTTGCGTAAAGTAAACAATCCTTGCACCCGCGGGCACAAGCACCGTTGTTTTCCCCCTTGTGGCAACAGCACATCCCCTAGACTCATGTTTCTGTTACTCAAGCTAGTCATCGAGGGGCATGAACCCACAATCAAGCATAACGTTCCCTCTTGGAGTCACTACCTACTACTCGGCCAAAGCAATAAATAACGACGGAGAACATGCAAGAATTACTTATGAACTAAAATATAAAAGAGGTGAATCAAATATATTACTCAAGATCAATCTGAACATAATCTCATAATCCATCGGATCCCAGCAAACTCAACATAGCAACAGCATAAGGATGACATAGGTGCCTCGATCATGTAGGGCAGCTCACGAGGACTAATTAGTGAAGCACAAGAACGGGAGGAGAACATCACATAGCTACTGGTCATGGACTCATGGTCCAAGGGAGACTACTCACGAGTCATCCGGGAGGCGTCCATGGTGGTGGAGAAGCTCCCGGTGGTGATCCTCCCCTCCGGCAGGGTGCCGGGAAGAGTTCTCCTGGTGCTCCCGATCTTGGAAGTGGCAGCGGCGGTGGAACAGAGATGGGATCGCGAAAAGAAGTCATGTTCTGAGGGTTTCGGAGGGTCCTTTAAATATATGCCAAAGTAGGGCACCGGGGGAGCCTCGGAAGGCCCAGGCGCCCCCCCGGCGCGGCCCAGGGGGGGGCGCCCACAGGGCGCCTGGAGCCCCTGTGCCCATGCCACTTTTGGGTGATATTGCAATGATATTCGTACACTTCCATACACTTTTGATCATATTTGGACTAACTTAATAATCCAGTGCACCCCAGTGCCAATTTCTGTTTTCGGCTGTTTTTGTATTTCAGGTTTTCACGTTTCGAGAACTGCCCAGAAAAATCCAGAAAAATTATATAAAAATCAGCGTTCCGGAAACAACACTGCGTCCGAAGGGCAGCCTGGGGGGGCCACAGGGGCTCCAGGTGCCCTGTGGGCGCGCCCCCCCGGGCCGCGCCGGGGGGGGCGCCTGGGCCCCCCGAGGCTCCCCCGGTGCCCTACTTTGGCATATATTTAAAGGACCTCCGAAACCCTCAGAAAAGGAACTCTTTTCGCGATCCCATCTCTGTTCCGCCGCCGCCGCCGCTTCCAAGATCGGGAGCACCAGGAGAACTCTTCCCGGCACCCTGTCGGAGGGGAGGATCACCACCGGGAGCTTCTCCACCACCTTGGACGCCTCCCGGATGACTCGTGAGTAGTCTCCCTTGGACCATGAGTCCATGACCAGTAGCTATGTGATGTTCTCCTCCCGTTCTTGTGCTTCACTAATTAGTCCTCGTGAGCTGCCCTACATGATCGAGGCACCTATGTGATCCTTATGCTGTTGCTATGTTGAGTTTGCTGGGATCCGATGGATTATGAGATTATGTTCAGATTGATCTTGAGTAATGTATTTGATTCACCTCTTTTATATTTTAGTTCATAAGTAATTCTTGCATGTTCTCCGTTGTTACTTATTGCTTTGGCCGAGTAGTAGGTAGTGACTCCAAGAGGGAACGTTATGCTCGATTGTGGGTTCATGCCCCTCGATGACTAGCTTGAGTGACAGAAACATGAGTCTAGGGGATGTGCTGTTGCCACAAGGGGGAAAACAACGGTGCTTGTGCTCGTGGGTGCAAGGATTGTTTACTTTACGCAAAGTTCTTTTAATGCAGTTGTCTGTTGCATTGAGTTTACACTATTGGTGAGACTCGCAACTTAATACCAGCGAGATGTTCTGGATAGATATCTCAAGGTGGATGATTAGTAGTAGATATTGATGGATTTCGGTCTACTTACTTTGGCGTACCGCCCATGCTTTGAACCTCAACCTTTCTTGCAATGTAGTCAGCATTGGTTTGCGTTCGTGGTCCTGTCAATTGCCCAGCTGTAATTTGTTTACCTCACATAGCTGTTTTATCGTCTTTTGGGAGAGAGACATCACTAGTGAACATCATGAGACTCCGGTCCATATTACCATCATTGATCACATCCACTATTTACTTTTCGCTATTTACTTACTATTGCAAAAAACTATCTATCACTACTATCATTGCTTTTAACCCTTTGTGAACTACAAGGCCGGAGAGATTGACAACCTCTCTGTACTCGTTGGGAGCAAAGTTATTTGTATCTGTGTGCAGGTCCACGTTGATTGCTAATTGCGCCGTTAGCAATTGACACCTACTTGTTGAACCTAGGAGTCTCTGGGGATTCGATCCTTGGCATCTTTGCTAAGGGAAAACACTTCTACTTACTGCATCTTACACCTTCCACTTGGGGTAACCAACGAGGGGTTCGAGGCCCATCAGGCACGTATTGTATTGTTGCCATCGAGGATAAAAAGATGGGGTCTATATCATATTGCTTGAGTTTAACCCTCTACATCATGTCATCTTGCTTAAAACATTACTCTGTTCTTATGAACTTAATACTCTAGATGCATGCTGGATAGAGGTCGATGTGTGGAGTAATAGTAGTAGATGCAGAATCGTTTCGGTCTACTTATCACGGATGTGATGTCTATATATAATGATCATGCCTAGATATTCTCATAACTATGCGCTTTTCTATCAATTGCTCGATAGTAATTTGTTCACCCACCGTAGAATTCGGCTATCATGAGAGAAGCCACTAGTGAAACCTATGGCCCCCGGATCTATTCTCAACATATTAATCTTCCGTCTACTTTACTTTGCTTTATTTACATTCTGTTCTTATATCAAAATTACCAAAAATATTATACTATCCTATCTATCAGATCTCACTTTCGTAAGTGACCGTAAAGGGATTGACAACCCCTTATCGCGTTGGCCGTGAAGTTCTTATTTGTTTGTGTAGGTGCGAGGGACTCGCGCGTGGTCTCCTACTGGATGGATACCTTGTTTCTCAAAAACTGAGGGAAATACTTACGCTACTGTGTTGCATCACCGTTTCCTCTTCGAGGGAATACAACGCCATTGCCGGTAAGGCTTACGCAGAAGTCATATACCAAGTACCTCTCACAAACCCTTATCCTTCGCACTACATTATTTGCCTCTCGTTTTCCTCTCCCCCACTTCACCTTTGTCGTTTTATTCGCCCTTCTTTTTCCGTGTGTTTACCGTTCGCTTGCCTCTTGTTTGCTTGTGTTTTGGATTGTTTGCTTGTCACTATGGCTCAAAACAATACCAAATTGTGTGACTTTTCCAATACCAACAATAATGATTTTATTAGCATGCCTATTGCTCCTATTACCGATGCTGAATCTTGTGAGATCAATGCTGCCCTGTTGAATCTTGTCATGAAAGATCAATTTTCTGGCCTTCCTAGTGAAGATGCCGCTACCCATCTGAACAATTTTGTTGACTTATGTGATATGCAAAAGAAGAGGGATACGGATAATGATATTGCTAAATCGAAGCTATTTCCGTTTTCACTTAGAGATTGTGATAAAACTTGGTTTTCCTCTTTGCCTAGAAATAGTATTGATTCATGGAATAAGTGCAAAGATGCCTTTATCTCTAAGTATTTTCCTCCCGCTAGGCTTATCTCTCTTAGAAACGATATTATAAATTTTAAGCAACTAGATCATGAGCATGTTGCACAAGCTTGGGAGAGAATGAAATTAATGATATGCAATTGCCTTACACATGGTTTGAAATTATGCATGATTATACAAAACTTTTATGCTGGCTTGAATTTTGCTTCTAGAAATCTTTTAGATTCGGCCGCGGGGGGCACTTTCATGGAAACCATCTTAGGAGAAGCTACCAAACTCCTAGATAATATTATGGTTAACTACTCTCAATGGCACACCGAAAGATCTACTAGTAATAAAGTACATACTATTGAAGAGATTAGTGTTTTGAGTGGAAAGCTGGATGAACTTATGAAATTATTTGCTACTAAGAGTGCTTCTTCTGAGCCTAATGATATGCCTTTATCCACGCTGATTGAAAATAACAATGAATCTTTGAATGTGAATTTTGTTGGTAGGAATAATTTTGGTAACAATGCTTATAGAGGAAACTTTAATCCTAGGCCTTTTCCTAGTAATTCCTCTAATAATTTCCTACAATAACTCCTATGGAAATTTTGGTAAGATGCCCTCTGAATTTGAAACTAGTGTTAAAGAGTTTATGAATTCACAAAATAATTTCAATGCTTTGCTTGAAGAAAAATTGCTTAAGATTGATGAGTTGGCTAGAAACGTGGATAGAGTTGCTCTTGATGTTGATTCTTTGAAACTTAGATCTATTCCACCTAAGCATGATATCAATGAGTCTCTCAAAGCCGCGAGAATTTCCATTGATGAGTGCAAAGAAAGAACCGCTAGGATGTGTGCTAAAAAGATTGCTTCATTAAAGCGTGTTCTTCTAATTATCATGAAAATAAAGATGAAGATCTGAAAGTTATTGATGTGTCTCCTATTAGATCCTTGTTTTCTAGTATGAATTTTGATAAAGATGGGACTGGAGATGAGTCTACTTTAGTTAAAAGGCATCCATATGATTCGGAGTGTTTATATCTTGATGCCAAAATTGTTAAAAGTGGTATTGAAGAGATTAAAACTTTGCATAGTGATGAACCCACTATTTTGGATTTCAAGGGATTCAATTATGATAATTGATCTTTAATAGATTGTATTTCCTTGTTGTAATCCGTACTAAATTCTCCGCATGCTTATAGTCAAAATAAGGCTTTTACCAAACACATAGTTGATGCTTTGATGCAATCTTATGAAGAAAAACTTGAATTAGAAGTTTCTATCCCTAGAAAGCTTTTTGATGAGTGGGAACCTACTATTAAAATTAAAATTAAAGATCATGAATGCTTTGCCTTGTGTTATTTGGGTGCAAGTGTTTCTACAATTCCAAAAACTTTGTGTGATATGTTAGGTTCCATTAGCCTAATGATTGTTCTTTAAATTTGCATCTTGCGGATTCTACCATTAAGAAACCTATGGGAAGGATTAATTATGTTCTTATTGTTGCCAATGGGAATTATGTTCCCGTAGATTTCATTGTTCTCGATATAGATTGCAATCCTTCATGTCCTATTATTCTTGGTAGACATTTCCTTAGAACTATTGGTGCAATTATTGATATGAAGGAAGGAAATATTATATTCCAATTTCCGTTAAGGAAAGGCATGGAACATTTTCCTAGAAAGAAAATCAAATTACCTTATGAATCTATTATGAGAGCCACTTATGGATTTCCTACCAAAGATGGCAATACCTAGATCTATTCTTGTACCGTGCCTAGCTAGGGGCGTTAAACGATAGCGCTTGTTGGGAGGCAACCCAAATTTATTTTCTTTGTTTTTGCTTCTGTTTAGGAATAAATATTGTATCTAGCTTCTGTTTATATGTGGTTTTGTGTTTTAATTAGTGCTTGTGCCAAGTATAACCTTTGGGAAGACTTGTGTGAAGTTTATGTGATCATGCTGTAAAAAACAGAAACTTTAGCGCTCACGAGATTGGCTGTAATTTTTTACTGGACAATGCTATTTAGTTGATTCTTTTTGCAGATGATTAATAGACAAATTACTCATGTTTACCAATTTATTTCAATTTTTTTGGAGTTACATAAGTATTCAAAAGTTACAGATTACTACATACTGTTCTGTTGTTTATAGATTCTATTTTTCGTGTGTTGTTTGCTTATTTTGATGAATCTATGAGTAGTATCGGGGGGTATGAATCATGGATAAATTGGAATACAGTAGGTTTAACACCAATATAAACAAATAATGAGTTCATTACAGTACCTTTGTGTGCTGGTTTGTTTTCTTGTACTAACGGAGCTCACGAGATTTTTGGCTAAGTTTTGTGTTGTGAAGTTTTCAAGTTTTGAGTATAGCGTTGATGGACTATGGAACAAAGAGTGGCAAGAGCCTAAGCTTGGGGAGGCCCAAGGCACCCCAAGGTAAAATTCAAGGACAACCAAAAGCCTAAGCTTGGGGATGCCCCGGGAAGGCATCCCCTCTTTCGTCTTCATCTATCGGTAACTATACTCGGGACTATATTTTTATTCACCACATGATATATGTTTTGCTTGGAGCATCATGTATGATTTGAGTCTTTGATTTGTTTGCCACAATCATCCTTGCTGGACACAACTTTTGAGAGAGATAAATATGAATTGTAATTTATTTGAATACTCTATGTGCTTCACTTATATCTTTTGAGCTAGATAGTTTTGCTCTAGTGCTTCACTTATATCTTTTAGAGCACGGTGGTGGTTTTATTTTGTAGAAATTATTGATCTATCATGCTTCACTTTTATCCTTTTGAGAGTCTTTTAGAACAGCATGGTAATGTGCTTTGGTTATAAAACTAGTCCTAATATGATAGGCATCCAAGATGAGTATAGTAAAAACTTTCATATAAGTGCATTGAATATGATGACAGGTTTGATACTTGATGATTGTTTTTGAGATATGAGGATGGTGATATTAGAGTCATGCTAGTGGAGTCTTGACCTAATATTAAAGAAAGTTGGGTTTCTGTTCGTCCGTCACGCCACTTTGCAGAAAAGCCCCTCTACTTCTGTAAATTAACCCGCAATACACGTTTAAGTCAGAAACAAATCGTTTTTTGGCATTTTCGCATAAAACCCCCCCGACGTTTCATGTAATCAACCCACCATGCATATTTAAGTCAGCCGAATCATTTTTTCATTTTCACATATAACCCCCTGACTTTTCGGTTAATCAGTCTGTAGTTTATTTGAAACAAAATTATTCATATCATTTATACCGTAACTCCGATTTTAACATATTATATATGAAATTTAATTAGAAAAATATGTAGAATCTAAATATGATGTTATTGTTAGCTTTTAACTATTAAGAAAAATACTATTTATGGTGCAGCCTAAATCAATTACAATCATTGATTACAATCAGTAGGCATGTTGTACTTTCACCAGCTTATCTCTTTGTACATGTCCCATGATCGAAGACCCTACGTAAATATTATTTTGGCAAAATTCACACGTGTACTTACAAACTGACTACACAATTTTTTTATAGTGAATACACAAATATATTTTATAGCATATACATGCACTTATAAAATTCATAAACATCAAAAGTACATTAAGATTTTAAGATTTATTCTGGAAATATCCAATCAATTCTCGTGATAGTCATGCATGTTAATATTGAAACCGGTACATAGGATCTTAACACATATGTACTTTCTTGAATATATTTTATTTATAAACACGGCCTCCTTGGTGTCGAACGGCACCGACCGGTTGTTATGTGAGTCTAGCCATAAGTGTATGCCATCAATATTACGATCCAGAACCAAAATGGAATCAAAATAAAAACAGTGGCTTGGATAAAAAAATATCTACTCTCCCGTTGCAATGCACGGGCATGTTTGCTAGTAACTGTGAATTTGAGAAACACTTATGTTAAAGTTTGTGATTCCCGTAGCATGCACGTATGGTGAACCGTTATGTGATGAAGTTGGAGCATGATTTATTTATTGAGTGTCATCCTTTGTGTGGACGTCGGGATCGCGCGATGGTTAACTCCCACCAACCCTTCCCCTAGGAGCATGCGTTGAATACTTTGTTTTGATGACTTGTAGATTTTCTCAATAAGTATGTGAGTTCTTCATGACTAATGTTGAGTCCATGGATTATACGCACTCTCACCCTTCCACCATTGCTAGCCTCTCTTGTACCGCGCAACTTTCACCGGTACCATACACCCACCATATACCTTCCTCAAAACAGCCACCATACCTACCTATCATGGCATTTCCATAGCCATTCCGAGATATATTGCCATGCAACTTTCCACTGTTTCGTGCATATGACATGCTTCATCATTATCATTCACATAGAGTCATATTTTGTTCTAGCTTCGAGTTGTAAGTAAATAAAAGTGTGATGATCATCATTATTAGAGCATTGTCCCAGTGAGGAAAGGATGATGGAGACTATGATTCCCCCACAAGTCGGGATGAGACTCCAGACGAAAAAGAAAAAAGAAAAAGAAAAAAAGAGGCCATAAAAAAAAGAGAAGGCCCAAAGAAAAAAAAAAGAAAAAAAAAGAGAGAAAAAGAGAGAAGGGACAATGTTACTATCCTTTTTCCACACTTGTGCTTCAAAGTGGCACCATGATCTTCATGATAGAGAGTCTCTTGTTTTGTCACTTTCATATACTAGTGGGAATTTTCATTATAGAACTTGGCTTGTATATTCCAAAGATGGGCTTCCTCAAATGCCCTAGGTGTTCATGAGCAAGCAAGTTGGATGCACACCCACTTAGTTCCTTTTGTTGAGCTTTCATACAGTTATAGCTCTAGTGCATCCGTTGCATGGCAATCCCTACTCACTCACATTGATATCTATTGATGGGCATCTCCATAGCCCATTGATAAGCCTAGTTGATGTGAGACTATCTTCCTCCTTTTTTGTCTTCTCCACAACCACCACTCTATTCCACCTATAGTGCTATATCCATGGCTCACGCTCATGTATTGCGTGAAAGTTGAAAGGTTTGTAAAAATTTGAGTATGAAACAATTGCTTGGCTGAAACCGGGGTTGTGCATGATATGAATATTTTGTGTGATGAACAGGGAGCATAGCCAGACTATATGATTTTGTAGGGATGACTTTCTTTGGCCATGTTATTTTGAGAAGACACGATTGCTTTGTTAGTATGCTTGAAGTATTATTATTCTTATGTCAATATGAACTTTTATCTTGAATTTTTCAGATATGAACATTCATGCCACAATAAAGAAAATTACATTGAGAATTATGTTGGTTAGCATTCCACATCAAAAATTCTGTTTTTTAACATTTACCTACTCGAGGACGAGCAGGAATTAAGCTTGGGGATGCTTGATACGTCTCCAACGTATCTATAATTTTTGATTGTTCCATGCTATTATATATTCTGTTTTGGATGTTTAATGGGCTTTATTATACACTTTTACATTATTACGGGACTAACCTACTAACTCAAGGCCCAGTGCAAATTGCTGTTTTTTTCCTATTTCAGTGTTTTGCAGAAAAGGAATATCAAACGGAGTCCAAACGGAAAGAAACCTTCGGGAGAGTTATTTTTGGAACCGTATCTTCACGAGAGACTTGAGGGCCAAGTCAGAGAAGAAACAAGGTGCCCACGAGGGGGCAGGGCGCGCCCAGGGGAGGCAGGCACGCCCCCCACCCTCGTGGGCCCCATGTTGCTCCACCGACGTACTTATTCCTCCTATATAAGTCCACGTACCCTGAAAACATCGAGGCAATAGACGAAACCCTAATTCCACCGCCACAACCTTATGTTCCCATGAGATCCCATCTTGGGGCCTGTTCCGGAGCTCCGCCGGAGGGGGTATCTACCATGGAGTGCTTCTACATCAACACCATAGCGTCACCAATGAGTTGTGAGTAGTTTACCACAGACCTTCGGGTCCATGGTTCTTAGCGAGATGGCTTCTTCTCTCTTTTTGGATCTCAATACAAAGTTCTCCACGATCTTCAAGGAGATCTATTCGATGTAATCTTTTTGCGGTGTGTTTGTCGAGATCCGACGAATTGTGGGTTTATGATCAAGATTATCTATGAATAATATTTGATTCTTTTCTGAAATCTTTTATGTATGATTATAATATCCTTGCAAGTCTCTTTGAATTATTGGTTTGGTTTGGCCTACTAGATCTATAGTTCTTGCAATGGGAGAATTGCTTGGCTTTGGGTTCAATCTTGCGGTGTCCTTTCCCAGTGACAGCAGGGGCAGCAAGGCACGTATTGTATTGTTGCCATCGAGGATAAAAATATGGGGTTTATATCATATTGCTTGAGTTTATCCCACTACATCATGTCATCTTGCTTAAAGCATTACTCTGTTCTTATGAACTTAATACTCTAGATGCATACTGGATAGAGGTCGATGTGTGCAGTAATAGTAATAGATGCAGAATCGTTTCGGTCTACTTGTCACCGACGTGATGCCTATATGTAATGATCATGCCTAGATATTCTCATAATTATGCGCTTTTCTATCAATTGCTCGACAGTAATTTGTTCACCCACCATAGAATTCTGCTATCATGAGAGAAGCCACTAGTGAAACATATGGCCCCCGGGTCTATTCTCAACATATTAATCTTCCGTCTACTTTACTTTGCTTTATTTACTTTCTGTTCTTATATCAAAATTACCAAAAATATTATACTATCCTATCTATCAGATCTCACTTTTGTAAGTGACCGTAAAGGGATTGACAACCCCTTATCGCGTTGGCTGTGAAGTTCTTATTTGTTTGTGCAGGTGCGAGGGACTCGCGCATGGTCTCCTACTGGATTGATACCTTGCTTCTCAAAAACTAAGGGAAATACTTACGCTACTGTGCTGCATCACCCTTTCCTCTTCGAGGGAATACAACGCAAGCTCGAGAAGTACCACGGAGTCCTGAGGGATCAGGCAAAGGTTTCCATATCGGTGCAACAAGACCAAGGACCGTCAGGGATCCAGAATGGAGGTCATCGTGGAGCCCGGCTTGGCGTCACCACTAGATCCTTTGGCAGGCGAAGACCACTTTTGTCATGATAACTTGTACTAGCGGTTCCCCTTCAAATTTGGCCATTGTGGGATCCCTTCCCGCCGATATTTGGGAAGAGGACCAAGGCCACTATAAATAGGACCTAGCCACCACCATAAAAGGGATCGGATCCATTCCACCCTCACGCACACCACAAGCTCATCCGAGCCCAAGAACACCTCTCCTCGGAAGTTGTTCATCCCATGTACTAGTTCATCCTCAGCCATACAAGGCAATCCACCACACACACTGGAGTAGGGTATTACACCGCAAGGTGGCCTGAACCAGTATAATCATGTGTGTCCTTTGTTCTTTGAGTTCGTCGAGCTAGGCTATGGAATCGTAGGGCGAGTGAGGGAGTCCTGGACTAAGGGGTCCTCGGGTGTCCGGTTTATTATCAATGGGCCGGACTGGTGGGCTATGAAGACATGAAGGCCGTAGACTGCACCCGTGTCCGGATTGGACTCTCCTTGGCGTGGAAGGCAAGCTTGGCGACCAATTATGAAGATTCCTTCTTATGTAACCGACTCTATGTAATCCTAGATCCCCCCGGTGTCTATATGAACTGGAGGGTATAGTCCAGATGGCAGACACATTACCATAGTCATACATGCTAGACTTCTAGGGTTTAGCCATTACAATCTCGTGGTAGATCAACTCTTGTAATACTCATATTCATCAAGATCAATCAAGCAGGAAGTAGGGTATTACCTCCATAGAGAGGGCCCGAACCTGGGTAAACATCGTGTCCCTAGTCTCCTGTAACCATCGACCTTAGACGCATAGTTCGGGACCCCCTACCCGAGATCCGTTGGTTTTGACACCGACATTGGTGCTTTCGTTGAGAGTCCCACTATGCCGTGGACGAAAGGTTCGATGGCCCCTTCAATCGTCAATAGTGACGCCATCCAGGGAGAAACCTTCCTCCCTGGACATATCTTTGTATTCGGCGGCTTCGTACTGCGGGCCAACTCGCTTGGCCATCTGGAGCAGATCGACAGCTACGCCCCTGGCCATCGAGTCAGATTCGGGAGCTTGAACTACATCGCGGACATCCGTGGAGACTTGATTTTCGACGGATTTGAGACCACGGCGATCGCTCCCCCTTGCTCCGATGAACATGACTTAAATCTGTCATCAGACCACGTCCAGGAGATGGATCCTGTTTCTTCAACGACCTTAAATCCGGTGCCGATTGTACCATCCGAGGCCACAGAGTTCGCGACGTTGGAGCCGCACACTGACTCGACACCTCGCAGTATTCACGTCAACGGAACTCCGGACTCGTCTCCGGCTATAAGTTCCGAACAATATACGCCCGCGGACACCGAGCTGGATCGGTTATCGATTTTCGAATTCGGCGCCGTAGACATATTCCAACACTCGCCCCTGGGCGACATGCTAAACTCATTAAAAAACCTATCCTTGGCAGGGGACTCACAGCCGAACTATGTCCGGTTCGAACTAGGGGCTGACGATGAGGAATTTTGCTTCCCACCCGCCACCCACTTCATAGCCACTGTCGAGGACTTAACCGACACGCTTGATTACGGTTCCGAAGACATCGACGGCATGGACGACGATGACGATGAGGAGCAGGGTCAAAACCCGCCATTTACTGGGCGGTGGATGGCCACTTCCTCATACGATGTGTACATGGTTGATACACCTAAAAAAGCTGATGACAATGACAAAGAAGATCCAGTTGAGAATAAACCTCCTAAGACACAATCCAAGCGCCGGCGGCCTAAACGTTGTTCTAAGTCACGTCGCTCAAAAGACAGCAACACTAGCACCGGAGAAAATAGTACTCCGGACGACGCCGAAAACAAGGAAGACCCCGTCGAAACAACATCCGAACAGGAGGAACAAAACATTGGGCAAGTCAGCCCTGATAAACAGGCTATGTCTAACGACCCGGATGACGATAGTTACCGTCCATCCTCCTCCGAGGAGGAGAGCCTCGGTAGCAAGGATTTCATCATGCCTGAGGCACCCCTAGAGCAGGAGCGCTTCAAGTGCCGGCTAATAGCTACTGCAAGAAGCCTGAAGAAAAAGCAGCAGCAGCTTCAAGCTCATCAAGACCTACTCATTGACACATGGACCGAGGTCCTGGCAGCCGAAAAATACGGCCCCAAGAGTCCAGCCAAGAGTTACCCAAAACACAGACTGCTACCTCAGTTCGATGAGGAGGCGTAGGAGCCCATACCACCCTCGTGCAATGCGGACCGACCACCTCGTGGTCGAAAATGGCAACTCATGCCGAACATCAGCCCGCCCCACCGCCTCATAAAAACAGAGACAAAACAGCTCGGGACTATACATACGACCTTCGGCAGGACCTGGACAGTAGAGCAGGACACAGCAGATCAATCAACGGAACGCGAGGACGCCCTTCGACTCGCGACGACGGCTACCTATTCGGACGCGACAAACCTAGTCACGCCCGGGCCGATAACCGCAGGCGGACTTCATCAGAGGTGCGCCGCGACGCGGCCCGATATAGAGGCGCCGCACACGCTCTCTGCTTCACAGACGAAGTACTGGATCATGAATTCCCCGAGGGGTTCAAGCCCGTCAATATTGAATCATACGACGGAACAACCGATCCTGCAGTATGTATCGAGGATTTTATTCTCCATATCCACATGGCCCGAGGAGACGATCTCCACGCCATCAAATACCTCCCACTAAAACTGAAAGGGCCAGCTAGACACTGGTTAAATAGCCTACCTGAAAATTCCATCGGCAGCTGGGAGGACTTGGAAGAAGCTTTTCTTGACAACTTCCAAGGCACTTATGTCTGGCCACCAGACGCCGACGACTTAAGTCATATAGTTCAACAACCTGGAGAATCAGCCAGAAAATTTTGGACTAGGTTCCTAAACAAAAAGAACCAGATCGTTGACTGTCCGGATGTCGAAGCCCTAGCGGCCTTCAAACACAACATCCGTGACGAATGGCTCGCCCGCCACCTTGGCCAAGAAAAGCCGAAATCCATGGAAGCCCTCACGACACTCATGACCCGCTTTTGCGCGGGTGAGGACTGATGTCTACTACACAACCTTCTTCTTGTAGACGTTGTTGGGCCTCCAAGTGCAGAGGTTTGTAGAACAGTAGCAAATTTCCCTCAAGTGGAAGACCTAAGGTTTATCAATCCGTGGGAGCGTAGGATGAAGATGGTCTCTCTCAAACAACCCTGCAACCAAATAACAAAGAGTCTCTTGTGTCCCCAACACACCCAATACAATGGTAAATTGTATAGGTGCACTAGTTCGGCGAAGAGATGGTGATACAAGTGCAATATGGATGGTAGATATAGGTTTTTGTAATCTGACAATATAAAAACAGCAAGGTAACTAAACATAAAAGTGAGCATAAACGGTGTTGCAATGATAGGAAACAAGGCCTAGGGTTCATACTTTCACTAGTGGAAGTTCTCTAAACAATAATAACATAACTGGATCATATAACAATCCCTCAACATGCAACAAAGAGTCACTCCAAAGTAACTAATAGAGGAGAAAAAACGAAGTGATTATGGTAGGGTACGAAACCACCTCAAAGTTATTCTTTCTGACCGGTCTATTCAAGAGTCCGTAGTAAAATAACACGAAGCTATTCTTTCCGTTCGATCTATCATATAGTTCGTACTAGAATAACACCTTAAGATACAAATCAACCAAAACCCTAATGTCACCTAGATACTCCACTGTCACCTCAAGTATCCGTGGGCATGATTATACGATATGCATCACACAATCTCAGATTCATCTATTCAACCAACAAATAGTACTTCAAAGAGTGCCCAAAAGTTTCTACCGGAGAGTCAAGACGAAAACGTGTGCCAACCCCTATGCATAGATTCCCAAGATCACGGAACCCGCAAGTTGATCACCAAAACATACATCAAGTAGACCACATGATATCCCATTGTCACCACAGATAAGCACGTGCAAGACATACATCAAGTGTTCTCAAATCCTTAAAGACTAAATCCGATAAGATAACTTCAAAGGGAAAACTCAATTCATCACAAGACAATAGAGGGGGAGAAGCATCATAAGATCCAACTATAATAGCAAAGCTCGCGATACATCAAGATCGTGCCATCCCAAGAACACGAGAGAGAGAGAGAGATCAAACACATAGCTATTGGTACATACCCTCAGCCCCGAGGGTGAACTACTCCCTCCTCGTCATGGAGAGCGCCAGGATGATGAAGATGGCCACCGGAGAGGGATTCCCCCCCCCCTCCGGCAGGGTGCCGGAACGGGGTCTAGATTGGTTTTTTGGTGGTAACAGAGGCTTTCGGCGGTGGAACTCCCGATCTAGGTTATTTTCCGGAGGTTTCAGTATATATAGGAGGTGTTGGAGTCGGGGCCAAGCAAAGGGGGTCTATGGGCAGTCCAGGAGGCAAGGGGCGCGCCCCCACCCTCGTGGGCAGCCCGTGGATCTTCTCGTCCCCCTTCGGCACTTCCTGGGCTTCTTTTGGTCCAAAAACGCCCTCTGTTGAGTTTCAAGTCAATTGGGCTTCGTTTGATATTCCTTTTCTGCGAAACCCTAAAATAGGAGAAAAACAGAAAATGGCACTGGGCTCTGGGTTAATAGGTTCGTCCCAAAAAATCATATAAAAGTGTATATAAAAGCCCATAAAACATCCTAGAAGGATAATATAATAGAATGGACCAATCAAATTTTATAGATACATTGGAGACGTATCAAGCATCCCCAAGCTTAACTCCTGCTCGTCCTCGAGTAGTTAAATGATAAAAGCATAATTTTTTATGTGGAATGCTACCTAACATAATTCTCAATGTAATTCTCTTTATTGTGACATGAATGTTCAGATCCGAAAGATACAAGACAAAAGTCTATATTGACATAAAAATAATAATACTTCAAGCATAATAACAAAGCAATCATGTCTTCTCAAAATACTATGGCTAAATAAAGTTATCCCTACAAAATCATATAGTCTGGCTATGCCCCCTCTTCATCACACAAAATATTCATATCATGCACAACCCCGGTTTCAGCCAAGCACTTGTTTTCATACTCTATTCTTTCAAACCTTTCAACTTTCACGCAATACATGAGCGTGAGCCATGGACATAGCACTGTAGGTGGAATAGAGTGGTGGTTGTGGAGAAGACAAAAAGGAGGGATATAGTCTCACATCGACTAGGCGTATCAATGGGCTATGGAGATGCCCATCAATAGATATCAATGTGAGTGAGTAGGGACTGCCATGTGTCGATGTACTAGAGTAGGGGTACCCTAGTATCCCGAACTTGTGCACGGGCAGTCGTAGCATCCCGCGGCAAGGCTTGCCGGGTGACCGCCAAGATTCTCCGTGGTTCCCTTGGAGCCATTCAAGAACAAAGTATCCAAGCCAAGGAGACAAGGCGCCAGCAAGAGGAGCTTGCCGGGAAGGCCACTCAAGGCACAAGACCACTCAAGGCACAAGACCCCGGCAAGAGGAGCTTGCCGGGAAGGCCAACCAAGGCATTTCAAGGAACTTGCCGCGACGCGCCACGCGTCCTGGTGAGCGACAAGCTCTCGGAAGCGACAAGACAGCGACTGCGGCAAGGCGCTTGCCGCGGCAAGCTTCCACTCTGTACCCACGCTCCAGCGCATCCACCCACGTGTCGCTCTGGGAGCCTTCCAGACGCACGTGGCGGGAGGCTGTGCAGCCAGGGGTACGCTGTGGCAAGCGGCGCTGACAAGGCTGCCATCGTGGCGAGCGGTGGCGCCCCTGATGGCCCCTTTTTGCACTGTTCGGGCGACTCAGACGGGCATTTAATGCCCTTGTCCCCTGCCGTCAGGGTTTGGTATGATACACTGTACAGGTGGTTGCACCAACCCCACCTTTTCCGTTTTTGCCCTTATCTTCGTTGCCACCTATCGGTGACCCCTTGAGCATATAAAAGGAGGCCCATGCGCAACGTAAGAGGGGGTTCGAACATTCAGAACTCTCACGCTCGGTCTCGTTAGCTGCTAGAGTGTACTGTAGCTCTCAGCGCTCCCGGGCAAGAACTCAATACAACCACAAAGCAGGAGTAGGGTTTTACGCATCCATGCGGCCCGAACCTGGGTAAACTGCTCGTGTGCCTCGCCTCGATCTGCTCTTCGCGCTACCTCCGCCCCCAGCCGAATCGAAAGGGGCTCGGTCCCCATAGGTGTTCAAGGAGGATCAGTTTCCCCGACATCTTTGGCGCCGTCCAGCGTCTTGGTCAAAGTGGTCAGCTTCAACTCAAGATCAGCATTGGAGTCCTTGGCGGTGGCAAGCTCTTTTCCCTTCTCGGCGAGACGAACCTGTAGCTCTGAGTGGCTGTGGGCGTCTTTCTCCCGCTCAAGCTTGAGCACGGAGATCTCTTCACTTCTTGCCTTGAGATCGGCCTCCAGCTGCGCCACCTTCGCCTCCAGTTCCTTCTTGGCGGTTTCGGCAGCTGCGGCAGCGTCCTTTGCTTCCTGGAGGGCCCCGCCAAGTGATTGCTCGCGCGCGGCAAGCTCCTCCTCGTGGCTGTCGAGGTTAACCTTCCGCTGCGCCAGCTCACCCTCTCGCGTGGACAGCTTCTCAGCGGCAAGCCGCTGCTGTTCTTCCACTTCAGCCTTCTCGAGGAAGAAGGCCTGCTGCTCCTCGGCAAGTTGCTCCCGCTCTTCTGCCAGGGATCGGAGAGCTGCCTGGTTGAGTGCCCGGAGCTCCTCTGCGCGCTTCTCAATGTTAGCCCCCGCCTTCGTGGCAAGAGCCTCTCGGGACTCCAGCTTGGCCTGCCGAGCGCGGTACAGTGACAGCAGTTTCCGCAGCAGCCGCTCCTCCTCAGGCTCGCCCTGCTGCTGCTCAGCGCGTCGACCAGCGTCAGCCCAGCGGAGGCGAGCACCTCTCCGTCGAAGATTTCTCCCTCGACCGGTGACCTGGAGCTTGAGGCCCACGGGAGTTTGATGAAGACGCCGTCACCGGCCTTCAAATAGGCGCCTGGCTCGGGCTCTTCGGAGCCTGGGGCTGTGGCAGCGGCGGAGGGCTCGGCGGTCGGTGTAGCGCCTGGCGCTCCTGCGGCCTCAGGGCCGTCAGTGCGATCGCCAGACCCCTCGCCAGCTGCTGCGGCGGCAGCCTTGGCGGCCTCTGCGCCGGCGGGATCGTCAGCGCCGGCTGCTTCTTCGGTGGAAGCGGCGTCGTCAGCAACAACTTCAGTCTCCATCGGCTCAGCAATAGATGGATCTGATAGCCGGAAAAGGAAAATAAGTCAAGCAAATATCCAAAAAGAAGATCAAAAGAAGAAAAGCCCAAGGGAAGTTTGAAGCGAGAAGATTACCTGCGCGAGCCGGCTCCTCAGCAGGCTCCCTTGCCGGAGAGTTTTCCCTTGGCGGCGCAGTCGTGGTCTCTACCGGCGGAGGGCCGCTGGTGCTGTCCCTCGCCGGAGAGCTCCCCCTTGCCGGAGAGCTCTCCCTTGGCGGAGAACTCTCCCTCGCCGGAGGACTCCCCCTTGCCGGAGGACTCCCCCTTGGCGGCGTGGTCGAAGTAGATGGCACGTCGGGGGCGATCTCCGGGCGCTCCTGGTGTGGCTGCTCTGCTCCTACACAAATCAACAAATAAGATATCAGCAAAGAAAGAACACCCACGCGCGCCTAACAACGGAAAGTGAACCATACACTTACGCTGGGGGCTGCTCTAAAGATTGGTTGCCGGGTCCGGCAAGGTGGTCTCGGTGGGCTCGTCCTCAACGATGATCACCTCCTCTCTCCTCGCCGGAACCTTGGCCCTCTTTGCCGCTCTCTGGGCCAGAGTTCTGAAAAGGAACAAGTTCAGAGTAAAGCAAAAGAGGTTCAAGACAAAACAGCAAGAATTGAAGAAATGCAAGTACAACAAGAATCTTACTCTTCTTCTTCCTCGTCGGAGCTGAGCGCGGAGAAGTCGAAGTCCGGCTCACGCCCAGCGCGAGGAGGCGGAGGAGTAGGCTCCCTTGGCCGCTTGGCGGGAGCAGTGGCGGTGGTCTGAGACAACCCTGCTCCGGCTGCCGCCGTGGCGTGAGGGGCGGCAGGAGCAGAAGCGGTGGTCTGGGAATACCCCGCTCCAGTTGCTACAGAAGCACGAGGCGCTCCCGCGGCAACCGTGCTTGCCGCGGTGGAGCGTGTCGCGCGGCGCGGCGGCTGTTGACCCGTCTGCCGCTCCGTTACGTCCCCGGCCTTGCGGAGACGCCTTCTTGGTGGAGCTGGAGGCTCTGCTAGCGGCGAGCTGCCTGAGGACGAGGAGGAAAAGGAGTCGATCTCCAGCGAGCCGCTCGTGTCCTCGGCGGGCCCGCTCTACTCGACGCCCTGCTCGGCGGGCTCGCTTGACTCGGCGTCTTGCCCGGCAAGCTCTCCCTCGCCGACAAATTCCCCTCGCTCGGCAAGGCTTGCCGCATTTGCTGCCTCTGCCTCCTCCACGGCGAATCCAAACTCACCCGCGGCTGCGGCTGCCGCTGCCTCTTCCAGCCTAGTGGCAATGTACGCCATCTCCTGATCAGTGGTGTCGCGGGTGAGGCCTTTCTTCTCGTCGGAGAGGATCGACATTTCTTCCAAGTTGTCAAAGAACTGCTGCACGGCGTCCTCTGCAGGCTCTTGCCAAGTTGGGTCAATCCCGTGAGAGTCGCACAACGGCATCATTGCGCGGATGCGGCTGAGCGCGGAGTTATTGCACAATGGAACGACGCCCCTCGGCAACCTGAATACTTCGGGATGATCGGGGTCATACTTGAACAGCTCCTAAAGTTGAGGCCGGGGCGCAGCCTCATGATATCCGCCGCATTCTCGAACTCCCAGGCAGGTCTCTTCCTCTCTTGCAAGGGGGCGATGCGGCGGCGAAAGAAATCTGTGCCAACTGCGCCTACAGTGAGCCCGGCAAGCCTGAGACGACGGATCCGGGCGACGGCAATCTTCAGCCTATCGTCTTCCGGGGCCATGTCGCTCCAACCGTTGCCGCGTACAACTGGGGCTTGGCGCCGGGCGGTAAATGGCTGCGGGTCCTCCTTGACGATCCAGCACCAATTTGCTCTCCATTCCACCCATTTGCTGCGGAGCTCTCCCTCCAGATAAGCTTCCTTCTTATGGGCCCTCGAGATCCAGGAAACTCCGCCGGACAAAGGCTCTCCTCTCTCAACTCGAGGCATGAAGAAGTGGCGGAAAAGGGCTACATTTGGGTGGACTCCGACAAAGTTTTCGCAGAGATGTGCGAAAACTGCCATGGTCAGGACGGCGTTGGGGGTGAAGTCCAGGAGGTGGAACCCGTAGGTGTTCATGATGTCGCAGAAAAATTCAGAGAAGGGCGGGCAGAGCCCGCAGTAGAAGAACAAGGCGAAGAACGCGTATCCGTTCGGAACCATTTTGCAAGCGGCGGCTGGGAGTACCTTTGTGCGCGGGTGCGCCCGCGTCTCCCCCGACCAGAAGAGGTAATAGTTCTCCCTCAGCTCCTTCGCGGCAAGCATGGGGGGAAGACAGCCCGCTCCTTTCGCAGCGCCGCGAGCCGCAGCTCCTCGGCCGACTTCACGCCCTTCCCCTTGTCGGTCTTCGGAGCCATGGCGGAAGTGGTGGGGGAGGTCGACGGCGTTGGTGGCGCTGGTGGCGATGGGGGGGGCGGAGCGCTGCTCTCTTTTCGGCTTTAGGAAGAAAGGGGAGCAGCGGAAGAATAGCAATGGCGGATGGGCGAACTGCCCCTGTTTCCCCTGCTTATAAGGAGGGAGGGGGCAGACGTTCCGCATTTCTGAATAAAGAAACCACCCAGGATCTCTCCCACGACGCCGTAATCGACGCGTGCCGTTAGGGGAGGGCGCGGTGGATACGGAGAAAGATACGGCGTGGCCCAGACCGCGCGTGCCCGTGCCCTGTTTTGGGCCTGGCCCAACAGCGCTCGACACCGTGTATGGCCCAGGCCCGGGGGCTCCTGTCGGTGTACTAGAGTAGGGGTACCCTAGTATCCCGAACTTGTGCACGGGTGATGGCTTCTCGCCCCTCGTTGGATACCCCAAGTGGAAGGTTTGAGATGCAGTGTAGCGGTAGTTTTCCCTTGGCAAAGATACCAAGGATCGAATTCCCCTGAGACTCCAAGGTTCAACAAGAAGGTGTCAACTGCTAACGGCGCCAGATACTTAGCAATTAACTTGGACCTGCACACATATACAAATAGCTTTGCTCCCAACGAGTACAGAGAGGTTGTCAATCCCTCCGACCTTGTCGTTTACAAAGGATCAAACGCAAGAGATAATAGTGATAGGTATTACTGCAACTAGTAAGTAAAAACAGAAAGTAAATAGCGGATGTGAACAGTGATAGTAATATGGACCGGGGTCCCATGATGTTCACTAGTGATGTCTCTCTCCCAAAAGACGATAAAACAGCTATGTGAGGTAAACGAATTACAGCTGGGCAATTGACAGGATTATGTGCGCAAACCAATGCTAACTATGCTGCAAGAAAGGTTGAGGCTCAAAAGAATGGGCGCTACGCCAAGGTAAGTAGACCAAAATCCATCTGCATCTACTACTAATCATTCATCTTGGGATATCTATCCAGAACATCTCGCTGGTATTAAGTTGCAAGTCCCACCCATAGTGTAAACTCAAAGCAATAGACAACTGCATTAAAAGAACTTTGCGTAAAGTAAACAATCCTTGCACCCGCGAGTACAAGCACCGTTGTTTTCCCCCTTGTGGCAACAGCACATCCCCTAGACTCATGTTTATGTCACTCAAGCTAGTCATCGAGGGGCATGAACCCACAATCAAGCATAACGTTCCCTCTTGGAGTTACTACCTACTACTTGGCCAAAGCAATAAACAGCAACGGAGAACATGCAAGAATTACTCAAGAACATATATATAAAAGAGGTAAATCAAATATATTACTCACACACAATCTGAACATAATCTCACAATCCATCGGATCCCAGCAAACTCAGCATAGCAACAGCATAAAGATTACATATGTGCCTCGATCATGTAGGGCAGCTCACGAGGTCTAATCGGTGAAGAACAAAGAGGGGAGGAGAACATCACATAGCTACTGGTCATGGACCCATGGTCCAAGGGGGACTACTCACAACTCATCCGGGAGGCGTCCATGGTGGTGGAGAAGCTCCCGGTGGTGATCCTCCCCTCCGGCAGGGTGCCGGGAAGAGTTCTCCTAGTGCTCCCGATCTTGGAAGCATGGCGGCGGCGGAACAGAGATGAGATCGCGAAAAAGGGTTCCGTCCTCGAGGGTTTCGGGACGCGGTGTAAATATATGCCAAAGGGGGGCATCAGCGGAGACCTGAGGGGCCCAGGCGCCCCCC
>LR738714.1:596178201-596205891 GCA_902687465.1 Secale cereale
CCCCCCCCCCCCCCGGCGCGGCCAGGAGGGGGGCCGCGCCACCAGGGCGCCTGGAGCCCTGGTGGCCCCCCTCCGGCCCTACTTTGGCCACAAGGAAGCTTCCGGAATGCTGATTTTTTATATAATTTTTCCGGGATTTTTCTGGCAGTTTACGTAATGGGAAAACCTGAAATACAAAAACAGCAGAAAACAGAGACTGGCACTGGGGTGCACTGAGTTAATAGGTTAGTCCAAATATGATCAAAAGTGTATGGAAGTGTATAAATATCATAGCAATATCACACAAAAGAGGCATGGAGCAAGCAGAAATTATAGATACGTTTTGGACGTATCAACGGGCAGTCGTAGCATCCCGCGACAAGGCTTGCCGGGTGACCGCCAAGATTCTCCATGGTTCCTTTGGAGCCATTCAAGAACAAAGTATCCAAGCCAAGGAGACAAGGCTCCGGCAAGAGGAGCTTGCCAGGAAGGCCACTCAAGGCACAAGACCACTCAAGGCACAAGACCCCGGCAAGAGGAGCTTGCCGGGAAGGCCAACCAAGGCATTTCAAGGAACTTGCTGCGACGCGCCACGCGTCCCGGCAAGGCCCGATGAGCGACAAGCTCCCGGAAGTGACAAGACAGCGACTGCGGCAAGGCGCTTGCCGCGGCAAGCTTCCACTCTGTACCCGCGCTCCAGCACATCCACCCACGTGTCGCTCTCGGACACTTCCTGGCACACGTGGCGGGAGGCTGTGCAGCCATGGGTACGCGGTGGCAAGCGGCGCTGACAAGGCTGCCATCGTGGCGAGCGGTGACGCCCCTGACGGCCCCTTTTTGCACTGTTCGGGCGACTCAGACGAGCATTTAATGCCCTTGTCCCCTGCCGTCAGGGTTAGGTATGATACACTGTACAGGTGGTTGCACCAACCCCACCTTTTCCATTTTTGCCCTTATCTTCGTTGCCACCTGTCGGTGACCCCTTGAGCATATAAAAGGAGGCCCATGCGCAACGTAAGAGGGGGTTCGAACATTCAGAACTCTCACACTCGGTCTCGTTAGCTGCTAGAGTGTACTGTAGCTCTCAGCGCTCCCGGGCAAGAACTCAATACAACCACAAAGCAGGAGTAGGGTTTTACGCATCCATGCGGCCCGAACCTGGGTAAACTACTCGTGTGCCTCGCCTCGATCTGCTCTTCGCGCTACCTCCGCCCCTAGCCGAATCGAAAGGGGCTCGGTCCCCATAGGTGTTCGAGGAGGATCAGTTTCCCCGACACCATGCAACGGATGCACTAGAGCTAAGTATGTATGAAAGCTCAACAAAAGAAACTAAGTGAGTGTGCATCCAACTTGCTTGCTCATGAAGACCTAGGGTATTTGAGGAAGCCCATCGTTGGAATATACAAGCCAAGTTCTATAATGAAAATTCCCACTAGTATATGAAAATGACTAAACATGAGACTCTCTATCATGAAGAACATGGTGCTACTTTGAAGCACAAGTGTGGAAAAAAGATAGTAGCAATTGTCCCTTTTTTATTTTCTTTTCTTCTTTTTTTTGGGCCTTTCTTTTTTTTCTTTGGCCTTTTTTTCTCGAGGGGATTTCTTTATTTAGCCTTTCCTCTCATGGGACAATGCTCTAATAATGATGATCATCACACTTATATTGATTACCAACTCGATACTAGAACAAAGTATGACTCTATATGAATGCCTCCGGTAGTGTACCGGGATGTGCAATGAATCAAGAGTGACATGTATAAAAAATTATGCATGGTGGCTTTGCCACAAATGCGATGTCAATTACATGATCATGCATGACAATATGACAATATGAAGCGTGTCATATGAACGGAACGGTGGATAGTTTCATGGCAATATATCTCGGAATGGCTATGGAAATGCCATGATAGGTAGGTATGGTGGTTGTTTTGAGGAAGATATATGGTGGCTGTTTTGAGGAAGGAATATGGTGGGCGTGTGGTACCGGCGAAAGTTACGCGGTACAAGAGAGGCTAGCAATGGTGGAAGGGTGAGAGTGCGTATAATCCATGGGCTCAACATTAGTCATAAGAACTCATATACTTATTGCAAAAATTTACGAGTCATCAAAACAAAGAAATCAACGCATGCTCCTAGGGGGAGGTTGGTAGGAGTTAACCATCGCGTGGCCCCGACCTCCACACAAAGGATGACACTACAAATACCTCATGCTCTAACTTCGTCACATAGTGGTTCACCATACGTGCATGCTACGGGAATCACTAACTTTAACACAAGTATTTCTCAATTTCATAATAACTCCACTAGCATGACTCTAATATCATTATCCTCATATCGCAAAACAATTATCAAGCATCCAACTTCTCATCATATTCAATGCACTTAGTGTGAAAGTTTTTACTACATTGATCTTGGATGCCTATCATGTGAAGGCTAGTTTTATAGCCAAAGCACATTACCATGATGTTCTAATGTACTCTCGAAAGGATATAAGTGAAGCATGAGAGTTCATCTATGTCTTCAAAATAAAACCACCGACGTGCTCTAAAAGATATAAGTGAAGCACTAGAGCAATAACAAACTACTCCGAAAGATATAAGTGAAGATCAATGAGTAGTGGAATAATAAGACTCTCTCACATTTAAGAACTTCAGAACTTGGGATATTATTCAAACAGCAAGCAAAACAAAATAAACTAAATTGACGCTCCAAGCAAAACACATATCATGTGGTGAATAAAAATATAGCTCCGAGTATAGTTACCGATAGATAAAGACGAAAGAGGGGATGCCTTCCCAGGGCATCCCCAAGCTTAGGCTTTTGGTTGTCCTTGAATTTTACCTTGGGGTGCCTTGGGAATCCCCAAGCTTAGGCTCTTGCCACTCTTTGTTCCATAGTCCATCAAAGCAATACTCAAAACTTGAAAACTTCACAACACAAAACTTAGACAAAAATCTCGTGAGCTCCATTAGTGTAAGAAAACAAACCACCACTCAAAGGTAGTGTTGTGAACTCATTCTAAATTCATATTGGTGTAATATCTACTGTATTCCATCTTCTCTATGGTTCATACCCTCCGATACTACTCATAGATTCATCAAAATAAGCAGACAACACTCGGAAAACAGAATCTGTCAAAAACAGAACAGTCTGTAGTAATCTGTAACTTTCACATACTTTTGTAACTCAAAAAAATTGAAATAAATTGGTAAACGTGAGGAATTGTCTATTAATCATCTGCAAAACGAATCAACTAAATAGCACACTCTAGTAAAATATGGTGACTATTCTAGTGAGCGCTAACGATTCTGTTTTTCACAGCATGATCATATAGACTTCACACAAGTCTTCCCAAAGGTTCTACTTGGCACAAACACTAATTAAAACATAAAACCACATCTAAACAAAAGCTAGATGCAATATTTATTCCTAAACATAAGCAAAAAGCAAACAACAAAGATAAAGTCGGGTTACCTCCCAACAAGCGCTACCGTTTAACGCCCCTAGCTAGGCATGATGATTTCAATGATGCTCGCATAAAAGATAAGAAATGAAACATAAGGTGAGCATCATGAAGAATATGACTAGCACATTTAAGTCTAACCCACTTCCTATGCATAGGGATTTTGTGAGCAAACAACTTATGGGAATAATAATCAACTAACATAGGAAGGGAAAACAAGCATAGCTTCAAAACTTTAAGCACGTAGAGAGGAAACTTGATATTATTGCAATTCCTACAAGCATATGATCCTCTCTCATAATAATTTTTAGTAGCATCATGAATTAATTCACCAATATAACCAGCACATAATGCATTCTTGTCATGATCCCCAAGCATATAAATTTTATGACTCTCCACATAAGCAAAGTTCTTCTCTTTCATAGTAGCGGGAGTATCATAAGAGACTTGAATACTATAGATTGTTTCCACATTAAAAGAGTAATGTTCAGAAAAAGGGTAATCATAATCATGACAAGTTTTATAAATATAATCATCACTACTTTTTATAGCATAAGTGTCTTCACAATAATCATCATAAATAGGAGGCATGCTATCATCATAATAGATTTGCATATCAAGACTTGGGAGGCTAAAAATATCATCTTCATCAAGCGTAGCATCCCCAAGCTTGGGACGAACGTTAATTGCAGCAAATAAATTCTCAAACATGCCATTCTCATCAAACATAGCATCCCCAATCTTGGGCCTTTTCATATCATAAGCATAATCGCTCTCATCGTTAATTGTATAGATAGCCCTGATAGTATAGCAATTATCATCATCACAATGAGTAATAGGAGCAACATCATTTGGAAGAGATATCTCTTTGTCTTTGCTTCTCCGTCTTTTCTTTTTCTTCTTCACATTAAGTATGGGTTTAATCTTCTTTTTGGAGCTCCTTATTAATGAGATTGGTAGAATAGGAGGCTCCTCCTCGTTACCTGATTCATCGTAACAAATAATAGGAGGATACTGGAAAATCTCTTCCATTTCATTAGTATTCTATTCATCTCCTATTTGTTTTCTTGACTTAAGGTAATTGGAAATATAAGGATTTTCAATGCAATTCACCGCACAATACA
The DNA here is from genome assembly GCA_902687465.1 of Secale cereale. NCBI lineage: Eukaryota > Viridiplantae > Streptophyta > Magnoliopsida > Poales > Poaceae > Secale > Secale cereale. The sequence goes on from LR738714.1 coordinate 596,182,770, forward strand.
TATAAATTTCCTCTAAATCAAAATCAAGAAGTTTATCAAGGGCAAATCCTGATGCTTAGTTCTACATTTGATTTCTTCATTACCCAAAAGCAAGATAAGTTCATTATGATGTGCAAGGGAAATCAAGTCGTCGGAATTTTTGGACACGATTCGATCATGAAACAATTCACATTGGGTAATGAAATGACCACGTTCATTGCAAAGTTCACAAGTACGGCTAAGAAATTTTAAATTTTCAGCACAATCATCTAGCCTCTGTAGCAACCATTTAGTTTCTAAATACTTATGCCTCTTGCAGAATATATCTTCCCTATTTGGTATGTACTTGCAAACTCTATGCACTCCACAAAAATCAACATGCTAATATGAGATATTTTCATCATGACTAGTACAATCATCATTAGTACCATGGATATTCAAAGGATTCACACTAACAACATTGCAATCATGCTCATCATTCACATATTTTATGCCAAGCATTCTATGTAATTCTTCTTCTAGTACTTTAGCACAATTTTCCTTCCCATCATTTTCACAAAAGATATTAAAAAGATGAAGCATATGAGGTAACCTTAGTTCCATTCTTTTTTTAGTTTTCTTTTATAAACTAAACTAGTGATAAAACAAGAAACTAAAAGATTCGATTGCAAGATCTAAAGATATACCTTCAAGCACAAACCTCCCCGGCAACGGCGCCAGAAAAGAGCTTGATGTCTACTACACAACCTTCTTCTTGTAGACGTTGTTGGGCCTCCAAGTGCAGAGGTTTGTAAGGAAGTAGCAAATTTCCCTCAAGTGGATGACCTAAGGTTTATCAATCCGTGGGAGGCGTAGAATGAAGATGGTCTCTCTCAAACAACCCTGCAACCAAATAACAAAGAGTCTCTTGTGTCCCCAACACACCCAATACAATGGTAAATTGTATAGGTGCACTAGTTTGGCGAAGGGATGGTGATACAAGTGCAATATGGATGGTAGATATAGGTTTTTGTAAACTGAAAATATAAAAACAGCAAGGTAGCAAGTGGTAAACGTGAGCATAAACGGTATTGCAATGTTAGTAGACAAGGCCTAGGGTTCATACTTTCACTAGTGGAAGTTCTCTAAACAATAATAACGTAACTAGATCATATGACAATCCCTCAACATGCAACAAAGAGTCACTCCAAAGTAACTAATAGCGGAGAACAAACGAAGAGATTATGGTAGGGTACGAAACCACCTCAAAGTTATTCTTTCTGGTCGATCTATTCAAGAGTCCGTAGTAAAATAACATGAAGCTATTCTTTCCGTTCGATCTATCATAGAGTTCGTACTAGAATAACACCTTAAGATACAAATCAACCAAAACCCTAATGTCACCTAGATACTCCATTGTCACCTCAAGTATCCGTTGGCATGATTATATGATATGCATCACACAATCTCAGATTCATCTATTCAACCAACAAAAAGTACTTCAAAGAGTGCCCAAGAGTTTCTACCGGAGAGTCAAGACGAAAACGTGTGCCAACCCCTATGCATAGATTCCCAAGGTCACGGAACCCGCAAGTTGATCACCAAAACATACATCAAGTAGACCACATGATATCCCATTGTCACCACAGATAAGCACGTGCAAGACATATATCAAGTGTTCTCAAATCCTGAAAGACTCAATCTAATAAGATAACTTCAAAGGGAAAACTCAATTCATCACAAGAGAATAGAGGGGGAGAAGCATCATAAGATCCAACTATAATAGCAAAGCTCGCGATACATCAAGATCGTGCCATCTCAAGAACACGAGAGAGAGAGAGAGATCAAACACATAGCTACTGGTACATACCCTCAGTGCCGAGGGTGAACTACTCCCTCCTCGTCATGGAGAGCGCCGGGATGATGAAGATGGCCACCGAAGAGGGACTCCCCCCCTCCGGCAGGGTGCCGGAATGGGGTCTAGATTGGTGTTTTGGTGGTAACAGAGGCTTTCAGCGGCGGAACTCCTGATCTAGGTTATTTTCCGGAGGTTTCAGTATATATAGGAGGTGTTGGAGTCGGGGCCAAGAAAAGGGGGTCTATGGGTTGTCCACGAGGCAGGGGGCGCGCCCAATAGGGGGGCCACCCTCATGGGCAGCCCGTGGGTCTTATTGTCCCCCTCCGGCACTTCCTGGGCTTCTTTTGGTTCAAAAACGCCCTCCGTTGAGTTTCAGGTCAATTGGGCTCCGTTTGATATTCCTTTTCTGCGAAACCCTAAAACAGGAGAAAAACAAAAACTGGCACTGGGCTCTGGGTTAATAGGTTAGTCCCAAAAAATCATATAAAAGTGTATATAAAAGCCCATAAACATCCTAGAAGGATAATATAATAGCATGGAACAATCAAAAATTATAGATACGTTGGAGACGTATCAAGGACAGATCGCTGGCTCGTAGCAAGAACACAGCCAGCGATGAAGGCCCCGCCGAGGCCAAAAACAGCACCGGCAAGCTTCGGCGCAATAGACACAAACGCCACAGCAATGGCAATAACACCGAAGACACTACGGTTAACGCCGGATTCAATGGCTCCAAGTCCGGCCAGCGGAAGAAGCCCTACAAAAGGAACAGCGAGGGACCATCCAGCCTGGACCGCATACTCGACCGTCCATGCCAGATACATGGCACCCACACAAACAAGCCAATCATACCAACAGAGATTGTTGGGTTTTTAAACAGGTCGGCAAGTTAAATGCCGAGAACAAGGAAAAGGGATCACAAAGTGAGGACGATGACGAAGAGCCCCGGCAGCCGAACACGGGGGTGCAGAAGAAATTTCTGCCTCAAGTCAAAATGGTGAACATGATATATGGTACACACATCCCCAAAAGGGAGCGCAAGCGCGCACTGAGGGATGTCTACGCGGTAGAGCCAGTCGCCCCGAAATTTAACCCGTGGTCATCATTCCCGATCACCTTCGATCGTCAAGATCACCCAACTAGTATCCGCCATGGCGGTTCGGCCGCACTGGTTCTCGACCCAATCATCGACGGATTTCACCTAACACGAGTCCTAATGGACGGAGGTAGCAGCCTCAACCTGCTCTATCAGGATACAGTGCACAAGATGGGTATTAATCCCTCATGAATCGAACCCACAAAGACTACCTTTAAAGGAGTCATACCAGGCGTAGAGGCCCATTGTACGGGCTCAATCACGCTGGAAGTAGTCTTCGATTCCCCGGACAACTTCCAAAGCGAAGAGTTACTCTACGATATTGTCCCCTTCCGCAGCGGCTACCATGCACTGCTCGGACGAACCGCGTTTGCAAGATTCAACGCAGTACCACACTATGCTTATCTCAAGTTCAAGATGCCCGGTCCACGCGGCGTCATAACAGTCAATGGAAACACGGAACACTCCCTCCATACAGAGGAGCACACAGCTGCCCTGGCAGCAGAGGTACAGACCGGCCTACTCAAGCAGAACCATAATCTAGCTGCCGAGCCCCTGGACATCATTAAGAGGGTCCAGACTACACTGCAACAGGATAGCTCGGCTCGCCAAGAGCTCAATTAGCAGTTTGGCCTCCGTTCGAACCCCGATGAGGTAGTGGCATTCGTAGCATGCCTACATAATTACGCACTCAAAATCCATGGGCGCTGATGGAGGCACAGCTAGCTTGTGATCCACAGTTCGGCTAGACCGATCCCGGACTCACATACACCTTCACTACTTCCTCTTCCCTTTGCAGGTTTTACACAGGCCTCCTTTGAAGGCCTGATTGCTGGTCCTGTCCAAGGATAAGTACACCAAAATGGCACGAAGCACAGGCGTACAGGAGAAGCCCTAGATGCCAATTTAAAATTTTCTCTACCTGTTTTCAGGACTCACACGGAGTTGCCTTCGGTGACGGCATGTTAAACAGTCATTTTTTTTATCGCACTATTTGTATCGATGCGCTTTAACGCATCAATCTAGTTATAATGGAAACAGTTCATGGCCCAGCTTTAAGGGCCATAGATATTACCTCTGATCTTTTCTGTTCTCCTTTGCCATTAATTACTTACATTCTGGCACCCGTACACTTTGGTACGTTTCATATTTACCAGGGGCTCCTCACCGTCCCATAAAACGGTAGCAAAGTCCGAACACTTCTTATAGATAAGTTCGGCACCCCGAATTTAGCATTATATGCATTGGCTCCGAATCATGTCTTTGGTCAATAGTTGGGTTGCCCGGCTCCTGTGCTTGCTACCCTACGTTCCGCTACATCGGCTAGGGTAGTAAAGGGAGAACTACTGCGATTGTGCCCTGGTTTACCCGGATGAGCACCTCAATAGAGAAAGCCGAAAACTAACTGTCATGATCCGGCGAGAGCCGGTCAGCTGTTCGAGAGGTTGAAAATCGTTGGAGATTTTTTCTGCATTACGCGAAGGATCGGTACTTCCCGATCAGACGCTGACAGCACTCTAGTTCGTATACCAGGGGCTGCGCCCATGTTTTATTATAAAACTCCTATGGCTAAGTGGGGGCGTTTAAGCCGCATAGTCTGATTGCCTGGTTCGTTGCGCTAAACAACTCCTTCAAGGACCATATAATCGGATAAAGATTGTTTAGATTCCATCTCGGACACCTCCGTACTAACTGCAAGAGGGCAGCAGCCGATGACTGGCCAACCCTCAGATTCCATACAACACGGTCGTACAGGAGGAAACAATTAAAACATAACAAACATTATATTACAAACTGGCTTTGTTTTCATACAAGGCAAGGACAAAAACGAATGTATTCATTCGAACATAATGTCCTGCCCGCACTGCGCTGCTGCAAGTCGAGACCCTTCTAGAACATTCGCAAAATATTTCTCGGGTGTGCAGTGCTCCTTGGCCTCTGGCAGCCCCCTGGCCACCTCGACCGTGTCCATCTTCGCCTACCACATCTTGCAACGGGCAAAGGCCATGCGGGCACCATCAATGCCGACGGATTGCTTGACGATGTCTAGCCGCGAACAAGCTTCCACTACCCGCTTCACGAGGCCAAAATAACTGTTGGGTATAGCTTCGGCTGGCCACAGCTGGATTGTTAAATCCTTCATGGCCAGTTTGGCCACCCTATGCAGCTCGACCAACTGCTTCAGTTGATCAACAAAGGGCACCGGATGTTCGGGCACAACATACTGCGACCAAAACAGCTTCTCTGTGGAATTCCCTTCTCTGGCTCGGAAGAACTCCGTAGCATCGGACACACTGCGAGGTAGATCCGCAAAAGCCCCTAGGCAACTCCGAATCCGGGTTAGTAAAAGGTACTTCCTCTCCGCATACTTGCTTTGCATGTTAAAAACCTTACCCGCCACAATCTTCTTGGCCTCATGGATCTCCTGGAGAGTTTCCCGGGCTTCATTCCGTGCGATCTCCGCACTCTGGCGAGCCTTGGCAAGTTCCGTCTCCTGAACCGACGCCTCGCGCTCCAAGTCTTCACACTTCTTCACCATGTCCTGAAGCTCCTGCTGGACCTCGCTGACCCGGGCCTTGAGCTTCTTACGGACGGCTTGCTGCTAGATAGCCTTCCCCTCGGCTTCGGCCAGGGCATTTTTTAGGACCTCGACCTCGGTCGCCGCCCCTACACATATTATGACAATCCGGTAAACACTCACCGCTTATTCTTTGTGAGTACACGGCAAGTCGTCACTCACCTTGCTTCTCCTGGAGTTGAATCTTCACCTAAACGAGCTCATTCTCGGCACGCTCCAACCTCTGCTTTAGTTCAGAGACTTCTGCAGCATGTGAGGTCGTGGCCAACAGCGACGCCTGCTCATTCATACATATCAAGTTAGTCTCCTGCAAAGATTTGATCCTCTGTCCGGCCTCTCTTTCCAAACACCGGACAGTGTCTCAGGGGCTACTGTCAGCACGGGGCATTCTCTTTTTACGAGACTTACCTCAAAACCTGCCAACAGATTGTTGCAGGCCTCGTTCAGTCCGCTCTTGACGGACTGAACCTTCTTGATCACCGTACCCATGAGGACACGGTGCTCGTCCACAATGGAGGCGCTTTGTAGCACCTCCACCAGTTTATCCGGTGCCCCTGGTTGGACAGGGGTCATCGGTGGAATTGGCGCATCCCCTTTGAAGGAGGGGGCGCGCCGGATTCCGGGGCCGCATCGGCCCCCGGAATCGTATTCGGCTAAGGGCCAAACTGAATACGTCCCTCCTTGCCAATCTCCATGGGGATTGGCTCCCCCATGTGTCCGGCAGCGGAGGTCTCGCCTCGCGGCGCCTCCTAGACAGCATCCTGGGTCCCTCCGCGGCTCGGAGCGGTCCTCTAGGACAACACTTCGGTGTCATCCTTGGCCCCGGGGGAGTAAGCGGGCAGCGGCGACATGCTGGCCATTTCCGCCGGATCAAACGAACCTCCATATGAGGATCGCTGGATGCTGTCACGAGCCGGACTGCAATAGCACAATTAACCACGTCAAAACAACAAAAAGGAGAGGCCGGTTACGCTTCCATACGTCGGTCATAGTACTTACGATGCGGCCCGAGGCTTAGTGTGGAGGCATCGCTCGGGACTGCTGTCAACGTCCCACGCGGTGTTGACTGCAAGGGCGCCCTTCCCCTTCTTAGGCGTTCCCGCCTCAAGGGTCGTGGAGGCCCCCCTTTTCTTCTTCTCCTCCTCCGCCTCCTCCTCTTCCTCGTCATCATCCTCAGGGACAGAGGAATGGGTTTCTTTGTCTTCGGAAGTCACGTCCAAATCACCCTTACGACGGGGGCTGCTTTTTGCCCCCTTGGCCTTCTTCGTGGCCTTCTTCTCCGGCGCCTTATATGGTGCCGGCACCAGCATCTTCGCCAGACGTGGGATGACCGGTTCTTCTGGAAGCGGAGCCGGACACTGGATCCGCTTCGCTATCTCCATCCAATCCTGAAAAAGCAAATGATAAAAGCTCATGCATCATCCCCGAAATAAACAAGTAGGGGATATGTTAAAATAACATACCTTACTGGCGGGATGTTTAATGTCGTGCCCTCGGTCTGAATCTGTGGCCGGCGGTTCCTCGTTGCCCTTGAAGAGCAACCTCCAGGCACCCTCGTGAGTGGTTTCAAAGAGCCTCACCAGGGTTTGGTGCTTCTTCGGATTGAGCTCCCACAAAGGGCGACTTCTTCGCTAGCATAGGAGGATGCGGCGAACCAGCATCACCTCAATTACGTCAACAAGCTTGACGTTCTTGGCTATCATGCCTTGAACACGCGTGTGCAGCGCAATTAGTTCATCGAGCGAACACCAGTCTGGACTCTTCTCGACCCAGGAGGTGAGTCACGTGGGAGCGCCGGAGCGGAATTCGGCAGCTGTGGCCCAGGTGGTGCCGTGGGGTTCTGTAATGTAGAACCACTATTTCTGCCACTCCTTTACTATCTCCACAAAAGTGCCTTTCGGCGAGGAGACGTTGGACAGCTTACTCACCATGGCTCCTCCGCACTCCGCGTGTTGCCGATCCACCACCTTCGGCTTCACGTTGAAGACCTTGAGCCACATCCTGAAGTGAGGTTGGATGTGGAGGAAGGCCTCACACATGACGATAAACGCCGAAATGTTGAGAAAGGAATTCGGGGACAGATCATGGAAATCTATCCCATAATAATACATCAGCCCGCGGACAAAATGGTGGAGTGGAAACCCTAGTCCGCCGAAGAAATGAGGGATGAATACCACCCTCTCGTTGGGCTCCAGTGTAGGGACGACTTGTCCCTCGGCTGGCAGACGGTGGGTGATTTCCTTCGCCAAGTATCCGGCCGCCCGAAGCTCAGCAATATCCTCCTCCTTGATGGAGGATACCATCCACTTGCCCTAACCTCCGGATCCGGACATGGTTGAATGCTAGCTCGAGCGGAAAGGAGATGAGAACTTGGGCGCTAGAGCTCAAGATTGGAAAGGCGGAGATAGAGAGAAGGTGTGGGAGAGGAAGAGGGAGTCCTTATCGCCTTATAAAGGCAGTAAATATTAAACGCTCCCCCCCCCCACTCGCCTCAGAATTCGCCTATTCCCAAGGCCTGTGTAAACGGCACGGTTGGGTTACCCATGCCTGCATTGATGAGGAACCCACAATAAGGGGACATGATCTCTGCTTCGATAAGACGTGACAATGACAACTGCGTCTCGGGACGTGGAGCGTCGGGCACAAAGGGATCCGGAATTATGACCGGTCGGACGTGACGTCATTTTGTCATCGGATTGGGCTCATGTAAAATTATATTCTCTCTGTGGTTGTGTATGGTGTGTACGACATGTCTGGGTACTATCATTGCGTCCGAAGACTATCTTGGAGTTCGGAAAAAAAGGGAACCCGCCTAGCAATGTCGAAGACAATCTGCGCCGGACTCCTCGTCATTGAAGCCAGGTTCAGGGGCTACTAAGGGAGTCCTGGACTAAGGGGTCCTCGGGCGTCCGGCCTATTATCAATGGGCCGGACTGATGGGCTATGAAGACATGAAGGCCGAAGACTGTACCTGTGTCCGGATAGGACTCTCCTTGGCGTGGAAGCAAGCTTGGCGACCAATTATGAAGATTCCTTCTTATGTAACCGACTCTATGTAACCCTAGATCCCCCCGGTGTCTATATAAACCGGAGGGTATAGTACGGATGGCAGACACATTACCATAGTCATACAGGCTAGACTTCTAGGGTTTAGCCATTACGATCTCGTGGTAGATCAACTCTTGTAATACTCATATTCATCAAGATCAATCAAGCAGGAAGTACGGTATTACCTCCATAGAGAGGGCCCGAACCTGGGTAAACATCATGTCCCCAGTCTCCTGTAACCATCGACCTTAGACGCACAGTTTGGAACCCCCTACCTGAGATCCGTCGGTTTTGACACTGACGGCGAGCGCGCTGGGGAGAGAGTGTTCTTCTTGTGCACCCCAGAGTTCGAACCTCTCAAGGGTTTGTGGAACCCAAAATCCGACACATTGAGATACCTGGTTTTTAAATTATAGTAAATCCAAAACTCATCTGAAATTCATGAAACTTGTCATATTATCATGGAGCGGCATCAACATGCCATGGTAAATTTTTTGTCCCATTTGGGGCATGTTTGGGTATAAGCCTCTCACAAACCAGAGCTTCTCACAACAAGCGTGATGGTTTCAGTAGGGAACGTGCCACCTTTAGGGGACGAAACGATATTCGTTGCCTCTTATTGCTTTCATAAAATTTCTAGTGTCAACATAGAACAACAGGAGTGTTGTGTTTAATTTTGGAATTTTTCGGGGTTCATTTGGACATTTTTATACATTAACTGGGTTTTCTAGGCATGTTATGTGCATAATTCAAATTCGAACTACATGCACATGCTCCAGTGAATGTAAATGGGTTGAAAAATCAAATATGTGTCCTTCGGTGCATGCTTAGGTCCCATGCAAGAAATTGGAATGAATTTCAAACTCCCTGCCACCGTCACTCGGCCGCAAACATTGAGATACCTGGTTTTTAATTTCTAGTAAATCCAAAACTCGTCTGAAATTCATGAAACTTGGCATGCTATCATGGAGCAGCATCAACATGTCGTGGTAAAAAAATTGTCCCATTTGGGGCAGTGATACGTCTCCAACGTATCTATAATTTTTTTATTGTTCCATGCTATTATATTATCTATCTTGGATGTTTTATATGCATTTATATGCTATTTATATGATTTTTGGGACTAACTTATTAACCCAGAGCCCAATGCCAGTTTCTGTTTTTCCTTGTTTTTGAGTTTCGCAGAAAAGGAATATCAAATGGAGTCCGGATGGAATGAAACTTTTTGGAGATTTTTCTTGGACCAGAAGACACCAGATAGACTTGGAGTACACCCAGGGGATCTGCGAGGAGACCACAAGGGTGGAGGGCATGCCCAGGGGGTAGGGCGCGCCACCCTACCTTATGGGCCCCTCGTGCCTCCCCTGACCTACTTCTTCCGCCTATAAATTCCGATATATTCCAGAAACATCAAAAAATCCATCGAAACCACTTTTTCGCGGCCGTAACCTTCTGTTCCCGCAAGATCCCATCCGGAGGCCTTTTCCGGTACTCTGCCAGATGGGGAATCAACCACGGAGGGCATGTACATCAACCCTATTGCCCTTTCGATGAAGTGTGAGTAGTTTACCACAGACCTACAGGTCCATAGCTAGTATCTAGATGGCTTCTTCTCTCTCTTGCATCCTCAATACCATGTTCTCATCGTTGTTCTTGGAGATCTATCTGATGTAATATTCTTTTGCGATGTGTTTGCCAAGATCCGATGAATTGTGGGTTTATGATCCGATTATATATGAATATTATTTGAGTCTTTTCTGAATTCTTATATGCATGATCTAGTATCTTAGTAATTCTCTTCGAATTATCGGTTTTGTTTGGCCAACTAGATTGATATTTCTTGCAATGGGAGAAGTGCTTTGCTTTGGGTTCAATCTTACGGTGCTCAATCCCAGTGACAGAAAGGGACATGCCATTGTATTGTTGCCATCGAGGATAACAAGATGGGGTTTTCATCATATTGCTTGAGTTAATTCTGCTACATCATGTCATCTTGCTTAAGGCGTTACTCTGTTCTTATGAACTTAATACTCTAGATGCAGAATCATTCTGGTCTATGTGTGGAGTAATACTAGTAGATGCACGCAGGAGTCAGTCTACTTGTCTCGATGTGATGCCTATATTCATGATCATTGCCTTAGATGTCTTCATAATTATTTGCTTTTCTATCAATTGCTTAGTAGTAATTTGTTCACCCACCGTAATATTTGCTATCATGAGAGAAGCCTCTAGTGAAACCTATTGGCCTCGGGTCTATTTTACATCTTATAAGTTTCAGATCTACTATTTCGCAATCTTTTACTTTTCAATCTATAAACCAAAAACTGAAAAATATTTACTTTACTTGTTCATCTATCTCTACAAGATCTTGCTTTTGCAAATAACCTAGAAGGGATTGACAACCCCTTTATAGCATTGGATGCAGGTTGTTTGATTGTTTGTGCAGGTATTTGGTGACTTGTGTGTAATCTCCTACTGGATTGATACCTTGGTTCTCAAAACTGAGGGAAATACTTACTTCACTTTGCTGCATCTCCCTTTCCTCTTCAAGGGAAATACCAACACAAACTCAGGAAAGTATCGAGGAAGCAAGATTTCTGGTGCCGTTGTCGAGGAGATCTACGCCAAGTCAAGGCCCACCAAGTACCTTTCATTAAACTCTCATCTCTCGCATTTACATTCTTTTTCGTCCGCCTCTCGTTTTCCTCGCCCCCGCTTCTAAAAGGATTTTCAAAAAGATTTGCCTTTTCTTCGCCTTTCTTGCGTTCGTCTGGTTTGCTTGCTTCTTGTGTGCTTGTGTGTTGGATTGCTTGCTTTGTCACGATGGCTCAACAAAATACCAAATTATGTGATTTCTCCAACACCAATAATAATGATTTCATTAGTACCCCGATTGCTCGCACTACCAATGTAGAATATTGTGAAATCAATGCTGCTTTATTGAATCTAGTCATGAAAGATCAACTTTCTGGCCTTCCTAGTGAAGATGCCGCATCTCATCTGAATAATTTTGTTGATTTGTGTGATATGCAAAAGAAAATAGATGTGGATAATGATCTTGTTAAATTAAAGCTATTCCCGTTTTCACTACGAGATCGGGCTAAAACTTGGTTTTCATCTTTGCCTAAAAATAGTATTGATTCATGGAAGTGCAAAGATTATTTTATTGCAAGTATTTTACTCCCGCTAAGATCTTCTCCATTAGGAAAGATATTACGAGTTTTAAACAACTTGATCATGAGCATGTTGCACAATCTTGGGAGAGAATGAAACTTATGATAATAAATTGTCCTACACATGGTTCGAATTTATGGATGATTATACAAAAAAAAATATGCCGGATTGAATTTTGCTTCTAGAAATCTTTTAGATTCGGCCGCGGGAGGTACTTTTATGTAAATCACTTTAGGAGAAGCTACTAAACTCCTAAATAATATAATGGTTAACTATTCTCAATGGCATACCGAAAGATCTTCCTCTAGTGAAAAAGTGCATGCAATTGAAGAGATTAATGTTTTGAGTGGAAAGATGGATGAACTTATGAAACTATTTACTAGCAAGGGTGCTAATATTGATCCTAATGATATGCCTTCGTCTACTTTGATTGAGAACAATAATGAATCTATGGATGTGAATTTTGTTGGTAGGAACAATTTTGGTAACAATGCTTATAGAGTAAATTTTAATCCTAGGCCTTTTCCTAGTAATTCCTCCAATAATTATGGTAATTCTTACAAAAATTATTATGTAAATTATAATAATATGCCCTCTTATTTTGAGAATAACGTTAAAGAATTTATGATGTCTCAAAAGAATTTTAATGATATCATTGAAGAAAAATTGCTTAAGATTGATGATTTGGCTAGAAGTGTGGATATAATTTCTCTTGATGTTGACTCTTTGAAGCTTAGATCTATTCCACCCAAGCATGATATCAATGAGTCTCTCAAAGCTATGATAATTTCCATTGATGAGTGCAAAGAAAGAACCGCTAAGATGCGTGCGAAAAAGGAATGGTTTATAAAAACATGTTCTTCTAGTTCTCATTAAAGTAATGATGAAGATGTGACTCCTATTGAATCTTTGTTTTCCAAAATAAATCTTGATAAATATGGGACTGGAGATGAGTCTACTCTAGTTAAGAGGCATCCCAATGATTTGGAGTTTTTAGATCTTGATGCAAAAATTGATAAAAGAGGGATAGATGAAGTCAAAACCCTAAGTGGCGATGAACCTACTAGATTGTATCTCAAGGAATTTAATTATGATAATTGCTCTTTAATAGATTGTATTTCCTTGTTGCAATCCATGTTACTCTCCTCATGCTTATAATCAAAATAAAACTTTTACTAAACATATCGTTGAAGCTATGATGCAATCTTTTGAAGAAAAACTTGAATTAGAAGTTTCTATTCCAAGAAAACTTTATGATGACTGGGAACCAACTATTAAAATCAAGATTAAAGATTATGAATGCCATGCCTTGTGTGATTTGGGTGCTAGAGTTTCTACAATTCCAAAAATGTTGCGTGATGTGCTTGGTTTCCGTGAAATTGATGAGTGTTCTTTAAATTTGCATCTTGCGGATTCCACTATAAAGAAACCTATGGGAAGGATTAATGATGTTCTTATTGTTGCAAATAGGAATTGTGTGCCTGTAGATTTCATTATTCTTGATATAGATTGCAATCCTACATGTCATATTATTCTTGGTAGAACTTTCCTTAGAACAATTGGTGCAATAATTGATATGAAAGAAGGAAACATTAGATTTCAATTTCCATTAAGGAAGGGCATGGAACACTTTCCAAGAAAGAAAATCAAATTGCCTTATGAATCCATTATGAGAGCTACCTATGAATTGCATACCAAAGATGATAATACCTAGATCTATTTGTGTTTTATGCCTAGCTAAGGGCGTTAAACAATAGCGCTTGTTGGGAGGCAACCCAATTTTATTTTTGCTTTTTACTTTTTGGTTCTGTTTTGCAAGTTTTGCACATTATTACTTCTGTAGTAATTATGTTTTGGTGTTTTAATTAGTGTTTGAGCCAAGTAAGACCTTTGTGATGGCTTACGATGATCGTTGATTTGATTTTGCTGAAAAACTGAAACTTTTGCGTCCAGTGCAGAAAATTCAATAATTCACTGGAACGTCTACACCTTCAAAACAATTTACACAAAATTGATATACAAATTCCCCATGTCGTCCTATTTTTTCAGAATTTTTAGAGTTACAAAACTATACAAAGTTTACAGATTGCTACATACTATTCTGTTTTTGGTAGATTCTGTTTTTTTATGTGTTGTTTGCTTATTTTGATCCATCTATGGCTAGTATCGCGGGGTATGAACCATGGAGAAGTTGGAACACAGTAGATATTACACCAATATAAAATTGTAATAAGATCACAATAGTACCGTGAGTGGTTATTTGCTTTGTTTTACTAACGGAGCTCACGGGATTTTCTGTTGAGTTTTGTGTTGTGAAGTTTTCAAGTTTTGGGTAAGGATTTGATGGACTATGGAATAAAAAGTGGCAAAAGCCTAAGCTTGGGGATGCCCAAGGCACCCCCAAGGTAAGACTCAAGGACATCCAAGAGCCTAAGGTTGGGGATGCGCCGGGAAGGCATCCCCTCTTCCGTCTTCATCCATCGGTAACTTTACTTGACGCTATATTTTTATTCACTACATGATATGTGTTTTGCTTGGAATGTCCTGTATAATATGAGTCTTTGCTTTTTAGTTTGTCACAATCGTCCTTGTTGTACACACCTTTTGAGAGGGACACGCTTCAATCGTGATTTATTAGAATACTCTATGTGCTTCACTTATATCTTTTGAGCTAGGCAATTTTACTCTAGTGCTTCACTTATATCTTTTTAGAGCACGGCTTCTGTCGCCAGATGTCCTAGTGTGAGGACTTAGTCGTGAGGCCAATGCATCTATGTAGTAGCTTGAGAGGGGTTTAACGGGACGAGAGACGCGGGATTTTAGACAGCTTCGGGCCCCGGCAAACATCATCCGATAATAACCCTACATGTTGTTTGGTTCTAGGTCTCATTACGATCATGAGGGAGTCGTCTTATAAGCCGGCTCTCCTCTAATTGTGTCTAGCCCTAGAGATTATTCAACCTGTCTGTTTAGACGTCTCCAAGGAACATGTCCCTCTTGGGGTGCCCCGCCCCTCCTTATATAGGTTGAAGGGGCGGGTTACATGTAGAGTCCAACTCGGATTAGGACTTACCCTATTCTGACGTCTCACCACGGGCTTCTCACCATGGGTTTCTTAACGTCTTGGGCTTCTTAACTCCAGACGACTCATTTTCATGGCTAAGTACTTGTCGGGTTACAATCTGTCTGCCGGGTCATAACTGTCCGTCGGCTTACAATCCGGCTTATAACTGTCCGCCGGCTTACAGTCTGCCGGCTTATAATCTGCCCACCGGCTTACAATCTGCCGGCTTATAACTGTCTGTCGGTTTACAATCTGCCGGCTTATAAAGGCCGGGTCACCAATGAGACACCAGGCTTGGGGGGTTTACCAACGAAACACCAAGTCCTATCCGGGTCATATCTCCGGCCGGGTCATATCATGGGGTATATCCCCGACATTAGCCCCTAGTTTAATTTGGATTTATCCATGTTGAACTAATCCTGCAAAATAAATTCAAGAACAAATTTGACAGATTGTGCTCGTCTTAAGAATTCTTGTAAGCCGGCACCTGATCATCCATAATTCCTTGTTATTTCTTTCTTCTAGAAAATCAGGGTCAATAGGCCAGCTTCATAATCAATTTGCTGACGTTGGTTTCTCACAGAGAAATATTGTGAAGAATAATTCATTTGACTCAGCTCCCAATGCTTAACAAAAATATTGGTCTTTGAAATACTCATCTGATCTTCAGCCGGCTTGAAGATGTAAAAGTTGCTGGTTTATCATTGCCAAAATTGCCGGCTTGTAAATATTGATGGCACCAGGTCATAATTGTTGTTAACATCCGGCTTGAAAATGTACCTCCCTTATATGCATATCACTTGTAGCCCCCAAGTCTTAAGAAGGGAGCGCAGTAACAGCTTAAGACTTGCTTCAATAAAATGTCGCAACCTTGAAGAAATTCGGGTTGTTCATCTCAGTCATTAATCATAAACTGAATATTCCACATATGTAGCCCCCAAGTGTCGGGGTTGTTATGCTTGCAGCAACCTGGGACTTGTAACTGCCTTATGCTCATAAAAATTTCAACCAGTGTAGCCCCCAAGGGCCAGGTCATTATACAATAATGAGCAGAGACTTTGTAGATATGATCATGTAGACTTGAGCAGCAACGTGTAGCCCCCAAGGGCCGGCTCAGTAAGATAATACTGAGCTGAGACTTTATATATACTTCATTGAAAATAACATCATATGATGTAAGCCCCATCGTGGGGCTTGAACCCACGATCACAAGGTTAAGAGCCTTGTGCTCTACCAACTGAGCAATAGGCTGTGACGCCCCCGATTTGACCGTACACTAATCATGCACGCAAATGTGTACGACCAAGATTAAGGACTCACTGGAAGATATCACAACACAACTCTAGACACGAATTAAAATAATACAAGCTTTATATTACAAGCCAGGGGCCTCGAGGGCTCGAATACATAAGCTCGCATACACAAGAGTCAGCGGAAGCAATAATATCTGAGTATAGACATAAGTTAAACAAGTTTGCGTTAAGAAGGCTAGCACAAATGTAACAACGATTGAAAAGGCAAGGCCTGCTGCCTGGGACCTTCTAACTACTCCTCAAAGCCGAACTCCACATAGAAACATCCTCGGGATCCTCTGGCTCCTGGACTCCACCGATCTGGGTGCATCATCCGAGAAGAGAGGAAAAAGGGGGAAAGGGGGGAGCAAAGTAACCGTGAGTACTCATCCAAAGTACTCGCAAGCAAGGATCTACACTACATATGCAATGATATATGTGTAAAGGGGTAATATCTATGGGCTAAACTACAGAATGCCAGAATATAAGGGGGATAGCTAATCCAATTGAAGACTACACTTTTGGCAACTTCCATCTTGCAGTAGCAGAAGATGTGTAACGCCCCAAGACCGATGCGCCAGGTGTCAACCAGTTATTCGTCGTCGTTGCCATGTCATCTGCTTGCGTGTTGCATCTTCCATGTCATCATGTGCATTGCATCAACATGTTTTCAAAACTTGCATCCGTCCGAGTCTCCCCGTTCTCTCTGTTATCCGTTCTGAGCCCACACATACTCGCACGCGCCCGCGACACCTCCGAATAATTATTTTATGAGTGGCCGTAAAATGTTCTCGGAATGGGTTGAAACTTGGCGTGTGGTCTTATTATAGTGTAGACAGACCGCCTGTCAATTTTCATCGCATTCGGAGTCCGTTTGATAGCCCAACGGTTAACCGCGTTAACCGCCGGAAGCCTTTTTCTCTTTTGGCCCAGCACCCCTCCACAATAGCCCTCTAGCCCACCTAACCCCCTCTATGCTCTCGGTCGTTGGATTGTGATCGCGTGGCCGAAAACCACACCTCATTTGGACACTCCTAGATCCCTCTACCTATAAAAGAGCACCCACCCCCGAAATTCCGAATCAAACCCTAAAAATCCTCCTCCCCGCGCCGTCGGCCATGTCCGCGGAGCAGCCGGACATGTCCGCCCCAGCCACGTCACCCAGCCAATCGCGTTACGCCACCTAAGCGCCGCCGCCGACCGAGATGAATCCCTCCGCGCCACCTATCCACCGCCTCATGTCATAGTCCTTAATGAGTTCCATCCATCTCCTTTGCCTGAGATTCAGCTCCTTCTGAGTGAATATATACTTCAAACTCTTGTGATCCGTATATACTTCACAATGCTTTCCGATGAGAAAGTGTCTCCAAGTCTTCAATGCATGAACTACGGCTGCTAACTCCAAATCATGAGTGGCATAGTTCAGTTCATGAGGTTTCAGTTGTCGTGAAGCATACGAAACAACTCTTCCTTCCTGCATATGAACTGCTCCAAGTCCTCGACGTGAAGCGTTGCAGTATACCTCGTAGTCCTTATGTTGATCTGGCAGAATCAACACAGGTGAGGAGACCAAACGTTTCTTTAATTCCTGGAAATTGGCCTCACATTCATCTGTCCAATTGAACTTGTTATCCTTCTTTAACAACTCCGTCATTGGTTTGGTAATCCTCGAGAAATTCTCAATAAACCTCCGGTAGTATCCTGCAAGTCCAAGAAAACTCTGGATCTCTCCAACTGTTGTCGGTGCTTCCCAATTTGTCACAGTGTCAACCTTAGCGGGATCTACTGTTATTCCTTCTCCGGATATAACATGTCCGAGGAATCCAACTTCCTTCAACCAAAACTCGCATTTGCTAAACTTGGCATACAACTGATGTTCTCTGAGCTTCTCCAATACCAAACGCAAATGCTCTGCATGTTCCTCTTCATCCTTTGAGAAGATCAATATATCATCTATGAACACCACGACGAATTTATCCAAAAACTCCATAAACACTTTGTTCATCAGGTTCATAAAGTATGCTGGCATGTTAGTCAGACCAAAAGACATAACGGTATATTCGTACAACCCATACCTGGTGGTAAAGGCCGTCTTAGGTATGTCTTGCTCTCGAATCTTCAATTGATGGTACCCTGATCGTAGATCGATCTTGGAAAATACCTTAGCTCCTTGCAATCTATTGAACAGATCATTGATCATTGGCAGTGGGTACTTGTTCTTGATCGTTACTTCATTCAATCCTCGATAATCAACAACCATTATTAACGATCCATCCTTCTTCTCCACTAGAAGTACTGGCGAACCCCAAGGCGAAGAACTTGGGCGAATGTAACCTTTATCCAGTAACTCCTTAATCTGTTTCTTAATCTCCTCCAAATTCTTTGCGGGCATCCTATATGGTCTCTTAGAAATTGGCCATGTGCCTGGCAAAAGCTCAATCAAAAACTCAATATCTCTATCTGGTGGCATGCCTGGCAGTTCCTCTGGAAATACGTCAGGAAAATCTTTCACCACTGGTACTTCCTCCTGAACAACTCCTGATAAAGAATTTACTCTGTTCCTTTTCGGCACATGCCGGGATACATACTTGATCCTTCTTCCTTCTGGCGTGGTAAGCAAAATGGACTTACTGGCGCATTCAATATTCCCTTCATACTTAGATAACCAATCCATGCCTAATATCACATCCAGTCCTTGAGATTCCAATACTATTAGGTCTGAAGGGAAAGTGTAGTTACCAATCCTTAATGGCAACTGATCACACCATAATTTAGCCATATACTCTGCTCCTGGTGAGGTTACTAACATGGGTGACCAAAGGGCTTGGGTTGGCAGCTTATACTTATCCAAAAATCCCCTTGAAATGTATGAATGCGTTGCACCAGTATCGAAAAGAACGAGTGCAGTAAAGGACTTAACTAAAAACTTACCTATTACTGCATCTGGCTGAGCTTCAACCTTCTCCATGCTAACGTGGTTCACTTGTCCCCTATTAAAAGGGTTCGGTTTCTTTCCAGAGTTTGCATTGCTATTTCCATTCTGGGCTTCTGGACATTCATTGGCGTAATGTCCCGTCTTCTGGCACTTAAAGCAAGTAACTTGACTCAGGTCTCGCTTGGCTGGAGTTGTTGGGTTAGTACGGTTCTATCCGTTGCTTCCTCCATTCCCATTCCCATTCTTGGGGCCACTATGATTGTGCGAGCTACCTCCTCCATGGGTATGTTGAAATTGTCCTACCGCTTTAGGGGTAAAACGAGGCTTCTGCTGAGCTCCAGAATTGTACTTTCCTTGTCCATACTTCCTCTTGCGACTTTCAATCTGTTGGTGCTTTCCTTCAATCATTAGAGCTCGATCAACCAATTCCTGGTAGTTGTTGAAAGTTGCCACCATCAACTATTAACTCATCTCATCATTCAGCCCTTCCATAAATCTTTCCTACTTAGCGGCATCTGTGGCCACATCATCTGGGGCATAACGAGATAGGGTACTAAACTCATCCACGTACTGAGCCACATTACGATTGCCTTGGCGCAAATTGCGAAACTCTCGCTTCTTCATGCTCATAGCTCCAGTTGAGACATGGGCGGTACGAAAGGCTTGCTGAGACTGATCCCAAGTAACATTGGCTATGGGAAAAGTGGCTGTGTAATTCTCCCACCATGCTGCGGCTGGTCCAGACAACTGATGTGCAGCAAAATGCACCTTCTCAGCATCTGAGCAGTTAGCAGTGGTCAAATCCCTTCCAATCTTGCGCAGCCAGTCATCAGCGACTATTGGTTCAATGCTACTAGAAAACACCGGTGGTTGTAACCTTAAGAAACGGGTCAGGTTATCCACGGGTGGTGGTGGTGGAGGGTTGTTGTTGTTGTTCTGGTTGTTCTAAGTGTTCTGGACAAGAAGTTGCATCAATGTGTTCTGCTATTGGATCAACTGAGTGATCTCAGGGGGAAACTCAAATCCGGGCTCACGTCTTGGAGGCATCTGATGGGTGTAGAGGGAAGAGATTAGAATAGAAAAGAGGTCTAAGGGAAAATCACTACCCAAATGCACATGAGGCAAACACAAACATTATCACACCAATATCAATTTCAACAAGGGCTTACACTGATCTAATCGTTACAAAAGTGCTCTAAATCTACTAAATGGGAAAAACTACTAGTCATAGGAAGGTCTTCTAGAAATTTTGATCGGCAGAGGATTCCACGATGTCCGCTCCAGCTTCATCTTCATAGTCGTCATCATCGCTATCATCGAGGTCTGAGTCCGTGTCGTCAATGATGATGTAGTCTTCAGGTGGAATCTCCTTGGGTTCTTCTTCCTCTTCTCCAATGAATCCTCCTAACTTTCGTGTCAAATCATCATTCTTCTCCACAAGTATTAACATCTCCTCCTCATATCCGTCGCGTGTAGACTTGAGTTCTTCCTCTAACTCCAAGTTTCTGGTTAGTGCTTTCTTCAAGTCTATCATCCCTGCACACATCTGGTGCTCCTGGCAACGAATGTGCTGGTTTAGCTCTTGAATGAATGAGGCAATAGACCTGTCTTTCCGGGTGTTGACCATGTCCCACCGCTCATATCTACGTCCACAAATCTGGTAGATGGTGTCCTTTAGCTCCTGCTTGTAGATTTCTCCAATCCTTCCCATAGCGATGTGGGCTGCCATGCTCCTGCCTAGGCTCCATGTAGGCGCATTAAAGGAAAATTCTATGGGTGCGGTGACGGGCTTGAACGTCCTTCCTGGAACTTGAGCTTGAATCAACCAGCGCTCCTCTTCAAGTAAAGTGGCGTTGTAGGTTTCGGTGAAACTTGGTAGTTCAATGTTTAGATATCTGGTGACTTCCTTCAGGTGTCATCCAAACGGTGTATCTTCATCAGGTTGCGTGAACTTGTTTCTTGCATCCACCATCCTAAAAGAGTAGAAAAGATGAAGAGTCAAAAATGAGAAGAGTGAATAGTGCTCTAGGGTTTTAGCTTAGTGGTCGTGTCCTACAGTCAGCGTGTGCTCTGATACCATCTTGTAGCGACCAGACCTCAAACAGTCTGATCTCTATGCATCAGTGTCATCCCTGGATCAGTAATGCTGACACACACAGTACTTGAAGGATTTATAACAGAGTAGCAATCACACACTTATTACATCGATAGTTCCAACGATGAATTTATTACAATAAAATGGCTTAAGGCCATCTAACACGATAACAGCGGAAGGCTTGGAAGATAAGTGAGTCCATCAACTCCAACGGCATCACTGAGTATAGAACCACGACCTAAAAGGCACCTTACTCGTCATCTGAAAAGTCTGCAACATGAACGTTGCAGCCCTAAAACGGGTCAGCACATGGAATATGCTGGCAAAGTAACACATAGAGAGTAACAAAAGCAAAGTTATATTATATGCAATATGGCTGGTGGAAAGCTCTATGGTTACAGTTTTGCATAAAGCCAATTTTTCCCTACTGCAAAGGAATAGATTTCAATTAACTATCATGGTAGTTGAAACATTGTTGAGAAGATAGACATCCTCTCAACCCCAATTAATAATCATCATTAAAACCCAACAATATTAATTAAAGTAACATGATGAGATTCACATGATAATCCAAGTACTAGATACTCAAGACGTCCATAACCGGGGACACGGCTAATCATGATCAGTTTGTACACTCTGCAGAGGTTTGTGCACTTTTCCCCACAAGACTCGATCGCCTCCGTTGGGATTCTTGCACTACATGTTGTTTGAAAAACGGATGACCGAGACACAGTCTTTCAGAAGCACTAGCACCTTACGTCCGGGTGGACCGTACCAACCTACATCCCCTACATCTGCTAGTCCACCACTGTAAGAGTTCGCACAACTTAGTCAACTATGCTAGAGCCCATAATAGCTTGTGGCTGCACACGGAAGTTTCTAGTATGAATAATCTCATGATCCCTTTGGGCCTGGGTGGCGGTCCATAAAGAAAACAGGCAATCGCTGGAATACCCAGGTGCCTCAATCCATCCAGATGTGTGTTAAAGTTGCCACCTTAAGTTGAACCATTAATTTAACAATCTCACATATGTCATGGATACACTCACCCAATCCACGTCTACGAGCATAGCATGACCTAACAGCAACGTAGAAGTAACTCCTAAAGGTTTGAATATAATGCAGGTAATAGGTACTACCTCAATCTACTTCCCAGTCCCACAAGTTAAAGCTCCTACTCATGCAATGTGTGAGGGTTTGACTAATGCAATGAAAACTAGGTAATTGGAAAGTATGATCAAAGTGTTACTTGCCTTGCTGATGATCCGCAAAACCTAGAGATTCAAAGTAGCAAGCGGTGCACTCCGGGTACTCTATCGCAAACAAACAAGCACACAATAAGTACTTAACTAATGCATGGATAAAACTCAAATAAGAGATCTAACCAGAAAGTTCAACTTAAAAACTCCGGTTTGCAAAAGAAACAACAAAAGAAAGCAACGAAAGACAAACGGCGAAAGAGAAACAACTACCGTACCAATCTGGATCTAAGTCCAAATTTAACAGAGGCAAACGCTTGAGTGACTAGGTTAAACGGAAAGAGAATTTCGAGATGAAACTCCAGGTGCTTGAATCGCCTGATTCCGATAAACGAGCGAAAAGATAAACTAAAATGAAGATCGGATCAGAGATCGCGATCAGAAAATAAACTACGAAAAGAAAACTAAAACAGCTTAACGAACGGACGTTCGTCAGCTGAGACTAAACGACGAATTCGTTCGTTAGAACGAACAATGGGTGAACGCTCACTAATTAACTAAACCGGAAAAGAAAAAAACCGATCTAGTAAAAACGAACTAGGGTTCTAAAAAAACCGGTGGTTTTCTACCGAAAACCGGTGACGGGCGGCTACCTCGTCATTTCGGCCGGCGGGCGGCGTCGACGGCGGGCGACGGTGCTGCGGCGGTGGTGGGGTGCAGCGGCGGCGGTGTTGCGGCGGCGGCGGCAGCGAGGCGGCTGGCTCGCGGCGGCGGCGGGGCTTGCGGCGAGGCGGGCGGTGTGCGGCAAGGGGCAGGGGGGCGGCG
>LR738714.1:596211258-596256487 GCA_902687465.1 Secale cereale
GACAGAAAGAAAAGTCATAAAAGAGGGAATCAATTTCGATTTGGTCCAGGAAGGAAAGGAATAAAGAGGGCGTATATTCTCTTCTATGAGGAAAAAGGAAGGAAGTATATGGAAATATAATATGGGCCAATGGGAGAGACATGGAAACAAAGCTCAAGTCCATCTGAGTTACATCATTGTTGTAAAAAGAAAAGACTATTTGTTAACTTATTAGATAGTCCCACCTCGCTTGCTTATACTGCATAAGAACAACTTATATACGTTTATAATTTGATGGCAATTAGCCTCCTGAAGAATCAATGGACAGAAAGAAAAGTCATAAAAAAGGGAATCAATTTTGATTTGGTCCAGGAAGGAAAGGAATAAAGAGGGCATATATTCTATTCTATGAGGAAAAAGGAAGGAAGGATATGGAAATATAATATGGGCCAATGGGAGAGACATGGAAACAAAAATCTTAGAATGGTCATGGTCGGCCAGTCGCGTGGGCGTGGCCATGGCGCCGTTGTAGCTCCGGCGATGCAAGGAAGGCATATTACGTGAGACGGTCAAACGTCTAGAGACTGCCAAACATGCACAATAGCCGTGTGCATAGTTGGTACACCTACATGCAAATTAAAGAAAATCGATCCAATACGCGTGCGTCTAGGGACTGTCAAACATGCACAACAACCATGCATTGGTACACCTGCATGCAAATTAAAGAAAATCGATCCAATACTATGGACTCATGTAAAACGTACAATGGTCGTGCATTAATTGATAGACCTGCCTAGAAAAGCAAAGGTAAGTAAAATTTTCTTTTCGCAGAAAAATGCTAAGTAAAATTCTCGTCGCGTAAAAAAGGTAGCTATTTTGATTTATATGTTTCTTGTTATTATTTGCTCCCAGTCAACAATATGTTTCCTGTGCCGAGGTGACGGGCGGATTAGTAGTGCCCCAGTTGCATCAATGACATATTTTACTATATACTGCGCCAAATCAAGGAGGAGGGCCTCACAATTTTAAGGTGCTCAACAAAGCATGTGCCGCCTAGCAGAACTCGGCCATGCTAGACCCGCTGGCACGGTGGCACCCTTCCTTCGCACGAGGAAGAGGACCCATTGTTCAATGTTTACTCTATAGCGACGCACGAGCGTTATGCCATAGTATGATCACAAGCACATCACTTTAGATTGATCATGTTAGTAGTGAATAGATGGACAATATAAGCATCATTGGTGATGGTGACACGGAGGAGAAATTGTACCATAATAGAATAAGTTGCTAAGCGCATATGAGGATTTGTTTCTCCCGTCAATATATTCTTCCACTCTATATGTTACCAGTGCTGTTGGTGTGAGATACAAAGGAGGGAGGGAGGGATGGAGAGTTGAAAGAGTATGACGACGGTGCATCTTGCTTGAACTGGGTAAAGTAGGGGCCACGTCTTGTTCGCTCCACATGTCGGCTATGGAGAGAGAGGTATAGAGAAGCATGTGATCATGCCTAGGATGACCATGTCCTTAGTCCTTCCATACCCCACCTTCATGTGGCTACTCCCCTCTGTCGTACCATCTCTCCCCCGGCTTTGCATGCCCCAATACTGGTCCTCCTTGAGGCCGTGATGTTTGTGTCAAGGGAAGCATGGCCGCGTTGATGCAGTCAGTTTGCTCCTACTGTTGACGACAATGTTAACAAAAGAGCATCAATCATTGTGAACTCTTTATTTTCTAACCGTCCATCTTATCTTTGAAGTGGGCAAGTATAAAATATGAGTTCATATTAAGACAGTGAAGAATTTAACGGACTGAGAGATATAGCTCAATATTTCACCATGACAGATAAACTCCTCAATATCACGTGAACTTTGAAATTTACTTTATACCCGTTGCAACGCACGAGCTCTTTTGCTATTATATATTAACACACCTATATACTTGGCATTGGGTGGAAGGCTTGGCCTATTGCTCAGCATTTTGTTCCACTCATGCCGCCTTAAGAACCGATAAACCGGCGTTATGTTCCTTGATTTTGCGTTCCTAACACGGTTGGGGTTTATGGGCCCCCCTTGATAATTCGCACTGCTTAAAGCTTTTCCAGCAAGACACAACATTGGTTTTAATTTGCCTCATAATAAAACTTAATTAATTAAATTGCATAGGGGGTCGCGTCCCCGGGTTCTTATTTCTACATAACAGGGGGGCCAGTGCTGATGGTGTTGGTCCCAAACGGGGGTCCTGCAGGGTCACCACGAGGAAACTCGAGGTTTGGTTTTACCTGTAGCATCGCCCATACGGTCGTGGTCTGAGATGAGATACGCGCGGCTACTATCAGGGTGTCGGCACGCCGGGAGGTCTTGCTGGATTAGTTTTACCTTTGTCGAAATATCTTGAGCACAGGATTCCGAGGATACTCGGGTCTTCCCACTTTGGAGTTGCGACTCCGCAGATCGTGAGCTTGTGATGGGCTAAGTTGGGACACCCTGCAAGGTTTTGATCTTTCGAAAGTCGTTCCCGCGGTTATGTGGCAGATGGGAATTTGTTAATCTCCTGTTGTAGAAAACTTGACAGAGGATCCGAAATAAAACACACCAACCGCGTGAGTAACCGTGGACGTCTCTTTTCACTTTGACAAGAGAACACGGTGGGGTTATGTTTGACTCGTAGGTAGTTCAGGATCTTTAGCGATCACTACTAGTTTGTGACCGTTTGCGTAGATGCTCATCTTATTCTTGTACTCGTAAGTTAGCCACCATATAATGCTTAGCCGCTGCTGCAACCTCAGCACTTGACCTCTCCATACCCATTAAGCTTTCCTAGTCTTGATACCCATGGTTATGGGATTGCTGAGTCCTCGTGGCTCACAGATACCACAACACCAGTTGCAGGTGCAGGTTTCGGATGACTTGGCGTGAGAGCGATGTACTTGTGTTGGAGTTCTTTCTTCTTCTGCTTCGTCAGTCTTGGGTTAGGTTCTTGGTCGGCAGCCTGAGATAGCAGGATGGATGTCATTGTGCTTTTCATGTTTGCATCCATAGTCGGATGTCATGTATTGATGTTGTTGTACTCATGTGATTTGTATGAATTGTTGTATCCTCATGTATGTATGTAATGGTACGATGTAATGATATCCATCTTGCTAAGCGCCCGAAATGCGGTTGTGCCCCAATCACGAGTTTGTCACATGATCGGGATAGAATCGCATCTTGGGCCTGACAAGAGAGTAGCTGAAAAGTTCACCAAGTAACATCGTATAGCATAATCTTACCCGGCGATCCTCCCCTTGTCGCCCTGTGGGAAAGCGATCACCGGATTGTATCTGGCACTTGAAAGGGTAAGTTTTATCAAGTATCCGGTTTTAGTTGTCATGGGGTGGAGTACAACTCCGGGTCGTCCTTTTATCGAGGGACACGGCTATTCGAATAGATTAACTTCCCTGCGGCACTGCTCAGCCAAACTGCTGGTGCTAGAAAATGAAGTAGTGCCACTGTTGATTCTTCAGGTCAATTCGTGCCCAGCTTTGCTATAAATGCACACGTCAAATGGACCCTCTTGGCAAGTTCGCGGACATACACTGGTAGCCCGTGCCGCCATGCGTGGCCATCCTAATTCCTAGACACACACCTCCCAGCGATGTACTCCTGCAACGACCAAGGCCGCACGGCCGCGGCAGCACGTCTCATGGAGCCCGGCACCAAGTACCAGCCATGCAACACGGCGGCGACCCAGACGGCCGGCCGAGTCCCCACGGACGAGCAGCAGCCGCCGCCGCGGTGCGCCAGGAGGAAGCACTCGGCATCGGCATCGCGCCGCTCGTCCACCACCGTGATGGTGACCGACGTGTCCAACTTCTGGGCCATGGTGCAGGAGCTCACCGGCTTCCCGCCGGCGGCCATCTTGCGGCCGCTCCCGCGTCGGGCACACGCCGCCAGCCACTCCCTGGCCGCTGCCACGCATGGGTGCGGCGGCGCGGGTTGCCGTTCGGACGCGCCAACTACCGCCGGCGGCGTCCCGGCCCTGGTGCAGCCGCTGACGCACCCGCCGGGCGTGTTTGACGGGCTGCCCGACCTCGGGTCGCCGGAGTTCGACACGGGGCCTGACTTGTCCTTTGAATTATAGTAGAAGAGTGCTTGGTAATTTCCTTCTGCTCATGTTTATGTTGGCGTTTGGCAAGTCGTTCAAAAGCAAAGGGATGGCATTTGTACTGAAAATTTGCTATGGGTCGGACTGGCATATAATACCATTATCTGGGCCGATGGTCTTCCTCGAGATGCATGCTAGTTGTATTTGGCGCTGTATTTAGGAGTGCAGCCTGTTTTGCACAATGGGCACCCGTTTTTGTCTCTTGTCATTAATTTGGGCCGACCAACCTGGCCCGCTACGGTCTCGGTGTGGAAGCAAAGAAGTTGGACTGCTATACTGTCGCTCATGGGCCGTTCGAGCAGTCGTGCGATGGAAGCCTCAGCACCCATGTTTATTTATTCGAGTTGGGTACTTACATCGGCCCCACTCCTCTTCCTCCCTGCCCCGTACTGTGATGTTCATCCCAGTCCTTCTCCCCAGCTCCCATGGCTTCTTCCTCCTCCTCGATCCCTCAGGCTGTCGACACCGAGCACCTCCCGCTCATCCCCTGCCCGCGGTGCGCTCGCCAAGTGCTCACCGACGTCTCCACCGGTGGGAAATGGCCGGGGAACCGCTCCTACAAGTGCATCCTCTGGAGCGTGAGATCCCTAGTTTTTTGCCATCTCTGTTCATTGATTTGCAGTCATTTTTGCCCCGTTTCTTTGCCTGATCTGTTTTTCTGCTCTTGTGTGATGTTTCTTTTTTGTAGTCTGGACAGTGCCCCTTCTTCGAATGGCAGGAGACCTACCGTGTTCTGCCGGAGTCCGTTCGCGGTCGAGCTCTGGCTGCGCCGGCCTCGCCAGCATCCCCAGTACTCGTGCATCGCGCCAATCGTCAGGCGGGCGGCCCCCCAGGTGGTTCCTGCGCCACGCAAGGTTGCGGCACTCCGGCGGCGTTGGGGCCCAATGGCGGTGGCGATCTACCTAGGATTGCCATTATGCTGAGTGCTGTTAAATTGTGATCCAAATTATACCGTGTTGGACTAGGCGTAGTACAACAGGTGTGGGCTTTTTCGTTGACGTCGACGTGTACGAGTGCAACTTGTTTACTTGTCCTCCAATGACTCTCTTGTATTGCCCTCTTATATACCTCATGCAGTCGCACTTAAGACGGACTGTCGTCTCGTGCTTGTAATACTCCTCCTCATAGTGATTGCGCTTTTATGCGTCCGTGGTTTTCTCCGGCAAGGGTTTTCACGTTAAATCCGTGTCTCTTGTGTCTCGTTTATCTCGTTATTATCTAACAAGTGCTATCAGAGCCAAGTTTGCAGATACGAGGTTTGACACGAGGAGATTAGGGTTCTGTCGTGCACGCCGCCGCACGCGCCTTCTGGCGATCCGTCGATCCATCCACGGATCGATTTCCATCGCGCCAAGCTGAGTTCGACGGGTGTTATTTTTCCAGCGCTATCTGAAGCAATCACCGTACGCTGCCATCGCCTGCCTACGCGTACACGCTTCAAGTCACCGAGACCGAGGCGATCCGCACGTTGCTCCTTCCACATCGATCCGCAAGGAAACAAGACACCAGAGTTGCTACTGCTCGCTTCAGGTCCCGATGCAAGGACTAGCAATTTTCACACGAGAAGGCCCCAAGTACTAGTGTTTTACATCGGCTCAGGTGCTGATTTATCTACTCATGGCATCCATGAAGTACGATCTTCCGCTGCTGGACCGTGACACAAGGTTTACTCTATGGCAAGTCAAGATGCGGGCGTTGTTGGCACAGGTCGACTATGATGATGCACTGGATAGTTAAGGGAATGACCGAATTCAGGACTGAACTGCTGATGAGAAAAGAAGGGATCGTAAGGCTTTGTCACAAATTCAACTCCATTTGCATAATAATATTTTGCAGGAAGTTTTGAGCGAGAAAACTGCCGCCGCTCTATGGTTAAAGCTGGAAAGCATTTGCATGACAAAAGATCTTACCAGCAAAATGCATCTGAAGCAAAAATTATTCCTGCACAGGTTACCCGAGGGAGGTAATGTTTTAAATCATATTTCTGAATTTAAAGAGATCATATCTGATCTAGCTGCAATGGAGGTTAAGTATGAAGAGGAAGATACTGCTTTAATGTTACTTTGTTCACTGCCAAGTTCTTATACCAATTTTAGAGACACCATATTATATAGTCGTGATACTCTCACACTTAATGAAGTTTATGAAGCTTTGAACTCTAAGGAGAAGATGAAATTAATGGTGCCTCATGATGGTTCGAGTTCATCCCAAGCCGAGGGATTATCTGTTCGTGGCAGGACAAAGGAGAAGAACTCCAATAATGGAAACAGAGGCAAAAATAAGAACGGCCACAGGGGCCGGTCACAATCCAGAGACAAGAAGTATTGTAGATATTGCAAGAGAGACGGGCATGACATCTCCGAGTGTTTCAAGTTGCGGAACAAGGAAAAGAGGAAAGGTAACAAACAAGGTGAAAATTCTGCTAACGTTGCTCGTGATGATAGTTCCGATGATGCTCTTGTCGTTACTGTTGGATGTGCTGAGACCAATGATGAGTGGGTACTTGACACTGCATGTACTTTTCATATGTGCCCGCATAGAGATTGGTTTACTACTTTCGATTCCACTACTGCTGCTGGTTCCGTTTTGGGTTTTGATAATTCACCATGCAAGATTGAAGGCATAGGTTCCGTTCGAATCAAGATGTTTGATGGCACAATCAGAACTTTGACAGATGTTCGGTATATTCCGAACATGAAGAGAAATCTTATCTCTGTGAGTGCCCTTGATGCAAAGGGCTACAAGTATTCAGGTGGAGATAGTGTTTTGAAGGTCACGAGAGGTTCCCTTATTGTGATGAAAGGTGACTTAAGTTCGACCAATGGTCTTTATTACCTTCGAGCAATGTTGAGGATATCGCTTATCATTATCGTCTCGGTCAGCTGGGGATTAGAGATTAATCGAAAATCGGCCGATTAATCGATTTTATCGGTCGACTATTAATCGGACATTTTTTTCAAATCCCAGGTTCCCAACACTAAAATATGCTATATTCAACACCAAAAAAATATTGGACAGAAGTGTTACCTTAATTCCTAGCCTTTGAATCCTGGTATAATGACAAAAAATATATGAAAATAGTACATATTGCGTAACAAGGTCCACAAAACGCAAATAAACATAGTTTTTGCAAACATAATGCTACGAATAGGCCAGATTTATCGGTAGATTCCCGATAAATCGCTTGTCATAGCGATAAATCGGCCCAAACGATAAATGGTGAAGATAAGGCATAATCTTATCGGTCACCCCAAGAGTAGCGATAAATCGGATGATAAATCATTGAATCGGAAGATTTCTTGAACAGTGCCTTCGAGGTTCTACCGTTTCAGGTAACGCTACTCCAGTTATTTCAAAGAATTCTGATTGTGATGCTGCTAACCTTTGGCATATGCGTCTTGGACATATGAGTGAACTTGGTTTGGCAGAGTTATATAAGAGAGGTCTTCTGAAAGGATACGAAACTGGTAAATTGAAATTTTGTGAGCATTGTATCTTCGGCAAGCACAAGAGGGTGAAGTTCAATACTTCGACTCATACAACTGAAGGTATTCTTGATTATGTGCATTCTGATTTATGGGGACCATCTCGCAAGAAGTCACTAGGTGGTGCTAGTTACATGCTGACTATAATTGATAATTATTCAAGAAAAGTTTGGCCTTATTTCTTGAAGCATAAATGGCAAGCATTATCAGCATTTAAAGAGTGGAAGATTATGATTGAAAGACAAACTGAAAAGAAGGTAAAAATACTTGGCACTAATAATGGTATGGAATTCTGTTCTAAGCAATTTAAGAATTATTGCAAGTCTGAAGGCATTGTCAGACACTACACCGTTCCTTATACTCCTCAACAAAACGGTGTTGCTGAGCGTATGAACAGGACCATTATTTCTAAAGCCCGTTGCATGTTGTCTAATGCAGGTTTGCATAAGCGTTTTTTGGCTGAGGCCGCTTCCACTGCTTATTATCTCATTAACCGTTCACCATCTATTGCTCTTAATAAGAAAACTCCAATTGAGGTATGGTCTGGTTCACCTGCTGATTATTCACAGTTGAGAGTTTTTGGTTGCACTGCTTATGCTCATGTTGATAATGAAAAATTGGAGCCTAGGGCTGTTAAGTGCATCTTTCTTGGTTATAAGTCTGGTGTTAAAGGTTTTAAATTGTGGAATCCTGAAACCCAGAAGGTTGTTATTAGCAGAAACGTTATCTTTAATGAATCTGCTATGTTACATGATGTTCCATCTACTAATGTTCCCGTTGAGAGTGAACAGCAGGCTACTATTCAGCATCCTACTGTTCAGGTGGAGCATGTTATTGATTCAGGTGATACATCCGGTAATGAAAATGTTGATGCACATGATGAACCCGCCGTTGATGATGAACATGTCACTCCCACTCCAAATCAGCCTATTGTTCCACCCGGTTGGAATCTTGCACGTGACAGAGTTAGGCGGGGTACTGATAAACCTAAAAGGTTAATTGAAGAGTGCAATATTGTTTCTTTTGCTTTATCTGTTGCAGAGGAAATTGAAGGTAATGCTGAGCCTTCTTCATATTCGGAGGCTATTTTTTCTGGTGATAGTAATAAGTGGATGACCGCTATGCATGATGAGATGGAATCACTTGAAAAGAATGGCACTTGGGATTTAGTAAAATTACCGAGAGAGAAGAAACCTATTCGTTGCAAGTGGGTTTTCAAGAGGAAAGAAGGTGTTTCTCCTAATGATGAGACAAGATATAAAGCAAGGTTAGTTGCTAAAGGTTACAGTCAGATTCCAGGTATTGACTATAACGAAGTCTTTTCTCCCGTTGTGAAGCATAGCTCTATTCGCACTTTACTTAGTATTGTTGCCATGCATGATTTTGAGCTTGAACAATTGGATGTTAAAACCGCATTCTTACATGGAGAATTAGAAGAGGATATTTATATGGAACAACCTAAAGGTTTTGTTATTCCTGGAAAAGAAAAGCTTTTCTGCAAGTTAAATAAATCTCTTTATGGATTGAAGCAATCCCCTAGACAGTGGTACAAGAGATTTGACACTTTTATGCTCTCTCAAGGTTTCAAAAGGTCTAATTATGATAGTTGTGTTTATTTGAAAACTGTCAAATGTTCAACTATTTATTTGCTCATTTATGTTGATGATATGCTTATTGCTGCAAAGATTATGTCAGATGTTGATGAACTAAAGAAGCAATTGAGTAATGAATTTGAGATGAAGGATTTGGGTGCAGCAAAGAAAATTCTTGGCATGGAAATATCCAGAGATAGACCAGCTGGAGAAGTATATCTAAGTCAGAAGGGATATATTGATAAAGTTCTTCGTCATTTTAATATGCATAATGCCAAGCCAGTAAGTACTCTGTTAGCTGCACACTTCAAATTATCATCAGCTTTATGTCCTGAGTCAGATGCAGATATTGAGTACATGTCTAGAGTTCCCTATTCGAGTGTAGTTGGTTCACTTATGTATGCCATGGTTTGTTCCCGTCCGGATTTATCATATGCATTGAGTGTTGTCAGTAGATACATGGCTAATCCTGGAAAAGAGCATTGGAAAGCAGTTCAGTGGATTTTCAGATACATGCGAGGTACTTCTAATGCTTATTTATAGTTTGGGAAAACTGGAGATGGACTTGTTGGTTTTGTTGATTCTGATTTTGCTGGTGATTTGGATAAGAGAAGATCACTCACAGGTTATGTTTTCACCATTGGTGGTTGTGTTGTGAGTTGGAGAGCAACTTTGCAGTCTATCGTGGCTTGTTCCACTACTGATGCCGAGTATATGGCTATTTCTGAGGCATGCAAAGAAGCTATCTGGTTGAAAGGTTTATACACTGAGCTTTGTGGAGACTCATCTTGCCCTACCGTGTTTAGTGACAGTCAAAGTGCTATATATCTTACAAAGAATCCAATGTATCATGAGAGAACGAAGCACGTTGATGACAGATTTCACTATATTCGAGATGTTGTTGCTGAAGGTGATTTGAAGGTATGCAAGATAAGTACTCATGATAATCATGCTGATATGATGACAAAGCCAGTTCCTGCCAGTAAGTTTGAGCTTTGCTCAGGCTTAGTTGGTATTTTTCACTAGTTCTATGGACTTTGACGCACAAGGTATTTATGCTGATTTGGATGGAGTTATTCACTTTCTTAGACTACTGGAGGGAATTTGGATCAATGTGGAGATTGTTAAATTGTGATCCAAATTATACCGTGTTGGACTAGACGTAGTACAACAGGTGTGGGCTTTTCCGTTGACGTCGACGTGTACGAGTACAACTCGTTTACTTGTCCTCCAAGGACTCTCTTGTATTGCCCTCTTATATACCCCACGTAGTCGCACCTAAGACGAACTGTCGTCTCGTGCTTGTAATACTCCTCCTCATAGTGATTGCGCCTTTGTGCGTCCATGGTTTTCTCCCGCAAGGGTTTCCACGTTAAATCCGTGTCTCTTGTGTCTCGTTTATCTCGTTATTATCTAACAAGTGCCACTAATCTGATGGTTACAGTCATCATGCTTGCAATCTGCGTGCTTATCTTGGGGATTGTGTACGTCAAGTGAGGTTGTACGCACTTAGTAGACGTGGCCCCCAGTTGGCCTACTTATGTATGAATTAAATGTAGTGTATGTCATGGTTAGGTGGTTTTGCCACAGCTAAGCGCTCGATGGTTGTAGTACCTGCCCCTTTTGCAGTTTGTTTGCAACTCTATTTACCGCCCCTTATGTAAACCAGAACCGATTTCCAAGCGGAATGAAATCAAGTGTTATGTTCCATGTCAACCTGGTCGATTTCTATTTTTATTCAGATGTCGTTGTGCCTGTGTTAATGCATCCACAGCATTCACAGTCGATGTACCTGCGTTAATGCACAATGTCCTCTATCCACCCACCCACCACCTCCCTCCACCCGTCCCGCCTAATCTTCTGAACCATCCCCATCCCCCGCCCCCTCCCCCCTCAACTGTCATTTTGGGTTGCAATCTTGTGTCCTCTCCATCCCTAGCAGCTGCACCACAGAGAAGGTGCCCCCTTCCTCGGCCTGACGGATCTCGCCGGAAAGGTTTGCATGTCTCCCGCCGCTTTCTTTTTGGTGATGCTCGTTCAGTTCGTTTTAGACTGAAAATCTTTTTTGTTGATTTCACCAGGCTGTCCGTAGATGTCTTGCTCAGGCAGTTGCGATGAAGATGACGATGGGGTCGGCCAAGCACAAGTAGCACAGCTGCATGATTCAGATCTGAACAAGGATGGAGCAGGGCAGGCATACACGTCGAGGTTATCCGTCAAGCAAGTTATCTCTGTCACTGAGGGCTTCTCCGAGTACAAGCAATGGCTGGTGAAGGAGATCGGTTTTGGAGGTATACTTAAGCTACCAAGGTATCACAAATTGAATCTTAGGCTTAGCGCTTGGTTAATGAGTAAGGTAAATGTCCATCGCCACGCTATATGTATCACAGATAAGAAGGTGCTCAAGTTCTGGGCAGAGGATGTAGCCAAAGTGTTCGGGATACCTGCCGGCAATCGTGATGTAAAAGGACGAGATGCTAACATTAACCCGGAGTCGGTCGATTTCATCAAGCGCACGCTGAGGTTGGATCAAGCAGGTGCGCACAGCCTCCACGCAGCAGAAGATTTCTTGAAGAGAGACATAATAGAGGAGTCTGGAAAGCTGGAGAAGGATTGTTTTCAGATATCATTTGTCATTTTTGTCATGGGACATCTGCTTGCCCCTTCCACGAAGCACAATTACGCCACGATCGACTTCTGGGGTGCTGTAGCTAATCCAGAATTGATTCAGCAGTTCAACTGGTGCGAGTATGTGTTGCAGTGCCTGGCAGATGCAGTGACCAAGCTTCGAAAGACATTGCAATGAACACACACACCATCAACATGACTGGTTGTCATCTGTTTCTTCAGGTACAAAATTCAGCCATTTGTTCTGCACTTATGTTTGTCGACTTACCGACGCGTCCATGATTGTTATCGTTCTTCACAACTCGTGACCCGTCATGCAGATATTCTTCCTGGATAATCTAGATCTTGGTCTGTTCAACAAGAAGCACGACGCTCTCCCTCGGATAATTGATTTTGATTAGGACACGTTACGTACCATGGTAACTATGGCGACAGACGTAGGTCAATCGCCAACAAGTTATAGTTCATCCCCGGTAAGACGCAACTCAAGTTTTCTTTTCCAACTTTTTTCCTTTTCTAATACGAGTCCGCCAATGCAGCTTAGGGATCCTTCCCTTGTTTGTTACACGCGAGCCAATTTCACAGCACATGGATCCCAGCGGCCCAGCGTTCACCACCTGCCACATCACCGCTAGGATCTAAGGCCAAACGACAATTTTGCATGGGGTAATACGCACGCCGAGTTCTCGCGGGCAGTCCATTCACTGACGCCTTTGACCCCTGCACGGCAAGTCTCGCCTTCGGAATACATTAAGCATGTGCAGCAGCATTATCCTCAAATGGTAAATCCAGCTCTCTATGGCCGATCACTAATTCGGTTTCGACTTCGCTTCATCTCTTTATTTTTGTTAATCCTCTATGCTCGCTCTGTAGTTCGCGATCCCATTGCCATTCTTATGCGTCAATAGAATGCCCGAGCACTCCTGCACATCAATGATACGTCTCCAACGTATCTATAATTTTTCATTGTTCCATGCTATTATTTATGAAGTCTTGGATGTTTAATGGGCTTTATCTTACACCTTTATATCATTTTTGGGACTAACCTACTAACCCAAAGGCCCAGTCCAGATTGCTGTTTTTTGCCTGTTTCAGGGTTTTGCACAAAAAGAATATCAAATGGAGTCCAAACGGAATGAAACCTTCGCAAGAGATATTTTTGGAGAAAATCACGCTCGGAGAACTTGAGAACCACGTCAGAAGAGCCACAAGGGTGGGGGCGCGCCCCCCTTCCTAGGGCGTGCCCCCTGCCTCGTGGGGCCCCCTTGACTCCCCCGGTGCCCTCCTTCCTCCTATATAAGTCTACGTACCCCGAAACCATCATCAACAGAGAGAAAACCCTAATTCCACCGCCGTAACCTTCTGTTCCCGTGAGATCCCATCTTGGAGCCTGTTCCGGAGCTCCACTGGAGGGGGATCCATCACGGAGTTCATCATCATCATCATCATCGCCCTCACCATGAGTTGTGAATAGTTTACCACAGACCTTCGGGTCCATAGCTAGTATCTAGATGGCTTCTTCTCTCTCTCTCTGGATCTCAATACAAAGTTCTCCTTGGTCTTCGAGGAGATCTATTCGATGTAATCTCTTTTTGCGGTGTGTTTGTCGAGATCTGATGAATTGTGAGTTTATGATCAAGATTATCTACGAGAAATATTTGGTTCTTCTCTGAACTTTGTATGTGTGGTCATAATATCCTTGCAAGTCTCTTCGAATTATTGGTTTGGTTTGGCCTACTAGATCTATAGTTCTTGCAATGGGAGAAGTGCTTGGCTTTGGGTTCAATCTTGCGGTGTCATTTCCCAGTGACAGTAGGGGCAGCGAGGCACGTATTGTAGTGTTGCCATCGAGGATAAAAAAGATGGGGTTTATATCATATTTCTTGAGTTTATCCCTCTACATCATGTCATCTTGCTTAAGGCGTTGCGGTGTTCTTATGAACTCAATACACTAGATGCATGCTGGATAGCAGTCGATGTGTGGAGTAATAGTAGTAGATGCAGGCAGGAGTCGGTCTACTTGTCTCGGACGTGATGCCTATATACAATGATCATGCCTAGATAGTCTCATAATTATTCGCTTTTCTATCAATTGCTCGACAGTAATTTGTTTACCCGCCGTAGAATATCGCTATCATGAGACAAGCCACTAGAGAACACTATGGCCCCCGGGTCTATTATCAACATAACAATCTACATCTACTTTACTTTTATCGCTTTAACTTTCTGTTCTTGTAAACAAAAATACCAAAAATATAAATTATCATCTCTATCAGATCTCAGTTTCATAAGTGACCGTAAAGGGATTGACAACCCCTTATCGCATTGGCTGCGAAGTTCTTATTTGTTTGTGCAGGTGCGAGGGACTCGTGCGTGGTCTCCTACTGGATTGATACCTTGGTTCTCAAAAACTAAGGGAAATACTTACGCTACTGTGCTGCATCTCCCTTTCCTCTTCGAGGGAATACAATGCAAGCTCAATAAGTAGCAATCAACACCGCCATGCAGAAAATCCAGGATGACATGAGGCTCTTCACGGACAAGGTGTTTGATAGCTTGCACACCCGCTGTGTGTGTTGTTCAGTCAGAGGATTCATGGACTGCCCTGTATGAGATCAGTGTGCCCCACCTGCTCAGGAAAGTCTGCGCATTTCGTTAGATGCCCGCAGCACGGGGCAGAATGTTGGTAGGCCCTTTTATTCGGATGCACCATGCATAACTCGAAACATTACAACAATGGCTGGTAAACGCCTTGACCTATCTGAACCTGGCGGTAACTTCCTTTCCAAAACACCGCAAGTCATGTTTTCTTAAAGCGAGTCCTCGAACTCGGTATTTTATGTGTTGTCGACAGTTGATTCTCCCACGAGCGCACCGAACTCCAAGAGCACGGACCAACGAGCTTGCAGCGAGCCATTAGCAGCAGGGTCTCGCAAAAGGGCCAGACCTGATTGCTTGGCAGAACGGCTAGAGGGCGGTCCATCTGCGCCTTTTGAAATACTAAAATTGTTTGCTTCTTCAATAGCCACACACGTGATGGCTCTCTACGCCGTCATGAATCGAGATGCCCCTGATGTACCAGTTTTCGGGAAGTCCATTCGACCAATCCCAAGGAGGAAGTACATAGACGCCGCAGGTTTTGTGTGCGACCCATGGATGAAAGGCTACTCCCCTCCCCACCGCCGCAGCAGTCCAGCCTAACGCAATCACTTCATAATCACATGCGCACCGCCGACCCACAACTACTAAACATGTGTGCAAAATTTCCCGCTTTACTTGCTATGCATTCCAACTCAAATGGTATTGGTCATTTCTCACTAAACCCCATGATGCATCCTCATCTTCATTTTACATGCAGGCAATGGATCCTCCATACTAGCCCACACCACCTATCAGTCACAGGCGCAGAAGTTAGGGAGCAGTTACTCGGGGAAGCAGCACTCGACCATGAAATTTTCTCGGCTCTCTTCCGGAGATTCACACAGATGTTTATGGAAGAGAACCCCGACAAACCGTACATGAGCTATGCACACTTCCTGGATCTTGATTTCACTGTATGTGCCCCCGTCCCCATGCTCTTCATAAAACATGTTTTCTGTAGTTCCTTGTTTTTGGGATGTCTTCGACTCACAGATGGTACTGCCCCTCATCGTGCAGACTCTTGTCTTGGCTGGTTCTGCCTACACGTGCGTAGCGCACGTACATGACCAGTTCATTAGCGAGGATATCCTTTACCCTCTGCACGCCTGCCAGCTGGTAATGAATCTGCTTATTGTATA
The DNA here is from genome assembly GCA_902687465.1 of Secale cereale. Taxonomy (NCBI): domain Eukaryota; kingdom Viridiplantae; phylum Streptophyta; class Magnoliopsida; order Poales; family Poaceae; genus Secale; species Secale cereale. Next base: position 596,226,867 of record LR738714.1, read on the forward strand.
TGAATCTTTTTGTTCTCACGCACTGGCGCTAAAGGATCCTACATTTTTTGTTTATGCAGTTCTATGTCCCTGTCCCGATGCCCCACGGATGTGTGCTATACATATGGGACATGGTTCCAACGACAACTCATGTGCTTGATCCCATGTCTGGCCCTGGGGGATGCTCTCCTCCGATCAAAGCTAGGCACGAGGCTGCTGTGTCCATGCTGCATGACGGGCTGTTTACTTGTCTAACAGAGTTCTTCTCTGCTTGGCCGGTGAAGAAAGACGGTTGGTCCGTCAAGTACCCACGCACTGCAGACACACTAATTTCCAGGTACTTCAAATTTTGATAACCTACACCATGTCTCGTTGTAAAGCCGTGTAGCAACGAAGCTCACCCCTCCGAATCTTGTTTCTGAATGAAGGGATGACTCCGCAGTCTATGTTTTGCACCTCCTGCGCTATTTTGATGGTAAAAAGTCAAGGGTTCCCCTGACGAAGGTGCATTTCTTCCCAGATTTATAACATTCATTCTGGGCACTGCATTGGTTCACCGACCAGCCATGATGTTCTATTCCTGTGTTTCCTCAGGTCAACATTGACAGGACTCGGCAATTCACATTCTACGAGCTGTTCAAGCTGCAAGGGAATCAATCATCCATCCCAGCTGATATCATGTGGTGTATCTTAGCCCCTCCCGATGTGGAGGACGAAGTTTCTTCGATTGCTGGGTAGAAGATAGCCGTTCTCCTGTGCTGACAGTGTGTCCTCATGCTAGAAGACACTACTTCATTTGTGTTGTCCTCCTGTACCCCCCCAGCTGCTTACGGCCGCCTTCACGCCGCCGCTCTTTTTTACATTTTACTCAGTGACAGACCTTTGTTTTATGGCTAGCGCACTCGCGACGCACGTCCCATGTAATGCACTACGTGTTATGGCAAAACGTAGCATATTTTTACCATTTGGTAGGATCGACGGAGCTCTGTTTCTATTTTATTTTTTGTTTCCATGTTTCGTTTGCTACCAGCCCGGCGCCATCCCATTGTTTGTTCAATCCTGCAAGATTTTGTTTTCGTCTGTACGCAATGCATGGTCTTTCTACCTTTCTCAGTCTGCAATCCTAAAATGTGATGACCGTTTCACTTGTCCTTACCGTATGCAACACTAGGGTGTTGGATGCCAGACTCCCCTCATGTGTTCAACCAAGGATGAGAGAATTTCACATGTACATGGGCATAACAGTTCTTCACCCCCCCCCCATCGGCAATCCCGGGTAACCACAACTAATCCTGAAAGCAACAATAACCACCCTCTGTCATTTCCGGTGGATACAACCGAGTGCCAAATCAGAGCTTCAGGGTATTTCGCCATCAGCACTCGGTACCCATGTATCACCCATGCATCCCAAACACATAAATTCAGCAACTCATTCATCTTAGTCTTGAAAGCATTACATTTTATGGATAGTGCAGGGGTGGTTTCTTCGTGCGGCTTAGTTCTACTCGGGTCACAGCCCGACGGCGGAAGTACATAGTACGGGGATATGTTCTACGCGGGGTCACAGCCCGCCGATGAAAATACATATTTGGGGGTGACAGCAGACAATCGCACTGAAGTTACCTGCTGCATGCTAAATCTTCTTTCAGCACACCACGTCATGCTACTTCTTCGGCCCAGCATCGCAAAAATGGAAACATTCTCCCTTTTGTCATACATGAAACGGCCTAACCGATGTGGATGACCTTGATCTCGTCCACGATCCTCGAAGGCCTCATGCTCGCCATCTTAATAGGGAGTTCCCCCCTGTTCCGCCCCAGCATGCAGACCTCGTATGTCAGCTTCTTACGGATGTACTTTTCGCTTTACTGCAACCATATATCAACATCAGGTGATTGTCCACGTGCCACATCACAACACCCCCCATCCCTTCGAAATGATCGAATTTGTATTGCTTTCCTGCATATGTACCTGGGTTATCTCGTTGTCCAGCCTTGCTCCATCGTACTCCTTCAATATGTGCACACAGTACATAGCCGACTCCTCACTGCCACACAACAACAACACAATAGTAAAGTCAACTTAGCAGTTACACGTATGGTCATGGGATTTACACACTCCCTGCAAGATGCACAAACAGTATTACCTAGAACCTCGAGTGGCCCTCGAGGGTGGGGGCGCGCCCCCTTCCTAGGGCGTCCCCCCTGCCTCGAGACCCACTCGAGCGTCCCCCGGTGCCCTCCTTCTTCCTATATAAGTCCATGTACCCCAGAAACTCCATATACAGAGAGAAAACCCTAATTCCACGGCTATAGCTTCTGTTCCCGTGGAGATCCCATCTTGGAGCCTGTTCCGGAGCTCCACCAGAGGGGGGTCCATCACGGAGGCCTTCATCATCATCATCATCGCCCTCACCATGAGTTGTGAGTAGTTTACCACAGACCTTCGGGTCCATAGCTAGTATCTAGATGGCTTATTCTCTCTCTCCAGATCTCAATACAAAGTTCTCCTCGGTCTTCAAGGAGATCTATTCGATGTAATCTCTTTTTGCGGTGTGTTTGTCGAGATCCGATGAATTGTGAGTTTATGATCAAGGTTATCTATGAAAGATATTTGGTTCTTCTCTGAACTTTTTATGTGTGCTCTTAATATCCTTGCAAGTCTCTTTGAATTATTGGTTTGGTTTGGCCTACTAGATCTATCGTTCTTGCAATGGGAGAAGTGCTTGGCTTTGGGTTCAATCTTGCGGTGTCCTTTCCCAGTGACAGTAGGGACAGCAAGGCACGTATTGTATTGTTTCCATCAAGGATAAAAAGATGGGGTTTACATCATATTGCTTGGGTTTATCCCTCTACATCATGTCATCTTGCTTAAGGCGTTACTTTGTTCGTATGAACTCAATACACTAGATGCATGCTGGATAGCGGTCGATGTGTGGAGTAATAGTAGTAGATGCAGGCAGGAGTCGGTCTACTTGTCTCGGACGTGATGCCTATATACAATGATCATGCCTAGATAGTCTCATAATTATTCGCTTTTCTATCAATTGCTCGACAGTAATTTGTTTACCCGCCGTAGAATATCGCTATCATGAGAGAAGCCACTGGAGAAAACTATGGCCCCCGGGTCTATTCTCAACATATAATCTACATCTACTTTACTTTTACCGCTTTTTGCTGTTTTATTAAACCAAAAATACTAAAAATATAAACTATCATCTCTATCAGATCTCCCTCTCGTAAGTGACCGTAAAGGGATTGACAATCCCTTATCGTGTTGGCTGCGAAGTTCTTATTTGTTTGTGCAGGTGCGAGGGACTCGCGCGTGGTCTCCTACTAGATTGATACCTTGGTTCTCAAAAACTGAAGGAAATACTTATGCTACTGTGTTGCATCTCCCTTTCCTCTTCGAGGGAATACAACGCAAGCTCAAGAGGTAGCAAGAAGAATTTATGGCGCCGTTGCCGGGGAGGCTTACGCAAAAGTCATATACCAAGTAACTATCACAAACCCTTATCCTTCGCATTACATTTTTTGCCTCTCGTTTTCCTCTCCCCTACTTCACCCTTGCCATTTTATTCGCCCTTCTTTTTGCCGTGTGTTTACCGTTCGCGTGCCTCTTGTTTGCTAGTGTTGCTATGTGCCCTCAATTTGCTCTTCGCTTGCTAAAGTATGGATCCTCATCCACTTGCTAATCTCTTTAAGATATACAATTATGTTGAACCAATTGCTAGTGAGTTGACTGCACTAGATTATCTTTATGGGGTTCTGCTTGAAATTTGTGAATTTGAAAATTGTGACGAAGTATTGAAAGAAAAACATAAATTGATTCACGATAGCTCCTTGAGTAAAAAGCATGATTGCAATTATGTTATTATAAATTCTATTAATTTCAATTGTGCTAATGATACGCAAAACCCTAAGCTTGGGGATGCTAGTATTGCTATGTCCACTACTTGTTGCAATGATCATGATTGGGGTGATGCTTCTTACGATCTTGAAAATTTATTCAATCCCCATGATGAATATAAGATTGATAATAATGTTTGCATTAATATTGAAATTGGGTTTGGAAGAGTGTCAACTTTAGATCCCACATACTTGGAGAATGTTCAATCTTATGAAACTTTTGGTAAAAGTGGGTTTGGAGAGGTCATGACTTTAGTTAATGTTAATCCCACTATTTTGGAAGAGTGTCAACTTTGCATGCATGTGGATCGTGTTGAGAATATGTTATGTGATAGCTATTTTGTTGAATTTGATCATGATCCTACATGCAATTATTATGAGAGAGGGAAATATGGTTGTAGAAATTTTCATGTTACTAAATTACCTCTCGTTATGTTGAGATTGCTATTGTTTCTTTCTCCTTCCTTGCATATGCTAGATCTTGCTTGTCTTGGTAATTTGTTTTCCTATAAGATGCCTATGCATAGGAAGTATGTTAGACTTAGATGTGATTGTCACATGTCTTATGATGCTCTCCTTGTACTTCAATCCTTGTCCTTTATGTGAGCATCATTGAATTATCGTGCCTAGCTAGGGGCGTAAAACGATGGCGCTTGTTGGGAGGCAACCCAATTTTATGTTTTTTGTTTTTGTTGCTGTTAGGGAATAAATATTGCATATAGCCTCTGATTAGATGTGGTTTCATGTTTTGTTTAGTGTTTGTGCCAAGTAGAACATTTGGGAAGACTTGTGTGAAGTTTATATGATCTTGCTGTGAAAAACAGAATCGTTAGCGCTCGCTAAAGTAGTCGTGGGATTTTACTGGAGAGTGCTTTTAATTGATTCTTTTTGCAGATGGTTGGTAGACAAATTGCGCAAATTTACCTATTTAGTTTGAATTTTTTGGAGTTCCAGAAGTAGGCGAACCCTGCAGATTACTACAGACTGTTCCGTCTTTGACAGATTCTGTTTTTTGTGTGTTGTTTGCTTATTCCGATGCATCTATGAGTAGTATTGGGAGATATGAACCATAGATAAGTTGATTACAGTAGGTTTAACACCAATATAAACAATGAATGAATTCATTGCTGTACCTTTGAGTAGTGGTTTGCTTTCTTTTACTAACGGAGCTCATGAGAATTTTTGTCTAAGTTTTGTGTTTTGAAGTTTTCAAGTTTTGAGTATTGCTTTGATGGACTATGGAACAAAGGAGTAGCAAAGGCCTAAGCTTGCGGATGCCCATGGCACCCCAAGTAAATTCAAGATAATCAAAAGCCTAAGCTTGGGGATGCCCCGGGAAGGCATCCCCTCTTTCGTCTTCACCCATCGGTAACTATACTTGGAGCTATATTTTTATTCGCAACATGATATGTGTTTAGCTTGGAGCGTCTTGTATAATTTGAGTCTTTGCTTATTAGTTTGCCACAATCATCCTTGTTGGACACACCTATTTGAGAGAGTTAAATATGGCCTAGAAATTATTAGAACACTCTATGTGCGTCACTTATATCTTTTGAGTTGAATAGTTTTTGCTTTAATGCTTCACTTATATCTTTTAGAGCACGGTGGTGGTAATATTTTGTAGAAATTGTTGAACTCTCATGCTTCACTTATATCCATTTGAGAGTCTATTAAAACAGCATGGTAAAGTGTTTAGGCTAAAGAAACTAGTCTTCACATGATAGACATCCAATGTCAATGTAGTAAAAAAAAAATCACACCAAGTGCATTGAATAGAATGAGATGTTGGACGCTTGATAATTGTTTTGAGACATGAGGATAGTGATATTAGAGTCATGCTAGTGGAGTTATTATGAAATTGAGAAATACTTGTGTTAAGGTTAGTGATTCTCGTATCATGCACGTATGGTGAACTGCTATGTGACGAAGTTAGAGCATGAGGTATTTGTTGTTGGGGAACGTTGCATGGGAAACAAAAAAATTTCCTACGCTCACCAAGATCAATCTAGGAGATGCATCTACGAGGGGAGAGTCGGATCCACATACCCTTGTAGATCGCTAAGCGGAAGCGTTCAAGAACGCGGTTGATGGAGTCGTACTCGCCGCGATTCAAATCGCCGAAGATCCTAGCACCGAACGGACGGTGCCTCCGCGTTCAACACACGTGCAGCTCGGGGACGTCTCCTCCTTCTTGATCCAGCAAGGGGGAAGGAGAAGTTGACGGAGAAACCCAGCAGCACGACGGCGTGGTGGAGATGGTGGTGGAGGAATTCCAGCAGGGCTTCGCCAAGCACTGCAAAATAGACGAAGATATTCGTGGGAGAGGGAGGGCAGCGCCGAGGCACGAACTTGTGTTGCTGCCCTCCCTCTGCCTCTCTTTATATAGGGGGGAGAGAGGGGAGGGGGCGCCCCTAGGGTTCCCCCTAGGGGGCGGCGGCCAAGGCCAGATGGGGCCGGCCAAGGGGGGGGCGGCGGCAGGGCTAGGGTTTCCCCCCCAGGCGCCTTGCCCCCCAAGCCAAGGGGGTGCGGCTGCCCTAGGGGGGCCCAGCCCCTTAGGCGCAGGTGGAGGGGCCTAGGGGGGCGCACAGCCCCTGTGTGGGCTGTTGCGTCTCCCACTTATGGCCCATGAGGCCCGCAACACTTGCCGGGACCCCCCGAAACTCCTTTCGGTCATCCGACGACTCCCCGGTGCTCCCCGGAACACTTCCGGACTCCGTTCACTCTCATCCTATATATCAATCTTCGTCCCCGGACCATTCCGGAGACCCTCGTCACGTCTGGGATCTCATCCGGGACTCCGAACAACCTTCGGTTACCATGCACTATTCTCACTAACAACCCTAGCGTCACCGAACCTTAAGTGTGTAGACCCTGCGGGTTCGGAAACTATGCAGACATGACCGAGACACTCCCAGGTCAATAACCAATAGCGGGATCTGGATACCCATATTGGTTCCCACACGTTCCTCGATGATCTCATCGGATGAACCACGATGTCAAGGATTCAGGCAATCCCGTATACAGTTCCCTTTGTCTCGTCAGTATGTTACTTGCCCGAGATTCGATCGTCGGTATCTCTATACCTAGTTCAATCTCGTTACCGGCAAGTCTCTTTACTCGTTCCGTAATACATAATCCCGTGACTAACTACTTAGTCACTTTGAGCTCATTGAGATGACGTATTACCGAGTGGGCCCGGAGATACCTCTCCGTCACACGGAGTGACAAATCCCAGTCTCGATCCATGTCAACTCAACAGACACCTTCGGAGATACCTGTAGAGTACCTTTATAGTCACCCAGTTACGTTGCGACGTTTGGCACACACAAGGCACTCCTACGGTGTCAGTGAGTTACATGATCTCATGGTCATAGGAACTTATACTTGACATGCAGAAAACTATAGCGATAACTGATACGATCAAAAGCTATGTTTAACGTTTGGGTCTCGTCCATCACATCATTCTCCTAATGATGTGATCCCGTTATCAAATGACAACTCATATCTATGACCTGGAAACTGCGGTCATCTTTGATCAACGAGCTAGTCCTGAAGAGTCTTACTAGGGACACAAAGTTTGTCTATTTATCCACACATGTATTTAAGTTTCCAATCAATACAATTATAGCATGGATAATAAACGATTATCATGAACAAGGAAATATAATAATAACTCTTTTATTATTGCCTCTAGGGCATATTTCCAACATTTGTAGAGTGCCAAACTTTGTGTGGAGGTCGGGGGCGCGCGATGGTTAACTCCTACCAACCTCCCCCCTAGGAGCATGCATTGATTGCTTTGTTTTGATGACTCGTAAATTTTTGCAATAAGTATATGAGTTCTTATGACTAATGTTGAGTCCATGGATTATACGCACTCTCACCCTTCCACCATTGCTAGCCTCTCTTGTACCGCGCAACTTTTGCCGGTGCCATAAACCCACTATATATCCTTCCTCAAAACAGCCACCATACCCACCTATCATGGCATTTCCATAGCCATTCCGAGATATATTGCCATGCAACTTTCCACCGTTCCGTTCATATGACACGCATCATATTGTCATAGTGCCATGCATGATCATGTAGTTGACATCGTAGTTGTGGCAAAGCCACCATGCAAAAAAATTCATATATGTCACTCTTGATTCATTGCACATACCGGTACACCGCCGGAGGCATTCATGTAGAGTCATACTTGTTGTAGTATCGAGTTGTAATGAAAAGTTGTAATGAAAAGTGTGATGATCATCATTATTAGAGCATTGTCCCGTGTGAGGAAACAAAAAAAAGAGACAAAGGCCAATAAAAAAAGGAGATGGCCCAAAAAAATAGAGAGGGGCTAATAAAAAAAGAGGAGAAAGCCCCTCCAAAAAAATGAGAGAAAACAGAGAAGGGACAATTGCTACTATCTTTTTCCACACTTGTGCTTCAAAGTAGAACCATGTTCTTCATTGTAGAGAGTCTCATGCTTAGTCATTTTCATATACTAGTGGTAATTTTCATTATAGAACTTGGCTTGTATATTCCAATGATGGGCTTCCTCAAATGCCCTAGGTCTTCGTGAGCAAGCAAGTTGGATGCACACCCACTAGTTTCTTTTATTGAGCTTTCATTCATATTTAGCTCTAGTGCATCCATTGCATGGCAATCCCTACTCACTCACATTGATATCTATTGATGGGCATCTCCATAGCCCGTTGATACGCCTAGTCGATGTGAGACTTTCTCCCTCCTTTTTGTCTTCTCCACAACCACTTCTATTCCACCCATAGTGCTATATCCATGGCTCACGCTCATGTATTGCGTGAAAGTTGAAAGGTTTGAAAGATAGAGTATGAAAACAAATGCTTGGCTGAAATCGGGGTTGTGCATGATATGAATATTTTGTGTGATGAAGAGGGAGCATAGCCAGACTATATGATTTGGTAGGGATAACTTTCCTTAGCCATAGTATTTTGAGAAGACATGATTGCTTTGTTAGTATTGCTTGAAGTATTGTTATTTCTTATGTCAATATAGACTTTTATCTTGAATATTTCAGATCTGGATATTCATGCTACAATTAAGAGAATTACATTGAAAAACTATATTGGTTAGCATTCCACATCAAAAATTCTTTCTTTATCATTTACCTACTCGAGGACGAGCAGGAATTAAGCTTGGGGATGCTTGATACGTCTCCAACGTATCTATAATTTTTTATTGTTCCATGCTATTATTTATGAAGTCTTGGATGTTTAATGGGCTTTATCATTCACTTTTATATCATTTTTGGGACTAACCTACTAACCCAAAGGCCCAGTCCAGATTGCTGTTTTTGCCTATTTCAGGGTTTTGTAGAAAAGGAATATCAAACGGAGTCCAAACGGAATGAAACCTTCGCGAGAGATATTTTTGGAGAAAATCACGCCAGAGGAACTTGAGAACCACGTCAGGGGAGCCTCGAGTGGCCCTCGAGGGTGGGGGGCGCGTCCCCCTGCCTCGAGGCCCACTCGAGCGTCCCCCGGTGCCCTCCTTCTTCCTATATAAGTCCACGTACCCCAAAAACTCCATATACAGAGATAAAACCCTAATTCCACCGCCGTAGCTTCTGTTCCCGTGGAGATCCCATCTTGGAGTCTATTCCGGAGCTCCACCGGAGGGGGATCCATCATAGAGGCCTTCATCATCATCATCATCATCGCCCTCACCATGAGTTGTGAGTAGTTTACCACAGACCTTCGGGTCCATAGCTAGTATCTAGATGGCTTCTTCTCTCTCTCCGGATCTCAACACAAAGTTCTCCTCGGTCTTCGAGGAGACCTATTCGATGTAATCTCTTTTTGCGGTGTGTTTGTCGAGATCCGATGAATTGTGAGTTTATGATCAAGGTTATCTATGAAAGATATTTGGTTCTTCTCTGAACTTTTTATGTGTGCTCTTAATATCCTTGCAAGTCTCTTCGAATTATTGGTTTGGTTTGGCCTACTAGATCTATAGTTCTTGCAATGGGAGAAGTGCTTGGCTTTGGGTTCAATCTTGCGGTGTCATTTCCCAGTGACAGTAGGGGCAGCGAGGCACGTATTGTAGTGTTGCCATCGAGGATAAAAAAGATGGGGTTTATATCATATTTCTTGAGTTTATCCCTCTACATCATGTCATCTTGCTTAAGGTGTTACTCTGTTCGTATGAACTCAATACACTAGATGCGTGCTGGATAGCGGTCGATGTGTGGAGTAATAGTAGTAGATGCAGGCAGGAGTCGGTCTACATGTCTCGGACGTGATGCCTATATAAAATGATCATGCCTAGATAGTCTCATAATTATTCGCTTTTCTATCAATTGCTCGACAGTAATTTGTTAACCCACCGTAGAATATCGCTATCATGAGAGAAGCCACTAGAGAAAACTATGGCCCCCGGATCTATTCTCAACATATCAATCTACATCTACTTTACTTTTACCGCTTTTATTTGTTGTTTTATTAAACCAAAAATACCAAAAATATAAACTATCATCTCTATCAGATCTCACTCTCGTAAGTGGCCGTAAAGGGATTGACAACCCCTTATCGCGTTGGCTGCGAAGTTCTTATTTGTTTGTGCAGGTGCGAGGGACTCGCGCGTGGTCTCCTACTGGATTGATACCTTGGTTCTCAAAAACTGAGGGAAATACTTACGCTATTGTGTTGCATCTCCCTTTCCTCTTTGAGGGAATACAACGCAAGCTCAAGAGGTAGCAGCAGCTTGCTCATTATTTCAACCTGCAATTCCGAACAGCAGTTAGCTAGCTGGTTAACGAGACATAAGCACACCACGCAAGCTGCCTCTGTATGGAATGTACCGCTAGGTTAGGATTGGGGATCTCCCGCCACCTGCACTTCGATCCCCTGTACATCTTGTTCTCAAGATACATCAATGATCTCCATATTGCCATCATGCCCAGCCTGTCGACAGAACCATCCAGACCCAGTTGCTCTTTTAGTTCTTCGCCTGTTAGCATCATCCAGGTGGGGTAGTCGTGAATGAACCACCTCCTGAAACAAGCACTCACAATTACATATTTGCATATTCCTACGTGAAACATGTCTACCATTGAAAGGCATCGACTACATTTGGAAAACTCACTTCCCTAGTTGGACCTCACCGGCACACTTCTTGAAAAGAGCATAGAAAACAATTACATGCTCTGCTCTCGGCTCATCGTGCTGTAGTCCTAGTTCTCCTGGAAACATGTCTTCCATCTCAATCTTAACTGCTTGGAGCAATGCTTGCACCAAAACTGTATTGCTTTCTGCTGCTGCGGGGCCAGCTGTTCACACAACAAATTCATCCGTTTACCATAAGGAATTCGAAACGTGGATACCGTTGCGCGATGCAACTGCCATCTTGTTTGTCACGCCCGTATTTGTTGGCAAAGCCAGCTCACCTTCAGGATTGCTTGCAACTTGCTGAGCCGAAGCATGCATGGTCTCTTCGTTGTGTAAGCTGGCGATCATGTGTGCTGTTAACAACCATAGGTTTGTTCATGTCAATAAACCAATGTGTCCCGTCATCTTGCAGTTCCATAAAATTGAACAAAATAAATCTCATGTACCATTCGAGTCTCCGCCATTGTCGGTTCTTCCACATGCCCTTCCTTCACTTACTATTTCATGCGCCTGAATCATTCCAGCATTCTCCTCAGCTCCGTGCTCTCCATGCACCGTTGTAGGCACTGGGACGATCGCCCATTGATCCACTAAAAGACATGAACCAAGAACGCACACAACGTTTTTTGTTACTATTTTTTTCCGGGCAAGAAACAGGTTCGTTCGGACCTCTGTTGTGCAATTCAGCGTCCACAAATACTTATCTTCTGTGACCACATCAGGAGCAACCTCTCCCGCCTAGTCTGGAATGATGACATCTGCGATGTCCTCCAAGAATCGAACCTTCTTCTTCTCTCTTTTCATGGCAAGCCACTTGTGTAGAGCTGCCCTCTTCTTGACAATTGTAATGGCCTGCACCGTACGTTTACCCATCGTCCTGTCAGCCGACCCTGCCCCTACTCCGCCTGCCAAACAAATGCCATCAGGCGGTTCGGGGTTTATTTTACATTGATTTGTAAGCCTACGGACCTATGTTGGGTCACAGAATCGCACTTTTTTTTTGGCTCACCTGATGTCTGTGAAGTAACATCTCCTGCTCCCGCCTCACCCTTAGGGGAAAGCATATCCACATCAACATCTCCTGCATGTTTTCAACTTAGGTTAGTAAAAAAAATCTGTTATAGCGTTGTCTCACCATATCAAATTTGAATTGCGTGTGTTATTACCTAAGCTTCTGATTGTCCTTGCAGCACTGGACTCCGTATCATTGCTTTCTGAAGCTTGTGTAGTGTTTTCCTCTCCGACCCCACTCACCATTTGCATCAAAGTTTTTGCCGCCTCCGAAGAGTTGCTACCATGTTGGACTGCCATAGGACAAGTTCGTGGAGAACTCCTCGCCCCAGCTGTAGTACATGACAGCAAGTTAATTCATAGTTCTGTTTCTTTAACCATTCTATGGGGGTATAACTACAATGTCTTCACACCTTTGGTTCTACATCCGACCGGTGTACCGTCCCCCGTTCCATACCGTTTGCTGCTGAAACCAATCGACGAGCACAATATTAACCGTGTTCCCAAATGGTAAATTACAGGGAAAACAACGATCATTTTCAATGTCATTCTCCCTTTTCGAATAGCTTACCTGAATTTGCAATCTCCGTCAGATTGTAGCAGCCCAAGGCGAGCAGAAGTTGTGTCACAAACTGAGGCTTCAGACCATCTATTGCTTGCAAGGCTTCGTCCACAAGAGCCTCTCGCCTGGCTCCGGTCATCGGTACTCCATCCTGCCCAGGGTTAAGGTCGCTCGCCAACTGAAGTAATATGTTTTTTATCTTGGGAATGACATGTTCTTCAACCACTCCCCGAAACCAGGCTTTCCGTTGCAAGCAAGCACATTTTAATTTTCAGTACTTATTCATGTGTATGGAATACATGATTCATGTTTTTTGCAAAAATGGATATCTTTTTATCTGCTAATGTTACCTCTACTAGGGTCCCTGCACTTGCAATCACTGGATGCAATCTTCTCCCCCTTTGTTCCATGCTCTCAACACTCCTTGTCCGAATAAATGATTTTTACTTGTCAAACTACAAGTCCGGACATGCATGCACAGGGAACATACATTACTTTCTGAGGTAACGGAATATTTTCATACCTTGTATCGCGGTGCCTTCCGCAGACGGTCTTGCATGTCGAGCTTGATTAGTTCCTTGATCTTCTCCGTGGTGTACGCACCAATTTTTGGAACCAAGTCAGTTTGTAGGCTGTACTTCCCAAAGTCCATCCACTCCAGAGAGTACAGCTGCATTAACAAAATTCTGTCCTAGATACCATGCAAAGCATGTGTGCAAAGCGAACAGGTAAAACAAACGTGCAAAGAGGGGAAGTGTTGATTTTGTACCCGAAGAAACAAGTTGGACCCTCCGGAGGTAAAAGCAGAAGCACCTTGCTGCATCTCCTGTTGGAACTTGTCTAGCCCGTAGCACGTCCAGGATGTACCCAGCCCAGTCATACTGGCCAATCTCCAGTGGATTCTGCATGCACTACAGTAGTTCGTCTGGTACGTTGCAGTTTGCTGCCCCGGGGGACACCAACGTACAGCAGGAAAGCAAGGTGTACGCCGCCAGGGCTCTCTTCCATGTCTCACTGTTGATGCCATAAGCATCACAGATCTGCATCACTTTTTTCATATCCTCGACTCTAATCCCCATGTTTCTGTTCCTAGTTAGCCCTAACACCCCTTGCACTTTCTCTATTAAATTACCCCTGTCTTTGGGCTTTCCCATGCTAATCTTCCTGCTGCCAGATGTCACGACCATGATGCTCTCTACATCGGATCTGCCTATCTCTCTGACCTCACCGTCACGGAAAATGAACCTCAATGTATCCCTGTCTGATGTGTCGACACGGGTGAGGCAATCTGCGTAGAAGTTCATGTCCAGCGGCCCCGAAGCCCTTATGGTCAGCATCAGTGCTAGGCCGGTCTTCTCCGCCACCGGATAGCACATCGTACCCACGCCTAGCAAGGGTGCCGCTGAAAAACACCGTGCATGGACCCGCTCCTTTCCACCTCACTTGCCCCCTCGCCGACCCCCATGCAGCCCCAAGAACTAGCTCGCTTCGGCGTCGCTGGCGATCGTACCCGCCTGGTCCCCGCTGCCATCCCAGATAGAGACGCCATTGATGACGGCCCTACGGAGCACACCACCCCCGGCCCCGTTAGGTCTCCCTCACGCATGCATCCGATGGATTAGGTTAGAGGCAGCGCACTCACCAGAGCTTTCCGCCACTCGAAGCGCGGATCCGACGCCAGCTGTCACGTCAGTCGCTTAGGGTTCCTGTAGCCGCGCTGCGCTCCACTACTCTCCTCCCATGTTTCCTCTCTATCTTTGTGTACGGGGCGACCACTGTTGAGGAAGCAGAGCGCATCCGCCTCCTTTTATCACCACCCTCCCTCTTGTAATTTTTCTCCCCCACCCGCAATTACTGGCCTCAGCTACCGCGCCAGTGCGGTCTCAAATAAGCGCGCGGTTGCCACCCCGGCCGTCGCACACTTGCAGTTTCGGCACGTCTCGTGTACAAACTGGTCTACATTACGGTAAGGCCTCCCACTTCGTGCGTACATTGGGTAGCAAACGGTGAACTCTCGTGCTCCTACGTGCATTTGCTACCTCCTCAGTTTTCCTTCAAATCGAAACTGCCGTAGGTTCACGTGCCAGTGCTCACATATGGTCCTGTCCACCGATGCCCATTGGCGCAGTCCCAAAATTCAATACGAAAACAAAACCTAAGGGTGGTTGGACCATGTTCCAACCTATATCCAGCACTGCATCGAACCAGGTTACTGTTCCCACCCGACAAGGAACGGTACCTTTCAAAAAAAGGGATGTTTCGAAACAACCCCAAAAGTGTTCACACCAGATCTTCCCTCATTTGGATTCTTGCATGCACCCACTCATGACTACCTTTCTGGCCACTCCTGGGCTCCACATGTCGGGTCGCAGTCATGCATGCAACTTCTCACAGCCCACCTGGACTCCATCCATGCTACTCCCTCCGTTCTGATTTACTCGTCGTGGTTTTAGTTCAAATTTGAACTAAAATCACGACAAGTAAATCGGAACGGAGGGAGTATTATATAAAGAAAGCAGGCAACCATGTTACTACATGTTTAATGCGGGGACAAGCTGCAAAGACGCGCTCGCTAGTCTGTCTTGATTATTACCAACGGGTTGCGGTATTATGGCTGCACTACATCCTTAATTCCGCAGCAATACTACTAGTACGTGCAATATCAGCACCACTACTAATTACCACAGCTACAGCAGCCGCACTAACAACCCATTAATGGTACTAACTAAACCCGCCTGCGCTTCGCCGGTCTGCTACAGGCGTCGTCCTCCTCCTCGCTCTTGAAACCTTCGGCATCGTGCATGCCAGACGCCTCTCCTTCCTCCAGCGGATCCACACCATAGTCAGCGTCAGCAGAAGCAGCTTCTTCTGGATCGTGCTCGTCGGCACCTTCTTCAACCTCCAAACAGGGGCCTTTGACAGCCGCACTGGCTGGTGCGTTCACCCACACCATTGCTGTGTCGCCCTCTCTCATCTGACCTTCCACGGAATCATGGGGAGCAAAACATATTAGTCTGTAAGGTAAGCAAACCAATTTACATAACATCTTCCGCATGCCTCGTTTTCAGCTTCTGCTTACCTTATCAAAATTGTAGCTCACAGAGCCCGCCGCAACTGAGTTCTCTGCACCAACTTGCTCAACCGCTTCCCCGCCCAACACTTGAATGCTCTCAGAACTCCCAACCTGCGATGTAGTGCAGCATATTTATCGATCAGGCATATTTTTCAGAAATGACGAGCGGGGTGCCTGCGTACTTCCATGGTCACTTACCTCGCCGGCGATGAACGAAGGAGGCGACCACGCCGAACTCGACGCGACCACCCCAGAGCTTGGCCAGCTGATCGACGGAGCCATTGCCACTCACTCCCTTTCTCTGTCCAGCTCACTCTACTAGCTACTACACCTCTCACCGCACGAACTCCCTCTGGGCGCACCCCCATGCCCTATATATATAGTGCTAAATGTTCGTGGATAGCACGCATCACCCGCTGTTTGAATTTTGAACACTCAAATTTTTGAACAGACCTCCCCTCCCTTCCTTAGGCTGACACATGGCATGAACAGAGCTACAATGTTGCCACGTTCACCCAAATAGGTGTCCATTGCGAAAATGCAGCCTGGCAGACATGCATGGCACACCAGAGCGGAAAAGTACTTCAATGACCGTCAGTTGGTTACACCTCCTAAAACAGTTTCTCAAGGCTGGGAACCATGATCGAAAGCTTTGCTTGGTTCTACACCTACGCATTACGCATTACAAATTTTATTTCTCAAATTCTACATAGACGCTACGCTTCAACGCGTAACAATATAACTGCTACAGCTGATCACCACCTACGGCTCCGGCTCTGTCGCATGTGTTCTTCCTATGCCCAGCGACGCCGCAGTTGCTGCATCTTCCTTGTTTCCTGGGCAGTTTCGGTCCATCAGCTCGCTGAGGGCAGGTAGTCTTCTTGTGCCCCTGCACCTTGCAAATGCTGCAGAACCTGCTTCTTTTGCTAAGCCCTTCGTATGGTGCCCTGTCTCTAGCATTAGTTGGACGTCCTGCACTCCTCTTCTTCGCTGGAGGTTCAAGACCCACCAGAGGATTGTCATCTCCTTGATTTAAGCTCGATGTTACCCCGCCGCTATGCTTTCTTTCCGCAACTCCATTCGCCCATTTTTTGTTCTGCATACGATCTTCCAGCCCCAGCCCGTCCCTTTGATTATCATACGGTGCCATAACAAGCATCGCCTGGTTGAACAGACCCATTAATGTATCGTACGCCTCCACGCTTGCGTCTCCCAACCTGACTAGCTCCAACGCCTGAACATACATCCTATTGTGCCTGAATGTCAACGTGCTCCCTATTATATGATCTTTCTGGTAGTAATGTAGGTGCTCTGGCAGTACGTCCCTCGCATCTTTCGTCCACCTCTTCACAATGTGCTTCTTCGGAATTGTTGTCATCCCCAAGAAATCCATCACCTGCACCGTCAGCACGACACCATTAGATTGTTCATTCCACAAGTACGGATCATCTTTTCAGTCAGCTTACCTTCAGTACATGCGGGCAGAGCAAACCCATATGATCGAATAACCCACACTCGCATTCGAACTCCTCCCCATCGCCTCGCATGGTCACCAGGAACACAACTCTGCTCCACTTCTCTCGACGCTCCGGCCTAGTGTGCGTAGCCATGTATACTGATTTCTTCTCAACCTCTTCTACTCGGTATCCACCCGCCTCATATAGCATCAATCCAAATTTCTCAAACATGGCCCTCGTGTAAACCTTGCTGGCATCTATCTCAATAGACGAGTTTGTCCGCAGGATAACCCCTCCCTGAAGCAAAAACAAAAGTCACTCTTTTATGTCCAAAAAATGCAGCAATGTATGCACTCGCGAGCACATCAAATGAATATCTTACCAGCTTTGTTCTCTTCTCCTCGTAACTCTTGTCAGAGGCTCTGTCAAATTGCAGCCTCATGTACTGACGCACAAACATGTGCATCGGTGATCCTGGAGGCACATAGTTCTTCAGCATGTGGTTCGCACTCTCGCTGCGCTGCGTGCCCGTCATCTTTGCGCAGAAAACACCCTTAAAGTGCGTCTTCGCCCACTTCTCTCTGATTTCATAAAGATTGGTCATGTACTGGTGCGTCTTCAGATTATACTTCTCGATCAGCTGAGCCCAGACCACCTCGAACTCCTCGACAGTCAGCATGTGTTCAACTACCTTATGAAATTCCTACCTGAACTTATTTATTTTAGCAAACAGAGCGCCTAAGCTCTCCTTGGCTTTCTTCAACACGTGCCATTTACACCACCGATGCACTGTGTTTGGTAGTGTGTTCTTGATTGCCACCTCCATAGCCCTACACTGATCTGTACAGCACAACCACATCCTATGAGACGAGAAGATCATTCCACCCAAAAAAAGACACATGCCATGCCTACCACTACCCCATGTACCGACCGGAACTGACAAAACTCACCAGTTAAAATTGTTCTTGGCACCACTCCCCCCATCATTCGGACAAACTCTGTGAACACCCACTCGAAGCTTTCAATTTGTTCGTCCCGTAGAAGCACTCCACCCAGTAGTATGCTCTAGTAATGATTGTTGACCCCGACGAATAGACCGAAAGGCATGTCCTACACATTGGTCCTATAGGTTGTGTCGAACGTGACGACATCTCCAAAAAATATGTATTTCAACCTGATGTCTCCTGTTGTCCACATTAGATTCCTTATTTTACTCTGACCATCAGCCTGAACCCTGAACAGGAATTCCGGGTCTTTCGCTCCCAGCTCATCGAAGACCTCGATTGTCTTCTGGACATCGTCATCAGCTTCCTCCCGGCTAATCTTCCCACAAAGGCTCCTTAAGGCCCTTTTCGTGAATGGAACATTATCAACCGTGCCGAAAAAAAACCCTATGATGCTATACACTTTGCTTATGTTGATGTTGTTCTTCCTGAAGGAAATATGCCCTAGAGGCAATAATAAAGATGTTATTTGTATTTTCCTTATATCATGATAAATGTCTTTTATTCATGCTAGAATTGTATTAACCGGAAACTTAGTACATGTGTGAGTACATAGTCAAAACAGTATGTCCCTAGTATGCCTCTACTAGACTAGCTCATTGATCAAAGATGGTTATGTTTCCTAGCCATAGACATGAGTTGTCATTTGATCAACGGGATCACAACATTAGGAGAATGATGTGATGGACAAGACCCATCCATTAGCTTAGCACTATGATCGTTTAGTTTTACTGCTATTGCTTTCTTCATGACTTATACATGTTCATGTGACTATGAGATTATGCAACTCCCGTATATCGGAGGAACACCTTGTGTGCTATCAAATGTCACAACGTAACTGGGTGATTATAAATATGCTCTACATGTGTCTCCGAAGGTGTTCGTGGTGTTGGCATAGATCAAGAATAGGATTTGTCACTTTGAGTGTCGGAGAGGTATCTCTGGGCCCTCTCGGTAATACACATCATAATAAGCCTTGCAAGCAAATGACTAATGAGTTAGTCATGGGATGATGCATTACGGAACGAGTAAAGAGACTTGCCGGTAACGAGATTGAACTAGGTATTGAGATACCGACGATCGAATCTTGGACAAGTAACATACCGATGACAAAGGGAACAACGTATGTTGTTATGCAGTTTGACCGATAAAGATCTTCGTAGAATATGTAGGAGCCAATATGAGCATCCAGGTTCCGCTATTGGTTATTGACCAAAGATGAGTCTCGGTCATGTCTACATAGTTCTCGAACCCGCAGGGTCCGCACGCTTAACGTTTGATGACGATCGGTATTATGAGTTTATGAGTTTTGATGTACCGAAGGAACTTCGGAGTCCCGGATGAGATCACGGACATGACGAGGAGTCTTGGAATGTCCGAGATGTAAAGATTGATATATTGGACGACTATATTCGGACAACGGAAGTGTTCCGGAAAGTTTCGGAATAGACCGGGGTGCCGGGGGGGGTTACCGGAACCCCTCGGGGAAGCTATGGGCCCTAATGGGCTTTAGTGGAAAGAGAGAGGGCCGGCCAGGGCTAGGCCGCGCGCCCCTCCCCTTTGGTCCGAATTGGACAAGGAAAGGAAGGGGACGGCGCCCCTTTCCTTCTCCCTCTCCCTCTCCTTCCTTCCCCCTCTCTCCCTCTTGGTGGATTTCTACTAGGAATAGGATTGCAATCCTATTCCTAGTAGGATTGCCTCTCTAAGGGCGCGCCATAGGGGGCCAGCAGGCCTCCCCCTTGCTCCTTTATATGCGGGGGCAGGGGGCACCTCTAGACACACATGTTGATCTCTCCAGCCGTGTGCGGTGCCCCCCTCCACAGAAACACACCTCGGTCATACCGTTGCAGTGCTTAGACGAAGCCCTGTGATGGTAACTTCATCATCTCCATCACCACGCCGTCGTGCTGACGAAACTCTCCCGCTAGGTTCTACTGGATCAAGAGCTCGTGGAGCGTCATCAAGCTGAACATGTGCTGAACGCGGAGGCTCCGTACGTTCGGTGCTTGATCGGTTGGATCGCGAAGAAGTTCGACTACATCAACTGCGTCACTAGACGCTTCCGCTCCCGGACTACAAGGGTACGTAGACACACTCTCCCCTCTCGTTGCTATGCATCTGGTAGATAGATCTTGCGTGATCGTAGGAAAATTTTAAAATACTATGTTCCACAACAGTGGCATCATGAGCCAGGTCTATGCATAGATGATATGCACGAGTAGAATATAAGTGAGTTATGGACGATACTAGTCATACTGCTTACCAGCATGTCATACTTTGGTTTGGCGGTATTGTGGGATGAAGTGGCCCGGACCGACATTACGTATATGCTTACGCGAGACTGGTTTCACCGTTATGAGCACTCGTTTCTTAAAGGTGACTGGCGGGTGTCTGTCTCTCTCACTTTAGCTGAATCGAGTATGGCTACGCCCGGTCCTTGCGTAGGTTAAAACAGCACATACTTGACGAAAAATCGTTGTGGTTTTTGTATGCGTAGGTAAGAACGGTTCTTGCTAAGCCCATAGCAGCCACATAAAACTTGCAACAACAAAATAGAGGACGTCTAACTTGTTTTTGCAGGGCATGTTGTGATGTGATATGGTCAAGACATGATGAGTTATACGTTATTGTATGAGATGATCATGTTTTGTAAAGTTATCGGCAACTGGCAGGAGCCATATGGTTGTCGCTTTATTGTATGAAATACAGTCGCCATGTAATTGCTTTACTTTATCACTAAGCGGTAGCGATAGTCGTGGAAGCAATAGTTGGCGAGACAATAACGATGCTACGATGGAGATCAAGGTGTCGTGTCGGTGACGAAGGTGATCATGACGGTGCTTTGGAGATGGAGATCGAAAGCACAAGATGATGATGGCCATATCATGTCACATATTTTGATTGCATGTGATGTTTATCTTTTATGCTTCTTATTTTGCTTAGTTCGACGGTAGCATTATAAGATGATCCCTTACCAAATTTCAAGGTTAAAGTGTTCTCCCTGAGTATGCACCGTTGCGAAAGTTCGTCGTGCCGAGACACCACGTGATGATCGGGTGTGATAAGCTCTACGTTCACATACAACGGGTGTAAGCCAGTTTTGCACACGCAGAATACTCGGGTTAAACTTGACGAGCCTAGCATATGCAGATATGGCCTCGAAACACTGGAGACTGAAAGGTCGAGCGTGAAGCATATAGTAGATATGATCAACATAAGATGTTCACCATTGAAAACTACTCCATCTCACGTGATGATCGGACATGGTTTAGTTGATTTGGATCATGTGATCATTTAGATGACCAAAGGGATGTCTACCTAAGTGGGAGTTCTTTAAGTAATATGATTAATTGAACTTTAATTTATCATGAACTTAGTCCTGATAGTTTTTTGCATATCTATGTTCTTGTAGATCAATGGCCTGTGCTACCGTTCCTTTGAATTTTAATGCATTCCTAGAGAAAGCTAAGTTGAAAGATGATGGTAGCAATTACACGGACTGGGTTCGTAACTTGAGGATTATCCTCATTGCTGCATAGAAGAATTATGTCCTTGAAGCACCGCTAGGTGACAAGCCCCTTCCCGCTAATGTAGACGCTTTGAACGTCTGGCAGACGCGGTCTGATGACTACACGATAGTTTAGTGTGCCATGCTCTACGGCTTAGAACCGGGACTTCAACGACGTTTTGAACGTCATGGACCATATGAGATGTTCCAGGAGTTGAAATCAAGACAGTTGCTACTCCCGCGAAGAAACCCAAGTCTGGAGCCAAGCCTTAAACTGAGTGCTTCTACTGCAAAGGGACTGGACACTGGAAGCGGAACTGCCCCAAGTATTTGGCGGATAAGAAGGATGGCAAGGTGAACAAAGGTATATGTGATATACATGTTATTGATGTGTACCTTACTAAGGCTCGTAGTAGTACCTAGGTATTTGATATCGGTTCGGTTGCTAATATTTGTAACTCGAAACAGGGACTACGGATTAAACGAAGATTGGCTAAGGACGAGGTGACGATGCGCGTGGGAAATGGTTCCAAAGTCGATGTGATCGCCGTCGGCACGCTACCACTACATCTACCTTCGGGATTAGTTTTAGACCTAAATAATAATTATTTGGTGCCAGCGTTAAGCATGAACATTATATCTGGATCTTGTTTGTTGCGAGACAGTTATTCATTTAAATCTGAGAATAATGGTTGTTCTATTTTTATGAATAATATCTTTTACGGCCATGCACCCTTGAAGAGTGGTCTATTCTTGTTGGATCTCGATTGTAGTGATACACATATTCATAATATTGAAACCAAAAGATGCAAGGTTAATAATGATAGTGCAACTTATTTGTGGCACTGCCGTTTAGGTCATATTGGTGTAAAGAGCATGAAGAAACTCCATAGTGATGGACTTTTGGAATCACTTGATTATGAATCACTTGGTGCTTGCGAACCATGCCTCGTGGGCAAGATGACTAAAACTCCGTTCCCCGGAACAATGGAGCGAGCAACATATTTGTTGGAAATCATACATACTGATGTATGTGGACCGATGAGTGTTGAAGCTCGCGGCGGGTATCGTTATTTTCTGACCTTCACTGATGATTTGAGTAGATATGGGTACATCTACTTGATGAAGCACAAGTCTGAAACATTTGAAAAGTTCAAAGAATTTCAGAGTGAAGTAGAGAATCATCGTAACAAGAAAATAAAGTTTCTACGATCTGATCGTGGAGGTGAATATTTGAGTTAAGAGTTTCGTCTTCATATGAAACAATGTGGAATAGTTTCACAACTCACGCCACCCGGAACACCACAGCGTAATGGTGTGTCCGAACGTCGTAACCGTACTTTATTAGATATGGTGCGGTCTATGATGTCTCTTACCGATCTACCACTATCATTTTGGGGTTATGCTTTAGAGACAGCTACATTCACGTTAAATAGGGCACCATCTAAATCTGTTGAGACGACGCCTTATGAACTGTGGTTTGGCAAGAAACCAAAGTTGTCGTTTCTTAAAGTTTGGGGCTGCGATGCTTATGTAAAAAAGCTTCAACCTGATAAGCTCGAACCCAAGTCGGAGAAATGTATCTTCATAGGCTACCCAAAAGAGACTGTTGGGTACACCTTCTATCGTAGATCCGAAGGCAAGATATTCGTTGGTAAGAATGGATCCTTTCTAGAGAAGGAGTTTCTCTCGAAAGAAGTGACTAGGAGGAAAGTGGAACTTGATGAGGTAATTGTACCTTCTCCCGAATTGGAAAGTAGTACATCACAGAAACCAGTTCCAGTGATTCCTACACCAATTAGTGAGGAAGCTAATGATGATGATCATGAAACTTCAGATCAAGTTTCTGCTGAACTTCGTAGATCAACCAGAGTACGTTCCGCACCAGAGTGGTACGGCAACCCAGTTCTGGAAGTCATGTTACTAGACCATGATGAACCTACGAACTATGTGGAAGCGATGATGAGCCCAGATTCCGCAAAATGGCTTGAGGCCATGAAATCTGAGATGGGATCCATGTATGAGAACAAAGTATGGACTTTGGTTGACTTGCCCGATGATCGGCAAGCCATCGAAAATAAATGGATCTTTAAGAAGAAGACCGACGCTGACGGTAATGTTACTGTTTACAAAGCTCGACTTGTTGCGAAAGGTTTTCGACAAGTTCAAGGAGTTGACTACGATGAGACTTTCTCACCCGTAGCGATGCTTAAGTCTGTCCAAATCATGTTAGCAATTGCCGCATTTTATGATTATGAAATCTGGCAAATGGATGTCAAAACTGCATTCCTGAATGGATATCTCAAAGAAGAGTTGTATATGATGCAACCAGAAGGTTTTGTCGATCCAAAAGGTGCTAACAAAGTGTGCAAGCTCCAGCGATCCATCTATGGACTGGTGCAAGCATCTCGGAGTTGGAATATACGCTTTGATGAGGTGATCAAAGCATATGGTTTT
Organism: Secale cereale; assembly: GCA_902687465.1. NCBI lineage: Eukaryota > Viridiplantae > Streptophyta > Magnoliopsida > Poales > Poaceae > Secale > Secale cereale. The sequence goes on from LR738714.1 coordinate 596,250,959, forward strand.
ATACAGACTTTTGGAGAAGCATGTATTTACAAGAAAGTGAGTGGGAGCTCTGTAGCATTTCTGATATTATATGTGGATGACATATTGTTGATTGGAAATGATAAAGAATTTCTGGATAGCATAAAAGGATACTTGAATAAGAATTTTTCAATGAAAGACCTCGGTGAAGCTGCTTACATATTAGGCATCAAGATCTATAGAGATAGATCAAGACGCTTAATTGGGCTTTCACAAAGCACATACATTGATAAAGTTTTGAAGAAGTTCAAAATGGATCAGTCAAAGAAAGGGTTCTTGACTGTGTTACAAGGTATGAAGTTGAGTAAGACTCAATGCCCGACCACTGCAGAAGATAGAGAGAAAATGAAAGTCATTCCCTATGCCTCAGCCATAGGATCTATCATGTATGCAATGATGTGTACTAGACCTGATGTGTGCCTTGCTATAAGTCTGGCAGTGAGGTACCAAAGTAATCCGGGAGTGGATCACTGGAAAGCGGTCAAGAACATCCTGAAGTACCTGAAAAGGACAAAGGATATATTTCTCGTGTATGGAGGTGACAAAGAGCTCGTCGTAAACGGTTACGTCGATTCATGCTTTGACACTGATCCGGATGACTCTAAGTCACAAACCGGATATGTATTTTTTTATTAAACGATGGAGCTGTCAGTTGGTGCAGTTCCAAGCAGAGCGTCGTGGCGGGATCAACGTGTGAAGCGGAATATATAGTTGCTTCGGAAGCAGCAAATGAAGGAGTTCATGTCCGATCTAGGTGTAATACCTAGTGCATCGGGTCCAATAAAAATCTTTTGTGGCAACACTGGAGCAATAGCCTTAGCGAAGGAATACAGGTTTCACAAGAGAACAAAGCACATCAAAAGACGCTTCAATTCCATCTGCGATCTAGTCAATGAAGGAGACATAGAGATTTGCAAGATACATACGAATCTGAATGTAGCAGACCCGTTGACTAAGCCTCTTCCACGGGCAAAACATGATCAGCACCAAGACTCCATGGGTGTTATAATCATTACTTTGTAATCTAGATTATTAACTCTAGTTCAAGTGAGAGACTAAAGTAAATATGCCCTAGATGCAATAATAAAGATGTTATTTGTATTTCCTTATATCATGATAAATGTCTTTTATTCATGCTAGAATTGTATTAACCGGAAACTTAGTACATGTGTGAATACATAGACAAAACAGTATGTCCCTAGTATGCCTCTACTAGACTAGCTCATTGATCAAAGATGGTTATGTTTCCTAGCCATAGACATGAGTTGTCATTTGATCAACGGGATCACATCATTAGGAGAATGATTTGATGGACAAGACCCATCCGTTAGCTTAGCACTATGATCGTTTAGTTTTACTGCTATTGCTTTCTTCATGACTTATACATGTTCCTATGACTATGATATTATGCAACTCCCGTATACTGGAGGAACACCTTGTGTGCTATCAAACGTCACAATGTAACTGGGTGATTATAAAGATGCTCTACAGGTGTCTCTGAAGGTGTTCGTGGTGTTGGCATAGATCAAGAATAGGATTTGTCACTCCGAGTGTCGGAGAGGTATCTCTGGGCCCTCTCGGTAATACACATCATAATAAGCCTTGCAAGCAAATGACTAATGAGTTAGTCATGGGATGATGCATTACGGAACGAGTAAAGAGACTTGCCGATAACGAGATTGAACTAGGTATTGAGATACCGACGATCGAATCTCGGACAAGTAACATACCGATGACAAAGGGAACAACGTATGCTGTTATGCGGTTTGACCGATAAAGATCTTCGTAGAATATGTAGGAGCCAATATGAGCATCTAGGTTCCGCTATTTGTTATTGACCGGAGATGAGTCTCGGTCATGTCTACATAGTTCTTGAACTCGTAGGGTCCGCACGCTTAACGTTTGATGACGATCAGTATTATGAGTTTATGAGTTTTGATGTACCGAAGGTAGTTTGGAGTCCCGGATGAGATCACGGACATGACGATGAGTCTCGAAATGTCCGAGACGTAAATATTGATATATTGGACGACTATATTCGGACACCGGAAGTGTTCCGGAAAGTTTCAGAATAAACCGTAGTGTTGGGGGGGTTACCGGAACCCCCCGGGGAAGCTATGGGCCCTAATGGGCTTTAGTGGAAAGAGAGAGGGCCGGCCAGGGCTGGGCCGCTCGCCCCTCCCCCTTGGTCCGAATTGGACAAGGAAAGGGGGGCGCCCCTTTCCTTTTCCCTCTCCCTCTCCTTCCTTCCCCCTCTCTCCCTCTTTGTGGATTCCTACTAGGAATAGGATTGCAATCCTATTCCTAGTAGGATTGCCTCTCTAAGGGCGCGCCATAGGGGGCCGGCCGGCCTCCCCCTTGCTCCTTTATATGCGGGGGCAGGGGGCACCTCTAGACACACAAGTTGATCTCTCCAGCCGTGTGCGGTGTCCCCCTCCACAGAAACACACCTCGGTCATACCGTTGCAGTGCTTAGACGAAGCCCTGCGACGGTAACTTCATCATCTCTGTCACCACGCCGTCGTGCTGACGAAACTCTCCCGCGAGGTTCTACTGGATCAAGAGCTCGTGGGACGTCATCAAGCTGAACGTGTGCTGAACGTGGAGGCTCCGTACGTTCGGTGCTTGATCGGTTGGATCTCGAAGAAGTTCGACTACATCAACCGCGTCACTAGACGCTTCCGCTCCCGGTCTACGAGGGTACGTAGACACTCTCTCCCCTCTCGTTGTTATGCATCTGGTAGATAGATCTTGCATGATCGTAGGAAAATTTTAAAATACTACGTTCCCCAACACTTCCTCGGGTTTCTGACCAGGTCACGGGTGTAACGCCCCGGACACACCGGCCGGTGGTCGTTACTCCTGGCGGGATCTAGACTGGTCTCACATATCAATACTAGTCTTTTCTGCGCACTTTGTCCTCACTCGTGCGCACCCGGGAGCAACTTCCCGGTCGGTCACCCATCCTGAAACTACTCCAAGCTGAGCACGCTTAACTTTGGAGTTCTATCCGAATGGGCTCCCGGAAAAGAAGGAATTCCTTATTGATATGAGTAGTCTATCATCCCTAATAAGCCAGGCCATCACAACGGGTGTACACATCAATGTGTTTGTGCGAAGGCCAATGCAACATCTCGCCACAATTCGGAGTCATCACATGGTTGTGCTTCAATCTCTGCTCGGTAATGTACCAGCCGTTGTCTGAAGTCCTCAACAGCCTAATCATAGCAGGGCACTAGCACCGGCATGACCTTGTGTTTTTCCTCAAAGGTTTCCCCTGTCAAAGATTTTATATCCGCGCCATTGCATTCACCAAAACAGAGGTATCAATACATCAGTAGCCACACCGTCAAAAAATTCTGAAGACACAAAACAATTCTGTACTGGGTTGTCCCCCCCCCCTTGCCGAGCAGTCGCAAACGATCTCCTGCATTGTCTTGCGCTTGTCGGGGTTCAGTCGGCTCTTTCCGTACCGGATGCCAAAACCGTGCTCCCAGGAGTACAGGTTGTAGAAGTTGTAAGCTTGTGTCAGCGAGTCAAATGTCGTACCAAGTTCAGGCTTCACCACATCCGTGCCTTCCCTTTCCGCAAACTCTCTGATCGTCTTCTCGAGTGCCCCCATCCTTCCGGGACATGGAGTCCTTTCTATTGGGTTATCCCCCACGCGGACCCTGCATCCAGTGCGAGGATCGTGTCCAAAAAAATAAATTCCGTTCACTAGCACATTGGTTCAAACAACGTTCTTTCAGAATTCCGGGACAATGTTTTCTGCTCTACTCTCATATTGCACTACCCACCTGGACGAAAACTAAAAGTAAATCGCGTTATTCCTGCTATGCTAACAAATGCAGGTCACAACAGATTGGGAACACGCATACCACATCTAGGGATTTCTACGATAGTCGCGAAGAAAAGTAGGTCGCAGTAGTTTGCAAGGCACAATACCACATCTAGGGATTTCTATGATACTCGCGAAGAAAACTAGGTCACATCAGATGCAGTAGATGGACCACACCTTCGAATCCACCCCGGCGCCCTCGGATCTGGCTTCACGGCCGACTCGCCGGACTCAGCTGGCCCGCTATCTCCGCTCCCCTCACCGGCGGCACCGCCGCAGCTGTCGTGTGCAGCAACAGAAGAAGCCTCCACCCGGACACCCACCGCACCGCCGACCTCACTGCCGTCATCGCGAACACCGAACAGCGGCGACGACGGCGGCGACCGGAATATAGGCAGCCTGCACACACCTTCTCTTGTCAGTACAGGAAACGAGCCGCCGCGCAGCCGGCCAGAACAACTGCGGGGCTTTGCGGGCGGGTAGGTTGTTGGTGGGGGGGTGGGGGCGCTCTCACCTGCACACCGGAGCCACAGGGAAATCTCCGGCATCTGCCGCCGCCGCCGCTGCTCCACTCGCCTGGGACTCCATCCTCACAGCGCGTCGCAGCCCGCCTCTGTTTTTTTTCTAATTATTTCTTTTCTCCTCCGCGGGGTATGCGTGAGTGGGGGTGGTGCAAAATTCGTGCGAGTCAGTGTTTCTTTTTTCTTTATTTTATCCCTATCCAGCGGCACGCGCTCCACCGGCAAGGAATCAATAACCGGCCCACATGTCGGCCTCGCCTAATGCCAACAGGGGGGTGGCCCGTTCATGGTGGACACGGACGGCTTCGTAGGACGCGTCAAAAAAACCTGGACCATGGTCCTACACCGACACTCATTTCCGAGACCGCCGGTCCGACCTCGTACCACAGCCGTCAACCCCGCGCTCACGCGGGGCCGGTATATACGGGCCCACATCCGTACCTGACCGCACCATACTCTTCCCCTGCGAAATACGCGATTTTCCAGCAGCCGCTCCTCGCACACAATTAATGATGCCCACCTACCGATCCGCTCGTGTTCACGTTCCAGATAATAGGACTATGAGGGTCTGTCTATGTTGCATCTAGATGTGAGATAATATCTCACATCTAAATGTGACGTCACCCCAGAAATTGTCATCGCTTGACAAACATCAGGTTCCCGATCCCCCTTCCACGTGACTTGCTTTTCTTGTTTCGGGCTGTGTTGTTTTGTCCCTCCCACCCAACCAACCAACCCAGTCCAACAACCCCGCCTACTGGGCCTTGTTTGTTTGTCTTTTTTTTGTCAACCCGCCCAGTCCAACTACCCCACCTCCTGGGCCTTGTTTTTTTTGGCCTGTTTTTTTTAGACAACTTTTGGCCTGTTTGTTTGTTAGACAAAAGAAAGTACTGGGATTTGTTTGACGGGCAGATAACAGTTCTGGCTTGAGGAAGAAGAAAAACCCAGACAGGGTTTACGCAGCTTTTGTGCCTACTTTACAGCTGACCACCCCACCCCACCCTCCTCTTCTCTTCGTCCTGCACCCCCCGCAGATCAGGACCAAACCAAATCCCCATCTACTTTCCCCACCCCCCGTCTCCTCCCCCCACCATGGATGAACAAAATTGAAGGTAGCAGAAAACAAAATTGGGGAAACCAGAGGAAGAAAAG